>OU824206.1:17874146-18481726 GCA_917499995.1 Ichneumon xanthorius | reverse complement strand
GTCCCACTCTTACCCCTACTCCTTCAGCACAGAGTGTTGGAGGTTGTGGGTGTGAGAGTGAGAGGGTGTGCGTGTGAGCTGTCGCCATAGTGCACCGCTTTTTTTTTTTTTATTATTATTATGCAGAGTTACATATTTCTTAAAGCTAGGTTTCATGTACAGTTTAGATCGATGAATTCAACACGATTATATACGGTACCCAAATATCGCAGCCCTACACTCTTTTTTTCACAAAGTTCTGCTATTTCGTCGAACACTTCGTCATTATGGTTCAGAAAGAAACTAACCCTTAGGGGCATGAAGACACTGAAATCCAACCCTATATCGGCAATCACTTGTCTCCCGTGTTTGGTGTTGACCATCCTCATTCTTGAGATTCTATATATCTTCTGAAGTTCCAGTTCTGCAATCCTTTTATATGGTAGGTGGGACGGCACGCGACCGGTGTCATTGAGCTTCGACAATTTTTTCAAATACATAATTCACTTTACGGGTTAACGAAAAGAAGATCTTCGAAGCGGGACCTCATTAAGGTAACGCTGGAGTTTTTTAACGTTCCGTAGAGCACACTGAGCGCCTCTGTACTCCGTCTCTAGGGAACTATGCCACGGACACACCTTTGCTCTCTTCGGCGGCGGAACATCGAGTGATGGACAATCGGCGCGTTCGCTCAAGTTTATGAATTTGCGTCCTGTGGCCTGTTCTAAGATTTGTACAGTCGATTCACTTACCGCGTACAGTCGAGATTGTTCGCCAACACTTTTCGCAATTTCGCGTAATTCTTGATACAGTTCAGCGAGCGTGATGCCGTCCCCATACAGCCAACCACCCAGCCAGTGTATACCGTGGATGTACTTAGTCAGCCAATTATTTCTTCTTCGTATCCGGGGCGGCAATTCCTCGATGATATAAGGTGGAGAGACTATCCACAACATTCGACGCTGTGGTTTATCCACCGAACCCACACACACCTCTTTCGGAAATAATTCGCCATTCTTATCTTTTAAATACAGAATATCAAACACCAGATCTGTACCAGGTACATCAAACGCCCAATGTGGACAGTGCATATTGTCGTTGAAATCCACGACCCCCGTTTTACGCTCTCAACAGACGGCAGAAGACTGAGCTGCGCTGAAGTTGTTATCATACAGCAGCAATCGTCAGCAATATTGCACGTGCAGATTGAAACTGGATGCGCCTCTTCATTTTTTATTCTAAGCAATCGTCAGCAATATTGCACATGCTGATTGAAATCGAATGCACCTCTTCATTTTTTTTATTCTAACTGGAACTGGACAGCCTCCAAATATTCCACCCGTGCACTTATTCCCTGATAAAACACCGTCGAAGGATCCAGATATTCCAGATAGGAATTTATTATCGAAACGCCTGCTGTGCAGCGTTGCGACCAACGTTCTCCATCCACCGCTGTTTGCACCTCCTCCAATTCCTGATATAATTTTTCAACGATGCAAATCGTGATTATTTGTATTACTTTCTGTACAGCCGTCGAGTAACCGTTCATTCTGCAACAACGTGAACGCAACTGTGCCAAGAGCACACTTTTGCTACCGCCGGTGACGGTGTGATGGACTATCCCCTCCGAAGTTTATAATTAAAATATTGCTACGTGTACATTTTAGGCAACTAGAGGGGATAGGCGTTGAGAGTATATTTTGCATCGTGTAAAAGAAGAAATAAATCAATTTTATCGATAATCTGTTATTTATTTGTACATGAGCCAAGCACAATAATATATTTTAACTATTATGGATGTTGTTGAAGAATAAGATTGACCGCAGCAGCTCATACTCAATAACTATGAGCTCTCCGTTGGGCGAACGGGCTTGAACTCCAGGTTATTATACCTTGTCCCGTAGTACTGCATGAGCAGTTTTTTCTCATGCGCAGCAGCAGTCATCTGGTGCAGCAGATTGGCGTCATCCTCGAAGGCCTTGGCGAATCTCGCTGGGAGGTAGCAAGTAAATGCTTCCTCAATGTCGATGGTAATCCTCGGGCCAAATGATGTTTTTACACACCTTATGTCAGTGACGCCGTAGTTTCTCTCGAGAGCCAACTCGGATAATTTTTTGATTGGCAGAAACGACGCAAGCATGCCCACTTTGTTGATTTGCGTAAGATCCATTATGGAGATTGAGTTCTTCTAGCCGTCGTATCACACGTCGAAACTCTGATCTTGCACGTATCACTGATTTTAATTTTGCAATATCGTGCAAGTGTCTTTCTATGCGCACTTTTAGCTCGATTCGTTTCCTTTGCATTAACGGCAATGGAAACAGATGGAGATTGCGTTCTTCTAGCCGTCGTAGCACAAGTATCAGTGATTTTAATTTTGCAATATCGCGCAAGTGTCTTTCTATGTGCACTTTTAGCTCGATTCGTTTCCTTTGCAGTAACGTCAACGGAGACAGATAGTTTGCACGAGACTTCTTTCGCTGCTCGATAACGACTGATGTCTGCTCACTGGTCTGTTCGGGAATGAGCGCTGTTTCCGCTTCCCCCGCAGGTAACTCGCGATTCATGACGCTTTCTCACATCGAACCCAAAAAGAAATATAATATCTGCTGAAATCAGCTTTTTCAGCAACTCGAAAAGCTCTCTGGTTGCGTGTGTCTTTTGTCATATCGGGATACAGATCCGATTCCAAGAAGAAATATAATATCTGTTGAAATCAGCTTTTTAGTAGCCCGAAAACCGATTCCAAGAAGAAGAAATATAATATCTGTTGAAATCAGCTTTTTTTAGCAGCCCGAAAACCGATTCCAAGAAGAAATATAATATCTGCTGAAATAAATTTTTGAGTGGCATCGGGGAAACAGAGTAGGTAGAGAAAACGGAATTTTTTATTTTTTATTTTTATTTTATAAGCATAATATTCAGAATACACGAGCACGGGGCCAACAGCCCTGTATGCAATGCAAACACTTATCACTAAAGTTATTTATTTTGTAGCTGCCACCTACGGCAGCCCCCATACTGAAAGTTTTACCCTGCGACTTAAATTTGCGATTATTGATGAATGCATTATAATAATCATAGACTATTGAATCGTTTCTTGACAAATTATTTGAAAATACATTTCTAAACTTATTAATGCCGAGGCCAGTACACATATAATGAAGAAACATAACGCAATACTGTCCGCAGCATTGCGAATCCGGACCTTGAAGTTGAATAGTGTTGCATCGGAAGAATTTGCAGTTTCTTCGGAGCCGTATGAGGTGCTGTGGGATGATTGGCGGGAGACCGTAGCTGTCGAAGAACCATCCATGGCCATTTCGATCGACGTACATGGCGACCCAGTGGGTCCCGGGTAGTTTGTGTCCATCGGTATTAACAACGATGGCTGTCGGTTTCGTCCACACCTTCGGGATACGATCTGCCGGATACACACCTACTGTATGATCCTTTATGTTCCGGAGAGACTGTAAAATTTGAAGGCTGTTCATAACAGCGGACAGCAGCAGCAGCAGCAGCAGCAGAGGGTTTTTCTTCAGTAGTACACTCTGACAAGCCAACCATCCAGCTAGTAGTAGTGCGATATTCCCACAAAGAATCGAAGCGATCACTATGACAGAGCCACGCTTTGATCTTTGTTGCGTTGTCTAGAGCACACTTATATGTGTGGTTTTTGCGCAACAGTCCGTGATATATACAGCGTGTATTACCCATCGGTAGGTTATGGAATGATGGTACTTCGTCGTCTTCTTCCAAATTTATGATAAAACACCCTGTGAGGCTTGCCAGGTATGATGCTTTGTCGGAGCCTCTGGTGAATATTCGATCAACTTCTGAAGCAATTTTCTTCAGAATAAGCTCGATCGCTTGCACAGATGTATCGCCTTCAGACCATGCAATACCGTGATGGTTGCTCTGCAGCCACGTATTTTGCCTTTTTATAGCAGGTGATAGGTCGTCATGGGCATAGGGCTGTTTTACTATCCAGTGGCCAAAGTATGTTGAATGCACCGAGGTGACAGCCACTTCTTTCGGTGTAAAATGATTGAATTTATCCTTTAGACTCTGTATATCAATTACAACAGCCATGATGCGACCTGTCGCCTCGAGTTCTCGGAGAATACTGAAGGCTCAGCCGAAATAGTTCACTATCCGCTGAAATCTACAATCACTTGTCGGGACGAGTCAATCTCCAATACATTATCATATTCTGCATACACAATACAGTTAACCGTTGAATTTAGAGCTTCTTCGAAACGGGCCTCTATTCTGACACTGCCGTGTTTCACCAAATTCCAATGAGTATTACTATTAGCCGAAAGATCGGGTGTTAGATCAAATGCAAATAGACAATAACCATTAGGGTAAGCCGTACGTGAAATACAATTACCCTGGTTGAGAAAGTGAATACCCGTGCCGGAGAATAATGTGTGATATGCATCCACGTATTGCTCTCTCACGCCAAAGTCGGGCTGCAGAGGCTTTGACGGTATCTGCACACCGTCGGCATACAAAGAAAGATAATTTATTTTATAATTTCGAAAGTTAAAGGGATTCAGCGTGCGATCACCATTAAAGGCTCTATTATCGACAAACCCTATAATTATACGCTTAGGCAGTTGTCCTAATATGATATTATCCAGAGTATCACCGTGAACACCTGCATGCAGCGATACTGCTTTAACTTCTACGCGGGTCATTGGATACTTTGCCGTAGATTTGGAGAGAGCCCTTGCGTGGGCTAGGAGTATACCGGGTGCTATCTTGGCACGACGTACAAGGAGCGATGCTTCGACGATCTTCATGCTGCAGTCTTTCGAAGAGCTCATAAGGCAGAAAGCATCGTTGGTGCGCACGAGGCGTATACGCATCTCAACGCCATTTATCAAAAATCTCTCCTGATTGAAGATGTCGCAGTGAAGGTGTCCAAGGAGATCAATCTGATTGGCGCTAGCATTCATAAGACCTCTTCGCATAACTAGGCCTTTATTACCATCACCCACATCATCCATTCCTCCGTGCGAATCGTTATACCAGAGAACACTTGTGAGATGAGAGGCCTTCGCGTCATCTCCATAATTCAAGAGTGTTTCAATGTATGCTCTGTATGCGTAAGCGTTATTGGGCGGTGATACAAGTTTCTGATTCAAGAATACGTCAATCTGATTGAACATTGAATGCAATAAATTATTAACGGGACCAGCCTTAGGTGCATCGCCCTCTTTAGGCTTCCGAGGTGGTATTATTTCAACGCGCATACTCAGCATAGTATGCGCAAGATCAATGTACTCATCGCCTTGGCCAGGCACTACAAATTCGATAGGCGAGTTATCTGTCAGCGATGAAATTGGCTTATAGTACACCCATTGTGTTCCCTCAATCGTGGTTTGTGTGGGTGGCAACGTAAATAGCTCAAGCTCCGACTTTAGACACTCACACGAATGAGCGTGTAAGAACGCCATTTTTCCTCAATCCTGTCTGTCTAGGAAAAAATATCAGATACAGTCCTCGGTTTTTTCCTCCTCTTCGTCTTCTTGTCACTCGTCTTTGTCTTCCGTCTTCTCGCTGTCCTTTTCGTTGCTCTCCTCTTCGTCACGTGCGCAGAACGTTTTCTCGATGTTAACGGCTTCTTTCTTTTTTTCACACCGACACGACGTGTTGCGCTACCGCCAATCGAATGCAGCAGTTTGTTAACTTTAGCCCCTTTATAGCCTGAACCTTGCATAAGGTTATTAATTTTTTCGTCGGCTTTTCGCTTTAGATTTGTGACCGATTCACGCATGCGTGTTTTAAAGGCCTCTCGTGGATGAACACCCCTATCCAATATGTCATTGGCTGCATTAATACCAGAACGTAGCGCTTCTTTGCCTACGGTTCGAGCTCCTTGTTTCAAGAGCGGTATGATACGGCGAAAGAGACCCCCGAGGAAGCTACCAATACCGTGACCTCGTTGGTTCGGCGACCCAATGTAGACATGACTGATACCGCCATAACCCGTCCTCCCACCTCCGCCCGTCTGGGGGTCAAAGTATGCATCGTAATAATCCATTTCGCGGGTCAATCTACGCGCCGAAAGTGTAATGTCACCGTCAACGTCCCGTACTCAAATGGTATCGGCTCACCAAACTCATCCCTTATATCGATAGTTATCGTTTGAAAACTCGTGCGCAATAACGGTATGAAGCGCGGTGGTGAAAAGTTTCTAATTTTGACAGACCCGTAATTGTAATTATCCGTGACGGCGGTCGGAACGACCCGCAGCAGAGGTGAGTGCACATCTCCGGTGATGTATGGCTCGCAGATATCGGTATAAACGAAGAGCGTATTAGGAAGCCCGTTCGTTAGACCGGCCGGCCGCTGGTCAATGTACTTCGCGTCACTTCGAACGACGACACCGTGGTTATGGGAGAATCCTAAAATCTTGTTCAATACGTCGGAAAAAAAGAAAGAGTGTTTCAAATTCGTACACCTATTGCAAATGCGGGTTACTGTCACGTATCCATTGCGCCCACATTGAAACTTCAAGTGGCCTGACACACGCGGTATATCGTTAATTGTTTCGAGTAATTCATCTACACTACGGTACACACCTGGCGGTATGGAGACTCGATCTTCTTTATAGTCGGTGTCAACACCCGTGCCAGGCGTCACCGCATTAGTTATAAAGCTGATAAAATTCTGCTCACCCTCAGGTGGTACATGCATCATCGTCAGGGGTATTTGTATTTCAGCTAAAGAAACAGTCCAGCCACCGTGCAAAGTCAAGCACTGCGGTAAATGCGTAGTGTATCGCGTTGTCTTATTATCAGGGTAATACCCCATACTGCTGTTGCTAGGTAAAACAATATAAAATTCGTCTTTCATTTTGATTTTCCTTTCTTATTTTTCTTGGACTGAGCGGCGGTCGTTCGCACTCTCGATAATTCAGACTCGTAAAAGATACCGTCGATATCCTCGTCCTGAAGATCACGCAAGATGTATACCACAGGGTGTCTGGTGTATGATACACGGTGTATTTTAAATAGTTCGCTGCTCCAGCCACTCTCGTAACCTTTTGCAAAGGCTGCCTTTGCACTACTGATGCGTACAATATCACCTACACTGTATTTAGGAGGTCTGGGATGTTCCGGCTCCTTGTATCGTTCTGCCAGATTAGCCCGAGCCCTAGCGGCTGTAGCAAGCGTCACAGAGGCTGGAGCCATTTTTATACTGCTATGTTGCGCATGATTGTATGCCGAGACGATATCTTGCAGAACGTCAATGTAACGTTTCTCTCTAGAGTACGTGAAATACCGCCACATTCTTTCTTTTAGAGTTCTATTAAATCGCTCCACGACAGCGGCTTTTATATCGGGGTTTCTTGCAGCGCGAAACTGAATGTTCTTCTTCTTCAAGAAAGCCTGGAATGCGGAACCTATAAACTCCTTACCTCTATCCGACTGGAGACAAATCGGTGATCTACCATTACTGACTTTTTGTGATAATATACGTGTAAATGCTTTAGTCACAGTCGTAGCTGTCTTATCGTGTAGAGGCTCCACCCATGCGTATTTACTAAGAACATCTATGACTACGAGAAGATAAACATAACCATCGTTGTAATCCTTGATAGAGCGAAGATCTACAAGATCAGCCTCCCAAACATCGTCAATGTTGCGCACATTGTAAAAACGCCGAGGGAAGTGGCGCCTCACAGGTCTGTGCTTTGTGTAAGCATCCTGAGACTCAAGCCACTGTAGTGTCTTTTTGCCGGAGATTTTTTTCTTCCGAGCCGCGTGCAGCAATTTGGCACTGCCCGAAAATGATGCTTCGTGGGAGGGGTCAAAGTACACTTTTTCCAATATTTTCATGTTTATAATTTAAGTTTAGCCCAGGTTACACGTCTTTTCTTGCTATAACTACCAGAGCCCCTCTGCACACTGTGTCCACCGTCGGTGCTCTTATCGTCGCTGTAGTACGAAGACTGTTCGCTGGTATCGTTGATATCCTCGGCTACACTGCTGCCACTTGGATGCACCCGTAATGTTGAATTGGCCCTTGATTCCGCCCACAACTCCTCATTTCCCACAAATTCTCGAGGTGTTTGTATCGTTCTTAAAAAATTTGCGAAGGTTTTGCGTCCCGCTGGTTTTGGGACTTTTCTTGTTCGCATAGCATCGTTCACGAGATCAACAATATTCGAATCCTTGATTGGTTTTCCCTCGATAGAAACGGTTCCTGCGGAATTCCAGGAAAAATTTGCCGACGGTGCATCGCGCAAGCGACGCAGTAGAAGTTTCGCTTTGTGCCGAAATTTTTGTGGTACACTTTCAATTATGATGGAATCATTCATGCCTGGAGAGGAGTCTTTTTTTTCACCCACCACCACCTCCTCCTCCTTCAAAGCGGGTACTTTCGTTTTCATGAGATCAAGCTGCTGATGAGATCGCTCGCCATCGACAAAATGAAGATAGCGTTGTAGTACAGTCAGATATGCGGTCCACTTTTCTCTCTCATCCTTATATTTATTAGAATTCAAGATTTCGTTCATTTCAGCGTCCAATCTACTCAAGGTGGCTCCAATAGCTTGTGCCTCTGACGAATGCGTCACGTCAGCGCCAAAAACAGGCTGTCGGATACTTTGTGTGCTCATCTGTAATAGATTCTCCTCCGGCACTAGTACCATTTTTCTTGCGTGTTCCATTATCAGCGCCCACCAATCAAATTTGACAGGACGGTGCCCAAAATTGGTGCAAGCAAAAGAGGCAGGAATCCACCACTCTGAACGACGATTCGCTTTTTACTCTTCCAGCAGCCTTTTCTTGCAGCTAAGCGACGAAGAACAGACGCGTGTGGACGTAGTTTTTTCCTCTGGTTCGACTTCAGAGGTACATTACCATGAAGAATGTTCAATGCGCACTCACAGATGCACCGTATTATATGAGGATCTGCTTTACGTAAAAAGGCTTCACGTTGATCCTTGTTGAAATGTTGAAGGGCTCGCAATATCGCAATGTGCTTCTTGCAGAGTGGTGATCCGTCACGGGCCATTACAAGAGGTTAACTGATAATTATTTGGGCAAATCACTGCTTTTCTACGTGGCGCCCCCGAAGCCTTTAGAGGCGCGTTGTTACGAAGAATGTACAATACGCAATCGACAATACAGCGATTAACGTTTGAATCTGGTTTACATTGTTCCTTGCTGGAATACCCAAGGGCAGTCGATATCGCAACGTTCTTTTTATAGCGTAGCGATCCGTTATTCGTCATCATAAACGCAAAACTGGTAGCTCCCCGGAAGTACAGCTGCTTTTTAATTTCTTTCGCGGCACGTACACAAAATGATGGGGATCGTCGGGAAAGATGCAGGTGCGAAATCTACAATTATCAGGTGTTGCTTGTTTCAAATCCAGCAACAAATAACCGTGTGGCTTCGACGTCGCGTCATGATAAACCTCTTGCAAAAAACGGGGATTTTCCGGATATACCTGACGCGCCAGGTGCTGTATTTGAGCACGATCACGAGGGTTTTTAAAGACAACGATATAATTAGCGTTCAGTGAGATATCTCGTTGGCCGTGACCTTGGTGGAATAAGTTTTGCGTTATGAAAATAACGCTCAAATTTTTATGATGACTGCCTTTGGTGAATAAGTCAATAACACTGTTGTTCGATGCCTCACGCATTAAATCGTCGATAACTATGAGCTTAGCACGCGGATCATTCGCGTAATCAGCAGATTGCGGCAAACCTTCATGAAATTCGATCGATGCTCCATACTCGGCGTATGCTGGCTGCCATTCGGAATAGTAGAAAATAATTCTCTCGAACGGCTCGCTGTTCATACGCGAAATGAATTTTAAAAACTTTTTCACAAAATATGTTTTACCGCAACCGGTCGGACCACAAACCATAGCCGTCCAGGGATGTTTCCACCTCACGTCCATATCGATGATTGAATCAAATTTCGATACTGCTGTTGATGATAAAGCCTTTATTTCCCAGTTATATATTTTTTACATGAAGATAAAATATTTTTAACTTTTGTAGCCATAAGGTAGAGAGCCGTATTCGCCGTCGCGTCTTCGCTTGACGCTCGACGGTTTACAAGATTTTATTTCAGGCCGTGTGACCACGTGATGAAACGCCGTACGCCTAATCGCATTGTAGTGCAGTACAATTGGTTCTTCTCTCTCGCCCATTACAAAGGAACGTATCGACTGATAATTGATCAGTGAGTTATTTGCAAAATTTAGTGTTATGCCTTTGACTTTACAAACCTCGCTCTCCGTACCGTCAGAAGTACGTACTATAAACGAGTAAAATTTAGGGCCACCCGAAATAAACGACTTGATATAGCTACCGGAGCCGTAAGAACTCAGCTCATCGGTTAAATCTCCTAAAAGTTGGCCAATAGGCGGTTCGTATTCGTCCGGCTCATTCTTTGTCACGTAAATTACAGAGTCCGTATCACAGTACAATGCACGACGACCCAAGCGCTCGAGGTAACTGTACAGCTTTAAGCGGGCCTGAGCTGTCGTATACGCCGCGACAACAGTGTTCGCTATACCGGAAGGTATCACAGCATCGTCACTTTTAATATAATTCACATATAGTATTTGATTATTTACAGGGAGAATACCCGTGATCTCGTATTCGGGATTCGTCAACAGCTCCATGAGTTTTTCACGCGATGAAACTATCACAGTCTGCGGTAGATTTTCCCGCTGCCCAAACTTTCCCCAAAATGAATTCAGGCAGAGCTTAGCCACCGATCGTAACCCCGGATTTTTCGCTATAGATCCACGATCCAGCTTAATACCTTCAGACTGCTCGAAATCAGTGAGATACCGTTCTTGTGCGACAGAGTCCTCCTCCATATTGCTTTCGGGCCATCCGCTGGCTTCTTGTTTGATTTTTAAAAACGTGTTAATGTACTCTACAAAAAGGCCCCCCTCCCTCGTATCTCTATTATATTGTGTTATCTCGTATTGCCAGATTTCAGAGATACACGTGATTTCGTACCCACACGACACAGCTTTTCGCAATTCGTCGACCACCCACGTACCCTCGAATACCCTCTCTGCAGGATCGTCGTGTGTACACTCTACCAGACTCATAGCCTCACTACAACTACGACACAGAGCGAATAACAGACGATGATGCATACGCACTGGCAGTACAGGGTGATAAAGATTCCTCGGCGGCAATACAGTACATTTGACAAGCCCTTCGATACGCGTGAGATCAGTGTTATCAGGACCCGTCAGCTCCATACATTCATCACCCACATAAACTTTCGGATGGCCTACGGGGTATTTACCATACTTACAAATGTATGGGTATAACGAGCAAACGTCCACGTATCTTATCTGCTCTGTATCTTTTATGTCGTAGAGCGTTACCATATTTTCTGTACGGCCACCGAAGAACGCATCGCGAGGGTTGAGGGGCTGTGGTGTAACTAAAGCGTGATTCTCCACGAATGCGCGCATTTCCTCATTTTGTTTTAACATACCGTCAAATTCGCATTCCCAAATTTCCGTTAGCATGTAACCAGACGCTCGGATTCTATTACTTATTGCGATAGTTTTCTCTAGACGCTCGTCCATTGACACTCCGTCGCTTTGCCGACGATGCCTATTCACGAGGAAACAGCGCTGACACCCGTGCCAGTAGCAGCCGTGGAACTGTAATACATGTGCATTGTCAGGGGTCTCGTAGTAGCCGTCTACCAATAGATTCTGCGGTAGTTTAAATTCGCGCGACCGGCCTGCGTGAATAATATTATGACCGAGCGAGTGCTCCATCCACACGAGCCACGACACTGCTTTTTGTGATTGATTGTGAGCCCATCTGTACCCGGTTGTCGGAATAATACCAATCGTGTCGTTGTTCAGAAAATTTTTTCGAAAAATACGAAAACAGGCTGATGCTATCGTCGTGCTCTCATTGAAAGGGCAAACACCACCACTGGTTATGAACATATCACGAAAAGCCATACACGCGCGTCTCAATATAGTAACATCCATCGAACAGTAGCTGACAATTTCTTTCGCAAAATCGAACAGATAATTGGCGTCTTGCAGCTCGCGATGCCATGCAAGTAATTTCTCGCGCTCCGCTGTACGCATGGTGTCGGGAGAATAAAACTCTAGAGGAGGCAGGGGCCCCACATAATTTTGATTTTCCGGAATATTGAACAGATGTGGGAAAGTTCCTTTCACAATCGTACCTGTTAGCCCAAAGGCCTTGGGTAGTGCGCTCAAAGGCATATGAAAGTAGTGCAAGCTATCAAGAAACACTAATTGTCCAAGCCTCATTGTAATAATCTTCGTGCCATTCATTATCAGCGAGGGAAGTCGCGTTTTTTTCTCCTCAATTAGATAGCGTAGAATGAATTGCGCGTCAAACCCTCCTGCGTTATGAGCGATTACAATCGTGCGCGAAAACCCTCCTACAGTCTGCATAGCTAACTCCACAAGCTGACCCACGGGATTATGTTTGAATACGAATTCGTGGATGCCGCAATGTTCGCACGGATCGGCTATAGAATCATTGTTACAACACATTGAACAAACGCGTTGGGCAACACAGAGACTCGGTTCGTGAACGAATGTGCTCACGTCGCCTTTCACAGATGTGCACTGCTGCGTTTCAAAATCATAGAATATAAAGATATTTTTCGAATCTGTAGAGCCGCCCCGTATTGGTTGGATAAAACACAGATGATTAAACGGCTGCACCGTTCTACATATTTTGCAGAAGCCTATGCCGCATACATGCTTCCTTTTTTTTTCCAAAGGTCTTACTGTCTGGAAGCACTTGCGACAGCGATGAAGGGATTCACAAACAGAAGGTTTTCTACCGAGGCCTCCGTTCATATTTACATTACCCGTTCTATGATTTCGTAAGCATTGCTCTCCGAAAAAGTCGCGATTGCATGCAACACACCTGATTGCCTCGCTTGAACTGACGTCACATGGTGGTGTTGCTCCGCACCGTGAACATTGTGCTTTCGAGCATCGATGATTAAACACGCGATATAATGTGTTGCAAACGGTGCAAAACCCCGAGCTACCGACGGCTGCCCTGAGATTGAGAATTGGCTCGAAATGATGCGAGCGTTCGTAATATAAGATGTACAGAGTATGCCGAATTTCTCCTGCAGACTCTAAAACTTTTTGTGTGCCATTGAATAGAGCTGTTTTCTTACGACGACCTAAAGTCAGAAACTCAAAAACTACAATCGCTATGCCGTCCTGTGCCAGATGATCTTGGTAGAGCGCGATCTCATGTACGCCACATCCGTCTCTCGGTATATTGACATTTGCAGCTCTGGTAAGTTCGAGCGCTCTCTCTCTTTGTAATGAACCGTTTGTCTGCCTAATGCGCTGCCACTCGGAGTGTAAATCTCCTGATCGTATCTCACCACGTTCAGCGTATACTAGAGCTGCTGCTAATGAGCGAGGCAAACACAACCGATCGTCGTTCCGGATCGTTAGAATAGATTTTTTCGCGACACCCTCGTACGTAAGACCTTTTCTACCCCTACCCTCGACACCCTTGACAATGCACGCTTTAATATTACACGTATCATCAATATTCATAGATGCTGCGCTTTGAGCGACGCTAGCTATTAATCCCCATATGTCTTTGAACGTATAGTCCCGAACAGGCCGGAAAGAAAGCCATGCAGGCCCCTGCGTCAGGCTGCTTGATGTGAACGAAATGCCTGCATAATCGCCACCCTCGCAATTGGTCGTTATTTGTGTCAATAAATCGCGAAAAGCCCCTTGAAGCCAGTCCATAACGTTTATTCCTGAGGGTGGTTGGCGAACACGTATTGTCAGTTCGCGACCCCTAAGCTTAAAGCGTCTAAAATAACGTGAGATATTTTGAAGTATTTCTAAGCGATCCCCGGGTGGTTGTACGTCTCCAAACGGCTCGTTCCTAGCAGCATTTCGTGGTCTTCCAGCTCCTACCTGCGTTTCTGCAAAAAGAAAACACATATGAGCATCTGGAATTTTGTCGAGGTCAAACGCTATTGAAAATTAGAGATAGTTGTCAGTAGTACCTCGATTGAGATCTGATACGTTTATAAAGTATCTTCATCAATAAAGCGGGTTGCTGAAGTCCCTGTATCACAAAAAATACTCTACTTACTTTTTTTTTTAAAATCTTAGGATCGGGGTAAAAAATGATTACCTGAGTTATCATCCGGGAGTTGTTGAATCCAGCAACCGATTCTCTGAAAATATTGCTCCTCTTCTTCTCATTCAATCGGCCACAACCCTCCATGGAGGCCTAGTTGATTTTCGGGAAGATCTATAACCTGTTGTAGTTCCACGCTCGCGGACTGGCTGGCTTCTAATGATTCATCAGCGATGTTATTAGACAATTGATTGGGGGTGCCCTCTAGGCCCTCTAGACCTGATGATCCCGACACGGCCTCCCCATTATCTGCTATAGAATCAGACTGAGGCTCGTCGTCGGCTGCGCTGGAAAGCGTTATCGTCGAATCGGCTACTTCGCAATTCCCTGTTACCGGCGCTGAAAAATAAAAACTATCAGTATAAATAGCCGTTTTGTGTGGTACAAATTATATCTATTGTCGAACACTTACGGTTTAACGGGATATCTTGTATTTGCTGTGGCTGTTCTATCACGTCCGCAGTACGAGCAATATCGACGCCATTCTCTGACAGCGGACCTGCAATTTTTTTTTATTTATTTTTAATGTAATGTCCCCGATGCGAATAATTTTTTGTTTTGCATACTTACGTTGTACGGTTCTCTGTGTGTGAAGAGCTATCTCCACTTCTTCTATAGCACGCGTTGCTTCGTCGAGGGCTGTCTGCATGCGAAGATCCAGCGCCTCCGTCTCCTCAATAGCACGAGTTGCTTCATTGAGCGTTTCTTCTTCTTCGTTTGTTGCATCCATAAGCTCACGATAGGCTATAATTATGTGATAATATAAACGTTAATCACTGCACAAACAATTTTCGAAAAAAGGACAAAAATTTTCGAAAACAATTTTGAAAATAATTTTCGAGACATTTTAGAAACAGTTTTATGTTTGGAGCGTACTTGTCTACTTCTTTTGAATATTTCGCGTATAATATAGTGAAGTCTGATTTAAGTGACGTTCGCCAGGAGACGCGGGTTCGAATCCTCCGCCAAGACTTTTTTTTTTTTTTTTTTTTTTTTTTTTTTTTTTTTTTTTATTATTTTATATTTTAAATTGTTTACCGAAAAAGTCAATTTGCTTTGAGGCTAAAAGTATACTTTTTTGAATGTTTAGCGGTCATAGCGCACCGCTGAGTGTATATAAAAATGTGGCCAATAACTGGGTGGCCAACGACTGAATTGGATGGCCAATAACTGTGCGGTAACGATAATCGCATGGCACAGTCATTGGCACCCTGCCAATAACTGTGTGGCCAATGACTGGGTGGGATGGCCAATAACTGTGCGGTAACGATAATCGCATGGCACAGTCATTGGCACCCTGCCAATAACTGTGTGGCCAATGACTGGGTGGGATGGCCAATAACTGTGCGGTAACGATAATCACATGGCACAGTCATTGGCACCCTGCCAATAACTGTGTGGCCAATGACTGGGCGGGATGGCCAATAACTGTGCGGTAGCGGTAATCGCATGGCACAGTCATTGGCACCCGGACAATAACTGCGCGGCCAATGACTGTACGGATTGTCAACCACTGTATGACAGGTGTGGCTTTAGGGCACAGTAATTAGCACCTCGATTATTCACTGAGGCTGGCACGTCAATTAATAATTTTTTTTTAATATTTGTTTGAAAAATCAAATAATGAAAATTAATAAAATTTTTTAAATATTATTTCATATATAAGGCAGATTTATCTATTTATCTGCTGTGCATGAAACACCTACCTCTGGCTTCAGCAACAAGTCCCCTGATGCATGGGGCGTCTTCTAGGCCCCGGCGTTGCAACTCCTTAAACACACACATTACCACGCCCTGTCCGTTTAATATACCTCTATTATATGCTATGGCGATAGCACGTAGAGGTGACCACCATATAATATATCGTAGGCGGCTTAAAAGTCTCTCGCCCGATAAATCCCGTAACTCTTCGCACCACTGATCATTGCAGCGGCGTCTGAGATGAATACTGCGCAACTTAACTAATTTTAAAAAGTCGCGAATACTCGCGCGAACTGCGTAATCTGTCATTATCAATCGGCGATGTAGAGCTCTCGTTGGTTGTCTTATGACTGACCAGCCGATTTACTCAATTCTATATTTCCGAGTGATATGTGACGGCTCCGTAGCATAAAGACTTATGTTCAAAATTTAATTGATTTGCACTTTTTTCATGCCTATAATAACGCGTGATCGCGAGCGTGCAAATAAAATTTCTCACGATATTCCGCGAGATATATGATACGGGTATAGACAGCTCGCTCCGTATAAAAGATTTACCCACGGTTTGATTCCGTAGTGTCATATGAATGCTTCATCCGGTTCTCGTATGAACGCTTCATCCGGTTGACTAAACTCATCCATTACCTATACACATGCGTCGTATCACGTTTGACCGTGAACCTGAAAGAACGTCTGCAATACTGCAGACGGTGCATTCGCGACTTCCTGCGCGCTCGCAGGGGGGCGAGCGCTCGCAGGGGGGCATATCGCGCTCACAGCATGCATGTTCCCACGCGTTCAGATAACCGCGAGGAACGCGTGCAATACTGCTGACCGTGTATTCACGGGTCTGCGTTCGCCTCGCGGATGATGCATCCCGCGGACGTGTGTCAAGCGTCTTTTGTCGACAGTCTTTCTTCGGAGTTCGTGTCGCGTACGTCATTTCTCGCTGCGCCGTGTTTTTTACAGCTTTAACGCGAATTTGTTTAAGTGCACCGGAGTTTACGATAATGTATCCGCGATACGAAAACGGTGTTGTGGGAGAAGAATTTTCCTGTAGAATAATTGAAGTGGTGTGTGCGAATAGTTTGCAAGTACGCTCCGCAGATATGCAGAGTACGTACGAACAATTACAGAAGCTGCTACAGGACTATTACGTTATCAACGGTGAAGGCTCGGGAATTACACTGGAGCAATTACACATCGGTATGTCCTGCGTCGTAGTTCGACATGGCTGTGCGGTGCGTGGCGAGATTATTTATTTCGATGTGCAGGACGGCTATTCCGAAGTGTTTTTAGTGGACGAGGGGCGTTCGGATTTTTTTGAGATTTTTTTTCTCCAGCACCCTAACGCTCTATGCGTCGGGATACCGGCCCTGTGCATCGAGTGTCATTTGCGCGGTCTCGATCACATCAACTCATCGGGCGGCGCCGAGTCGTTGGTGGAGGAGGCATGTGCTGGCGACGGCCTGCTGGCCATAGTGATTACACGTCGCCGCGCCAATCGTCCGTGTGTAATAAAACTATTCGACAGAGAACGGCGGGATGTCGCAGCTCTCGTCGCTCAACGTTTTTTTAACATCGATAACGACAACGACGATCTCGACGACGAGGGTTTCGCCGAGATGAACATCAACGGCTGGGAGGATGACGAAGATGACGGCAACGACGTCGACGACGACGACGACGACGACGACGACGCCGCCGAACGTTAACGCCATAGTGCTTGTGAGTGAACATAAACAGGAGTGAATAATAAACAAAAGTGAATAATAAGCAAGAAAAAATAGGAGTGAAGAATAAACAAGAGTGGCAATAAAAACGTTACGTCATAGTGTTTGTGAGTGAGAATAAACAGGAGTGAATAATAAACAAGAGTGGCGATAAAAAAAAATAGGAGTCTTCAGTGTCTTCAAGACCATCGCAGCAAATTAAAGGTAAAATTCAAAAATAATAATCATGTGGTGCACTATGGCGAGTCCAGAATTCTATCCCCCCTCCCACCCCCACGCCTCTTACCACCCACACGCGGCTGACCAAAATTTCGACCAGCCGCTGTGTGGGGGAAAAAGGGTGGGGATGGGAGTGGGGATAGGAGTGGGGGTCGCCATAGTGCACCGCTAACTACTTATGATAAAGGAACATAATACAAAACTGGCCACACACATTTGAAGAGAGGCTCTGAATCTGCTTGGTATTCCATCGATAGAGGGTACAGTTCTTGCGTAGACGGTGGATATGGCTTGGTATAAGCGGCGGAATGCCGTAGCTGTCGAAGTACGATCCACGTCCTCGGCCATCGATGTACATTGCGACCCAGTGTGTTCCAGGACGCGTGTGGTCATCAGTGTTCACAATAAGGGCTGTCGGTCTCGTTAAGAGAGCTGGAATCTGATCGGCTGCATGAACACTTCGTGAAACTTTAGAGTGTAAGCCCTGCAATGCCTGGCCAATCTGGATCGTATTCATCGCTTGTTACGACTGGAGAGTAACAGTCGCGTGGCTTCTTCAGATCCACAGGTTCAGGCGAGAAGTCAAACTGCTGTATCCGCGTGGGTGTAGGAGGTATGTCGCGAAGAATCCACTCCTTTAATTTTGCAGCGTTGTTTAAGGCACAAGACAGCTCCGGTCTGTTTAAGAGCCCGTGATGTAGACAAACTTGCGCCGAGGAAGGTAGATCGTTGAATGATGGACAAGCCGTTTCCTCAAGGTTTTTTATTTCACGGGCCGTAACATTTTGTAGATATTTTGCTTTCTCATGCCCGCGAGTGTAAATGGTTCCAGCAGTTCGTGTGATCTGTCGGAGATTTGCGTGTAGTGTTCTGAGTCCCACGTCTCCTTCAAACCACTCCAGGCCGTGATGATGGCGAGTCGTCCAATTATTCTTCGCGCGCACTGATCTCGGGAGATCCGTGAAAACGTATGCTGGAGCGGTGATCCAATGCCCGAAATACTCTTTATCAAGAGTGCCGACAGCTACTTCTTTAGCAATGAAGCAGTCATCCTTGTCGTAAAACCCTTGAATATCGATGACGTAGTCCATTTTTGTGAAAAATGTTATGGTCCAGTAAGTACAACCGCTACTGTCGAAGGATCGCTATGTACTACCGATGAGCGCTGCAGATGCATCTGAGAGATTTTGGCGATGGAGGGGTTGAGCGGGGGTGTGTCTCTAATTCGTCAGTTTGACTTTTTTTTGTTGGTCCTGTAAGGGCCCAACCCCTTGAGACGCCTGCTTACAAATAGCTGACAAGAAAAGTGACGTAAACAGCCCCTTCTATCACCCTTCAAGATACTACACCTTGCACGAGTCCTGCTGTTTCAACGGGAGACACTGAGTGTTCAGTTGGAAAATAATTCTCGTACGGTATACATCTAAAAATGGTCCATCCAAGAGTAAAATCTGTGGTGTTCACGAGGCGTAACCGCACATCTCAACAGCGTGCGGAAGAATGGACTAGGCACGGCTGGGTACAACACCCGAGGACGAAACCGACACCCGGACGGAACAACCGGAATCAGTATCCGAAACAGCCTCCAAAAATATGGTTTATTCGGAGACGTCAATATTTCGCTCGTGAAAGGCGGAGGCAACTGCGGGCATCGGTGAGTAACACTTAGCTTAATAATTAAAGCTTGGAGTCGGAAAAAAAGAAAAACTGATTCATTAAATATAATATATACATTCGTTTATTACAGCAGCAGCAGCAGCAGCCCTGTGAATGCATCCGTGAGGACAATCCGCGGCACCGTGAAAAGGTCGGAGCCGAGAAGCGAAAAAGCCCGGAAGAAGCAAAGGAAACGAAGAAGAAGAAAGTAGAAGAGTCGAAAGCGCCGGGAGGATGTAATATTGTAAAAAATGATGATGATGATGAAATGCGGGAGTTGGTGGAGGTTTTCGAGAGATTAAAAATCGAATAAAAACATAAATACGCTTAATTCTGAGTTTACATATTTTTTTTATTAATAGAAAACCTTACAATCCTTATAATATAATAATATTTACTAATCTTATAGAATAATTTAAGCACGCAGGCTTACCCCGAAAAGTCTACCATGACCTGTCGGGAAGCGTCGATCTCAATGACATTATCGAATTCCGAGTACACAATACAATTTACAGTACTCGTTAAAGCAGTCTTGAAACGTATTTCTACACGCACGCTACCATGTCGCACAAGATTCCAGTGGCCGGCCCGCCCAGCAGAAAGATCGGGCGTTAAATCGAAGCAGTATAGACAGTTGCCAAACGGATACGCATCTTTTGTTACACCACAATTATCGTCATCCCAAAGGATTCCCGTACCAGAAACTAGAGTATGATATGACTCGGTGTAAAGGCCTTCATCATAATCAGGTTGTAAAGGCTTACTAGGCACCTGTACTCCGTCTACGTACAGGGATAAGAAATTTAATGAGTAGTGATGAAAATTAAACGGATTCATAGTTCTATCTCCATTGAAGGCTCGATTATCGACCAAGCCCACTACGATTCGTCTCGGAAGCTGGCCAAGCACAACATTATCGAGGGTTTCGCCATGAACACCTGCATGAATAGTAAATGGTTTCACTTCAACTCGAGTAAACGGATATTTAGCCGTTCCTCTACTCAAAGCCTTAGCATGGGCTAGCAAAACACCCGGACTAATTTTAACACGTCGGACAATGAGACTAGCATCGACTATATGCACCGTATAACCCTTCCCAGACGCGTCCATAAGACAAAAAGCATCTCTCGACCGTATAAGACGAAGGCGTAGTTCAACACCGTTGAGTAAAAACTTTTCCTGATTGAAGATATCAGAATGTAGATATCCAGTAAGATCTACCGTTTTACCATTCGCCATTATAGCCTGCCTCGCGCCTAAACCTTTGATCGCTTGCACGGGTTCTTGTCTACCCTCAGCCGGCGGAGCCGTCGAAACTGGTTGAGCGTTGAAAAATGACGGTGTATCATCTATCCACATACTGGCACCGAGTTGACAGGCTTTTGTTGAAGCCTTGTAAGTCAGTAGTGATTCAATGTATGCTCGGTACGCATAGGCATTATTCGAGGGTGATACAAGTTTCTGGTTGAATGATACATCTAGTTGATTGAATAATGAATGCAGTAGATTGTTAACAGGTGCCACTTTATCATGAGCGTCAACGGCGCCGTTCCTGGGTTGTAACTTAATACGTAAGTTTAGCATTGTATGGGCTAGATCAATGTATTCATCACCATGACCGGGGACAACAAATTCAATAGGAGCCTCATCTGTCAGTGAAGAAATGGGCTTATAATGAATTCCTTGAGAACCTTCTATACTTGTCTGCGTTGGTGGGAGAGTGAATAAATCCAGCTCTGATTTTAAGCACTCGCAAGAGTGCGCGTGTAAGAAAGACATTTTATTTAGTTAATTAGCCAAATATATCTGCAACGGTGCGTTTTTTACGCTTAACAATTTTTGTTTTTTTAGTTTTTCTGGTAGGTTTTTTCTTAGGTTTTGCTGATTTACGGCCCTTTTTCTTACTACGTTTATCGGTTGAAACTTTTTTCTTTTTCTTTGTAGCTTTTCTAGGCTTACGAGTTTTAGTATATTTTAGAGCTCTAAGTGTAGGAGTACCGATGTGAGGACTAGCGTGACCAAACAACGAATGATGCTGTGCCGAGCGGTCCTGTATTTTATATCCTGAACCCTGCATGAGACTCTCAAATGTTTCGTCGGCCTTGCGCTTCAAATTTCTCCCACTCTCGGTCATACGGGCTCTGAATGAATCTTTGAAGGGAGTGTTGTGCGCAACATCACCCAATATATTCATACCAGCATGTAGCGCTTCTTTTCCGACAGCGCGAGCGCCACGAGTGAGCAATGGTAATGCACGTCGAAATAAACCACTGAGAAAGCTTCCTAGACCATGGCCTCCTTGATAGGGAGCCCCAATGAAAACACGATCAACACCGCCGCCGACCTGGCTCTCGTAATGATCAATATATCGATCCATAGCGAAATATTTTATCGTATACGCTTAAAATGTAATGTAGCGGTCAACGTTCCACTCTGGAATGGTACAGGTTTACCAGTGTCGGTCCTTATATCTATCTCGATCGTGCCGAATTCAGTCCGTAATAAAGGTATGTAAATTGGCGGGGAGAATGATTTAGTTTGCGTAGACCCATAAATATAATTTGTATTATCTATAGGTACGATGCGTAACAGAGGTGTCTGAGCATCGCCGGTTATATAATTTTCACATATATCTGTATATACGAATAGTTTATCAGGAAGCGATAGCGATAAGTTAGCAGGATAATTTGCGATAAATTTCCACTGGGCATGGATATCCTTAATTTTTCCGGGTTCAAAGCCTAAAGCTTTAGAGATTTTATCGCCCAAACATATAAGATGTGGTCGAGCACATTCATCTATAATACAGCTATCAGGTATTCGTTTCAGGCTTACAATCTCTCCAATATCCTCATTATATTCGAGACGAATATGGTCTTTGAATATATCCGTTTCATTGATGGTGTCGATTAGGGCTTTAACACTAGCGTAGAGTCCAGCAGGAATTATAACCTCGTGAGTTTTTGGGGGATTAATATATTTTCGCTTGCGGGTGTTAACAGCATCATCTGATGTAACCTCTTTACGGACCGGGTGTGTGGGAGGGTTGCTGCTACCCCATGATACGAGAGTCTTTTTGGGTTTAAGTTTACTGTAAACCCACTCATGAGTACTACAAGCGGTAATCGGGGATGCCGTACCGTGTGGTTCATTTGTTTCATCTACATGCAGAAATGTACGGGGAAATTGAATTTCTGTTAAGGCTACGACCCATTCTCCAGGCATCTTCAATTGCTTTGGAAGCTGTGTTATATAGTGTGTTACCGTATTATTCGGGTAGTACTTCATACTACTGTTACTCGGTAGCACGAGGTAAAATTGATCTCTCATTTTTTATTTTTTATTTTGCTACTACTTGTTCACTATATCTGTTGCGGGAATCCAGGAATTAAATTTTTCGGGGTATCCTCTCCAGCTAACAAAATATTGTTTATTACGGCCTTTGCCTTTAGTCTTGAGAATTTTTTCAATTAAAAATTCTTCCGTTTCAATCTCTTTCTTTACGTTACTCAATTCTTCTTCATAGAAAAATCCGTCAATTTCCTCGTCGTTCAGATCAACCAGTTCATATATGGGCGGCTGTCTGTTCGTAAGAATCTTGTGAATCCTGAATATTTCTTCACTCCAGCGAGCTTCGTAACCTTTCTCGAACGCAGACTTTGCTTTACTGATACGTACAAGCTCACCGACCTTGTATTTAGGCACTTTGCGACACGGACTGTATTGTTTCACCATATTCGCACGCGCGACCGACGCATTGTACAGAGTCACGGCCGCCGGTTGCATCTTGATAGTAGAGTGTTTTGTGTCGTTGTAAGCTTGGACTATAGATTGTAATACATCGATATAGCGTCGTGTATTTTTATGTGTAAAATATCGCCACATCCGCTCCTTTAATGTTCTGTTGAAACGTTCTACAATAGCGGCTTTGATATCGGGGTTTCGGGCCACTCGGAAATTTATTCCACGACTCTTCAAAAATCGCTGCAAAACGCTACCGACAAATTCTTTGCCTCGATCTGTCTGTAGCCATACAGGCGCTCGACCACTGCTTCGAGAGAGTATTCGTTTGAACCCTTCTGTAGTTTCTGCACAAGTTTTATCACGCAGCGTCTCAACCCATGCATACTTGCTGAGAACATCAATAACCACTAAAAGATAAACAGAGCCGTCATTTTCATCTTTAAGAGAGCGTAGATCAACGAGATCAGCTTCCCACACGTCATCGATATTATCGACGGCGTAGTGTCGCCGCGGAAATCGTCGTCGTATAGGTCTGTGTAGTGTGTAAGCATCCTGTGTTCTTAACCAGTTAGTGACGTCTTCACGAGGAATTTTCTCGTTATCAGCCGCATTAATTAGGTTTGGCGCGCCGGCGTATCCAGCGTGATGCGTAGGATCATAATAAAACTTCTTTAATAAATCCATTCTATTTTTTTTATTTCGGTTTTAATGTTTTCCACGATCGTATTGAGTCACTAGTAGGAGTTCGACGCCTGTTGCCTGATAAATTTAAGCTATTCTGAGTTGTATCCGGTGTATTAGGATTTGACTTTGCCAAGTTTCGTCTAGAATTTAGAGGTGTGTTGAGATTCCGACTCTCATACAACAGGCTTGTATTACCAATAAATTCACGAGGGATCCCTAAACGCCTGAGTTCATTTCCAAATTGCTCACGACCAATGGCACGCACAGTTTTTCTATGGCGCATAGTATCATTTACAAGATCTATAATATTCGATTCTTTTATTGGTTCACCGTTGATATGGACCACTCCCGATTTATCCCACGTTAGAGTGGTGTTGGAGCTGGCATGCAAATGATTCAATAACTGCTCCGCTTGTCTTCTATATGTTTTTGGTACACTAGCCAGAATAACTTCGTCAGATATTTGCTCAGCTTCAGTAGTTGTCTGGACCGTTTCCTCAGATGCTTGCTCGGCAGGTTTGGCACTTACCGAAGAGGTTGTGTTAATTTTAGGTCGCCTTTCCTCGTCGACAAAAAATTGGTGGCGTTGTAAAACTTGCTGGTAAAGTTTCCATTTCTCTCGTTGGTTCGCAGGAGTCACTGAGCGCAGTATATCATCCATTTCGGTATCGAGTCTACTGAGTGTCGTGCCTGGTGTTTGAACGGAGCGCGTCTGCTCTATCTGTTCGCGCGATGGCATGGCAGCACCTTGAGGCACTAAAACCATTTTCTTTGCGTGCTGCATCTTGTCAATTACGTATGAAAATATTAGACAGCACAGTGCCTATGATTGGGAGAAGAAGAGGTAGTAAGAATCCACTTCCCTTTTGCACAATTACACGTTTTTTCGTCTTCCAACTACCAGTTTTATTTACGAGACGGCGCAAAATTTTTTTATATTTAGATAGTTTTATTCGTTCACTCTTTTTCAACGGGACTGCACCGTTTAAGGTATTTAACGCGCACTCACAAATACATCGAACCCCGTTTCGATCTATCTTGTGCAATAATGAATCGCGCTGATGTTTCTCCAGATGGCATAGAGCATGCAGTAAGATTATATTCTTCTTCCCAAGCGAAGCTTTAGCCGTTGTTGTTGGAGCCATAGCAGAGACTCGAATGATCTTCGTATATTCGTTGCGGCGTATTTATACTTGAGAAATTAGCGAGCGCCTGTGCCCCGTTTCGGCACGTACACAAAATTGTACGGATCGTCCGGGAAAATGCATGTACGGAATCGACAATTATCCGGAGTAGACTGTTTCAAATCTAGAAGCAAATAACCGTGGGGTTTCGAAGTTGCGTCGTGGTAGGCTTCTTGTAAAAACTTTGGGTCTTCGGGATAAATTTGACGCGCCAGGTGCGAAATCTGGGCTCGGTCGCGAGGATTTTTAAATGCTACGATATAATTCGTGTTTAAAGAAAAATCCCGCTGGCCACGACCTTGATGAAAAATATTTTGCGTTATAAAAATTACGCTAATATTTTTATGGTAACTCCCCTTTGTGAATAAATCTACAATTTCGCCATTTGAAGATTCACGCATCAGGTCGTCAATAATTAGAAGCTTTGGTCTACGATCACCGGAAATATCTGAACTTTGGGGTAGTCCTTCCAAAAATTCAATATTTTTAGAATACTCGGTATACCCGTCCTGCCATTCCGAATAGTAAAAAAGAATGCGAGCAAACTCTACGTCAGCCATATCCGAAATATATTTTAAAAACTTTTTTACGAAACATGTTTTACCACACCCGGTAGGACCGGCGATTATGGATGTCCACGGGTGTTTCCAACCACGGTCCATGTCGAATAGTGAGAGGTTTGAGAAGTGTGAAGGTATTAATATATATAAAACAGATTTGGTAAAAAAAATATTATTTTATTTGTTAAACAAAAATATCTCTTATTGTAATAGTGTCGGTCATATAACCGGAGTCTGCCAGATCGGCGAATAATAATTCGGCCGCGCTATCGTTTAGCGGATTCGATACATTGGATTCTGAAACATAATAATAATTAAACATAATTAGTGAGAAACGTCCCCCGCTACTCTAACAGCCGTCACCACCACCGCCGCCGCCGCCACCCCCGCCACCGTGCGCAGAGTTACATACACAATAAACTTATCCGGTATGTACTACCGGTACAAATCAGCTAATTATTGCGGTTATACATATGCCTCAGAAGCTTATTAAGGCATATGATAGGCTAGAGGTAGGAGTGGTTTCAACAAATCATATGTATATTTTTTTTTTAGAATAAATCCATTTTTTTATTTTTTTTTTACAGATGATAATACAATTATGTAAAATACTAGGTATAAATCTTAGAAATAGACACCCGTCTACGTTATTCTTCCTCGCAGAGATCGGGGTATAACTCCCATAAATAACCTGCGCCTAAAATTAGAATATGCCAATTTTTTTTTATTTACAATATTTACAATTTATAACTACTTCTAATGTCCTTAGCCTATGTAGCCATACGGCAGAGAATCGTGCTCGCCCCATCGTCGCCTCTTGACAAGGACGGGTTTGCAAGTCTTTGATTCTTGCCGCGTGGTCACACGATGAAACGCATCGCGTCGAATAGCACTAAATTTCACGGTAATACTTGTACCGGGTTCTCGAACCAATTTACAAATCGAATCGAAGTTGATTTTTTCCCCGTTTTTAAAATTGAGTCCGATACCCTTCACCTTGCAGGTTGTGAGCTCTTTACCATCGGCTTTCTGTACCATGTAGCCGTAAAATTTAGGTCCACCCGACACGAAACGCTTTATAAAACTATTCGGTCCGTAATCTTTCAACTCGTCTGTCATCTCCCCGAGTAGATTCCCTAAAGGCGGTTCATACTCTCCTGCGGTACCACTACTTAGATATATACACGAATCTGTATCATAGTAGAGGACGCGTTTGTCTAGCGGTTCGAGATATGAATACAATTTTAACCTCGCCTGCGCAGTCGTGTACGCGGCTATCACGACGTTCACGTGAGGGTTTACTTCAGTGCTTTCTTCCGTATTACGCCAGCAAACGTACATTACCGCGTCGTTAACATGAATAATCTTGCTGACCTCGCAGCTTTGGTCGTGCAATAGCTCTAAAAGTCTTTGGCGTGTAGTGACAACCTCTGTCTTCGGTAGATTTTCACGTTGACCGAATTTTCCCCAAAACGAGTTTAAGCATAGTTTTGCTACTGACCTCAAACCAGGATTTACTTCAATGCGCTCCGGATCTAATTGAACACCCTCAGCCTCGCGAAAACTACTAACGTACGCTGTTTTACTCTCAGCAGTTGTACATTCAGACGGCCAACCACTAGCTTCCTGCTTAATTTTTAGCCACAGATTGATGTAGCCACCAAAGAGACCGGCGGTCTGACTTTGTCGATCATATCGCTCTACCTCATATTGCCAGATCTCGTAAACATCTAAGATTTTGTAGCCTTTCTCTACAGCTTTAAGGAGTTCGCAGGATACCCAGGTACCCTCAAAAGCTCGATCATCCTCGTTCTCGTGGGGGCATGCCTCTTGATGCATCCCCTCGCAGCATTTTCGGCATAATGCAAACATCAGCCGATTATGCATACGCACTGGAAGTACAGGATGGTAGAGGTTTCGAGGCGGCAACACTTTGCATCGTACGAGTCCCTCAACGCTGCTTAAATCGTGATCCGGTCCAGTTATTTCGTGACACGTATCGGCAGTGTATATCACGGGGTGACCGATGGGGAAAGCTCCATACTTGCAAATGTATGGGTACAACGAGCATACATCAACATAACGAATCTTCTCGGCACCGCGAGTTTCACAATAACTGCGTGTGTTTCCCGTACGACCCCCGAAAAATGCATCACGCGGATTTAGCGGTCTCTCAGTGAGAAGCGGATGGCCGCTCACAACGTTGTTAATCTCGGGGTTTCTTGACTTTAACTGTATATATTGACACTCCCAGATCTCATGAAGTGTGTAGCCGAGAGATTTTATACGCTCGGAGGTATTCAATGTTCGCTGGTACCGATCATTGAGCGTGCTGCCGTACCACACTTCCTCCCGCTTACGCGTATTGGTGTAACACTTGTCACACCCATGGAAAAAACACCCGTGAAACTGTAGTACATGCCGTACACCGTCGTCCGTTTGAACGTAGCCATCTACGCGCGTACCGTCGACTAGCTTATGTTCGCGTCCGCGACCTGCGTGTTCAATCTGCTTGCCCAAACGATGCTCACACCATACCAACCATTCTAACGCTATCTCAGACTGTCTATCACCCCGGCGATAACCGTTTCGCGGCAAGACCGATATTTTATTTTTCTCTAGAAAGTTTCGCCGAAAAACTCTGTTGCACGCTGAGGCTATGGTCACCGCCTCGTTAAACGGACATACATCCCCACGTTCTATAAAGATTCTCCGAAAAGCTGCACAAGCCTTCCGAAGAATCGTTACGTCCGTTTGGCAATAAGCTACGATTTCCCTCTGCAAATCGAACTCGTATCCTGAGCTCTGAGTTTTCTCATACCACGCCAGAAATTCGGTTCTGTCCGCCGGAGACATAGTGTCAGGAGAATAGACGTCGAGAGGAGGCAGCGGACCTATGTACTGTTGATTAGCCATCTTGTTGAAAAGATGCGGGAAAGTCCCTTTAAAAATATTTTCTCCTAAGCCGAAGGCTTTTGGGAGTTTCGAGAGTGGCATGTGAAAATAATTTAAGCTATCTATAAACTTTACTTTTCCGATTCTCATCTCCATGATGCTAGTCCCGTTTGTGATTAATTTAGGCATCTCGCGTTTCTCCTCGACAATGTATCGGAGAATAAATTGGGCATCGAACCCTTTCGCGTTATGAGCTATGCAGATAACGCGGCCAACGTTATCCCTCTCTCTCAATGCAAACTCTACAAACGCCGCCAAAGGATTTTCCTTGAAGATTTTTTCCGCGGCCTCCTCTCCGCACAGTCCACACTCCCAACCCTCGTCATCCTTGTCTATACACTGTGTACAACGCTGCTGGCTGACACACAGGTTCACCTCATGCAAATACGTATCAGGAGCTTCAACGACCTCGAGTTCCTGGCGTGTTTCGAAATCATAAAAGATAAAAATATCGGGCTTGTCGGATTTTTTTAGCGGACGCACCGGTGCCATGAAGCACTTATGATTTTCGGGGCGTTTCTCTTTACAAGTTCTACAATAGAACTCCCCGCATACATGCTCTACACCATCCTTCTTCGAAATCAGACGCAGACATGTTTCGCAGGACTGCAACATATCGCACAAGCGAGCTCGCGGACCGTGCGAGCCTAGGGCTTTATGATTTGCAAAACAGTCATTACCGCGAAAGAAACGCCGACAGTCGGTGCAGTGAATCTTCGCTGCGTTCGAATCGCATGGAGGACTGGTCATACAGTGCGGACACTTTTGCCGACACTGATGACCAGTTATCCTATCATACGCTAGACCACATGGGACGCAGAAAAACGCACCACCTGCAGCCGCCGGGAGGTTCAGGATTAAACCATAGTGGTTTTCACGAGAGTCGTGCACTAAATAAATATGGTGTACGACTTTCGGTGCCCACCGTAGCACTGTAGCGGTGCCGTCGAAAAAAGGTGGCTCACTACTGCCGAAAGAGTCGCGATCATACATAACCAGCGCAATACCATCCCGCGCCAGTACCCTCTGGAATGCCTGCAGCTCTGGTATTCCGCATCCAGCATCCGGGATCTGTAGATCAGCAGCTCTAACTAATTCTTCGGCTAACGTACGCTGAAGTATAGACCTTTCCCTGTGTACATTATCCCACCGCTTTTGAAGGTCTCCATGACGAACTTGACCACGTTCCGCGAAAACTCTACCGGCCACGATGCTTCGCGGAAGACAGAGATTGTCATTATTCCGAAACTGGATGACTGATTTTTTTGACCAAAAACTTTCCCCCATTGCTTTTTTAGGGCGCCCTGCTCCTATAGGCATCGAGACTATGCTGCTCGTTATAATAAATGAGTCGTCGATGTTGAAGCCTGCAGCACTCTGCGATACACTATTTATGGCTTTAAATAAATCGTCAAAGTGGAAATCAGCAACGGGCCTATAAGATATGCCTGATGGGCCTCGCGTGAACGCGTTTGACCGAAATTCTACCCCGATCATATCCGTTAACTCGCAACCGCTAACGATGAGCGTATGTAACTCGCGTATGGCGTCCTCTAACCATTCTACCAGATTCGCTTCTGCGGGAGGCTCGCGGATTTTGACCGTCATTACAGTCCCCGAAGTCTTAAATCTATCGAAATAACGCTTCGTTTCTACACGGTGGATAATTTTCGACTCACCGGACGGAGGATATTCTTCTTCTTCGATCTCCGCTGGTCCAGGCGTTGTTGGGGGAGACTGTGACAGCAGAACTTGTCGCGACGGCCCTGCTACAGGTTCCACTGTCGAACCACCCCCGATCTGAACATTGACCTCAATGGGGTGTGGCGGTGGTATAAACTCCCCATTGTATATGGAGAGCTCTGCATCGTCAGCTTCAGCGAGTTCTTCTTCTTCGTCAGCAATCACTGCATCAGTCTCCATGGCACTCATTTCCACCAGCGACAAATTTCTTGCGCTGAGCACAAGATCATCGTCGTCGTCGGCGCTATCACTGTTCGGAAGTTCTGAAAACAAAACAAAAAAAAACATGAAAACTTATATATCATATAAATATGATGCACTGCTGATCAACGACACACATACACGCACACACACATACCTTCACTAATATTAATCGAAGGTAGCACCGCTTCGGATTGCTCATGTGCGATCTCGGCGTTCCCCGCAGCATCAGAGGCATTCGTCGGTGACTCCAGGATCATGGGCTCTAAAAACAAAAATTGAATAAAAATAAATATACATATTTCGAGCTCATTTAAAAAATAATCAATAAATGAATCCCCCGCTGTACTCGTACCTTCAAAATCGATCTCCTGAATATCTACCAGGGCCCGCTCGAGCTCTGTAGACTCATCGAGATCACCACGAAGATTCGCAGCGACCATCACGATCTCACCAAATGGCTCGTCAAAATTCACGTCCTGCACGTCTGCTAGAGCCCGTATATCGTTGATACGGTCAGCCTCCGCAGCTTGTCTTCGAACCTCTGCAAAACGACAATATAAGACATTTTTTTTTAAACTGTAATTTTCCGACTATTTTGAAACATTTTATGCGATATACATATATTCACTAACAAGATCAAGAGACCCGGTAGCATCTCGACGACAAGTAAAAAAAAAGAAATTTTATATATTCAAGAAAGTTTACTCACCATGCATCGCTAGCTCTTCACGGAGAGCAACAGCATCCCTCGAAGAACGAAGCGAGGATCCACTCAACACCGCGTAAACAATTTTTAAAACTTCAAAATCACCACTGAATATTCCACCCCTATAAAGTTTTACTACACTGGTGAGAGGTAGATGGCTCAAAAGACGCTTGAACCGTCTTGTCAACGCGTTGTAACGCAAACACCTTAACGATCTCTCCGTAGAAGCCTCCAAGAGATTTTCCGATGAACTTGAAGCGAACTGGCGCAGAACATTCACCACTTCAACAATAATTCCGCGTAGCACTTGTTCGGACATTTTTGTTTAATTTGTATTATCGCGAATACAAATTAAATATACACCGAATACAAAATAACCAGACGCAACCACGATGAGTAGCGTTGGAAAGTCCAAACGGAACAAGGTGATTTTTCGTTGAAACTACCAAACTTATAGTTTTTCCTCCCACTAGTGCACAATTACTGGAAGATGGCCATTGGACGGTTAAAGAGCCTTTTCCAATTTTGGGAATTCTGTACACTCTAAGACCCTCCCAGACAACATAAAAAATTGCCAGGGCCCGTAAGGGCAGCGAACGAACGCGAAAGGACTCGTTTACAACCCTTTACAATACATACTTTAAAAATTATCTTTATTCTAGGCAGGCAACGCTCGGACGGCGACAGCGCTTAATCGTTTTATTACTCCTGGACGAAGTCTGCTTCTGCTGTAAAAACTCGAGAGGGCCTAGCTTACTATACACTCATTGTCTTCTCCAACTTTCTCGTCCTTTTTTTATATTTTATTTTTCATCTTCCTGACGAAGCGTCACCGTCATCACCCCCCAATGCTTGACCATCGAAAGCTGAGAGTAGTTGTACATTTTTAGTTTTTTCCACAAGTGTTTGTGTATTGACACGCCTGTATTGGAATGCACCAATCTTGTGAAGAGTTATGTCACTTCGGAAAAGGCTAGCCAAAGAGTGATTCGTTGCGGGTGGTCTACACAGCCTCCAAGGCCCAATGCAGCGCACGCACCCCCACCTCAGACAATAGCATCCTTGAGGCGTGTCTTCACCCCTTCCACGGAAAATTGCATCACTTTCTCCGGCTCTAGCCTCTGAGTGTGTCTTCACTCCCGAGTCATTACGTCTCCACGACTTGGACGGTGTGGTCTCTCTCTCTCAAATATCCTCGAAAAACATAGTGAGAAAAAAATGGAAAATTTTACCGGCGTTGTGAAGGAAGCCCAGAAAAAATTATTCGCGTCGGGAATACTTTCTCCGTCTTCCGTTGTAAATACTATGGCGAAGTCCGAGTCGAAGCGAGTTCGCGGAGAAGACAATACGCTTGACCCTGTAATCGGCTGGCAACCCTTGAGCAAGACAATGTTATTATCCACAACATACAGCCTGAATACCTCGGGTAGTAAGATGGTCACGGTGGGACTTGAGCTAGTAAACGGACACGACTTCGAGGTGGCAATAAAATTCTCCGGCCGTCACGCGGCAGGGATTTCCCTCAACGTCGTCGAGTGGCATCAGCTCTGCGAGCGGATGACAATTATCACCCCGTGGTTCAAAGCAGGAAAGGGTTCCGCCAGCGATCGAACTCCGAATATGAACCCGCTTGGCCGCCAGAAAATAAGTTTTACGACGGCTTACAACGAAAAAGCTATTTTATTGGAAATAAAAGACTCAGCGAAGAAAAACTTTGGTGTCGAAGAAACACAGTATCAGAGGAACAAAAGACCCAAGAATACGTACCCCGTTGGTATTCTCTTCCAAAAAACAACCTACGAGGGACTCGTGATGCTGAGTAAATGCATATATCATAGAATTCGTTTACTTAAAGACGAACTCGAGCTCGTGAGAGAGATCAGAGATATTATTATTGAGGAAATTAGTTCTGAGGGTACGGTACAGGACTGGCATAATGCTACAAGAGAAAAAGTCTCGTCAATAGCGTTCAAATATATGACGGCTGAGCGTATAACTTTAGCCCTGAAAAACCGACGATACGGAGAAGATGAAGAGACGAGCGACAAACGGCAGTTGATCGCGAAAGAATTATTATGCATTCATCGTGAATACATTTTCCGTGCAGTGGTGGCTCGTATAAATGAACTGCCTTAGAGAACAATTACCGAAGATTCACATATGCCTAAAAATGTACGCACGAAGAAAAATGTACACGTAGATATAAGGATGAAAATATTTTTAGACATTAAAAAACCTGTACAACTAGATTTAAGAATAAAAATGCAAACTTTATTGTACAAATTTTAAACAAAATTATTTTTACTTACCTTCAACCATCCTTTCATATATTTTCTAAATAAGCTGAAAAAAATTTTTTAAAAACATTTATTCAATTTTTTCAAAACTCTCAAGGAAAAACGCTACTTGAGTACAGCGTCTTAGACGACTCGACCAAGCTAGCTCACGTGAAGCATCGAGCCAGCCTCAACAAACACTCTACGCGGTAGAGAGAGAGAGCGATGCAGCCGTAGCTAGCCAACTCTTGGAAAATCCAAGATGGCGCGACTCACTGTTACGCCGTCACCAGCTGTCCACAGCGCTTCTGATACTTCATCCCTTGGCCGCTACACCGTTACGCCGCTACGCTACTCAACACGCTCTACGCATAAGAGAGAGAGAGAGGGTCCGTTGGGCCCGACGCTAGTCACCCGTCGGCGCATGGAAAATCCAAGATGGCGCGACTCAACGATACACCGTCACCAGCTGTCCCGCACGCTCCAGCCAGCTCTTCCCCACCTCTCTCTCTCTCATTCTCTCTCTCTCTCTCCCTCTCTCTCTCTCTCTCTCTCTCTCGCTCTCTCTCTCTCCACCGACGACGCACCAGCTCTACCAGCACCTCATCCTGACCACCCTCTACCACCCTAGCGAAATGCGGGGGGAGAGGGGGGAGGGGGGACAACCACCCTCGCGCCGAACGACCGGGCCTGGCGGCCCGGCCGGGTAGTACTCCCCACTCCGAGACGCCGCCATATTGAAAATCCGTATAAGTACCGACAGTCTTACCCCCTCCACCACGGGCGACCGCCGCCATCTTGAAATCCGTATAGGTACCGACAGTCTTACCCCCTCCACCACGGGCGACCGCCGCCATCTTGAAATCCGTATAGGTACATGCTCTACTGGCGCTTGCTCTTTTCTCTGAGTCGAGCGCCGAGACCCAGAGGTCTACGAAGCGAGAGCTACGGCCGGAGCCGGGTACGGGCGCTTGCTCTGTTCTCTGAATCGAGCACCGAGACCGAAAGGTCTACCAAGCGCGAGCCATGGCCGAGTACAGGAACTAGAACCCGAGGTCCTAGTGGCACCCGAATCCATGAGAGCCCTTACGGTGCGTCCGTAAGTTTCAACGTCGACCCTAAGAGCGATCACGCGACCAGTATAGTCGCATTCGCTGTAACGTCGCCTAGTGACGTGTCGGGAGCTGGGTCTACGTCCGGTAGCTGCCTCTGTCTGTTATTACGAACGGGAGCTTGGTGACAGGGCTTCGGTACGCGGAATCGTGTCGAGAAAATATTTTTAGGGCCGAGAACTGTTCCAAGATCGGCGAAGAACACGAACTCGGGATTTCTCGGAAAATCGAGAAACGTTTCAAGATCGAATAGTAATTCGACCTCGAAATTCAATGACGGCGAGAACTGTTCAAATCGGATTTTATCCGAAACAGAACTTTTCGAGATCGTAGCATGCGGTGGGACACTCCCGCGTCCGTCACGCTTCACGTCGGGATCCGGTCTGACTGCGGCCAGCAAAAGGCTTCGCTGTCGACCCTTACCCAATCGGGGGATCGGTGAGGATCCTCTCCCTCAGGCGAGCAGGGAATCCGCCGTATCCCTGCAAGATCGCCTGACCAAAAATCGGTATTGGACCGGGAACCGAGTCGAGCGTTGAAAATTAATTCGAGTTCGAAATCGAGAACGAAAATCAATTCGAATCTCGAAATGTAGTTCGGGTTCGGAAACGAGAACGAAAATCACTGCGAACTTCGAAAATTAAATTCGAGTTCGAAAAGCGGAACGAGAGTTAATTCGAACTTCGAAAGTTACCTCGAGTTCGAAAGCGAGAGCGAGAATTAATTCGAGCGTCGAAAATTAATTTCGAGTTCGAAAGCGAGATCGAGAATTACTTCGAACTTCGAAAATTATTTCGAGTTCGAAAGCGAGATCGAAAAGCAACTCGAGCGTCGAAAATTAATTCGAGCTCGAAGGCGAGAACAAAATTTTATTCGAACCTCGAAATTGAATTCGAGTTCGAAAGCGAGAACGAAACTTAATTCGAGCGACGAAAATTAATTCGCGCTCGGAAGCGTGAACAATCCGAACGTCCGAAATTAATTCGCGTTCGAAGATCGGAAATAAATTCTGAACGTCGAGAATTAATTCGCGTTCGAAGATTGGAAATAAAGTCCGAACGTTGAAAATTAATTCGAGTTCGAAAGGCGAGAACAATTCGAACGTCGAAAATTAATTCGAGTTCGAAAATCGGGGATAAATCCCGAACGTCGAAATTTAATCCGAGTCCGAAAACGAGAACCAATCCGAACGGTGGAGTTCAATTCACGTTCGAAAAATCGGAAATTAATTCGAACTGCGAAAGTTAATTCGCGTTCGAAGACGAGAACCAGTTCCAACAGCGACAAATTAATTCGCGGTCGAAAAGCAGGAATTTAATCTATATCGAAATTTAATTCGACCTTGAAAAATATTCCGCGAGCGAGAACTTCATCGAAATCGAAAATCACTCCGAAATCGAAAATATTGCGAGATTGAAAACTCCATCGAAATCGAAAATTAATTCGAAATCGGGAGGTGTTGCGAGAGCGAAAATCTCATCGAAATCGAAAATTAATTCGAAATCGAGAATATCACGAGATCGAAAATTTTATCGAAATCGAAAATTAATTCGAATTCGGGAGTATTGCGAGAGCGAAAAATCATCGAAATCGAAAATTAATTCGAAATCGAGAATATTGCGAGAGCGAAAAATCATTGAAATCGAAAATTAATTCGAAATCGAGAAATATTGCGAGAGCGAAAAATCATCGAAATCGAAAATTAATTCGAAATCGAGAATATTGCGAGAACGAAAAATCATCGAAATCGAAAATTAATTCGAAATCGAGAAATATTGCGAGAGCGGAAAATCATCGAAATCGAAAATTAATTCGAAATCGAGAATATTGCGAGAACGAAAAATCATCGAAATCGAAAATTAATTCGAAATCGAGAATTGCGAGATCAAAAATCACTTCGGCATCGAAAATTAATTCAGACACGCAAAGCGATTCATACGAGAACCTGTCCCAACGAGAGCTTGTGACGGATCGAGAGCGTCTCCGAAAACGGGAGCTTTCGACCGTTCACGACGGTAGTCCACGACGAAGTGACCGAGAAGTGGCCGTCTTCAGTGATCGAGAGCGAGAAGGACGAGAAGAGGACTCCGCGAAACTCAAAATTGTTTTTCACAATTCGAGAACCTTCGCGATAAGGGCCGAGGCTTGGCTAGCGGGACCAACCCCTACTCCAGCGCGCGTGACGCGCGAGCGTCCAGGTGAGAAAATTCGCCAATTTCGAAAATTCGAAATTAACGAAAATCTCCAGGAACCTGCCATCGAGGCATTCGAGAACAATATGTTTTCCCCCAAAAGATGTTTTCACCTTTCGGGGTTCGAGAACAGACGAAACGACACAAAAAAAAAAAAAAAATGTTAAATAAAAAAATTAAAAAAAAAATTAAATTAGGCGGTCTGGGTCCGTCGTCGGGAACGCGTGGGTTCGTGCGAACATCCACAGCGAGAGCGCGTTACTCGGTAACGCGAGAAACTTTGAGAGAAAAAGAAAGAATTATTTTACTCGATCGGGAGCGAAATCAAAAACAATTAAAAATAAACAAGACGGGAGCTGTTATTTTATTGGCGTGGCCCCACGTTGGGCGCCATTTGTGACGTATTTTCCGAGATCTCACGCGAAACGGAAACGAAAATCAAAACTAAAAAAAAACCGCGAAATCGGGATCTCAAAAACGTCACCTTCGGCCGTCTACCTCCGCGAATACATTGGCGTCCCGGTGGGCGCCAGTTAATTTTTGTTTCGCCGGTATTAACAACCGGACTAATCTGGAGTCGGTGGAACAAGCCGAGCTCCGCAGGGTTAATTTTTGTTTCGCCGGAATTACCAAACCGGACTAATCTGGGAGCGGGTGGAACAAGCCCGACTCCACCAATGCGAGATCTGGAGGTCGGTGGAACAGGCCGACCTCCGCAAGGACGAAACGAACGGAACAACAAAACGAGAACTAACCGTAACGAGCTAACACCAATGCACTCGCGGGAGCAAACGGTAACGGAAATGCACGGTTGCTCAGGATGCGGGTTATGGTAGAAGGGTCGCGATCCTTGGCCAATAAAATAACGCGGAATCGAAAATTCGGAATCTCAACTGTAAATAACGGGAACGACTATTTACTGGCTGTGAAGCCACGGGATCGCACACTTGTGCATCGGGAGCGCTCAGCTGACCGGAGGGTCGGAGCGAGCGTAACGAGAGCGGATCTATACGCGATCGAATAATTATCGAAACGACAAAAACTCACCAAATTAGCGTAATTTAATCCAATAAGTTGCGGGAACTGCATCTTGCGACACCTCGAGAACTAAAACACAATCACTGCACCTCAAGAGCGTTCTCCAAAACGCATCTCGAGCACAGAAACATCGGTAAAGAATTCGGAAACGAATCCGCACAAAACACAGCACACGAGTCGATACGCGAACCGAAGCGAGAACGATAGCCGGAGTCGACGGTAGCGCGAGCGAGAACGAATGACTCAGCGCGAGACAATAGGCCGAAACCGTAAACATCGGGAGCACGAGAGAGGTCCGAGCAGCCTCGAGGACGACTCCCGGTAGACTGATAAGCCTACGAAAATATTCTAACGAGACGTTATCATGATTATTACGGGATCCTTAACCGGTAACTACTGCCCTCTTGAACTATTTCGTGACGTCATCTATACGAGAGCCGAAACTGTAACGCGGTAACTTTGAGAATCTTCGCGATCGCTACTCCAAATGCAGGACGTGAAAACAAGGCTCTCTCTCTAAACTAAAACACGGCACAAGGGGTTCCAACCTTGCCCGGACTGAACTAAAACCTCCGCCTGTTCTCCAACGTCCTGTATTATCACCTAAGCGGAGTGCCGGGTTTGCACCGGACTTTGGCGTATTCGTGACGAAATCTCGTCGGGCTCTCCTCTATTCGTGTTTCTCATTTCTTCGAGATTCTCTCCACCGAATAGATTCGAGAATCCCGACCTGAACTAAATCTTTCTGAGCTTAACTCTAAGCTTATCACACACAATGCTCATCCGCAAAATCTAAACTGGATCGCAAAACGTTACGGACATTCATTTAGCGAGAAAAGGACGGTACATGGACAGCTAAGGGCAGTAAAGCGGGAACTAACGGGCTAACCGAACCAAATCGATAGCCGTATCCGAAAAATGTTGATTTTTGTGACCGTGATCGAAAAATCACGTCACAGTATATATAGTATATATGTATATAGTGGATTTGTGTGCTTTTGCCCGCGCTTTTCGGGGCGTGGATGCGGACGATCGTATCCAGGCTACGATGGACGATTGGAGTAAAACCTGCGTTTCCATTGTTTGTGTAACTTTCCTTAGAGTACGTAAAGTAATAAATACAATGAACTGCGCATGTAAAACAGACGTTTGTGGTTCATATATGATTACACCAAATGATGAGGTGTGAATTAGCAACTAATAATTGTTATAACACACACTACCGAGGTTTTTCTTTATTTTACAGTGCCAAGATGTATCGTGTGTCTTATGAACGACGTGAGTCACATTTTCGTGCCGTGTGGCCATAATTGTTGCTGCGAGACGTGCGCAACACGTATCGGCGGAGGGGACGACAAGCGGTGCCCGAAATGTCGCGGGAATTTCGATACGATTGTCCGCGTGTTCAAAGAAATCGTATAAAAAAAAAGAAATAAAAACAAAACACACACAAGTGTATATGTAAATATACGATTTTACAAAACTAAAATTGTTGATATTTAATTTGTAATTGCATTGTAGGTTTCGTAATTGCTGCAAATGCTCTTCTTCAGTCACCAAGATAAAACACTGTGCGATTTCTAAAATATTATATTTAACTTCTTAAGGACTCCTACTCTTGTAGGAAGGTAGCTTGTCTTTCGGAAATATTCATTCACTGATAAGTAACCGTTCGTCTCCTGACAAGTTTGTTTATTCACTGGTATATCAGTGAATGTGTCTGACATATGCAGTTTTGAAGATTCCGATTCAATGAAGGTGACAGTATCATGCCAGTATTCTTTTTCTTTTATAAAAAAAAACAAGCAAAAAACATTGAAAAAATAAAATAAATATATATTTTTTTTAATGTATATAAACAACAAATGACAACAACAAAAAAAATGAAAAAAAAATTGAAAAGAAGAAAAACAATATTCATATGGCATTCACACCACCACCAAAATAAGGTGTTGGCTGTTTTGCGGTTAATTTAGCGAAGTACGAGATTTTAACATCTACTAGTGGAGCTGACTGAGTCAAGATACGAGACTTGAACGACGCAAGCGAGCTAAATTTACAAGGTGGGCTATTCCGAGTTTATAGAGGTATTGACGGACGACTCAAGGAGATTAAGCTATTCTGAAGTACGAGAAATTAATCCTGATTTTCTAATGTCGCGAGTTTGGCTATTCCGCGTTAATAGAATAATTGACAGACAAGTTTAAGGAGGTGTTTTTCTCAGGGCAGTCTTTGCTGCCACAAAGAGTGTAGCTAGATGATCGGTTAGATAGACTGAGTGAATTCTTCTGGTCGCGCGCGCTTACATATACCGCGTAGTCCCGTTGTCTGGGTCACCGATTGTACGATGATTGCCCATGGTGTCCAGTAAAAAGTCCGTACGAAATTCATAGACATTCCAGGACATTGCTAGGACCTTTCCAGGATGTGTTGGGACATTTATAAACGATGAAAATATGCATATCGCGCGTGACGTACGAAATAACATTTAGTTCCATAACCGTTTTCGTTTACGTTGGAATCGGTTCAGAAAAGAAATTCAAAATCACTATGCACGAATGTATACATGAATCTCTGCGAAACTGAGATATAAATTTTTTGGGATGGTCGCTAGTAATATACATTTTAAAACAAGCTCAAATTTGCGGGGAGAACATTCTAAGACATTAGGTGAAATTGAAGGATATTCGAGGACTTTAGCAGCGACAGGCAAAATTCAAGGACGGTTCCAGGACTTCAAGGACTTCAAGATCACCTGGAACATTACGAAAGCTTTGTCAGGCCTCCTCCGGATAATGTCAGGGTCCGATGTAATGCGTAAAAATTTCTACTCGGGTAACCATATTTCTTGTGTCGTAAAATCGTCGTATTCGCTAATGACCATCACTTCCCCAGAAGTAATAGGGCTCCCAGAGAGAGAGAGTAATGAAACAATGCTGCGCCTGCTCAGTGTATAATAATGGTCATTGGTCAGTAGTAGGCGATTTTCCGTCCGTATTGCACACAAGAAATGTGGTTATTTTAGCGAAGACGAGGAAAAAAAATAACACAACGGTAAATGAAATCAGTGGCTAATTGTACGATTTTTATGCCATGTCAGAAATTTTTTTTTTCATCTTTAGTGACAACCATATTTCGGATTTTTTACCTTTCGGATTTATTACCATTCGGATTTTTTACCTTTCGGATTTTTGCCATTCGGATTTTGGCCATTCGGATTTTTTACCTTTCGGATTTCTGCCTGTAACAGGAGCAGATTCCTCGTACAATAATTTCCGTATTTATGCGCCTCCTTCTGTGAGAAGGGCACTCAAACGGACGGATTCGGGGACTCGAGCGTGAAGGAGTTATGGGCTGGCGTGTCAGAGACAGTTTTGACGTTTAAATAATTCGCTTTATTGTTCAAATTACAGGCTGAAATCTTTATTAACCCTTTTTCGGTTCCGTCTTAACTCGGAATATTCTCTGCTTATATCTATATTCGGAGCGATTACAGGGGTTGTCCTTTCGGAACGCGAAGAATGAGTAATTAATATTAATCTCATTCAAGCACTTGTTTCTCCTTCGCTTATTGTCTCTATTTATTGCATTATTTTATGGCTTCAAGGAGATATTTTTAATCGAAAGATATTTATTCCGCGTGAACCGCACCACGCATGCGCGGCAGCGTCTCGGTCGGCGCGAAGTCCAGCTGGCCGCTGTGCTCGACTGTCTCGCGGTGACGTCACGGCACGGCGATCGCCTGTGACAGCTCGTCCGCCTCGTGATTTGCACTTGGCGTGAAATGGAGACAAAATGTTTTTACCTTGTTTTGTCGCGATGTGAGCCTTCAGGGGGAGTGAGCGAACCCCTGGATGTACCTTTTTCCAGTCCTTGGGCTAGGAATATTCGTCTGCTCCAACCTTGCAGTATATGACCGGTCACTGTAGTCACTTTACCGGTTCACTCCGAATGTCACTTTTATTGGTCTTAATTGGGTAAGTCACGGAGGCACAAAGTTATAAGTTCGCCGTAGCACAAAATGTTTATAAGTTCGATTCTGGCACGAAATTTATATGTCCGGTTCGGCACAGAATTTTATAAGTCCGATTTGGCACCCAATTTTATAAGTCCGATGCGGCACCAAATTTTTATAAGTCCCACGTGACACAAAATTTATAAGTTTACTCGGCACGACAATTTATAAGTCCCTTTTGCGGCCTGAGTTTTATAAGTTCACTCTTCACTAAAAGTTATAAGTCCAATATTCACAAATTTTTATAAGTCCACAATAACACCAATTTTATAAGTCCAGCGTGACACAAAATTTATAAGTCCGACACAGATTTTATAAGTCCGGACGGTACAAAATTTCTAAGTCCACAGTAGCACAAAATTTATAAGTCCTTTTTGGCACTGTTTCACTTTTGTCACTTTGAACTCACTTTTACTTTTCACTTTGCACTTTTAATTCCACTTTTAGACCTTGAGCGTTGGCCGATGATAAGGTAGATCGTTCACTGATGATCGACTGCCGAAATCGCCGTCCTTTATACCCCGATTTCCGACTCCCACTCCGTCGGTTTGGCAGATTTCTGGCGGACTCGCGTCTGCGTGCGGTCGCCTGATTCTTAATTATCTGATTGGCTAAGGGCCTTGTTCCTTCTTTGCCCTCCAATCCTGAGTCGGTACAATAGTGACGATCTTCCGGTGTTATCCGTCGAGCTAATCGTATGCTCGGTCGGTGCCGTGTGCAAAAGGGAGTGTCGTCATCCCTATCCAATCAGCGGGGCCGATTTTCCCTCGCAGTCGCCTTTCTCCGACCTTGACCGTGCTTTCGCCGCAAACCCGCTCGGCAGCGCCGCTGTGATTGACCGCGTCTCCCGGGCTCTCGCGGTGTGACGTCACCGGGGCCACACGGGAGATCTTAATATGTAGGGGAGTCACATGCCTTTCGGATTTTTCACCTCTCGGATCTTTACCATTCGGATGTTTTATTGTTCGGTTTCTCACCTTTCGTAGTTCAGAGTTGTCGTTTTTATTACCGTTAGTAATTCTACGTTGTTGATTTTCTAACTTCTCGGGTTTGTCCTCCTTCGGACGGTTTCTTTCGCCATATCTAGCTTTCGTGACTATCTGTTCGGAGTATTAAATTTTCAACCAATCGCTTATTCCAGAATAATTTTTTACTGTATTGTATCAAGTTCGGAGTTGTAAGCTTTCCGATAATTGAAATTCGATTCTTGTTACTGTAGCTCCTTTATTCATCGGTATCGTTCTGATCTGGCTGGTTGTCTTTCTGATATTTAATTCATTCGCATTTTACAATTTCGGGACATCAACGATTCTATTTTGACGATTTCGGAAAACAGAATTTTCGGATTATTTCAAGTCGTGAAAAAAGAAATCGATATTAGAGCCATTCTGAATATTCGCATTCGGGACTTTAACCCCACCCCCACGCACGCACGCACGCACGCACGCACGCACGCACGCACGCACGCACGCACGCACGCACGCACGCACGCACGCACGCACGCACGCACGCACGCACGCACGCACGCACGCACGCACGCACGCACGCACGCACGCACGCACGCACGCACGCACGCACGCACGCACGCACGCACGCACGCACGCACGCACGCACGCACGCACGCACGCACGCACGCACGCACGCACGCACGCACGCACGCACGCACGCACGCACGCACGCACGCACGCACGCACGCACGCACGCACGCACGCACGCACGCACGCACGCACGCACGCACGCACGCACGCACGCACGCACGCACGCACGCACGCACGCACGCACGCACGCACGCACGCACGCACGCACGCACGCACGCACGCACGCACGCACGCACGCACACACGCACACACACACACACACACACACACACACACACACACACACACACACACACACACACACACACACACACACACACACACACACACACACACACACACACACACACACATTGTAATTATGATTTTTCAATGTTTTGTAAAATCTTGAAAAAAAAATGTCATCAAAACAAAGCTTTCTCTATGAGGAAGCAAAAATTGGAATAAATTGGGATAAATAAATAATAATGATAAAAATAATACATTTTTTAGGTTCAAAAAATAATATATTATGTTTTTTATTTTCAGAGGTCGATGGATTTATCAAAATGAACTATGTAAAAGTATCTCTGCATGGCCAAACTCAGACGTTTGGAAGTGGTTCAATAACGGATGGACAGTATATGCTGCGCATTCGTATAATTAATTTTGACGAAGAAGAGTACGCTTTCCAAAAAGGGGATCACGTTCGGATTAAAGGCTATATGCGAAACACTGGTGAGTGTTACTTGTTATTGTGTCTCTTTGGTCTTTGTACTTTTTTTTTGTTGTATTTTATAGCAGAACCATTTTATGTTTATTTTTATTATTGTTATAAATTTTCAGCGAATCCGGCGTTTTTCTCGGTCAATTCGCTGCTCGACGTGAGTAAGATCGATGATAATCAGATGGCCTTCATAAATATCCTTCGTGGGACGCAAGAAATCCCCATCAAAAGAGAAGCTGGTGCACAAGCCAATGTGTTCCAACAATCTTCCAAATCAAAAAAATCGAAGACTGACTGAGTAGCGCTCGGGACTGTCGATGGGTTTAACCCATGTTTATTGTTCAGCAATTGTTTTTTTGTGCGCCGTGCATGAGTATAACCGACCGTTTGTCGATTAATCCTCGCGTGTTCGGATCGTCAGTATCTTCTATAACTAACGTTTGTTATTGTTGTTACAGAAATTGTACCGTTTTTTATGAGGTATAGCCCGGTGTAAGCTCCGTAGTAACGTTCGTTATTTATCTAATACATATGTGACTCCGTTATTTTTTTTATTTATTTTTTTTTGTTTGTCGACCTCGCTGTATGTGAACCATAGGCCGATTAAAATAAAGAGTTTGATTATAGTTTCTTGTGTTTAATTATACGGCGATACTCTCCGATATTAACGTACATTTAGACCGTGTCGCTGGTTGTTGCCTCTTCGATGGTAACTCGACCACTTCCTACTCTCGAGTTCTTACTCGACCGTTTGTTTCAGAGCTCCTAGGCTCCGTATTTTGTAGCCGAGATCTCGTCACCGCGCGGTGTTAGCCGGAAGATCCGCAGGTCGTTCGGCGCTTCGATAAGAATTTTATTTCGTTCAAGTGCGTTAATCATCCGTCTATTCATCGATCGTCTTCCCCTACATATAATATTGCTCTACGTATGTTGCGTGAGTTCAGTCGTAAAACATCGCTACAGCTAAATCTACTCACGAATAGAAGCAAAAAACACAATCGAATTATGTCAAGGTACGTGGAGCGTTCTTATAGCTCTTTGTAGTTATGTATCGAGTAGAGACGGTACAGCTCCCGTGGTATATGGAAGTTCCGGGAATCGCTTTGTCCCCGAGGACGATGCGCTCAGCTGCGGTGGACGGAGAAAACTTATAATTTTTGGTAATAGTAGATTTTTAAAAGATGGTTTATAATTATTTTTAAAAATAATTAAATTAAAAAAATGAACTTAGTGTGATCACCATAATCAACATTTGTTAAAATATTCTTAAAAATCCTGTATCATATATATAACAAATTTTAAGATTTGTGCCTAAGTTGGCTGGGGTCACCTCTTTTTTCTATTTTTTTTTTTTTGTTTTTTCCCTAAAAAGTGATGCAAAAAATTAGCCGAAAAAATCAGTCGATTATGGGTTATCGCTTGATCATTTTAATATGCAACATTGCATTTTTGGACACGTTTTCAGATTTTAGCGGAGTTTTTATTTATTTTTTTTAGATAAACAGAAAATTCAGAAGAATCTGAAAAAATTCCCAAAAATGCAGTGTTGCATATAAAAATCGTTAAGCGATAACATGGGGGGCTTAACCCATGATTAGCGGAATGATTTTTTCTTTTTGCTTCCTCGTAGAGGAAGCTTTGTTTTGGTGAAAAAAAAAATTTCGAGATTTTAATGAAAACGTGTTCAGAATGTTCGAAAGCATCGAAAAATCACATTTAGAAAAGATGTGTGTGTGTGTGTGTGTGTGTGCCAGGCCTCCAAAATTCAATCGTCTATAACTCAAGAACGGTTTTATCAATCGGGTTGAAATTTGGCTCACATGTAGAGCAGTTGAGTGCCTCTGTTCGTTACAATTTATACACTAATTGAAACATTCGTTCAGATTTTATGAGATCTTGAAATTTTTGAAAAAAGTGTGTTCGCGCTCTAGCTTTCACAAATTTTGAGATTCTGGGCTGAAACTTTCTACAGAAGTAGACCAACATCAAAGAATTTTTGCTATTGAATTTGGTACGAATCGGTCGAGGGGTTTCGGTTTTGTGAAATTTTCGATTTTTCAAAAAATATCTATTTCACTCTAGCTTTTACAACTTTCGAGATATTTGCCTACAAATTTGTACATAAATAAGCTATTATGGACTCGTATACCCTATTAAATTTGGCAAGAATCGATCGAAACGTTTAAATTTTATAAAATAAACCAAAAAATCAGAAAATTCGTACCTCACAAGAGACGATTATTTTTGTTTTAAATACTGAGAAAGAAGCTAAGTAAGTGGTAGATAAAAAAATTTGAAAATTGAAATTTTCATATGACTTCCTCATAAAAGTAGAAAATTGAAATTTTTACATCGCTTTCTCATAAAAGTTGAAAATTGCAATTTTCATATCTCTTTTTTTTGTCGCGAAGCTTCCTCTATGAGGAAGCCAAAAATACAGACAATGCTTCCTCACAGAAGAGGCTTCGCGACAAAAAAAAAGAGATATGAAAATTGCAATTTTCAACTTTTATGAGAAAGCGATGTGAAAATTTCAATTTTCTACTTTTATGAGGAAGCCATATGAAAATTTCAATTTTTTTTCATTGTTTTTTTTCGAAAAAAATTAGAAAAAAATAAAAAGTGACGCCGCTTCCCTCCGGTTAAAATCTTACCATTTTTTATATAATAATAATAATAATTTATTGGATGCTCATTACATATGAAATATATGACATAAGATTTTTTAGAATTTCTATTAAAATGTGGCGATCAATGAGTTCATTTTTTAAAGCATAAAAATAATTTTTTTTTTATCTAAAAAAAACAATCTGAGTACTTTTGAGAGTTACTTCAGGCATATAAAGATATCGTGGGCCCAATCCAAGATATGAAGAGTTCGACCCAGGTCGAAATAGTATGGAATGCCCCACATATTTATTCCGTCGGCTAGATTAATAAGAACGAAGATGAAGTTGAGACGAACGATAGGATGCAAACGGGCGCCGGTACTCCCACTCCAAAATTGCATACGTAAAGATTAGTTTATAGTGGTGCCCGATGATTTTTCTAATGTAAGTTGATGAATCAAATCTATCACAGCATCTTCTTATTTATTGAAAATTCCCTTAATATTACACCGAAATATCGATGCAAATCTTATTATTAATTTTTACGAACTCGGAAGAAAACCGGCTTTACGGTAAATTGTTGACATTGTTGACGCAAAATTGTTTATTCATTACATATTTAGTTTTGAATCCACCACTTATGATGCATGAATTCTTTTTTTATCTTTAATAGAGGTACGACAGCTTAACGCTGGAACGCTGAAACAACGCTGAAATCAATCATTTTTGCTGATACGGTTATTTGTTCCGTTGTCTTCCTTTATCAAATATTTTCCCATAATTTTTTGTGTAATTCTTTTGTTTACACTCGATCACAGCGATGCGAGAGAACATTATCATAGAGCGGAGGATGTAGGAGTTGGAGATTGTGCTGCGCAAGGTTGTAGATTTTACCAATCGTACGTCCGACGCGTACACCTGTAAGCTCGCCTTTGAACCGCAGCGCGTTTCGTATCGTGTAACAAGATAAAATAAAACATGCTAAGAACCAACGACAGACTCGTGTGCAAAGTAAATTTATTGGTGCGAAAAATCCTCTATCAATAATCATGCATTAGGATAATAGGCGATAAATTTATAAATAGCTGATGTAGTTGTGAAATTAAGAAGTTATTTTGTTAAAAATATAGATCGGATATTCGGACGACTGATCGAGTATTAAGTTCGGGCCGTGAGAAAATATGAGTACAGTTTTTCATATCGAATGATTTGTCAAACTTTGCCAACGTGCCCCTTCCGCTTTCGCGAGACACGTCTGAGAGAACGAATGCTCGTACAAAAGCAGACCCAGCGCTATGTTATCCTTCAAGGTTAATGTAACCTTGAAGGATAACATGTAACCTCACATGTAGCATGGAGCATGCCTGGATACCGAGGGCTTTCGTCTGCAAGCTTTTCGTTTGTGCTCGTTTCGGCTGCAGGAATTATTACCGCTCGCGAAACATGGAGAACGCCTTTTCACAGTATTCATTTCACATTTGTTCGGACAAATGGTCGTGGACAGACTGGATTGAAAGTTGGATAGTACAGGAATTATGATGATGAACAATTTTATCGTGGCTTAAGTCCGATAAAAAAATAACCTGTGTTTTAAATTTCGTTGTTGATTTGTCGCTACATAGAGTCCTCGACGTTGAGAGTTTAAGCGACTTTGTACTGTTAGAAGCTTAAGGATAGAAACAGAGCCTAGTCTCAGGATAATTGTTCAGTATGAAGAACTATTCTCCATTTGACATTATGGGTTTATTTGACATTAAGGATTATTGACAATATGGGAATTCGATTGTCAAATCTTCTTGTTATATCTTTTTTTATGAAAATAATAAATCGTGAATGGTTCTCATTGTCGTATCTTTATATCACGAAGTCACAACCGAATAAACTATTAACGAACAAAAAATAACAAAAAACTGTTTCAAAATGCTTTAGATTGTGCACATATTATTGGTATAACTCCTTGTATACAGGATTTTTAACAATTGCATTTTCTCGCTGATCACCGAGATACACATTTAGTGAGTTCCAAGAACGCACTCTTGACAGAGCTACATATAATTGTCCGTGATTAAAAACATCTCGTCGTAAATCAATTCCAATTCTCTCGAATGTTTGTCCCTGAGCTTTATTTATGGTAACAGCGAAAGCTAATTTCACGGGAAACTGTCGTCGCTTAAAAGTAAACGGATAATCATTTTCGGAATATAGTGTTATTCGATTCAGAAAAACGATATCACCCGCTTTATCGCCAGTCAGAATTTCACATCGTAATAGATTATTTGAAAATTCGAGAATTAGTAGTCTAGTGCCATTGCAAAGACCTTCGTTGATGCTAAGATTTCTTATGAGCATCACTACGGTGTATTTCCTCAATCGTAATTCATGCGGAGGAAGTGAAGTTGGGGCTAAGGTGTTCAAGTATTCAGGCAGTAGGGTCTCACTAATGTCGTCACCATCGTTGCATTCTGCACTATCTACGCTTGCATATATACGTTCAGTAGTCCTATCCAATAAGTCAACGACTCTTCCATTGATCTCATCGACATCAACATTTCGTGCAGAAAGTATCGCACACTTGCACACAGCTTTGTATTTCTTTTCTCGAATTAAATTTCCATACGTGTCCATAACGATATCTGCATTAGTACTTACGATACACTCGGGTAATTGCATATTATCGTTAGAATCGTTCAGTACTCCATCGCCCACGTTTAATACGAATTTTGCAAATTCTATTTCTTCTGGTAAAGCTCGCATATTCCGCGTTAGAGAATTTTTTTAAAATAATCTCCATAGCGAGCTGAACTTTATTGACAGATTGACTGTTTCAGTCCGAGTTCCTCTTATTTTTATTGGGAGAAGTTGCCTAAAATCTCCACCTAGTACAACGACTTTTCCACCAAAATATTTATCATTGTCCATGATGTCACGCAATGTACGGTCCATCACTTCTAAAGCATATCTCGGTGCCATTGCGGCCTCATCCCAAATGAAAATGTCCGTTTCCTTAAGATACCTACCCTCCACAGACCCAACTTTAATGCTGGACGTCGAGTCAGAGAATAAAGGAACTGGAAGTCCCAATGTTTTGTGAACTGTCCTTCCACTCGGTAGCAAAGTAGCTGCAATTCCGGTGAAAGCCATTGTGGTAACATTTTTTTGTCTACCTTTTAGCAAATACCATAGAGTATTATATATAAATGTTTTTCCTGAACCTCCTGGCCCGTCAATATAAAAAGTTGAGTATCCGGGCAAGTCAATATTGTCTACAGAACTCAAAATAGCGTCGATTATTTCTTTTTGTTGGTCATTCAACTGGAGATATAGCTGGTTTCCCTTTTCCATTGCCTGTTCGGAAGCTTCCGTATCATCATCGATCCCAATAATCTCCTGCAGTGGTGGCATGGTTGGGAAATCGTTAAGGGTTTTACCTTCAATGGAAAGCATATTACTTATATGTTCATACGCTTTTCGCTGCGAGTAGTTAGCGGTGCACTATGGCGACCCCCACTCCTATCCCCACTCCCATCCCCACCCTTTTTCCCCCACACAGCGGCTGGTCGAAATGGCCAGCCGCGTGTGGGTGGTAAGAGGCGTAGGGGTGGGAGGGGGGATAGAATTCTGGACTCGCCATAGTGCACCACATGATTATTATTTTTGAATTTTACCTTTAATTTGCTGTGATGGCCTTGAAGACACTGAAGACTCCTATTTTTTTTTATCGCCACTCTTGTTTATTATTCACTCCTGTTTATTCTCACTCACAAACACTATGACGTAACGTTTTTATTGCCACTCTTGTTTATTCTTCACTCCTATTTTTTTCTTGCTTATTATTCACTTTTGTTTATTATTCACTCCTGTTTATGTTCACTCACAAGCACTATGGCGTTAACGTTCGGCGGCGTCGTCGTCGTCGTCGTCGTCGTCGTCGTTGCCGTCGTCTTCGTCATCCTCCCAGCCGTTGATGTTCATCTCGGCGAAACCCTCGTCGTCGAGATCGTCGTTGTCGTTATCGATGTTAAAAAAACGTTGAGCGACGAGAGCTGCGACATCCCGCCGTTCTCTGTCGAATAGTTTTATTACACACGGACGATTGGCGCGGCGACGTGTAATCACTATGGCCAGCAGGCCGTCGCCAGCACATGCCTCCTCCACCAACGACTCGGCGCCGCCCGATGAGTTGATGTGATCGAGACCGCGCAAATGACACTCGATGCACAGGGCCGGTATCCCGACGCATAGAGCGTTAGGGTGCTGGAGAAAAAAAATCTCAAAAAAATCCGAACGCCCCTCGTCCACTAAAAACACTTCGGAATAGCCGTCCTGCACATCGAAATAAATAATTTCGCCACGCACCGCACAGCCATGTCGAACTACGACGCAGGACATACCGATGTGTAATTGCTCCAGTGTAATTCCCGAGCCTTCACCGTTGATAACGTAATAGTCCTGTAGCAGCTTCTGTAATTGTTCGTACGTACTCTGCATATCTGCGGAGCGTACTTGCAAACTATTCGCACACACCACTTCAATTATTCTACAGGAAAATTCTTCTCCCACAACACCGTTTTCGTATCGCGGATACATTATCGTAAACTCCGGTGCACTTAAACAAATTCGCGTTAAAGCTGTAAAAAACACGGCGCAGCGAGAAATGACGTACGCGACACGAGCTCCGAAGAAAGACTGTCGACAAAAGACGCTTGACACACGTCCGCGGGATGCATCATCCGCGAGGCGAACGCAGACCCGTGAATGCACGGTCAGCAGTATTGCACGTGTTCCTCGCGGTTATCTGAACGCGTGGGAACATGCATGCTGTGAGCGCGATATGCCCCCCCTGCGAGCGCTCGCCCCCCTGCGAGCGCGCAGGAAGTCGCGAATGCACCGTCTGCAGTATTGCAGACGTTCTTTCAGGTTCACGGTCAAACGTGATACGACGCATGTGTATAGGTAATGGATGAGTTTAGTCAACCGGATGAAGCGTTCATACGAGAACCGGATGAAGCATTCATATGACACTACGGAATCAAACCGTGGGTAAATCTTTTATACGGAGCGAGCTGTCTATACCCGTATCATATATCTCGCGGAATATCGTGAGAAATTTTATTTGCACGCTCGCGATCACGCGTTATTATAGGCATGAAAAAAGTGCAAATCAATTAAATTTTGAACATAAGTCTTTATGCTACGGAGCCGTCACATATCACTCGGAAATATAGAATTGAGTAAATCGGCTGGTCAGTCATAAGACAACCAACGAGAGCTCTACATCGCCGATTGATAATGACAGATTACGCAGTTCGCGCGAGTATTCGCGACTTTTTAAAATTAGTTAAGTTGCGCAGTATTCATCTCAGACGCCGCTGCAATGATCAGTGGTGCGAAGAGTTACGGGATTTATCGGGCGAGAGACTTTTAAGCCGCCTACGATATATTATATGGTGGTCACCTCTACGTGCTATCGCCATAGCATATAATAGAGGTATATTAAACGGACAGGGCGTGGTAATGTGTGTGTTTAAGGAGTTGCAACGCCGGGGCCTAGAAGACGCCCCATGCATCAGGGGACTTGTTGCTGAAGCCAGAGGTAGGTGTTTCATGCACAGCAGATAAATAGATAAATCTGCCTTATATATGAAATAATATTTAAAAAATTTTATTAATTTTCATTATTTGATTTTTCAAACAAATATTTAAAAAAATTATTAATTTTTAATTGACGTGCCAGCCTCAGTGAATAATCGAGGTGCTAATTACTGTGCCCTAAAGCCACACCTGTCATACAGTGGTTGACAATCCGTACAGTCATTGGCCGCGCAGTTATTGTCCGGGTGCCAATGACTGTGCCATGCGATTACCGCTACCGCACAGTTATTGGCCATCCCGCCCAGTCATTGGCCACACAGTTATTGGCAGGGTGCCAATGACTGTGCCATGTGATTATCGTTACCGCACAGTTATTGGCCATCCCACCCAGTCATTGGCCACACAGTTATTGGCAGGGTGCCAATGACTGTGCCATGCGATTATCGTTACCGCACAGTTATTGGCCATCCCACCCAGTCATTGGCCACACAGTTATTGGCAGGGTGCCAATGACTGTGCCATGCGATTATCGTTACCGCACAGTTATTGGCCATCCAATTCAGTCGTTGGCCACCCAGTTATTGGCCACATTTTTATATACACTCAGCGGTGCGCTATGACCGCTAAACATTCAAAAAAGTATACTTTTAGCCTCAAAGCAAATTGACTTTTTCGGTAAACAATTTAAAATATAAAATAATAAAAAAAAAAAAAAAAAAAAAAAAAAAAGTCTTGGCGGAGGATTCGAACCCGCGTCTCCTGGCGAACGTCACTTAAATCAGACTTCACTATATTATACGCGAAATATTCAAAAGAAGTAGACAAGTACGCTCCAAACATAAAACTGTTTCTAAAATGTCTCGAAAATTATTTTCAAAATTGTTTTCGAAAATTTTTGTCCTTTTTTCGAAAATTGTTTGTGCAGTGATTAACGTTTATATTATCACATAATTATAGCCTATCGTGAGCTTATGGATGCAACAAACGAAGAAGAAGAAACGCTCAATGAAGCAACTCGTGCTATTGAGGAGACGGAGGCGCTGGATCTTCGCATGCAGACAGCCCTCGACGAAGCAACGCGTGCTATAGAAGAAGTGGAGATAGCTCTTCACACACAGAGAGCCGTACAACGTAAGTATGCAAAACAAAAAATTATTCGCATCGGGGACATTACATTAAAAATAAATAAAAAAAATTGCAGGTCCGCTGTCAGAGAATGGCGTCGATATTGCTCGTACTGCGGACGTGATAGAACAGCCACAGCAAATACAAGATATCCCGTTAAACCGTAAGTGTTCGACAATAGATATAATTTGTACCACACAAAACGGCTATTTATACTGATAGTTTTTATTTTTCAGCGCCGGTAACAGGGAATTGCGAAGTAGCCGATTCGACGATAACGCTTTCCAGCGCAGCCGACGACGAGCCTCAGTCTGATTCTATAGCAGATAATGGGGAGGCCGTGTCGGGGTCATCAGGTCTAGAGGGCCTAGAGGGCACCCCCAATCAATTGTCTAATAACATCGCTGATGAATCATTAGAAGCCAGCCAGTCCGCGAGCGTGGAACTACAACAGGTTATAGATCTTCCCGAAAATCAACTAGGCCTCCATGGAGGGCTGTGGCCGGTTGAAGGAGAAGAAGAGGAGCAATATTTTCAGAGAATCGGTTGCTGGATTCAACAACTCCCGGATGATAACTCAGGTAATCATTTTTTACCCCGATCCTAAGATTTTTAAAAAAAAAGTAAGTAGAGTATTTTTTGTGATACAGGGACTTCAGCAACCCGCTTTATTGATGAAGATACTTTATAAACGTATCAGATCTCAATCGAGGTACTACTGACAACTATCTCTAATTTTCAATAGCGTTTGACCTCGACAAAATTCCAGATGCTCATATGTGTTTTCTTTTTGCAGAAACGCAGGTAGGAGCTGGAAGACCACGAAATGCTGCTAGGAACGAGCCGTTTGGAGACGTACAACCACCCGGGGATCGCTTAGAAATACTTCAAAATATCTCACGTTATTTTAGACGCTTTAAGCTTAGGGGTCGCGAACTGACAATACGTGTTCGCCAACCACCCTCAGGAATAAACGTTATGGACTGGCTTCAAGGGGCTTTTCGCGATTTATTGACACAAATAACGACCAATTGCGAGGGTGGCGATTATGCAGGCATTTCGTTCACATCAAGCAGCCTGACGCAGGGGCCTGCATGGTTTTCTTTCCGGCCTGTTCGGGACTATACGTTCAAAGACATATGGGGATTAATAGCTAGCGTCGCTCAAAGCGCAGCATCTATGAATATTGATGATACGTGTAATATTAAAGCGTGCATTGTCAAGGGTGTCGAGGGTAGGGGTAGAAAAGGTCTTACGTACGAGGGTGTCGCGAAAAAATCTATTCTAACGATCCGGAACGACGATCGGTTGTGTTTGCCTCGCTCATTAGCAGCAGCTCTAGTATACGCTGAACGTGGTGAGATACGATCAGGAGATTTACACTCCGAGTGGCAGCGCATTAGGCAGACAAACGGTTCATTACAAAGAGAGAGAGCGCTCGAGCTTACCAGAGCTGCAAATGTCAATATACCGAGAGACGGATGTGGCGTACATGAGATCGCGCTCTACCAAGATCATCTGGCACAGGACGGCATAGCGATTGTAGTTTTTGAGTTTCTGACTTTAGGCCGTCGTAAGAAAACAGCTCTATTCAATGGCACACAAAAAGTTTTAGAGTCTGCAGGAGAAATTCGGCATACTCTGTACATCTTATATTACGAACGCTCGCATCATTTCGAGCCAATTCTCAATCTCAGGGCAGCCGTCGGTAGCTCGGGGTTTTGCACCGTTTGCAACACATTATATCGCGTGTTTAATCATCGATGCTCGAAAGCACAATGTTCACGGTGCGGAGCAACACCACCATGTGACGTCAGTTCAAGCGAGGCAATCAGGTGTGTTGCATGCAATCGCGACTTTTTCGGAGAGCAATGCTTACGAAATCATAGAACGGGTAATGTAAATATGAACGGAGGCCTCGGTAGAAAACCTTCTGTTTGTGAATCCCTTCATCGCTGTCGCAAGTGCTTCCAGACAGTAAGACCTTTGGAAAAAAAAAGGAAGCATGTATGCGGCATAGGCTTCTGCAAAATATGTAGAACGGTGCAGCCGTTTAATCATCTGTGTTTTATCCAACCAATACGGGGCGGCTCTACAGATTCGAAAAATATCTTTATATTCTATGATTTTGAAACGCAGCAGTGCACATCTGTGAAAGGCGATGCGAGCACATTCGTTCACGAACCGAGTCTCTGTGTTGCCCAACGCGTTTGTTCAATGTGTTGTAACAATGATTCTATAGCCGATCCGTGCGAACATTGCGGCATCCACGAATTCGTATTCAAACATAATCCCGTGGGTCAGCTTGTGGAGTTAGCTATGCAGACTGTAGGAGGGTTTTCGCGCACGATTGTAATCGCTCATAACGCAGGAGGGTTTGACGCGCAATTCATTCTACGCTATCTAATTGAGGAGAAAAAAACGCGACTTCCCTCGCTGATAATGAATGGCACGAAGATTATTACAATGAGGCTTGGACAATTAGTGTTTCTTGATAGCTTGCACTACTTTCATATGCCTTTGAGCGCGCTACCCAAGGCCTTTGGGCTAACAGGTACGATTGTGAAAGGAACTTTCCCACATCTGTTCAATATTCCGGAAAATCAAAATTATGTGGGGCCCCTGCCTCCTCTAGAGTTTTATTCTCCCGACACCATGCGTACAGCGGAGCGCGAGAAATTACTTGCATGGCATCGCGAGCTGCAAGACGCCAATTATCTGTTCGATTTTGCGAAAGAAATTGTCAGCTACTGTTCGATGGATGTTACTATATTGAGACGCGCGTGTATGGCTTTTCGTGATATGTTCATAACCAGTGGTGGTGTTTGCCCTTTCAATGAGAGCACGACGATAGCATCAGCCTGTTTTCGTATTTTTCGAAAAAATTTTCTGAACAACGACACGATTGGTATTATTCCGACAACAGGGTACAGATGGGCTCACAATCAATCACAAAAAGCAGTGTCGTGGCTCGTGTGGATGGAGCACTCGCTCGGTCATAATATTATTCACGCAGGCCGGTCGCGCGAATTTAAACTACCGCAGAATCTATTGGTAGACGGCTACTACGAGACCCCTGACAATGCACATGTATTACAGTTCCACGGCTGCTACTGGCACGGGTGTCAGCGCTGTTTCCTCGTGAATAGGCATCGTCGGCAAAGCGACGGAGTGTCAATGGACGAGCGTCTAGAGAAAACTATCGCAATAAGTAATAGAATCCGAGCGTCTGGTTACATGCTAACGGAAATTTGGGAATGCGAATTTGACGGTATGTTAAAACAAAATGAGGAAATGCGCGCATTCGTGGAGAATCACGCTTTAGTTACACCACAGCCCCTCAACCCTCGCGATGCGTTCTTCGGTGGCCGTACAGAAAATATGGTAACGCTCTACGACATAAAAGATACAGAGCAGATAAGATACGTGGACGTTTGCTCGTTATACCCATACATTTGTAAGTATGGTAAATACCCCGTAGGCCATCCGAAAGTTTATGTGGGTGATGAATGTATGGAGCTGACGGGTCCTGATAACACTGATCTCACGCGTATCGAAGGGCTTGTCAAATGTACTGTATTGCCGCCGAGGAATCTTTATCACCCTGTACTGCCAGTGCGTATGCATCATCGTCTGTTATTCGCTCTGTGTCGTAGTTGTAGTGAGGCTATGAGTCTGGTAGAGTGTACACACGACGATCCTGCAGAGAGGGTATTCGAGGGTACGTGGGTGGTCGACGAATTGCGAAAAGCTGTGTCGTGTGGGTACGAAATCACGTGTATCTCTGAAATCTGGCAATACGAGATAACACAATATAATAGAGATACGAGGGAGGGGGGCCTTTTTGTAGAGTACATTAACACGTTTTTAAAAATCAAACAAGAAGCCAGCGGATGGCCCGAAAGCAATATGGAGGAGGACTCTGTCGCACAAGAACGGTATCTCACTGATTTCGAGCAGTCTGAAGGTATTAAGCTGGATCGTGGATCTATAGCGAAAAATCCGGGGTTACGATCGGTGGCTAAGCTCTGCCTGAATTCATTTTGGGGAAAGTTTGGGCAGCGGGAAAATCTACCGCAGACTGTGATAGTTTCATCGCGTGAAAAACTCATGGAGCTGTTGACGAATCCCGAATACGAGATCACGGGTATTCTCCCTGTAAATAATCAAATACTATATGTGAATTATATTAAAAGTGACGATGCTGTGATACCTTCCGGTATAGCGAACACTGTTGTCGCGGCGTATACGACAGCTCAGGCCCGCTTAAAGCTGTACAGTTACCTCGAGCGCTTGGGTCGTCGTGCATTGTACTGTGATACGGACTCTGTAATTTACGTGACAAAGAATGAGCCGGACGAATACGAACCGCCTATTGGCCAACTTTTAGGAGATTTAACCGATGAGCTGAGTTCTTACGGCTCCGGTAGCTATATCAAGTCGTTTATTTCGGGTGGCCCTAAATTTTACTCGTTTATAGTACGTACTTCTGACGGTACGGAGAGCGAGGTTTGTAAAGTCAAAGGCATAACACTAAATTTTGCAAATAACTCACTGATCAATTATCAGTCGATACGTTCCTTTGTAATGGGCGAGAGAGAAGAACCAATTGTACTGCACTACAATGCGATTAGGCGTACGGCGTTTCATCACGTGGTCACACGGCCTGAAATAAAATCTTGTAAACCGTCGAGCGTCACGCGAAGACGCGACGGCGAATACGGCTCTCTACCTTATGGCTACAAAAGTTAAAAATATTTTATCTTCATGTAAAAAATATATAACTGGGAAATAAAGGCTTTATCATCAACAGCAGTATCGAAATTTGATTCAATCATCGATATGGACGTGAGGTGGAAACATCCCTGGACGGCTATGGTTTGTGGTCCGACCGGTTGCGGTAAAACATATTTTGTGAAAAAGTTTTTAAAATTCATTTCGCGTATGAACAGCGAGCCGTTCGAGAGAATTATTTTCTACTATTCCGAATGGCAGCCAGCATACGCCGAGTATGGAGCATCGATCGAATTTCATGAAGGTTTGCCGCAATCTGCTGATTACGCGAATGATCCGCGTGCTAAGCTCATAGTTATCGACGATTTAATGCGTGAGGCATCGAACAACAGTGTTATTGACTTATTCACCAAAGGCAGTCATCATAAAAATTTGAGCGTTATTTTCATAACGCAAAACTTATTCCATCAAGGTCACGGCCAACGAGATATCTCACTGAACGCTAATTATATCGTTGTCTTTAAAAACCCTCGTGATCGTGCTCAAATACAGCACCTGGCGCGTCAGGTATATCCGGAAAATCCCCGTTTTTTGCAAGAGGTTTATCATGACGCGACGTCGAAGCCACACGGTTATTTGTTGCTGGATTTGAAACAAGCAACACCTGATAATTGTAGATTTCGCACCTGCATCTTTCCCGACGATCCCCATCATTTTGTGTACGTGCCGCGAAAGAAATTAAAAAGCAGCTGTACTTCCGGGGAGCTACCAGTTTTGCGTTTATGATGACGAATAACGGATCGCTACGCTATAAAAAGAACGTTGCGATATCGACTGCCCTTGGGTATTCCAGCAAGGAACAATGTAAACCAGATTCAAACGTTAATCGCTGTATTGTCGATTGCGTATTGTACATTCTTCGTAACAACGCGCCTCTAAAGGCTTCGGGGGCGCCACGTAGAAAAGCAGTGATTTGCCCAAATAATTATCAGTTAACCTCTTGTAATGGCCCGTGACGGATCACCACTCTGCAAGAAGCACATTGCGATATTGCGAGCCCTTCAACATTTCAACAAGGATCAACGTGAAGCCTTTTTACGTAAAGCAGATCCTCATATAATACGGTGCATCTGTGAGTGCGCATTGAACATTCTTCATGGTAATGTACCTCTGAAGCCGAACCAGAGGAAAAAACTACGTCGACACGCACCTGTTCTTCGTCGCTTAGCTGCAAGAAAAGGCTGTTGGAAGAGTAAAAAGCGAATCGTCGTTCAGAGTGGTGGATTCCTGCCTCTTTTGCTTGCACCAATTTTGGGCACCGTCCTGTCAAATTTGATTGGTGGGCGCTGATAATGGAACACGCAAGAAAAATGGTACTAGTGCCGGAGGAGAATCTATTACAGATGAGCACACAAAGTATCCGACAGCCTGTTTTTGGCGCTGACGTGACGCATTCGTCAGAGGCACAAGCTATTGGAGCCACCTTGAGTAGATTGGACGCTGAAATGAACGAAATCTTGAATTCTAATAAATATAAGGATGAGAGAGAAAAGTGGACCGCATATCTGACTGTACTACAACGCTATCTTCATTTTGTCGATGGCGAGCGATCTCATCAGCAGCTTGATCTCATGAAAACGAAAGTACCCGCTTTGAAGGAGGAGGAGGTGGTGGTGGGTGAAAAAAAAGACTCCTCTCCAGGCATGAATGATTCCATCATAATTGAAAGTGTACCACAAAAATTTCGGCACAAAGCGAAACTTCTACTGCGTCGCTTGCGCGATGCACCGTCGGCAAATTTTTCCTGGAATTCCGCAGGAACCGTTTCTATCGAGGGAAAACCAATCAAGGATTCGAATATTGTTGATCTCGTGAACGATGCTATGCGAACAAGAAAAGTCCCAAAACCAGCGGGACGCAAAACCTTCGCAAATTTTTTAAGAACGATACAAACACCTCGAGAATTTGTGGGAAATGAGGAGTTGTGGGCGGAATCAAGGGCCAATTCAACATTACGGGTGCATCCAAGTGGCAGCAGTGTAGCCGAGGATATCAACGATACCAGCGAACAGTCTTCGTACTACAGCGACGATAAGAGCACCGACGGCGGACACAGTGTGCAGAGGGGCTCTGGTAGTTATAGCAAGAAAAGACGTGTAACCTGGGCTAAACTTAAATTATAAACATGAAAATATTGGAAAAAGTGTACTTTGACCCCTCCCACGAAGCATCATTTTCGGGCAGTGCCAAATTGCTGCACGCGGCTCGGAAGAAAAAAATCTCCGGCAAAAAGACACTACAGTGGCTTGAGTCTCAGGATGCTTACACAAAGCACAGACCTGTGAGGCGCCACTTCCCTCGGCGTTTTTACAATGTGCGCAACATTGACGATGTTTGGGAGGCTGATCTTGTAGATCTTCGCTCTATCAAGGATTACAACGATGGTTATGTTTATCTTCTCGTAGTCATAGATGTTCTTAGTAAATACGCATGGGTGGAGCCTCTACACGATAAGACAGCTACGACTGTGACTAAAGCATTTACACGTATATTATCACAAAAAGTCAGTAATGGTAGATCACCGATTTGTCTCCAGTCGGATAGAGGTAAGGAGTTTATAGGTTCCGCATTCCAGGCTTTCTTGAAGAAGAAGAACATTCAGTTTCGCGCTGCAAGAAACCCCGATATAAAAGCCGCTGTCGTGGAGCGATTTAATAGAACTCTAAAAGAAAGAATGTGGCGGTATTTCACGTACTCTAGAGAGAAACGTTACATTGACGTTCTGCAAGATATCGTCTCGGCATACAATCATGCGCAACATAGCAGTATAAAAATGGCTCCAGCCTCTGTGACGCTTGCTACAGCCGCTAGGGCTCGGGCTAATCTGGCAGAACGATACAAGGAGCCGGAACATCCCAGACCTCCTAAATACAGTGTAGGTGATATTGTACGCATCAGTAGTGCAAAGGCAGCCTTTGCAAAAGGTTACGAGAGTGGCTGGAGCAGCGAACTATTTAAAATACACCGTGTATCATACACCAGACACCCTGTGGTATACATCTTGCGTGATCTTCAGGACGAGGATATCGACGGTATCTTTTACGAGTCTGAATTATCGAGAGTGCGAACGACCGCCGCTCAGTCCAAGAAAAATAAGAAAGGAAAATCAAAATGAAAGACGAATTTTATATTGTTTTACCTAGCAACAGCAGTATGGGGTATTACCCTGATAATAAGACAACGCGATACACTACGCATTTACCGCAGTGCTTGACTTTGCACGGTGGCTGGACTGTTTCTTTAGCTGAAATACAAATACCCCTGACGATGATGCATGTACCACCTGAGGGTGAGCAGAATTTTATCAGCTTTATAACTAATGCGGTGACGCCTGGCACGGGTGTTGACACCGACTATAAAGAAGATCGAGTCTCCATACCGCCAGGTGTGTACCGTAGTGTAGATGAATTACTCGAAACAATTAACGATATACCGCGTGTGTCAGGCCACTTGAAGTTTCAATGTGGGCGCAATGGATACGTGACAGTAACCCGCATTTGCAATAGGTGTACGAATTTGAAACACTCTTTCTTTTTTTCCGACGTATTGAACAAGATTTTAGGATTCTCCCATAACCACGGTGTCGTCGTTCGAAGTGACGCGAAGTACATTGACCAGCGGCCGGCCGGTCTAACGAACGGGCTTCCTAATACGCTCTTCGTTTATACCGATATCTGCGAGCCATACATCACCGGAGATGTGCACTCACCTCTGCTGCGGGTCGTTCCGACCGCCGTCACGGATAATTACAATTACGGGTCTGTCAAAATTAGAAACTTTTCACCACCGCGCTTCATACCGTTATTGCGCACGAGTTTTCAAACGATAACTATCGATATAAGGGATGAGTTTGGTGAGCCGATACCATTTGAGTACGGGACGTTGACGGTGACATTACACTTTCGGCGCGTAGATTGACCCGCGAAATGGATTATTACGATGCATACTTTGACCCCCAGACGGGCGGAGGTGGGAGGACGGGTTATGGCGGTATCAGTCATGTCTACATTGGGTCGCCGAACCAACGAGGTCACGGTATTGGTAGCTTCCTCGGGGGTCTCTTTCGCCGTATCATACCGCTCTTGAAACAAGGAGCTCGAACCGTAGGCAAAGAAGCGCTACGTTCTGGTATTAATGCAGCCAATGACATATTGGATAGGGGTGTTCATCCACGAGAGGCCTTTAAAACACGCATGCGTGAATCGGTCACAAATCTAAAGCGAAAAGCCGACGAAAAAATTAATAACCTTATGCAAGGTTCAGGCTATAAAGGGGCTAAAGTTAACAAACTGCTGCATTCGATTGGCGGTAGCGCAACACGTCGTGCCGGTGTGAAAAAAAGAAAGAAGCCGTTAACATCGAGAAAACGTTCTGCGCACGTGACGAAGAGGAGAGCAACGAAAAGGACAGCGAGAAGACGGAAGACAAAGACGAGTGACAAGAAGACGAAGAGGAGGAAAAAACCGAGGACTGTATCTGATATTTTTTCCTAGACAGACAGGATTGAGGAAAAATGGCGTTCTTACACGCTCATTCGTGTGAGTGTCTAAAGTCGGAGCTTGAGCTATTTACGTTGCCACCCACACAAACCACGATTGAGGGAACACAATGGGTGTACTATAAGCCAATTTCATCGCTGACAGATAACTCGCCTATCGAATTTGTAGTGCCTGGCCAAGGCGATGAGTACATTGATCTTGCGCATACTATGCTGAGTATGCGCGTTGAAATAATACCACCTCGGAAGCCTAAAGAGGGCGATGCACCTAAGGCTGGTCCCGTTAATAATTTACTGCATTCAATGTTCAATCAGATTGACGTATTCTTGAATCAGAAACTTGTATCACCGCCCAATAACGCTTACGCATACAGAGCATACATTGAAACACTCTTGAATTATGGAGATGACGCGAAGGCCTCTCATCTCACAAGTGTTCTCTGGTATAACGATTCGCACGGAGGAATGGATGATGTGGGTGATGGTAATAAAGGCCTAGTTATGCGAAGAGGTCTTATGAATGCTAGCGCCAATCAGATTGATCTCCTTGGACACCTTCACTGCGACATCTTCAATCAGGAGAGATTTTTGATAAATGGCGTTGAGATGCGTATACGCCTCGTGCGCACCAACGATGCTTTCTGCCTTATGAGCTCTTCGAAAGACTGCAGCATGAAGATCGTCGAAGCATCGCTCCTTGTACGTCGTGCCAAGATAGCACCCGGTATACTCCTAGCCCACGCAAGGGCTCTCTCCAAATCTACGGCAAAGTATCCAATGACCCGCGTAGAAGTTAAAGCAGTATCGCTGCATGCAGGTGTTCACGGTGATACTCTGGATAATATCATATTAGGACAACTGCCTAAGCGTATAATTATAGGGTTTGTCGATAATAGAGCCTTTAATGGTGATCGCACGCTGAATCCCTTTAACTTTCGAAATTATAAAATAAATTATCTTTCTTTGTATGCCGACGGTGTGCAGATACCGTCAAAGCCTCTGCAGCCCGACTTTGGCGTGAGAGAGCAATACGTGGATGCATATCACACATTATTCTCCGGCACGGGTATTCACTTTCTCAACCAGGGTAATTGTATTTCACGTACGGCTTACCCTAATGGTTATTGTCTATTTGCATTTGATCTAACACCCGATCTTTCGGCTAATAGTAATACTCATTGGAATTTGGTGAAACACGGCAGTGTCAGAATAGAGGCCCGTTTCGAAGAAGCTCTAAATTCAACGGTTAACTGTATTGTGTATGCAGAATATGATAATGTATTGGAGATTGACTCGTCCCGACAAGTGATTGTAGATTTCAGCGGATAGTGAACTATTTCGGCTGAGCCTTCAGTATTCTCCGAGAACTCGAGGCGACAGGTCGCATCATGGCTGTTGTAATTGATATACAGAGTCTAAAGGATAAATTCAATCATTTTACACCGAAAGAAGTGGCTGTCACCTCGGTGCATTCAACATACTTTGGCCACTGGATAGTAAAACAGCCCTATGCCCATGACGACCTATCACCTGCTATAAAAAGGCAAAATACGTGGCTGCAGAGCAACCATCACGGTATTGCATGGTCTGAAGGCGATACATCTGTGCAAGCGATCGAGCTTATTCTGAAGAAAATTGCTTCAGAAGTTGATCGAATATTCACCAGAGGCTCCGACAAAGCATCATACCTGGCAAGCCTCACAGGGTGTTTTATCATAAATTTGGAAGAAGACGACGAAGTACCATCATTCCATAACCTACCGATGGGTAATACACGCTGTATATATCACGGACTGTTGCGCAAAAACCACACATATAAGTGTGCTCTAGACAACGCAACAAAGATCAAAGCGTGGCTCTGTCATAGTGATCGCTTCGATTCTTTGTGGGAATATCGCACTACTACTAGCTGGATGGTTGGCTTGTCAGAGTGTACTACTGAAGAAAAACCCTCTGCTGCTGCTGCTGCTGTCCGCTGTTATGAACAGCCTTCAAATTTTACAGTCTCTCCGGAACATAAAGGATCATACAGTAGGTGTGTATCCGGCAGATCGTATCCCGAAGGTGTGGACGAAACCGACAGCCATCGTTGTTAATACCGATGGACACAAACTACCCGGGACCCACTGGGTCGCCATGTACGTCGATCGAAATGGCCATGGATGGTTCTTCGACAGCTACGGTCTCCCGCCAATCATCCCACAGCACCTCATACGGCTCCGAAGAAACTGCAAATTCTTCCGATGCAACACTATTCAACTTCAAGGTCCGGATTCGCAATGCTGCGGACAGTATTGCGTTATGTTTCTTCATTATATGTGTACTGGCCTCGGCATTAATAAGTTTAGAAATGTATTTTCAAATAATTTGTCAAGAAACGATTCAATAGTCTATGATTATTATAATGCATTCATCAATAATCGCAAATTTAAGTCGCAGGGTAAAACTTTCAGTATGGGGGCTGCCGTAGGTGGCAGCTACAAAATAAATAACTTTAGTGATAAGTGTTTGCATTGCATACAGGGCTGTTGGCCCCGTGCTCGTGTATTCTGAATATTATGCTTATAAAATAAAAATAAAAAATAAAAAATTCCGTTTTCTCTACCTACTCTGTTTCCCCGATGCCACTCAAAAATTTATTTCAGCAGATATTATATTTCTTCTTGGAATCGGTTTTCGGGCTGCTAAAAAAAGCTGATTTCAACAGATATTATATTTCTTCTTCTTGGAATCGGTTTTCGGGCTACTAAAAAGCTGATTTCAACAGATATTATATTTCTTCTTGGAATCGGATCTGTATCCCGATATGACAAAAGACACACGCAACCAGAGAGCTTTTCGAGTTGCTGAAAAAGCTGATTTCAGCAGATATTATATTTCTTTTTGGGTTCGATGTGAGAAAGCGTCATGAATCGCGAGTTACCTGCGGGGGAAGCGGAAACAGCGCTCATTCCCGAACAGACCAGTGAGCAGACATCATTCGTTATCGAGCAGCGAAAGAAGTCTCGTGCAAACTATCTATCTCCGTTGACGTTACTGCAAAGGAAACGAATCGAGCTAAAAGTGCACATAGAAAGACACTTGCGCGATATTGCAAAATTAAAATCACTGATACTTGTGCTACGACGGCTAGAAGAACGCAATCTCCATCTGTTTCCATTGCCGTTAATGCAAAGGAAACGAATCGAGCTAAAAGTGCGCATAGAAAGACACTTGCACGATATTGCAAAATTAAAATCAGTGATACGTGCAAGATCAGAGTTTCGACGTGTGATACGACGGCTAGAAGAACTCAATCTCCATAATGGATCTTACGCAAATCAACAAAGTGGGCATGCTTGCGTCGTTTCTGCCAATCAAAAAACTATCCGAGTTGGCTCTCGAGAGAAACTACGGCGTCACTGACATAAGGTGTGTAAAAACATCATTTGGCCCGAGGATTACCATCGACATTGAGGAAGCATTTACTTGCTACCTCCCAGCGAGATTCGCCAAGGCCTTCGAGGATGACGCCAATCTGCTGCACCAGATGACTGCTGCTGCGCATGAGAAAAAACTGCTCATGCAGTACTACGGGACAAGGTATAATAACCTGGAGTTCAAGCCCGTTCGCCCAACGGAGAGCTCATAGTTATTGAGTATGAGCTGCTGCGGTCAATCTTATTCTTCAACAACATCCATAATAGTTAAAATATATTATTGTGCTTGGCTCATGTACAAATAAATAACAGATTATCGATAAAATTGATTTATTTCTTCTTTTACACGATGCAAAATATACTCTCAACGCCTATCCCCTCTAGTTGCCTAAAATGTACACGTAGCAATATTTTAATTATAAACTTCGGAGGGGATAGTCCATCATACCGTCACCGGCGGTAGCAAAAGTGTGCTCTTGGCACAGTTGCGTTCACGTTGTTGCAGAATGAACGGTTACTCGACGGCTGTACAGAAAGTAATACAAATAATCACGATTTGCATCGTTGAAAAATTATATCAGGAATTGGAGGAGGTGCAAACAGCGGTGGATGGAGAACGTTGGTCGCAACGCTGCACAGCAGGCGTTTCGATAATAAATTCCTATCTGGAATATCTGGATCCTTCGACGGTGTTTTATCAGGGAATAAGTGCACGGGTGGAATATTTGGAGGCTGTCCAGTTCCAGTTAGAATAAAAAAAATGAAGAGGTGCATTCGATTTCAATCAGCATGTGCAATATTGCTGACGATTGCTTAGAATAAAAAATGAAGAGGCGCATCCAGTTTCAATCTGCACGTGCAATATTGCTGACGATTGCTGCTGTATGATAACAACTTCAGCGCAGCTCAGTCTTCTGCCGTCTGTTGAGAGCGTAAAACGGGGGTCGTGGATTTCAACGACAATATGCACTGTCCACATTGGGCGTTTGATGTACCTGGTACAGATCTGGTGTTTGATATTCTGTATTTAAAAGATAAGAATGGCGAATTATTTCCGAAAGAGGTGTGTGTGGGTTCGGTGGATAAACCACAGCGTCGAATGTTGTGGATAGTCTCTCCACCTTATATCATCGAGGAATTGCCGCCCCGGATACGAAGAAGAAATAATTGGCTGACTAAGTACATCCACGGTATACACTGGCTGGGTGGTTGGCTGTATGGGGACGGCATCACGCTCGCTGAACTGTATCAAGAATTACGCGAAATTGCGAAAAGTGTTGGCGAACAATCTCGACTGTACGCGGTAAGTGAATCGACTGTACAAATCTTAGAACAGGCCACAGGACGCAAATTCATAAACTTGAGCGAACGCGCCGATTGTCCATCACTCGATGTTCCGCCGCCGAAGAGAGCAAAGGTGTGTCCGTGGCATAGTTCCCTAGAGACGGAGTACAGAGGCGCTCAGTGTGCTCTACGGAACGTTAAAAAACTCCAGCGTTACCTTAATGAGGTCCCGCTTCGAAGATCTTCTTCTTTTCGTTAACCCGTAAAGTGAATTATGTATTTGAAAAAATTGTCGAAGCTCAATGACACCGGTCGCGTGCCGTCCCACCTACCATATAAAAGGATTGCAGAACTGGAACTTCAGAAGATATATAGAATCTCAAGAATGAGGATGGTCAACACCAAACACGGGAGACAAGTGATTGCCGATATAGGGTTGGATTTCAGTGTCTTCATGCCCCTAAGGGTTAGTTTCTTTCTGAACCATAATGACGAAGTGTTCGACGAAATAGCAGAACTTTGTGAAAAAAAGAGTGTAGGGCTGCGATATTTGGGTACCGTATATAATCGTGTTGAATTCATCGATCTAAACTGTACATGAAACCTAGCTTTAAGAAATATGTAACTCTGCATAATAATAATAAAAAAAAGCGGTGCACTATGGCGACAGCTCACACGCACACCCTCTCACTCTCACACCCACAACCTCCAACACTCTGTGCTGAAGGAGTAGGGGTAAGAGTGGGACTGCTGCGGAACCTATCCCCACTCTTACCCCCACCATCACCTCGAACTACGCTCTCAACGGGGCTCGAGGAGTGGGGATAGGAGTGGGGATAGGAGTGGGGGTCGCCATAGTGCACCGCTAACTACTGCTGCGCTTGTAACGCACCTACATGACGAGCATAATCTTCTGCCATAGAATCTTTGAATTCTTCCCAAAGTTGTTCTGGGTGAAGAGGTTGGCAATGTATCATAATACGAACAAATAATCTGCGAAGTCGTCCAAGCATCATCCAAATCTCAGCTTCATGCATTGCCCTTTTCCATTCCTCATCGTCGTCAATAAGACCTAATTCCAAGCATGCTGCTGTGAAAGTCTGTTGCTGCACTCCATTTACCGTTCGTAAGCTTATGAAGCTTGTGGCACCTCTGACTGTGAGTAATAATAATCGTAAATGAAACAATTCTAGTTGAGTCGGACTAACGGAATACATACGTCCAATACAATTGAAGCAACTTTTACGCTTTTCCCAACGTGAAACTTGTCTGCCATCAATTTTTTGTTTTTTAAAGGTGTAGTGCGCTGGAATATCACCGTACAGATATTGTCGAGCATGTTCGTCGCGTGCATTCAGAGCAAAATAATCTATCAGCATAGTTACACGATCCAATGCATTAATCATTTCCTGCTCATTAGCTCCACCGTCAACAGTTAAACTTTGTTGATTTGGTAGGTGTACAGGTAAACGTATAATAGCATGACTTTTTTCGTGTAAATGTTTATTCAATATACGCCAACAAGCTTCGACTGGCCCGACATAGCGAGCGTCGATATGATCTTTAATTTCATCGTGATTAATGAGATTGTCTTCGGTTGGAGTTTCACTAATGGTGACAGTCGCGGCGTCATGGCCTTTGTAAATGTATTTATATAAATATTTTACCGATTTGATACTCGAAACTACTTTAAGGTTTATATGACTATTCAATATGCATAATAACTTTGGCGAATATGGTACAACGTAGCGATTATCGACTACGTATCCACCTGGTCGCTCGAAGAATTCACCAGTATCTCGACGGCGATAATACGGATATCCGTCAGCATCCATTGTGGTCTCTACTCGATACGGTTTTGGATAGTGTTTTGAACATTTCCCGTTCACTATACACCAATCACCACATGGTCCATGTATCATGTTACGCATTACAATATCGTGTAAAGTCTTGTTTTCATCCGGATTCGGAATTTCTGCGCTGATATAACGATCTACTATATCAGAAGATGTTATTTTGTAATTGTGCTTTAAAGTTACAAGCATATGAATATGAGGCAGTCCACGTTTTTGGAATTCAATGACATACACATAAGCTGCGACCTCACCAAAAAATTTCTGTTTCACTATCAAGTTGATTAAATAATCTTTTTTGATGTGAAAAACTCGTGCACAAATGTCGGGTCTATCAGCAGTTCTTTGGCCTGGTAATAAATTTTCGGTAATTTCTTGCCATTTTGGATTACACGTCATGGTTATGAAAAGATCGGGTTTTCCATACTTTCGAACGATCGCCATAGCATCTTGATAATTCTGTAACATATTACGTGGTGAACCAACGAAGGTCGACGGTAATATAACCATTTTACCCACCCGACCATTAGCATCATCTGCGATTCCTCGAAGGTAATCTATAAGTCCTTGATAAGTTTCCGCACGCAAATTATCCTGATGTGTTCTACAATACTCAATCCTATCTTTTTCAATTTTGACGTAACTGTCAACAATCCATTGTTGAAACAGACGACGACCCATCAAAAAGGGATTGAAATCATCCCGAATAGCTATTCGATACTTTACATAAGCATTCCTCGTTACGCGCTTTGTCGTATTCAAACGCATGAGATCACGGTGCCAACCAGGAGAACCGTGTGGATATAGTAATGGATAAACCCACGGTTCAACATTTGGATCCATTGTACTAATAGATTGAAGAGCTCTAGTGTTACGATCGCGAATAGTAACGAAAGATGGTGGTATCTCACCGTCGGCTGTAGTCGTAAAAATCGCAGCAACTTCGTTAGTCCTTTGAAAATTGTATCGATTCCGATCTACTCCAGGCTTCAAATTAAAGACCATTTGTAACTCTGGCATGGGTTCATTGTTTTGTACAGCTATTTGACGTTGTCGTTCAACTTCTTCTCCCATCATTTGATAGGACTGTGCAAAGACATTATTTTCTCGTATTACCCGATCGAGGATCATCAGAACTTCTCGATTTAATTCAGATTTGCAGTTCTGACGATGATCTGTCGCTTCGTTCGAATCTACAATGAACAATTGACCGTAATTGGGGGATGTGCCTTGTTCTGGATATAAAGCCGTATTCACTTGGTAATAAATTTGGCCTTGAATCTTACAGCAATATGGACCTGGACGCCGCTCGTTGAAGTTGATTAAATTTGCGTTAAAAGATGCAAAAGACAACGAGTTGTTGTAGCTACGAATATGATTTAAAAAATCGTTAGATTTATGATGAGTCGATTCGAAAAACTTGCGCAGCTCATCAGGGAATTCAGGATGTGCATCGAGTACAACGGCTCCGTGACTACAACAATCATTGAAGGACATTCCTTTATTAGAGACTTTTTCTGCTGCGAAGTGTTTTGCATTACAGTGAACGCAACATTCGTCCATAAGACCAATGTAATGTTCAACATGATCGTTGTGTGCAAATCTAATGTCATCATTGTTGTCTCTGTATTCTAAATCGCGTACGATCGACATGACCCCGTACATGAGGAATGTCTGCCGGAGCAGCATTATTTTCTGCTGTTTTTCGTGCACGTGCCCGACGACTATTTTCGAGGTTTCTTACTAATCGAATACGATGAAATTCTTCTTCTTCTTCAGGTGTACGTTTGGCTTTACGTTTTCGTCCACGTGCCATGGTTTACTTAATTAGTTGTTTGTTATACTGATGAACTGGATAATACCAATCTGTATTATGTTTATGATAGTTACAACGTGGCTGTAAGTTCAGCTATCCAACGATGAATACGCAAAAAAACTGTATAACGATGCGACTCTCGTGTAGCACATTTATTAAATCCATTTACATATTTATTTAAAACGAAAACATGTCATGATCGGTCGTAAGCTAAGCAATGTTTTCGTATAAGTGGCAATACAAGATATGAATATCTCTTCGAATATCTCGTTGAAACCGTAAATAATAATGTCTAAATATGCCTAACGAATATTTTATTTTCAATGAGTAAAAAATATATTAATTCAAGTGCAACGAAGTAAGACTTTATTTCAAGCACCACGTCAAAAAAGTTGTGAAAAATTATCCAACGGAGACTGAGACAATGGAACAGCCGGAATTCCGCTCAAACATATAGTATTCAGAACACGAAATAAATACTTCTATCTATCTATCTATAAATATGAAGGCAAACATGGATACGAGAAAAACTAATGTTAAATAAAAATAATTGATAGCTGTCCCAGCACAGAACGTAGTGGAATCAAAATGATATTCACTTAACTAAATAAGAAAAATGAAAACAAATTGACAACGTCAAAACCAAAGGCGCGTTCTCAACGAACAGATAAGTTAATAGTATCGCTTTCAAAACCTACATTGGAAACCTTCAATACAATCCTGACGAAACCTCAAATCATGTACGAAAGTTGATCCAAGAAGTTATTTCGCCACTAAATTGTCGAAGCTCAGAGCTCGATATGTGAAAATATAAATTTGCTGCAAACGAATCCAGTAAACGCCGAAGCTCCGTCGTTTTATACAAAGTTGCTTTTGTGTTATTATACTCTTTATTAACCTCTCGTGTATTTTCGGTTTATCTCTGGTGTACTCTTTGTTAATCTCTGCTGTATTCTTTGTTAATCTTGGTATTCTTTGTTAATCTTGGTATTCTTTGTATTCTTTGTTAACTTTGTACTCTTTATTGATAATCTCGTGTACTCTTTATTGATATTGCGTGTACGCTTTATTGATATTTCGTGTACTCTTTATTGATCTCAGGTTACTCTTTACCAATTTCTGCTGTCTTGTCGAAATGACAAGGACCTGAAATAAAATAAAAATATATGAGATATATATACACATATAAACTTATTGTATTCATATTAATAGAAAATGTAGAATATTAATGCATACCTCAAAATTTTTATCCTCGAAACTATCTCGTAACCGGTGATCCATTCCATTCGTGTCTGTAAATAAATGTTATGAATGAAAAATGTGCTGTAGCTTAAGGTTATATGTAATATCGCCTTGGATAAGAAAAACTATAATAAACGATGTTTTACGACCGCAAATAGTAGTCGAGGAAAAGATACATTGTGTTTCCCTGGAGAATAAACAAACGCATAGAAAGACAATTTCCTTTATCCCAAGCTATCGGCGATTTTAAATCGGCATTCATCAAATTCTTGTTGCCGACCGGGCACAGGGTGATCGGGAGGGTACAAAACGCCCGTGGGCACAAAACGGGCCACCAAAAAAGTTGATTCGCAATTTCATTTTGAGGGGAATAACATAACATGAAACGCAAAGTATCGCCGTTAATAACGAAAAAAACAGAGAACTGGGTCGAAATGGGCCACCAAAAGAAAACTAACTAACTCACACATGATTTAGCCAGTTATCGATAGTCAGCACTCATATATGAGTTAGCCAGTTGTTTCGTCGTTATTACCGGAGATACGCTGGGTGTATTTTGTCGTCCTCTCCTCGACACGAAAATGCGAATGAACCATTGTTTTGTCACCCGTTTTGCCCCACGTTTCATATATAGTACACGGCTACGATGTGATTATGGTTATTATGACCGGAAACCCAGGGCAATATAGTTTTTAAAAAATGGATTTCTAATTTCGGTTTTCAGCATTTGAAAAAAAAATCGTCAAAGCTAAAATGGGATACTTTTCTCCCGGATTCTGGCATGTACGGTCAGAAAAAAGTCTCATCGGAAGTGGATATTATCTCCGTTTCCAATGGGACTTTTTTTACCATACATACCAGAATCCATGAAAAAAAGTTGATAACAGTTTTTGTTACTGACCGCGGTATAGTACATGCTCTTAAGACCGTATGAAACACCTCTCTTCCCGCCAATCACGGGCTCAGTCAGTATCAAAAACTGTAATGAACTTTTCTCACAGGTTCTCGCATGTACGGTAAGAAAAAAAGTTTCATCGGAACTCGTCGTGATATCCGCTTCTACGGAGACTTTACTTTTGACCGCACATGCGAAAACCCGTGAAAAAAGTTGATTACAGTTTTTGACACTGACTGACTTTTTTACCGTAAACATGTGACAACCCATGAGAAAAGTTGTTTACAGTTTTTGATACCGACGGAGCCCGTGATGGACGGAGAGGGATGAGTTTCATAGGGTCTTAAGAGCATGTGCAATACCGCGGTCGGTAATAAATCCTGTAATCAACTTTTCTCATGGATTCTGGCATATACGGTAAAGAGAAAGAAAAGTCTCATCGGAAACGGATATAATTTCGGCATCCCATGAGACTTTTCTTTTGACCGTATATGCGAGATCCAGTGAGAAAAGTTGATTACAGTTTTTGATACCGACTGAGCCCGGGATGGACGGGGAGGGGGATGTTTCATATGGTCTTAAGAGCATGTGCGATATCGTGATCGGTAATAAAAAAACTTTTCTCACAGGTTCTCGCATGTACGCTTAAAAGAAAAGTCTCATCTGAAGCAAATATTATCTCGGCTTCGGATGAGACTTTTTTTTACCGTACATGCCAGAAACTGCGAGAAAAGTTGATTACAGTTTTTGTTACCGACGGCGGTATCGCACATGCTCTTAAGACCATATGAAACACCTCCCTCCTCGTACATATCGGGCTCAGTCGGTATAAAAAATTGTAATAAACTTTTCTCACGGGTTCTCAAATGTACGGTCAACAGACAAGTCTCATCGGAAGTGGATGTTATCTCAGTTTCCGAGGCGACTTTTTTTTACCAAACATGCCAGAATCCGTGAAAAAGGTTGATGACAGTTTTTGTCACCGACCGTGGCACGGTCGGTGACACACATATGAAACACGTTTCTCCCCGTCAATCACGAGTTCAAGCGATATCAACAACTGTAATGAACTTTTCTCGGGGGTTCTCGCATATTTACGGTAAAAAGAAGTTTCATCGGAAACCGCCGTGATATCCGCTTCCGATGATACTTTTGACCGTATATGCGAAAACCCGTGAGAAAAATTAATTACAGTTTTTGATACCGACTGAGCCTGGGATAGACGGGCAAGGAGCTGTTTTATATAGTCTTAAGAGCTATGCCACGGTCGGTGACAAAAACTGTCATCAACCTTTTTCACGGATTCTGGCATGTTTGGTAAAAAAAAAGTCCCCTCGGAAACTGAGATAACATCCACTTCCGATGAGACTTGTCTGTTGACCGTACATTTGAGAACCCGTGAGAAAAGTTTATTACAATTTTTTATACCGACTGAACCCGATATGTACGAGGAGGGAGGTGTTTCATATGGTCTTAAGAGCATGTGCGATACCGCCGTCGGTAACAAAAACTGTAATCAACTTTTCTCGCAGTTTCTGGCATGAACGGTAAAAAAAAAGTCTCATCCGAAGCCGAGATAATATTTGCTTCAGATGAGACTTTTCTTTTAAGCGTACATGCGAGAGCCTGTGAGAAAAGTTTTTTATTACCGATTACGATATCGCACATGCTCTTAAGACCCTATGAAACTCATCCCTCTCCATCCATCACGGGCTCCGTCGGTATCAAAAACTGTAATCAACTTTTCTCACGGGTTGTCACATGTTTGCGGTAAAAAAAGTCACATCAGAAGTCGACATGATATCCGCTTCCGATGAGACTTTACTATTGATCGTACCTGCGGGAACCCGTGAGAAAAGTTGATTACAGTTTTTATTACCGACCGCGGTTTTCACATGCTCTTAATCCTTTATAAGTCACAGAGCCCGAAATCGTACTGAAACGGGACTAACGGCCACGGAGTGGAGGCATGCCGCGGTAGCACGTAAGAGTGGGGATAGAGGTGTGACTTTTAAGATAGCTATGTCGCTTCCCGCTCATCTCGCATAAGTTGCAAGTACTTCTCGATGGTATAAAAATCTGAAAAAATGCATGCATATTAAAGACACTGAAAAGATTCATTTTGCATAATAATTATTCCAAAATGTTATTAACAAATTTATCAAAAAATTAATCGTTTAACAAATTACCCGGCAAAACAACTTTCTTTTTAATTGAAAATGATTCATTTATTTTTTTGAATACGTATGAATTTTTTCAAATTTTTCAATTAATTTTGATTTTTGTGTTTTTCAGCCTTTTTTCATATAAAAAAATTAAAAAATCAAAGCTAATTGAAAAATCTGAAAAAATTCATACGTATTCAGAAAAATATAAACGAATCATTTTTATAGAAAAAAAAACTTGTTTTGCCGGGCAATTTGTTAAACAATTAATTTTTTGATTAATTTGTTAATAATATTGTGGAATTATTATTGTGCAAAATGAATCTTTTCAGTATCTTTAATCTGCATGAACTTTTTCAGATTTTTATATCATCGAGAAGTACTTACAATATTCGCTTACTTTTCTCGAACTTATGCGAGATGAGCGGGAAGCGACATAGCTAGCTACCTTAAAGGGTTAACTCTAGTCTGGATGGCAAAGTTCGGCCTCGTCTCTTTGTGGCAGCGACGTCCGTATTCGATGTGCCCCTTCCGTTCCCTCGTTACTACGGCTTTCCTCCTCCTCAAGTCCGTAACGTCTTAATCCTCGTTATATGGAAAAAATAATAAAATAAACTATTTTAGAAAGAAAAAATAAATTAACTTACTTGGATCTTCTGGTGAAGTTGTAGTTGGGTAATTGCAGTCTGCCGCGTAATTATAGTTTCACTACATCGTCCGCCTCTCCGTTCTCCGTTTCTTATTGAAAAACTAACACCAAATCGTGCTCCGTTTTTTATTTTCTCCGTTGAATACACCGTTTCTTATTGAAACCAACACCAAATCGTCGTGGTCCGTTTTTTATTTTCTCCGTTGAATACACAGTTTTATTGGACTGTGATAAATCAATGTAATGATCTGATAACCAATGATGGGATAACCGATGTGTCACTGATATGCCAAACCACGAACTGTCAAACGGCACAACACGACCGAAGTTACTCGTCGAACGACTCCAGCTTCAGACTTTTACAGCAGCCAATCAGGGAGCATTTCTTAACCGCAACAATATATATATCGAAAATGCGAGTTATTTTAGCCATGGATTTTTTGAAGAGGGACTGATAATAAAAATAAAATTATTATTTTACGTTGGTTTATTTACGGTGTAGTTAGTTGAACTAATTTGTATTTCTATAGGTACAATCTCACAGGCGTGGGTGTGACGTATTTATTAATCTGTTGCTTCTATTATAACTGTCTATTTATTTGTTTGGTCATTGGTAAATCTCTTATCAGTGTCCCAAGTTTTTTTGTTGTTGTTTAATTGTGTTTGGTTTCATTCATACATTTTTAATACAGGTTTAAATCTCTTTTAGTTCAACTGTCCAACAACACCTGAGCATAACTTTACGAATGGAAATGGACAACAAAATTGTGTATATTGACCAAGAAATCGGATTATGAAATGCAAACAATTTTTTTTCTTATTGTAAAAATAAAGTTTTTGATCGATTTATCGATACCTCGATGTTTTTTTCTAAAGTTATCGATTTTTGTAATCGATTTTTTTTTCAAACGCCGATTATTTTAACATCGATACATTTTGAAACGTCGCCCATCCCTAACGAGGATAGCCGATGTCGCCACCGATAACTCCTAGTCTCTCGGATGGTAAACTGAATACTCTCATGTGGACACATGCTATCAGGACTAGTAGGAAAGGGGGGTTTGAACTTACCTCTCTTCGTCGCCGTCGAGAAATAAGTACTTCTTCGGTGTCGCGCACCTCCTTAAATATCTATCCGCGGCTTGCACGCGGCACTATCGTCCTCCCTACCTCACGCACGATTCCACTATCTCGTCGCCGCCCCGGGCGGATTCTCTTCGGCGCGCGACGTCGTTCGGGAGGCGAAACGACCCGGATCGGCTGCGTCTCGCGCTCCGGAAACCGGTCGAACCGAAGCGGAAGTTGAGCCGGCCTTCGTCCCTCGATCCGTTCGTCTGCCAGATTTTTGGGGCGAACACCCACGCGTTAAATCGGCCCGCGGTGGCGGAGCTGGTGGCCGTGTCGGTGCCGTTCGTCTCCGGACGAACGCCTCGGAAGCGGCGTCGGTACTGGACCCCGGACGCGGCCTAACAATTCGACGCCCGTGTATCGGTAGCCGGGGATGCGGAATCGGGCGTTTAATTGGCGAGACGTGGGTGACGAACTCGTAGCGACAGAGTTCGTCGTTTTCGACGTCTGTTACGATGTAAGTGCCGACCGCGAGTCGGTTCGGGGCTTCGCAGCCGCTCGAGACCGCTGGCGCAGGAAAGGGAGTTTTGGGTGCGGGTTTCTCGCTGGCTGTTCCTCCTGGCCGGCTCTCCGTCGTACCCATCGACGGCGTGGGAGGATATTCCGTAATCCAGGGACTGTCGAAGAGGTAAAATACCTCGTTCTCGGACCGGAAGACCGCGTTTCGGAAGCCCGCTGTAATCTCCGCGCTCTCGTCGTGTGTCTCGGCTTCGGCGACTGTCGGTCTCGTCGACACTGCTGATCGCGAAGGCAACACCGGGACGACGTCTTCGGACGCTGGCTCGTCGGCGACTGCTGGAGTCGAAGCTAACGCTCTGCGTCGAGCCTGTCGCTCACGATATGCTCGGTTGCGACGTACCGGCATGCAGGCAGCGGGATACCGATGATAGACGGTATAGGACTAAATAAAGAAAAGAATAATCGTCTTTCGGGAAGACGGACCTAGTTTTATTTCTACGGGGTCGACTACAAATGTAAGGCACCGTCTTTACTCTTAGCTTGGAAGTTTGGGAGGATTGGGCTTTACAGCCGCGAGCCATCGAATGCTGCTCTCAGCGCGTCGCGTCGGCTTTAAATAGGCTCCGGCGGTCCTACCGCCGCAGCGCGCTGACTGGTTAGAGGTACCGTGGAGGGGGTAGCGAGAGCGCTCGAGCCAAGGCACCGTGCCGTTGGCGGGACTTGCCGGGGAGGGGGTAACGCGTCACGTTCTCTCCGGTCTACGGACTTTGAGCTTAAAAAATAATTCGAGAATGGGGAAAACGGAAATCCGCAGGCTTGCGGATGAAAATTTTGTGAGCAGCTATTTTTAGTTCAATCATCATGTCATCAAAAGAAGATCTACTACCGCAAGGAATATACTGAATGTAACATAATTTTTAAAAGATTTCAATAAACAATAAATTTTTCTGGTAACTGATTGCCTGCAAATATTTCTCGCTCGTCCCGAACCCAACGTCCATCGGTCCCCTGGTGAAAAATGCCAGGCCCAAAAAGTGGAACGTTACAATACAGATCTATATGTTTATATATCTGACTTGCGTCCAGAGTCTTAAGTATTAACATGCAACCTTCGCGAACGTACAAATCATTCAATTTTTCATCGGCGGAATGCGTGTCTTGACAATAAAAAAAAAAACAGGACGAAAGGCTTCAAGAAAATTACCGGCGTGACCGACAGTTTACAATTATTGGTTTACAAAGGGTTGTACCAGCAAACATTTATATGTAGACAATCAGATACATCATAGTGACTACGACATTGTCGTGAGACTTCCGAACGAACGAAATCAGAACCACTGTGTTGTTTTTCAATTATATCCGCATGTTTGCGCGTCGCAGGGAACCTCGTACGACACGACTGATCGTACCGGTGATTTAAAAAAGTTTGATAACCAATATACATAAACATGTCTTTGTTTTCGATTTATACAGTGGTCTTTCCTTCAAAGCATTACTAAGATGTGCTCAATCTGGATCTGTCAGAATTGGCAAATCCGTGCTTCCGTTTGTGTCACGCAGGTCTCGCAGAGACGAGAGTGACCGCATGGCATAAGGGCTACACGTCGATTGTGGGTCGCACATCCTACACACTCCCACGAGACCCTTTCGCGCGGCCGCCTTGTCGCGATGTTCTGCACAGTATCTACTAAAAAAATATTTAAGTACTTTTAACTGAATTTAAAGTAAATAAATGTATAAAAAGCGACCAGCGCCAAGTAACGAACCATTGTCGCGCAATATGACTGGAAATAGTTGAAAGTCGCTTCCGTCTTCGAGAGGCATTGGTGCTACAGCAACATCTTCGCCAATTTGTGCAGTACGCTCTTCAATTGGATCGTTGGGTTCGGCGAGCCCGAAAGCTTCTTCCAAACCTGCGAGAAGGTCGTCTGAGTGGTTGAGAAGTGGCAACTGTGGTATCTCAGCGGCTTGGAAGTGTTGCAGTGGGCCTATTTCCTCTTCGAGTACTGTGCAAAGTAAGGTCTGTGGTGCGGAAACCCAACGGCCGCGAATCGTAGATTCGTCTCTCCCCGCATTTATTTTATCTGGGCGCCAAGCGCGTTCGTACGCGCCGAGGAGAGGATAGGCGCTGCTGTCTCTCTCGAGGGCAGAGCGGGCTGGTTAGGGGCGCTCGGACTCCCTTCAACTTAATCCTCGGAATAGTTTTAATCTCGAAAAAATTAATAATTTTATTGAAAATAATCAAAGGCTCGAATGAGAGGAAACCGGGTAACCACGGGAGAAAACCTCTCGCAAAGAATACTCCAGCGGTGACCGACACACTCGACAGCACACACACAATACAGCAAAATAATTACTTAAACAACGATCGCTCTCTTTTCCTCTCGACAGACCGAGAATTCACCCAACGCTCCACACACTCACACAAAGCACACCACGGCGCGAGACGGTCCTTGGTACGGCCGGCTCGAGACGATTCAACAACAAAACACAAAAATCCAATAGAATGTTCCCTGGAATAAATAACCTCACTATCGTACGCGAATCGCCGGTGGACTGCTCGCTGATCCCGATATCCCGAAGGCAATCCTCGTGGGCACGATCCTGTGGTGGTTAACGCGAAATTAATACTTAAACCATGGAAGGAGCTAAATGCGACGGCACGAATAAGATATGGAACTATCGCGATCTCAGCGAGTGTCGAAAAGGCCGACCCGTTATTCTACACGATGGCCTAGAGGCCCGCTTCGCCTCGGAAAACCCGATCCCCGCGCACACCGACGTGAACTAAATTATTTTGTTCCAAAAACGGCCAAAGACTCGATACAAAAAAACAAAGGAAATGATAGAACGTTCCCTGGGATGGAGAAGCTCACCCGTGTATACCGCGGTACATGATTCCGGCCTCGGAAACCGATGGATGTCGGATTCGTCTGCTTTCCTTTGTCTTCCCACGGAATTCGCCTGATAACGTTCGACAGGCTCGTCCGTGAGTCGTCACACCTCAACGAAGATTGCCTCGAGTCCTCGGACGCTCTCGCTCTCCTGGCCCTTACCCCCACCCGGCCTAATCGCTACCGTTTCCGCATCCTCGGTAATCGCCGTCATCGATCGTCGTTCTTCGGCGCTCGCGCGCGTGCCGATACGCTGCGGCCAGCCGCGCTCGGCGCAAGTGTATTTGACACGCCGGCGGCAAATTCGGTGGACAATTACTGCCACCGGACGAAGAACCCTTCCTCCGACGATCGAAGCAATTTCGTCCGGGAAGGTTTCAACGATAACCTTTTCGGAGGTTAGCGATTAACCTCAGCGGTTGGCCCCGTGGATCTTCTCGGGACCTGCTCGACAATCCGGGAGGATGCTTTCCCCGGATCCGAGATTTCTCGCAACTCCGACAGCCGGGCGGGGAATATGCTGCGAGCGACGACGAGCAGCTGTTTTCGGCGGCACGACTCACCCCGCCGTAGTCTCGACGGCTCGGTGGCTATTCTCCTCGGGACTCCAGGCAGACCTCGGTACCGCTGATGCCGTGGCTTCTCAGTGCGGGCTCCCTCGACCGCCCAGGGTCACATAAAAATAAATATTTCTGGCCGTTACTAATAATTTTATTTCCCATCTATCGGACCGGCGGAGCCACCACTGAGCTGCGACGTGCGACGGACGGCCGTTACCTAATAGCCTTTTTAAGAAAATGATCGCCTGACTTCTTTAAGTAACGAGGCAATTTTTGGCACGTTAAAGGTCTAAATAATCGGATTCAGCTTACGCAGAAAGGTGACTAACACGTACTTTAAAACTTTTAGTGCTAATGCGTGCAAAATGATCCTTCCAAAAGTGGAAGGATCATTTTGCACCTATTAGCACTAAAACAATCGGGTTTATGCTTGTCTAATCGCATGATTATGCTTGGATATTTGTGAACTAACTAATCGCGATAAATTCTTAATCCACGCGAAATGACGCACTGGATTATTGTCATCGAGTTTAACTTCGGTTTCAAACATGAGCAGATGTATTGTGTCTCGTTCGGACTTCTCCTTATTTAAATATATCGGCACGATATCCGATTTACCCTTTCTACTTTCTACACCATAAACATTTATACATAATTTATTTTATCTCTCAAACCGTGGTATCGACTTAACTTTCATTGGATAACTAAAATCCTTATACGCGAGCACTTGACGAAAATCTTGATATGACCTCATGCAATCGCCATTTCCTTGTACTGCTGAAGAAAGTGCCGCTGTGACCGCCCACAAGAAGCAATAAGGGTCGTTGTTAATGATGTTAACGACGGCGCGCTTCACCTGCGCATCCTTTGGAACGCTCACGAACGTCGATAATCCTCCTCTTAGAGGCGTGTACTTATTCATGTTGAATTGTAGATTGATGATTTCAACCAAAGACCAGCCGGATTACTTCTGTTCGAATTGCTCCACTTTTAATAATAATTTCTCCTTCACATGCTCCGAAAACCACTCTTCCACATTCGTTGAGCGAAGAATTATTTCGTTCCTCATGTTGAAAATGTTATTCTCCTCCACAATTTCGTCATTTTTTGTGATTCTGAATTTGCACGTCAGAATAACATTAACTTTTAACGAACGTCTGCACCTCTTCTTTTTAGAACCATTCATCATTCTTTTTAATCTCGCGATGATAAGTCGTTTCGAATCATCCAAGAAGTCGGATAGATCACGATGCTGCAAGTTGATGACCATCCCCGTACGTATTCTTCCCTTGAATGCCGTCTCGAGATCAACCCACTGCTCTTTAGTTGAGGCAACACCGGAACCACTCTTTTTAAATTTTGTTGTAACTGACATTAACACAGCAATTGTAGTCTGGATTCTAATTTTTTCACCAATAGTTCTTGAACTTTTCCGCAAAATCTTCCTCAGCAATTTGACATTATCGTTGCCGAACTTTATCCACTGCTGCGCCTCAGCACGCGAGGGTTTATCTCTAAGAGCCGAATACGCTTGCTCCATAATGGCAATGAGCCTTTTGCACTTTTTCGAATCCATTTTTATAACTCATAGATATGTACTGTAACGTGGCGTTTTCGACGCGCGTTACTGTTTCCCGTCCTTCAGCGTGGCTTCAGGTTGTCCAGCCAGCAAGGGGGGGACTGCGACAGATTTTTTGGAGACCAATTGTAGATATTATAAAAAAAGCGAAAATGGTGAATCCAATTCGTCGAGTCGACGGGACGATATTAGGCGAAATAGAATTATCATTAAGTAGTTGAATATTATTTGTCGAGCACACGAATGGAGAATAAAAGCCACCGGAACTGGAATCGTGGAGCGAGGGGTTTTAAACCCCCGCGATTGGAAGAAGCATCGACAGCGGGGTTGAAGCCACCCCGCAGACATCGTCAGGGATCGTAGCCTGGTTGGTCGGAGTGCAACTTCGAAGAAGTGGAAGCTGTCCTGCACTCCGACCGCGCAGCGAGGTTTCGAGAGGAGTTCGTCGTGAGAGGGCATCGGTCGCTATCGTCGCAACGTTCGGCGGCATTTCCGCCGATAATATCGATCGCGACAAGCGATAACATCGAACACGCGTGGACAGCGATCATTGGCTGTCCCGTCGACAGCGTTTAAGAAGATTTGCCTATGAGGCGCGCGAGGCGTTCCTCGCGCGCCCCTCTCGACTCCAAAAATCTCGGCTGGCGAACTGGCCGATCGGCACTTATTGTCTGGACGTCGTTTGAATAGTATTGTAAAATTGTGAACCGTCGTAAATTCGTTGTACGCTGTGCAATTTCGCCCGAGGGACGTCCCAAAAGGATCGTCCTCGTGGGAGCAGCGAATAAATTCCGGTGGGTGGTTTTTATCAGTGGGTTAAATTCCAAAAGGTGCAGCGAATTTTATTGTAGTATTTCGCGTTGATTTAGTAGTGGATATCCGCGAGATTTCGCAGTACTTAGCCTTCCGCCCGGCGAGAGAATTTGTCTCTCGCCGTTTGAATTCGTCTAACTCGTCCGGTCGTCTCGACGACGAGACGGATTTTGTCGATTTAGAATTTGTGGATTTAGATTTTGGTAACTTTATCGTTGTACGAGTAATATAGTCGACTCGTTAGTATTGTTTGATTTGTCGCTTTGATAATTTATTAGTATTCGCTTTGTCGTAACTCGCACACGCGAGCCCCCGATCGAAATCGGATATAATTTTGGGAGTTTTTAGACAGCGGTTCACAACCGCTGATTGTCAATTATTTCGTAGAGCGGGGACGCTTCTCGTCCGCCGCAGATAATTATGGTCGTACAATTCCGGATATTTGACTGGAATCTTTGATGTATTTTTGCATTTGATTTTCAAATCGATTTTTGGATACTTGAATTTATAGTGGGATTTGGTATTTGATTGTGACATCCGATTTCGACATTGAAAGTTATATTCGTTGTTTCGATATTCGAATTTATATTTGTATTTTTAGTATTCGAATTTTGATATTTGAATTTTATATTTGGAGAAATCGCCAACATCGTGTGAATTATTACAGCGGCCTAGTCACCGCTGATTATAAAAAAATCGAGACAAGCAGGGACGCTTCCCGTCCCCCGCAAGTTATTGTTTTTGGTTTCGCCGGCAGCGCTTCGCGCTGCCGATAGTAAGTGAGATTATTATTCCACGTCTCGAAATTGTTAAACGAATTGTAAATAGTATATAAGAGATTTGTTGTCTGAGAAATTGAATCATTGAGAAACGGGGTATAGATTTTCTTTGGCCATATACAAGGCAATTATTTCGTTCATTTTGGAACAAATATTAATTTATAGTTTTTTTTGTTAATAAAATACCATACTCGCAATTGATTGGATTCGACGGTGTTATTCTTGGGAGGTCGGGTGATCCCCCTCCCCGAACTACCCCCTTAAGATCTCATCCCGTGAGTCTAGTCGGTCACGAGGATCCCGGCTTAGTTTTTTCCGGGAAAAATACAGAAAAACCTGGCGCCCATAAAACTGTTTTTTTTTTTCGGGCGACCATTGTGAATGCTCCTTTACCCGATCCCACCCGAGCGATCGGGAGCCATAAAGGCAGCGTCACAGTACATATGAGATAAAACGGGGAGACTAATTTGAATCGCAGAGAAGTTCACGAGACAAATGTAGACTGAGCACTGACCAAAAGAAAGCTAAAATCTACTACTCTGTTTCTCGTTCAGCCCTCCCATGGACTCATGAAGACTTAAGAAATAGAACCAATCGATGCAGACTCGCTATCCGTGGGCCCAAACAAAATCTTTGACGGTTGACAAAAATGGGTGGGAGAGATAAAAAGTGGTGAGATGGGAGAATGTGTATGGTCGACGGAGAGGGATATACCCTCAAGATGCCTCGCGCTCCAGGCGTCTCGTAGCAGTATCCACAGCGGGTATATTACCCCAGCATAGGCTTCGTAGGATAAACGTCGCTACACGCGCGTTTGACTCGAAGACAGGGTCTCAAGTGGACCTCACACCGCCATGCCCAACACTTGAATGCACGCTCGACTAGCATTCAATACAGTCAATGGACCGATACTGTTTAGTTTAACTAGCCTGCGACCGATTTTCTCCAAGACACAACGCTCGGTGGACTACACAACCTCTTATTTGTATACAAATACTCATCGGAGTCATATATTTCAGGTTGAGAGATCTGTGGTACTCGAACGAGACTGACCCTTCGCGACTAACATTTGATTTGACCGCCAAAGTGTTTATTTGTGAAACACCAAAGGCTGAGCAGACTCGCCCCCTTCGCGCGCCACCCATCAACCCGGGGACCGACCACCCGCCTACCGCCACCCACCAACCCATCGACCAATCACCCATAAAAATAAAATTATAAAAAATTAAATTTCAACCACCCACCACCCACCACCCACCGCATATCGCTCGCTGATTCATGCAAAAAGAAAATTCTAGAAAAAGAATAAAAATACGACCAGACTAAAAGGCAGAGGGAGTAGCTCGCCGCGATAAAAAAAGTGGTGATAACGAATGGACCATCCAGTATCGTGATAATGTACGGAAGGTTATTAAAAAGTGCGACGGCGCGACAAAAAACTAGATCCGAGTCTCGTGTTGGCAGCTGTGTGGTCCCGCCGGCGTCAGATACTATCGAGCAGATCTTCGTGCGTGTCTCAGGCAGAGTGGGGAGCCATGTCATCGACGCGCTGTACTTGCCTCCAGCAGCCCCCCCCCCCCAGCGGCATATGAAGCCCACTGTGACAGCGTAAGCGCTATCGCTGAAGCCCTTTCGTCGACGCATCTCGAACTTAAGCAAGTTAACATTATTTCCAACGTATTTGGAGGGTTACTCGATCTCCTGTTTTCAAATAGTTCGTGCTCCGTCTCGCGATCCGTCGACTGCTGACCTGTGATAATTGCCACCCGCCGCTCGTTATTGATATACTCGCTGTGCAATCCTTAGTTGTAAATCGGGCTCGGAGCGGTGCATATGACTTTAAAAAAGCGGATTATGAATCGATGAACAATTTTTTCGTTCTCTATAAGTGGGACTGTCTGGACAAGTTAAATTTTATAGATGGAAAGGTGTCTCTTGTCACGGACACAATAAAACACGCAATCTCTTGTTTTTTTACCGTGGAAAGCTCCGTTCTCATCGAAATTTCCGAAATGGTTCTCTGGCGAGCTTCGGCGATGTGTAGCCCAGAAAAGACGAGCCCACACCGTGTACAAGTTCTTCAAATCGGTAACGGACTACAATCAGTTCTCAGAGCTCAGGGCGCATTGGAAAATTCTTGCTGACCGCTGTTATTTATGGTTTGTTCCACGTGCCCAGAACGAAGTTTGCAACGACATAAGGGCTTTCTGGGAGTTTGCGAACTTGGGTCGTACCGAGGGGGCGATACCGAATCTTGTAACGCCAAACGGTGTGGCAGGGTCCGACCGGACACAGTGGCTAATTTATTTGCAGACCACTTTGCGTCGGTTTTTACCGCCCACTACGGGTCGGCCCCCCCGTTTCGCCGCGTTCCTCATGTCCAACTCTCGAGCCTGTCTATCTCACTAGTCAACGTATTTGAAGCTCTTGAAGCCCTTGATCTTCACGGAGGGCCGGGATTGGATGGGATACCGCCGTCTCTTCTCCGAAACTGTAAATTCACATTCGTGAAATCCTGAGTGAGTTTCCACCGGGAGAAAAAACGATCTGAACTGGGGCTGAACCGGGACTGCAATTGAACCAGATCTCTCCCCCGACCGAAAGTGGTCGGGTTAGGTTGTCTTTTGGTAACTATTATGTGGACCAATCAGCAAAAATCGACTGTCGAGACGAGAAGCCATTTTGGATCAATCGGTGAAGACAGGTGAGAATTAATTGACAATTTTCCTTTTCTAATTATCGATAACAGTATGCACAACCTTTGTTATGGTCCAACGGTTTTTATATTTTTTAAAAATGTTTATATAATTTTAAATGTATAATTTTAATGTTAATAATTTTAAAAATGTAGGGTAGGACGTCCGGATTGTGTGAATTAATTGAAACCCTCAGGATTTATCCTAATACCTAATGGAAAAAAACATGAATCAAATTCGCACATCCTTTCTCATATAACAATTCCCTTTAAGGCCTACTGTGATATATAGATATATAATTGATCATTTATTTATGTATCTTATAGGTCTATATACAAAATGAGTTTGTTTGACACTGATAAAACGTTGAAAATGGAAATTTTCATATCGCTTCCTCATAAAGTTGAAAATGGAAATTTTCATATCGCTTCCTCATAAAGTTGAAAATTGAAATTTTCAAACCGCTTCCTCATAAAAGCTGAAAATTGAAATTTTCATATCGTTTCTTCATAAAAGTTGAAAATTGAAATTCGCGAAGCTTCTTCTATGAGGAAGCATTGTCTGTATTTTTGGCTTCCTCATAGAGGAAGCGTCGCGAATTTCAATTTTCAACTTTCATGAAGAAGCGATATGAAAATTTCAATTTTCAGCTTTTATGAGCAAGCGGTTTGAAAATTTCAATTTTCAACTTTTTTCAACGTCAACGTCTTAGACTTTTATGCAAAACGGCTGACCGATTCAGGTTCAGTGCGTAAAAAAATATAACATCGTCACGTTTCACTTTGTCGAATCTGCGTTTGGCGCGAAAAAATACATGGAAGTATGCGCTCCTGAATTTTTTTTTGCCCTTTCGATTTTTATTCCAGAATTCCTAGTGATACCTCTTTATCTAGCTTTTTAATCCCGTCATGTCCATCGTCTTGTGTATGTCTTGCTGTAGATCACGATAGGCACCTGGGTTTTTCCGCGATGCCATCGAAAAGCAAAGAAATCGTTGTTTAAAAATACCTAAAATCATTCATTTTTGAAATTTTGGCTATAAAAATGCCTGGTAAACTTTTTGGTTAGTTGTCGCTCCGGGACTGTTATTCTACGTATTTTTTCGCGCTGATCACGAATCTGACACTTATTTTATTCGCAGATGAATATTTGCGACACACACACACACACACACATCCGGACATTTTTTCCAAATGTGATTTTTCGATGTTTTGGAACATTCTGAACACGTTTTCATTAAAATCTCGAAACTTTTTTTTCACCATCACAAAGCTTCCTCTATGAGGAAGCAAAAGAAAATGTGTGTCCAAAGCGAGATGTCTGGACGTATCACGAAACTATGTGTCTTCTGGCTGTGATAAAAGAGTGTGAGGCGATTCGCAATATGGACGGTAAGAAGTATCGCACCGCCAAACTCTTTACTTTTGTAAGACCAAGATGACGTCGGTGGGTAAGGGTGAGCGTGGCCGAGTGGTCTCGGCGCGCGCTTCACACGCAGTAGGCCCGGGTTCGATTCCCGGCAAGCACCAAGAATTTTCTGTGGTGTTTTTATCTGCGAAAAAGTGGTTCGGAACCCACTATAATAGTAGGTCCAGAGGAAAAGGACCAGCGCCTCGGTATGGGAAACCGAAAGACTGGGAAAAGTGTCGCGGGTCCTATTCCCGAGACTGAAGGCCCGTAGGTGAAAGGAAAACGGACGGGGACCATAGCTCCGGAGATAGGACGTACGAACTACGACTATATCCGTATGTCCGGGACTACTGACACCTGACGGAGCGCGACGAAGCTCCGGGCCCAAGAATCGAACCGGCGACCGCGGATAAGGAAGGAGGAGGAAGAAAGTGAAGGAGCCCGTAACCTTTAGGGGATCGGTGTAACACACAATACCCAATACAATACCCAATGACGTCGGTGGACGTCAATAATCAGCAGTCGTTAATAATAAGGACTGCTGATCAAATCAAGTGAAAATGGAAACGGCTCGAAGGCAGTAAGTTTTTTTCTCTTAAAAATGTGACGGATGGTCGATTGGTCAGGAACTGCTAAATGATTTGAGTCGAAGATGATGTGAATATTAATGATTTTATTAGTCGGAAATTCGGAGAGTATTCTGGAGTGTACCGCACTGGTCGGTCGTCGGAGCTGAACTGCTTGAAGCGGGCGTGAAGCTGTGGGCTTCGCGCTCGCTGTTACAAAGGAATAAAGAGTCGAAGGATGTTTAGTCTAAGGTAGATAAGTGGACGCTCATGGTCCGGATGCTCGATAGCCTTAAGAGCTTCTCTGAAGAGTGATCGAACGGAAATTCTCCGTATCGATACGCTCGAATAAATATTAAAAGTTCGAAAGTTAAATGATTAGGCTGGGACCGTTACAAAAAAATAATCATATTCTCCTAATAACAATAATGAATTATTTAATTTAACATTGATTGATCGTCAGCCAGTTAAGACTCAACCATGACTGTACTTAAAAAGAGCGGTCATGGCACTAAACAAGAAGAAGAACCGACTGAATATACTTTGTCCATATTGCGATTAGCTGCACGACTTGCTTGGATGCACACCTGGGAATAAGGAAATTGGTATACATTCAACTACTGTGAATCTCCGAGGTAGTTGATTTCATTTTTTAATTGTTTATACAAAACATATTCATTGTTTATATAAAACATATGCATGCTTCATTAATTGCTTTATGCTTTCTTTCCCTGTCAACAGTGTCGGAGGCTTCAGGATTATTGGCGGAGACTCATTTGGCGACGTGGAATCGAGGGTTCCGGAGGAATCACCGAGGATAATTTTTAATCGTTTTCGGCGTCGAAATTATTCGGTTTATCCTCGGTTTCATATGTGAACCGAGTGCTAGAAGGCCATTTCGAATCTCCTTCTAAAACCCTCGGTTTTGGCTGAGATCCGAGGCTTTTCGACCATTAATAGTGGCTAACATAATTGTTATGCATTCGTCATGCTTTGTCGAAACCGAGGCTTCCCGAGAATAAATCAAGGTTGTCTGTCTGCTCTGCAGGTTTGTGATCAGGCAAAACCGTGGCTTCCCGAGTATTGATCGAGGCTGGCTGCCTAATTTTGCGCCAGCCTTGTTTGTGCAGAACCGAGGCTTCTCAAGGTTGAATCGAGGCTAGCAGCCCGATTTCGCAGTAGCTGAGCACAGGCAAAATCGAGATTTCCCGAGGTTGAAACAAGGCTGGCTCCTGATTCCATAGTAGTTGTGCACGGGCAGAACCGAGGTTCCCTGAGGGTGAAACAAGGCTGGCTGCCTGATTCCATAGTAGTTGTGCACGGGCAGAACCGAGGTTCCCTGAGGGTGAAACAAGGCGAACTGCCAGATTCCGTAGTAGTTGTGCACGGGCAGAACCGAGGTTCCCTGAGGTTGAAACAAGGCGAGCTGCCTGATTTCGCAACAAATGTGCTCGGGCAGAACCGAGACTTCCCGAGGTTGAAACAAGGCGAGCTGCCTGATTTCGCAACAAATGTGCTCGGGCAGAACCGAGACTTCCCGAGGTTGAAACAAGGCGAGCTGCCTGATTTCGCAACAAATGTGCTCGGGCAGAACCGAGACTTCCCGAGGTTGAAACGAGATTAGCACTCCAATTTCGCAGTACCTGTGCTCGGGCAGAATCGAGGCATTCCGTCATTGTAACGAGGCTTGCAGCCTCATTATTAGTTGTCACGCTCAGCCTGAACCAATGCTTCCCGAGGATCGATCTAGCGTGTCAGCAATGTACCCTGGCAACTTCAGTAACCGTTGTTTTAAAAGAAAAATCACCGTAAAAATAACCGACAAAACAACCGTTATTTCAGGTCACTTTTTACGGCGTTAAAATAATCCGCTAAAATAACCGCAGCAGTAACCGCAAATGAGCTTGTAGAGCGGTTATTATCGACGACAAGTAACCGTTAAAATAACCTTCAAAATAACCGCAGTAAAGAGGTCCACCAGTTATTTTCCAATAAAATAACCGCAAAAATAACGGCAAATGAGTCTCCAGAGCGATTATTGTTGAGGATAGATAATCGATAGTCGCATTAATCCGTTTCCCAGACATTTGGTAGCCTGGAAATGTACCGTTGGTCGCCTATCGCGATCGTAATTGCTGGCATCGGTGCATCTTCAATAGTAATGAATACTTTTTCCGATGAGGGTTCGAAAATTTTTATATGGCGAGTACCGAAAGCATTTTGCACACAGTTCAGACGCTCCACGAAGAGGCCCCATACTATCTCATCATTATGACGAAAGTGGACGATTCTTACGATCTCGCCGTATTCAATACTTTCACAATAAATGTATTTATTGCAGAAACGTGTATTTTCTTCGTTCTTTTGTCGAGATCTGAAATCAATTCCTTTTATTACTACACGCTTGTAGATGGATACTTTTTCTGGTCGATAGCCGGCAGAGTGCAAAGCACGAGATTCCCAGTTGATAGGCGTACGGTTCTTCAAGTATCCAAAGCCCGTACATTTCGAGGGTACCGACGGCATGGCATCAATTATAGAATCTCGTTTTCTCAAACCGTTTGTCAGAATTGAATTAATCATCACCTTGATGTCACTTGGAATTTCGGGATTGCTGAAGAAGCTTTCGACAAATCGACTCAGTAAAAAGCGAGTGACTATTTGTAATGGCCTTGCGTTCGCGCTGGTTACTTTCTCTATAATTTTTTTGTTCCATGCTTCGAAAGGAAACGCACTGTGCGTCCAGAAAAGACCCCAATTTTCAACAGAATCGGCCAAATGAGTTAACAGATGGACATTAAACTTCATGTTTGCGATTAAAAAAATTCTTTGGAACCTCTTCACATACTTTTGGAGTAGCGTCCGTGCTACTCGCAGCTCCGAGATGCTGATGCAATCTTTGTTTAAGATGTATGCAGCGCGAGATAGCAATGTCAAGTGCTGGTGATCGCTGGAACGAATTATTCCCGCCAAACAAGGTATCGCGTAAAACATGATCCAATTTCTCCATTCCGACGCTTTCCACTGACTTATCTCTTCAATAGATCGTGGCTTCCTTGCAATTTTACTGGGCGGTCGGATTTTCATTAATCGAGAATCGATTTCTTTAATCTTCCTTGGACCGCCAGCATACCAAACATCAGTGGATTTACCTTTCAACAACAACGTGGTATGCAGTTTAGCGATACCGAGAAATACGTTGTGCATGCTATCCACTACGGGCCCGCAACCCAGATCGAACGCAGACAAGCCTGCTATTGCCGTAGATCCTTTCACTCCGAATTGTTTTTCATCGTCATCAGCATCGTCTGCTGCGGTCATGTGTTCACGTATCTCGATGTCGGTTCTACAAAGTACGTGGTCGTCGACGGGATATCGGATGCCTTTCTTTTGCACGAACACTCCTTCGCTGTACCAGAATGTGCAACCAAACTTGCCGTTGAACTTCGTCATGTTCATCACTAAGTACCGGGCCCCCGAATCCACTGTACAGACGAGCGTTATAAACTTACTCGTGATTTGTTTTTTGTCAATAGGATGCGTCCAGGTTAGTCCTTTTCGGTACAACGATTCTAACTCCTTAACAATCGGTAGGAGAAACATATCAAAATTGGGTTGTACTGTGTCCACCCATATGCCAGCTAGTATCGTATAGCGTTTTCTCGCATGTGGCGGAAACTCGTTAATTTGTAGCAAAACAGGCCACGCGGTGGCCTTTGAAGATTTTGCCACCTGACAGCCGTCCGTGAACAATGTGAAAGAAAAATTATATTTCTTCTTCAAAAAGCCACCACGCTGACACTTCTCTTTATATTTGGCACCATCATATATATCTTCCATTCCATCGAGGTCTTTTCTGTGACGAGTAAAACGATACTGGAGAGTATTCACCGTTGCTACATCCGACAATATTTGACGAAGTTGAGGAGTGATCTTTACTTGTACGAAATATGACAAGTATTTTGTCTTTTTTTTTTTGGTCCACACTTGCGTCATGGACAGTCCCATTGCGGTTGTGTGCCGTCGCCGATGTAGCCTGTGCAGTATCTACAATACCAGTGACGTGTGGTCACCGTTTCGTCTTTTTTCATTAACATTTTCCACAAACTTGCCATTGTACTCGGTAAGCCGCTAGTCACGATCATTGATTTCAAGCTCTTGAACATTTTTAACATTATTGTGTATGTTAATTTTCCACGAAGCGTGATACCCGCGTAGAAAAGATTGGTATTGCCGGGATTCTCAGCAAGAATCGCGCCGAGAATCTCGCCAAGAATCTCACCGAGAATCTCACTGAGAGTCAAGCATGAGCGCCGAACCAAGATTCTCTCCGAGATTCTTTCCGAGATTCTCAACAAAAAAAAAGTTCCGGGAATCCGTTGGAAATCTCTCCGAGATTCTTTCCTAGATTCTCAAAAAAAAAAAGTTTCGGAAATCCGTTGGAAATCTCTTCGAGATTCTTTCCGAGATTTTCCAAAAAAAAAAGTTTCGGAAATCCGTTGGAAATCTCTCCGAGATTCTTTAAAAAAAAGTTACGGGAAGAAAAAAGTTCCCCGAGAAAAACCGTATTGCAAGCGGTGTATAGACGCGCGATTAGTATCGCGCGTCTATACACCGCTAGTGCTTGATCGCGCTTGCAACAAAGCAGCACTCAACGATGAAGTTACATCGAAATTTTATAACCCTATAAAGATATCTGCATGAGACGAAATTTCATCAAGTTATAACGACTGTGTTTTACATCGCACAAACTTCGCTCGGGGTATTTCACTTGAAAAATAAAATTCTACAAGCAATCTATTTTTCCCTCAATACCAGTGCATTGACACAGATTTGCCAGCGATGAAATTTGATGCAGTCGAGATAACTTCAGGGACACGAAATTTGCACTATGGTTCGGATAATAGAAATTCGGATAAAGCAACTCGCAGTTTGGTTAAATGGAGGTTCGGGTAATCGAGGTTCTACTGTAAGCGCAAAGCAATGAAACAGCTGGTTGCTTTTTCGCTAAAAGTTACTGAAAGGCAAGCTCAAAGTAATCGTTCAGTGAAACTCAGATTGCCAAACTGCCTCAGTCGAAAACGGAATCTGGAAAGTAAGGTCAAAAGAAAAGTTTCATCGGAAGCCGAGATGATATCCGTTTCCCATGAGACTTTTCTTTTGAGCGTACATACGAGAACCTGTGAGAAAAGTTGATTACAGTTTTTATTACCGACCGCGGTATTGCACATGCTATTAAATCTAATTCCGAATTTATCGATAAATTGCCCCCGACGATTTCCATACGGTGAGTCTCAACGTCCTCTGGAAAGTTGTTCGTGTTAGTCCACTCAAAACTCGTCCCGATTCAGTGCATAGCAGACAACGGGAGTTTTATCGGCGAGCTACATGGCGAAGGACAATGTTGTAATTTCTTGAATCGTCATCGAGGGACTTAGCATTGTCGCTGCTATCACCGAATGTCGTGCTATTCTCTCTGAAAAGTTTTCGCAGATCCGGCGTCGTGATCCGGCGAAACAATAACCGGCGGGTACGAAGTTCGCTGAGCCTTTGCCGTGGACCACCCACAGGTCGCAAATCGGATTGCACGAGGAGCCGGCTCGCCGTCACTTGTGCTAAATCTCATAATCCGATGTAGCATTTGCCCGAAATTGTAATCTCCCAAATGACTAGAATACCAAATGTTCAAAATTCCGAAATATTATTTTGCCGACTCGTCATAATCCCGACGGCTTAAAATACCGAAACATCTATTGCCCGAGGTCCATTTACCCGACGTCTCATTTGCCCAAAAGTCTGTTTTACCATCATAGAGCTCATGGTTACCGACGTACGCTACAGAGGCGGATGATAAATTGGCATCCTACAGTAAAAACCTACAGTCGCCTCGCCAAGAGATCATCCAAACCTTGCACTGATACCGAGACTCAATCGTCGATTCCCCTCGCTGATAATACTTATGATCGGTCCTGAGTCGCACCGGGGGGGGGGGGGGGGGGGGGAGACGGTCGCACAGCTTGAACATTTATCTGTGATCCGTTTACTTCCGGTTGTTTTCGACTGAGGCAGTTTGGCAATTTGAGTTTCACTGAACGATTACTTTGAGGTTGCCCTCCACTAACTTTTAGCGAAAAAGCAACCAGCTGTTTCATTGCTTTGCGCTTACAGTAGAACCTCGATTACCCGAACCTCCATTTAACCAAACTGCGAGTTTGCTTTATCCGAATTTCTATTATCCGAACCATAGTGCAAATTTCGTGTCCCTGAAGTTATCTCGACTGCATCAAATTTCATCGCTGGCAAATCTGTGTCAATGCACTGGTATTGAGGGAAAAATAGATTGCTTGTAGAATTTTATTTTTCAAGTGAAATACCCCGAGCGAAGTTTGTGCGATGTAAAACACAGTCGTTATAACTTGATGAAATTTAGTCTCATGCAGATATCTTTATAGGGTCATAAAATTTCGATGTAACTTCATCGTTGAGTGCTGCTTTGTTGCAAGCGCGATCAAGCTAGTATCGCGCGTCTATACACCGCTTGCGATACGGTTTTTCTCGGGGAACTTTTTTCTTCCCGTAACTTTTTTTTAAAGAATCTCGGAGTGATTTCCAACGGATTTCCGAAACTTTTTTTTTTTTTTGAGAATCTCGGAAAGAATCTCGGAGAGATTTCCAACGGATTCCCGGAACTTTTTTTTTTTTGGAGAATCTCGGAGAGAATCTTGGTTCGGCGCTCATGCTTGACTCTCAGTGAGATTCTCGGTGAGATTCTTGGCGAGATTCTCGGCGAGATTCTTGCCGAGAATCTCGGCAATACTAATCTTTTCTACGCGGGTAGCAATAACGCTCATAAAGAGGTGAAGCTTTGTAATGTACTTTTTAAATGTCATTTGTCGTGACCATTCGTTGTTTTTTTGATCCAGTGCAAACATGTTACTTTCATCACCATCACGATAGTCTTTCTTTTCGTTTAATTCTTCTTCGTGTATAACAACGTCTGATTCCTCACTGCTTGATGATGTATCCTCACTGTTTATTGTTGTTCCATCTGCACTGTCATACTCATCCTCATCCTCGTCATCGTCATCGTTATCTTCATTATCATGATCACTAGCATTAGTAACCATCAAGCTGCAATCATTGTCAACTGAGCTGCGCGGAGTTTCGAATTCCATAGCTGGTGCGAATTCCATCCCTTCATCATCTGCACTGTTGCTTTCCATCTGAACAACGTTCTCTGTATCTATTGTCATACAGTGTTTGTTGTTTATGCTGCTGCTACCAGCCTTGGTATCAGCACAACATGCATAGTTCGGTGAATTGTCTGGATGCTCGTCGTTTTCCACCAGAGGCAGGAGATTTGTGTCAATATTGCTATCATCCTATATATTTTGTGAATCAGTATTAATTCCTGCCCGACCAGCATTCTTGTAACCCCTTCGATTCTGAAAAAATATTGACGGTCATTAATGCAAATATTTTTAACGCTGTTTACTTATACTTACTCGTTGAAGCTCGATGGGAATTTTAAGACCCGAGAAATTGAGGTCGTATGGATGGTACTTCCGATAATCGTCATACAATTTTTTCTTCCTTCTGTAATACGTCGAACGAGACAAAGGTCTGTTATTATTTGTCGACGACGACAAATTGACAGGAGGTATGATTGACGACATCCTTCGATACTTCTCGCTGTCTGTTTTCTGGGCTGCAACTTCTGAATAAAAAAGTACATTTCATGTAGCTTACCAGTGATAAAAAAATCATTGTTACTCTGTTTTGACTATGTATGTATGTATGTATTGTAGCGAGAATTTTCACCTCTCGTACACTACGGTCCCAACTCTCCGAAAAATCCGCTCTCCCCGCTCGGTGCCGGTTCTCGGGGATCGAACCCACGACGAGATTACGCATTATCAAGGGACTGACGGGCATAGCCCCTCCCGCAGGGCAGGGTGGAGACCACTTCTTTACGCGCGATTTGGGCGCCAGGTACCTAAATACCACCGCTCGAAGAACGGCATTTTATTTTAATTCGCGGCAAATTACGGGAAGGACTAGGGGAAAGCGGGGAAAAAGGTAAGGCCGGCGAGACTCCGACTAGCTCAGCCCACCTGGGAGACATTGGTAGAGGGGGGTGGACGGGCGAGTGACCAAATGCAAGATAATAATTGAATAATTTATTATTTGTTTGACAATGTAATTTTTCGCAACCAGACTCGTAGGCAAAACGGTGACAAGTAGCAAACGCAGGCGGAGGAAATAAATTATTATCGGAAGTGGAATGTAGCCAGGGAAAATTAACTATTGACGAAAATGAATGTAGCCAGGGGAAAAATATACTATTGCCGAGATAAAATGTAGCCGAAAAGGTAAATTATTGCCAAAATTAAATGTAGTCGGAAAAGAGAAATTATTGCCAAAATTAAATGTAGCCGAAAAAGATAAACTATTGTCAAAATTGAATGTAGCCGAAAATTACATTGCCGAAATTACAGGTAACCGAGACCCAAAAAAAAAAGGCGGCATTTACCACGACGAATAATAAACTCAAAAATATTCGAGAAAGATTAAGTCACGAAACAGTGTTGCGATTGCCAGTTAAATTCTATCCTGTATATAGCCGATTCACCGTTCCGCGGGACGCGAGAAAGAAATACAAAGACCGAACGCTAGCTATAGGACGCCAGATAGCCGAAGTAAACGAAAAGGCTCTCGGAACGGGCCGCCCGATGTAAACACGGCGCGCCCGTGACCTTTTACGCGCGATAGAGCCAATATGCGGCCGAACGGCCTAACGAACGCTGGACGACGCGCTTGCCGTCCCTTTGTCTCGCAAGAGGTAATGCATCCACGATAACCGGCGAAATCGTCTGAGACTCGATATAATAAAATTCGCGGGATGTAGCCGATCGCAATAGGCGAGGGTGACGAAAGTCCCCTCGCTGGTATTCGAAAGAACGTTCTCGAGATATAGCCGATATTCAAAACAAAGCTCGCAAAATATAGCCGATGTTCGAAATAAAGACGCGAGAGATAGTCAGCTAATTACGAATTGCGATACGCGATATAGAACCCAGAATAGAATGTAGCCGAAAGATACACAAATTTAACAAAAATACAATAGATAAAGCCGAAAGATAAAGGAAATAATAGCCGGGAGAAAGATAGCCGAGAGGAAACACAAGCGTATTGAATAAAACGAAGCAAAGAAAAGAAAAAGACCAGCGCGAAAGAATCTCGCCGGACACGCTTCGCCGGACCCAACACGTCGCCCGAGACGACAAACGCGAGAATTTTCCAAGAAGCTACAAAAAAAACTCAAAAGAACGACAAGAAAATGACTCGAAAATAAAATAATTGGGTCCTGGCTTAGCGCCTCCGGCGAGCACCGAGCACAGAGAGAGAGAGAGCGACGGAGGCTTACCGGCGTGTGTACAGCCCGGGAGGTTAATCCAAAAAGAATCGCCAAACTGCCACTCGTCACCGCACTAGATCACCGACTGCTGAATAAATTAACGGCTCTCCCGGGTCTGACCACGCTAGCGCTTCCCCCTCTCTCGCGACTCCCGAATCTAGCCTACGCTAAACGGCTAAGACGCCGGAAGAAACCGGTTTCTCCTCCGGCCGTGCCCCGCTACCCGCGAGAATCTTCCGCTCGCAGCGATGATTGTCGACGTCCACGGACTCCTTCCTCCCAGGATCCGGTGGGGCAAGATGAGCACGAGGGGAGGCCTCCCTCGCGAAGTTAAGGCGTCCCTCTTCCTCCGCGGTGGGCCCACACGATACGCCACATAATTACGCCACATAACTGCACCTCGTGCAAATCCTTTCCTCGTAATCCCACAAGTAGAGGCGCCGTGATGAGCGGTCCGCGGCGTCCGTGGATTCGACGGGACAGGAACGGCTCTAGGCCGTGTAGTCGGGAGGGACGGGAAAACACTGTATATCGGTCACGACCCCGCGTCCCTCCGGCCTCCTATTCCACGGAAGCGGATCTTCTGCTTCCGCCTGCTTGACGACTGGAGATTCTCCGGCCCACTTAGGCCAATCTCCCCGACGGGCACGACCGAGGGCAACACCGCCCGACGGTCGGGTCGGAGAGTCGCTGTAACATATATCTATCTGTAACCTATATCGGTAGAAGTATCAATATATATAGATATATATGTGAACCGTTGTCCACGGCAAACTATACCGCAACGTACGTCGACGAGTCAGTCGTCGGTCGACGTCCGAGCTAAACGGCGTGACCAAAATAAACACGTGTTAATTAATCTGCCGTGTCCAGTACTTATAACCTGTTCCTCTGAAAATGCTACAGTGGCGACGAGGAAAAATTTTGTTCTGCGTTCCGCCAACGAAAGTGAAGAAATTATCAAAGGACAGTGGGAAATGTATAGTTTTGGTGCGCGTATAGAAGCAGGGAAATCTGCCTGGATCTATCAGCTAAATAAGCGAGAGCTGTGCCAGTTGTTGAGCGAAGTGAGTGCGCAGTTCAATTCGGAAGCATCAATAGACATATTACGACGAGAATTTGCGGACATTTTCAAGGCACTAGTGCAAGAAAATCGTGTACAGGCTGTGCAGAGGTCGAACCGGGTTACGATGGCGACCTTGCTCACGACAATTGACTCTTTCAAGGAAGGCGCGAGTTGGTCGGCGTATAAAGAACAACTTGATTGTTTTTTCGTGGTGAACGAGATAACCGACGTCAAGAAAGTGCCACTTCTCGTAACGAAGTTAACTCCAGCCGTTTACGAGATTTTAAAAACATTATGTACACCACAGACGCCGATGCAAAAAACATACGAGCAGTTGACTTCGCTATTAGCCGAGCATTTTCAACCTAGTAGAGGAGAGGCCGCGGAACGGTACACATTCCGCCAACGTATGCAAAAACAAGGAGAGAACGTACAGCAATATGCAACGGAGCTCCGACGCTTAGCGACGAAATGCAACTTCGCGGAGGCGGAGAGCGAAATTAAGGACCAGCTTATGGTCGGCATAAAAAATAACAACATCCGATTGGACATCTTAAAAAAAGAAGCGATGCCGACCTTGGCGCAAATTCTCAGGATCGCCAATGCCATCGAGCTGGGGGAATCGCGAGCAGTACAAATGGAACCGACAGAAGGAAGTTCGGCCAATGTATTCGCAATACATAACAGCACCGGCCCACGACAACAGCGAAACGAAGCAACGAATAGTCGTCAACAAAGACCTCGCACAACCACACGCACCACCGGGAGAACCGAGGCCCGAGACAACCCACAACAATCGAGAGGAGGATGGAGCGACGGGTGTTACTGTTGCGGGAAAGTAGGACATAATCGAGCGAGTTGTACCTTACGGTTTAAATATTGTAGCGAATGTGGTAGGCAGGGTCACATATATAGGGTATGTCCTAAGAAACGGAACAATAACATGCCCGCGGCTGCGAGTGAGCAGCGAACACAGCAAAACGTTTTGAACGTGAGAGAAACAGAGACGGTGATAGATAACGTTACGGAGGGGGAAACAGGCGGAAACTTCGAGGAGATTACCGAGGACGACCTGTACGACTCAATTTTTGTAGCGCGTGACGTAGAAGTAAATAACGGTATCGAGCCATGTTTTGCAGAGGTTCAAGTTAACGGAAAAATGTTAAAAATGGAAGTCGATTCGGGCTCCGCGATTTCGGTGATCTCGCTCGATGATAAGAATAAATTCTTCGGTGCGTTGGCATTATCGGTCACTACGAGGAGATTTAAGGCATGCGACGGTCGGCCAGTTTTCCCCGCCGGGGTATTGAATCAAGTAGTAGTTCGGTACGGGGGCGTGATTAAAACACTGGCGCTGTACGTGATTAATGGGGCTAGCCATCCTTTACTCGGACGCGAATGGCTGGCTGCATTCAACCTGTGGCCTCCAAAAATGCTAAATAGTCAGGAGCGACCCAACGAATGTAAACAAATCACAGAGATAGAACTGAAAGGAAAATTTTCGAAACTATGCGATCAGTACAGCGAGATATTCGCACCGGGATTCGGACGTTTCTCAAAGGGTCAACTAGATTTAAAAATTAAGCCGGGAAGTACTCCGAGGTGCTTAAAAGCAAGGCCGATGCCTTTAGCATTAAAACCCCTGGTAGAAAACGAGATCAACCGATTGATAAGCGCTGACATTCTGAGACCGGTCGAGTACAGTAATTGGGCAACGCCCATTGTGCCGGTATTGAAGGGGGATGGCTCCGTGCGAGTGTGCGGGGATTTTAAAGTGACACTGAACCCCGTTTTGGAAGTGGACCATTTCCCTATGCCGCGTATGGAGCAATTATTTGCAGCCTTACAAGGCTGCGCGGTGTTTTGCAAAATCGATTTGAAGGACGCTTACCAACAAGTACCGTTAACGCCACAAGCTCAAAATTTGGTAGTCATCATCACCCACATGGGCTTATATAAATATACGCGTTTGCCCTACGGAGTCTCCACGGGGCCAGGGTCTTTCCAACGGATATTGTCGCAATTACTGGCCGGTGTCTCAGGAGTGGAAACATTTCTAGACGATATAATCATAGGAGCTCCAACGGTAGAGATCGAATTAGAACGGCTCGAAATCGTTTTCAAAACGTTAGCGAATGCGGGATTAAAGGTAAAACGTAGTAAGTGCTCGTTCTTTGAGAAGGAAATTACGTATCTAGGATTTCGCATAGATAAGGACGGCCGGCGTACCACACCGGATAAAGTGGACGCGATAAACAAAGCACCGTTACCGACGGATATAACACAATTGCGATCCTTTTTGGGGGCAGTAAATTATTTTGCTAAATTTATTCCGAATTGTGCTCAGAAATTGAAGCCCCTGTATTCATGTCTAAAAAAGGACAATTTCGTATGGGATTCGGAATGCACAACGGCCTTCAATCAAATTAAACAGGATCTAGTACACTCCGAGATGCTCGTACACTACAACTCACAGCTTCAGGTATTTTTGGTGTGCGACGCGTCGAAATACGCCGTGGGCGCGATGATCGGTCACCTCATGCCGGACCATGAAGAGCGACCAATCGCGTTTGCAAGTAAAACCCTAAACAAGGCCCAAATTAATTATCATCATTTAGATAAGGAAGCGTACGCCATCGTTTTCGGCGTTACAAAATTCTATGAATACTTATTCGGTAGAGAATTCATTCTTAAAACTGACAGCAAACCGTTGGTACGCATCTTTGGCCCTCACACAGCAATACCGATCATGGCGACCGCGAGGCTACAGCGTTGGGCAATCTTCTTGTCCGCTTTTAAATATAAAATCGAATACATTCCGGGAAAAAAAAACGTAGTCGCAGACTGCCTAAGCAGATTGCCCGACAACACGAGGCAGGAAGTTAAGGATAACCCGTTATCCGATGACGGATCGTATTATTTTCTAAACTTTGTAGCGAAAGAATGTACGTTGATAAATTGGAAAACGGTCCAAAGCGAAACCATGAGAGATGCAACCTTATGCAAAATTAAACGCATGATAGTTGACGGATTCCCTCCGACGATGCCGGATAGCGCAAACGAAGAAATGAAGTATTATTATGCGAGGAAGGATGCGCTAGATATCGAGGCCGGATGTGTGTTGTGGGGTCATAGGGTGGTAATTCCCCAAAAGTTACGTTTGACAGTCCTAGGTGAGTTGCACGCGAGTCATTTTGGCATCGTTAAGTTGAAAGCTCTGGCGCGATCGTTTATCTGGTGGCCGAAAATAGATAACGAATTAGAAGAGATCGTTAAGGGGTGCGAGCAATGCTTAATCGCACGGAAAGAGCCGGCAAAGTCGACGTTAACGCCATGGGTGTGGCCCACCACACCGTGGAATCGAGTTCATGCCGATTTTCTGGGACCATTCCTAAATCGCACAGTACTGATTATCATTGACAGTCATTCCAAGTGGCCGGAAGCGTTCGTCATGACCTCGATTACCGCAGAGAAAACGATTCTAGTCTTCGAGTCACTGTTTATAAGATATGGATTCCCCGTGCAGCTCGTCACGGACAACGGGACGACATTCACGAGTAGCTTGTTCAAAAACTTCTTAAAAAAATGTGGAATCAAACAAACACTCACACCACCCTATCACCCTGCCAGTAACGGCGCTGCCGAAAATCTTGTTAATACATTTAAGACCAAAGTAAAAAGTATGGTAAACTCCGGGAAAACGTTCGAGGAGGCGATGAAATTGTTTTTATTCGACTATCGCTCGACACCGCATTGTACAACGAACGAAACACCGGCGCACTTGTTTCTCGGTAGGGAATTGCGTACAAGATTTTCCCTCCTACGACCACCCCCGACGGTCAACCAAGTTTGGAACAAACAAACCGACCAAATTCAAGATCGTTCAGCGACTCGCGACACCGAATTTGTGGTGGGAGAAAGAGTAATGGTACGCAATTACCGTGTTGGTAAGCCTAAATGGATCGCGGCCCAAGTCACTAAAGTGTTAACCCCATACGTGACATACGAGTGCCGGGTCGAAAACAGTGATATCATTTGCAAGCGCCACATAGACCAAATGATTAAAGGAATCCCGAGTAGACCGCAGTCGTTAGCTGACAGTGCACCGGACCGTCAGCCAGTGACGCAAGGAGACGCGGCTCCTCGGAGGTCGGCGCGATTAATCGCAAAACAGTTATCACCTAAAACCGACTAAAAAAAAAAAAAAAAAAAAAAAAAAAAGGATGCAGTATGGTGAATGCGAGTTGGTATTGTACGTGTACGAAGGGGATGCACGAGAATTATGTATCTTGCAAGTTATTTTTATTTCTTATGTTTCATTCTGGTGACAGCGTTAAAAAAAATTATTCATGATGGCAATTTTTCGTTATAGACAAAAACAGCGTTATCACTTATGCGATTACCTTTTGTTTTTCATTTTAAAAAAAAGGAGAGTGTAACATATATCTATCTGTAACCTATATCGGTAGAAGTATCAATATATATAGATATATATGTGAACCGTTGTCCACGGCAAACTATACCGCAACGTACGTCGACGAGTCAGTCGTCGGTCGACGTCCGAGCTAAACGGCGTGACCAAAATAAACACGTGTTAATTAATCTGCCGTGTCCAGTACTTATAACCTGTTCCTCTGAAAATGCTACAGTCGCAAGACTCCTTCGTGGCCTACAAAAAAAAAACTCCCAAACGCCGCAACAACAAAAGAAACAGAGAAGGCGAAAGAAATAAAAAAAAGTAAAATAAAAGAACATAAAGAAAATAAAAGGAAAAATCCCTTTCGGCGAGTCGACGATCTAGGCGAAATGTCACGTCACAGTATGTATGTATGTATGTATGTATGTATGTATGTATGTGGTCTGTGTGTGTCGGAACACACACGACCGATGCATATGATGAACGATGCAATATCCCGATTGTAAAACATTATCACCATTTTTTTAATTAAAATAAATCACCAGGTACAAGCTTATATACTTTATCGGCGCATTTCAATCGTCCGAGAAAGTGTTTGAGTATTTTTCTTGCTTTTTCTAACGTATCTACTCGCAAACGAGAAAAGTCGTTGGGAAGAGACGCAACAGGTAGTACTGTGAAGAGGAAAATGTCATCTTACGATACAACAATTTTGCATCGTAAAACGATCATTTGTGTGTCAAATAATATAATCTTACCTTATCTCGATTGTGGAATGTACACTTTCGTTGAGAACAGTTCTAGCAGGTTGTATGGTTATCAATTTTTCTTGAGCAAAAATTTGATTGAAAATGTTTCTTGCTGTATACATACAAGTGTTCACTTGAGTCGACTGAGCCGGCCACGCTACCTTTCCTCCTTGTCGCGCGGCAGATAATCATGCGTTGCATATTACCACTCGGTCCATTCGGTCGGACCTTTGATTGGCTGGCGCGCGTCGTGCGATGTATATTAGCCTTGTTTGCATCACAATAAATCGTAACGATCGTAACGTTGCAGACTCGAACGGGAACGACGCCATTAAGACATAATTTTGCGTCTTTCGTATCTGCGGAATCGAGGCAAACGTTTTATCAAAGTGTGGTTCATTCGTACGATAAAAAGTGCGCGAATATATTAGAAGTCCCCGGCATAAAACGAAAGAAGAAGGAAGAAGAAGTATTTTAGTAGTGTACGCACGAGGCCAAACAATATTTTTATTTGTACATTCAACACGTGTCTTACCTCTGACCACATTTCCTCTCATCCTCTCACCTCTGATCGCATTTCGAAAATTTTGCGAAAGCACTTTCATGCACCGTACATATTTTGCAAAAGTGAATGCAAAAACAGGTGAGTAATAAAAAATTTTCAAACTAATTTTTAGGTTAATTTTGTAACGAAAAAATGTTAATTTTTTTGTAGCTGGTTCCGAAGTAAAAAAACAATGTCGGTGGCAGGCCCAAGAAAGAACAAAAAAAAAAGAGAGAAACAGGCTTTCTGCGTAGTGACGGATCACACGGACAGAAAGTTGAAAGTTTATAAAGTTGAAAACATACTCCGGCGGGTCATGGACAAGGGATTTTGCAGCGAGTTAATTTCATGTGACGAATCCTGGCGACGCGATTATATAGACCATCCAAAAGGTCGAAATGAAACATTACGCATAGCAAGGAAAGTTAAATTAAATCTGCAACATGTGACGGTCACCGCGATTAAAATAGTGGGTGAGTGAAAAAATGAATTTGTTTTTCATCAGCACTGCTGCTCTATGGATACGCATGGTTGTCACGGACCTTCGAAATCTGGAAAACCAGGAAAAGTCAGGGTATTTGTTGGGAGCTGGAAAAGTCAGGGAAAAGTCATGGAATTTTTTTTAAACGCTGGAGGTTTTTTGAATCTGATGTTTTTTGTTCAATTTTGTGCTGTACGTCAACTACATTATCCGTTTCAGTAAACTTTCGACCATATGCAATATATATATGACTATGTAGTGATATTATCTTCGTTGGGAACTTTAAATATTGTGAACTGGGTTCAATATATTAACAATCGTAGTGTATTATATTGTACGTTATTTTTAATTGTCCTCTCTTACCCTAATCGATAGACAGGAAAATTTACATTTTTACTCTGGAATACCGGGAAAAGTCAGGGAATTCCAGTTGGCGAATTTCGTGGTAACCATGATACGATTATTTTCCCTGAAATTGAAAAGCATTTTTTGCCTGCAATCCATGGAGGCCTAGCCCCCTTAATTCAGAAAACCTTGATGCTCCCGATATCAAAAACAAAAAAGTACAATGTTAATCGCGCATCTACATGTTACAGCTGCAATGATATTACTTTATACCTATACACTAAAAAATGAATGAACGAAAAATTGTTTATTAGTTTCAATGGCTGCTATGATAATATAACAAGCGCCTGCTTTCCACAAACGATAACTAACATTTTTTCAACACTGACGTAGAAAATATTGCTCAACAGCACAATATGTCTTGATGATGGTATCTGACATGCACAAATGAGATGCGAAATATCGGGAAGGACATTCCGATAAAAAATGGACTTGCCTTTATATAATCTATTGTTGTGAAAACAATAAATTATTGATAATATAATATAGTCACGGTCATCCATAGAGATGCAAGTAAGAAACGTAACTAATATTAAAAAGTCACTAAAATTAATAAGAATAATAGTAACTTAAATTAAGAAAGTAACTAATTTCAAAAGTTATCTTTACCTTCTAAAACGTTAACTTTTAAAACTATCACCGTTACACGTCATCTTTTGACACAAATCACTTAGATTTCGTGATCTTGCGTGACTTAGATTTCATTTTATCGTGTAGGTGAGAAAATGACGTCAATAAGTTCTAAGAAACTGAATATTACAAAATCGAGTTCAACTTCAAATACCGATAGTTAAAAAAACACTTCATTTTATCACCGCGTCGCTCATGAAGATTTGTGTACCAATTCTTTTTTTACCATTGCCGCATAGATGTTGAAATTTAAAAAATTACCTTTTCAGCAAATTCAAATATCGCACAGCTGTTCGATGTATATAAACTGTGTCCTAACCGTATCTTAACACCAAAGATAAAATAATTTAAAGTTGATGTGTATGTATGCGTCTGCTTTACCCAAAATTTCTTTTACTTTATCAATTAGATACGTATGAGGAAGGAAAAAAAATTATCGAAGAACAAAATAACAATAGCGGTGAAGGCCCTCGGATGAGAATTAAGAAAAATCCAAACTTTACGCCAGTCATCGTACCAGTTGGAAAGAAAATGAGGCAAAAACGAGCTGTTCCATTGGCGGCAAGACAAAAATTTTTGGATGAAAAAGTATGTATCTATCAATGCATATATTCGGGTTGAAATATACAACATGTTGGTTTGGTTTTTTTGTAGAGACAACGTGCTAAGGTAAATTCCCAATCGTCCAAGTTATCATAAGAAAGAGTTAAAGCGTTTATTGCCCAATCGCGGAATGAGGAGGTATCTATAATTATCGAATGTGCGAATGCAGCATTTTCCAGTATTTGAATTATAATAATTGCGATCCTAATTCCAGCCTGATGAAGATTTCCTTTCACCAGAATCTGACGATCAGTCGTCAGCGGACGAATTATTACCAACCTCGGCTTCAAACAAAACGGTAATGTTCAAACCCTTTTGTTATGCAATAACATATTTATACGTATTTCTTGTTGATTTACAAATGATTGCGTATTGGGTTGTCGCGGGAATCCCAGCACGATGATGAAACGACACCGATAGAATCGAGTCCGCCTGTACCGCGTAACGACGACGCTCGTACACCCATGGGGTATAGTAGAATCGACGACGGTAGAATATCTTTGCCGGCCAATTGTAATATTGAGAGCGAAATGGAGAAAATATCAAGCCGGTCGCAAGCTGATGATGACCAATACAATCGAACCGTCACTATTTTCATCAGCTGACAAGGTGAATGTATATTTACATAAAATGCTGATATTTCACAATATTCTAAACATGGCTACTTATATATTATATTATCGATAAACGTAATGACATTTTCCTGCGGTTTCTCGGTTATTTACGAATAATTGTGTATTGGTTTGTTCAGACAGCACAGCCCGAGGATAAAACGGTGTCGACGACACAGACTCCGGTGATTCCGCATAAAGACGACGCTGGTATATCGATCGAATATAATACAATGGTCGAAGACGAAATCTCTTCGCCGACCAGTTGTAATATGGAGAGTAAAACGAAGAAAATATCAAGCCGGTCGCAAGCTGATGATGACCAATCAAAAATCGAACCGTCACTATTTTCATCAGCTGACAAGGTGAATGTATGTTTACATAAAATGCTGATATTTCACAATATTCTAAACATGGTTACTTATATATGATATTATCGATAAACGTAATGACATTTTCCTGCGGTTTCTCGGTTATTTACGAATAATTGTGTATTGGTTTGTTCAGACAGCACAGCCCGAGGATAAAACGGTGTCGACGACACAGACTCCGGTGATTCCGCATAAAGACGACGCTGGTATATCGATCGAATATAATACAATGGTCGAAGACGAAATCTCTTCGCCGACCAGTTGTAATATGGAGAGTAAAACGGAGAAAATATCAAGCCGGTCGCAAGCTGATGATGACCAATCAAAAATCGAACCGTCACTATTTTCATCAGCTGACAAGGTGAATGTTTGTTTACATAAAATGCTGATATTTCACAACATTCTAAACATGGTTACTTATATATCATGTCATCGGTAATCGTAATGACATATTTTCCTACGGTTTTTCGCTTATTTACGAATGATTGTGTATTGGTTTGTTCAGACAGCACAGCCCGAGGATAAAACGGTGTCGACGACACAGACTCCGGTGATTCCGCATAAAGACGACGCTGGTATATCGATCGAATATAATACAATGGTCGAAGACGAAATCTCTTCGCCGACCAGTTGTAATATGGAGAAAATATCAAGCCGGTCGCAAGCTGATGATGACCAATCAAAAATCGAACCGTCACTATTTTCATCAGCTGACAAGGTGAATGTTTGTTTACATAAAATGCTGATATTTCACAACATTCTAAACATGGTTACTTATATATCATGTCATCGGTAATCGTAATGACATATTTTCCTACGGTTTCTCGCTTATTTACGAATGATTGTGTATTGGTTTGTTCAGACGACACAGCCCGAGGATAAAACGGTCTCGACGACACAGAGCCCTGTGATTCCGCATAACGACGACGCTGGTATACCGTTGGAATATAATACAATGGACGAAGATAAAATCTCTTCGCCGACCAGTTGTCATATGGAGAGTAAAACGGAGAAAATATCCAGTCGGTTACAAGGTGATGATGACCAATTAAAAATCAAACCGTCACTATTTTCATCAGCTGATAAGGTGAATGTTTACATAAAATTCTAATACAACAGTCTCCGGAATTACTAAATGTTGTGATATTAATTTGATTTTATTGCATTTGTTTTATTTCTTCAGGAGGAAACTCCGAAGAGGGTCATAACTCAGAAGAACGCAAAAAATCTTCAATTGATGCCTGCCGATTCGGAAACTCCAGAAAAAATAGAATCGATATTACCTGTTAATTTTGAAGAGGTAAATTCTTGTTTACATCAAATTCAACTGTTTTTCAATAAAAATGTGTTTTTTGTAACTCATGCATGAAAAGTGCTGCTTTATGTGGGGGTCGGGCGCGACGAAAAGTGGTGTTTTTCAAAAAGGCGTTACATAAATACTCGAAGCGTGACGTAATGAGTATTTACGACACGCTTCGAGTATTTATGCAACACATAAGCGTATCGTAAATACTGTGCGCACGCGCACATTATTTACGTGCGCATGCGCACGCCGTCTGTTTTTCCTTTATTGTCGGGCCCGGCCAGCAACATAACCTGGCACCTTTCATGCATTCGTCACAAAAAGTAGTATGCGATACTTGTACGTAAAAGCGAACTCCCGACGGCGGTTGTGAAGTGGCCGCACTCGCCTTCTCTCGCGCTACAACAGCACTCGGTTTCGACTCGTGCCGTTGTAGCGCTCGATCCAGCTCATGCAGCCATTTACCAACCTTCGCCGAAAGTCCGCTTTTACGCACTAGTATCGCAAAGTACTATTTCGCACCAACACACACAGATGTCGGCGATGGAGATCAAGATCAAAAACCTAGAAGCTGCCTTGGAAAAATCTCAGGCAGCGAATCGTGCGATAAAAAGAAAACATTCCAAACCAATCAATAACGATGATGACGATGAGGAACCGAACCCGAAACAACATTATGGTTGTACCTGCGCTTTCCTTGTGGAACAAAAAATGAATGCAATGGCTAAGCAAATCGTCAAGCGGTTCGATACAATTGCCAAGCATCGGTGCAGCAGTGCTACCGTCCAAGATGACCGTGGCGCACCGTCGACAAACACAAATAATGTGCCGATATTGCCTACAGAGCCCGACGCCGATGGAATGGTAAAAAAAACGGTATATTAAAAATATGTTAACTCGTAAATTGATGCGTATTCCAATAACATAATTCATCATTTTTCCAAGGTGACATTGGTTGACAATATTCGATTGAATTATGTATTGTTACGACGAGCAGCTGACGCAGAAATAATTTAAAAAATATTGAACTTAATAATCCAAGCGATGTGGCCCAAGGAAGTACGATTGAAATTGGCCGTATCAAATCAAAGAAAGTTTAAGGAGCAAGGGTTCCGGACGATAACCAAATCGGAACGTGACAAGTTGATTAGTGCGTTACATCTCGACAGCTAGAATATTATGGGCGATTTACAAAATGGAAGATTATTAATATCTTCAAATTTAAAAAATGAAAACAGAAGCTTGCATGTATTTGCAACATCCTGATCAACCATTGGATATCACGCGAGATTGCGACATAAACTTCAATTGCAATACATGGATCTCCGCTTATTTGAAGGCTGAATGCGTTCATTATAAGGAAAGTACTAAAGTTTACCAAGCCGAACGAAGAGCAATGGCCAAAGAAAAGAAAAAAAACAAAGCTGCTGCCAGATGTCATCTGTCTCAAACTCAAACTTAGATGAGATCGGGGAACTGGACGTACCAAAATCAGATCAGATAAGTAAAAGAAGAAAGAAAGAAAGGGAAAGGAATGCGACGAAGGTAGAAAAAGGTACCAAAAAGTCGGCTAATCAAGTAAATCACAGCAGCTCCAAGTCAAATTGGAAAGCCCGAGCTGATGAATTATTTGGAAAGCTGGAAAGCCTCTTGCCTTATTCGATATACTGTATGCAAGAAGAGATGGATGACAGCGAGAGACAAAAACCGTTCAACTTGAGGGAAATTTCTGCGGAAACGGGACTCAGTATCGACGATTTAATGAAATACGTTCTGACTTCGGAATGCTGCATCATCATCAACGGTAAGTACACGCAAAGATTATTAACTGTACGTATAATATTTCAATGAACCATTACATACTTTTGTACTAAATACATTTTTCTATACTCCGTCTTATTCAGGTAACTATTACTGTATTAGTTGTCGCTATGAGTGTACAGCGCTTATTGAAATATTGAAGAAGATGAAGGATTTGGTTGTGAGCCCGGAAGAATATACCAAAAGATCACTAACACGACTGTGGGCCAATTGGTTCCCGATGGAAATTGCGAAATACCTTTTGAATAAATACATGGTGCCAAGTGAAAAACCGTCAACAGACCAAGTTGATCACGAGCAACTCTACAGGTAAATATAGAATATATAAATGGTGGCCGCGGTTAAAAAAAAACCTGGAAAACCGGGAAAAGTTGGGGAATCAAGGAAAAGTCAGGGAAGTTCAAAATTGGTCAAGGAAAAAGTAAATTACCGCCAAACCTTCTATAAATACAAAGTACATAAAGGAAACCTTGAAAAAAAAAATTGGGTACATTTTGAAAAAATAAAATAAAAAACAGAATTAAACATTAATACAATAACCAGGCATTTTCATTTGCATCATTAATTTTTTTAATAGACGTCGTTAGAAGTTTGTTCAGGGGAAATTTTTAATTGATCAGTGAAAAGTCAGGAAATTTTTTTTCCGGGCAAAACCGGCCACCATGATAAACGATTATTAGTATTGTGTTGTGGACGACATAATGCAAATTACAAATTACAGGTGGGATAGCAACAAGATAGCCAAAGTAGCCATACATGCCTTTTTCGACGATGTCGAGAAAGCTTACCGTCCATATCTTTACGATTACTGTATTTCAATACCCTACTGTGGTAGGTATAATATTTTTCCAACGCATGCACGTAAAATCCCGCTTTCCGTTCAAAAAAAGGCACTTTGTCGCATCGCGTGCGAAAAAAATACTGCGCATGCGTGCAAACGCACAATGATATTTTTTCCCGCAGTAGTGCGGAAAGATGCCTTTCTACGCACACTTCACGGGAACGTAAAGCGCGATTTTCGTGACTTCGTTACGAAAAATTATGTGAATAGCATGGGCGTAGAAAAGGGAGTTCCGACTCGTGTGAATGCATTTTCATACTCGTCAAGAACGCCTTTTCTACGTTCTTGTCATACAAATAACTATTCTCATTGTGTCTAAAGTAATAATTAATTTGATTATTGATCATCTTTATACTGTTCTTGGTGCAGATTTAGACGAAACTGCGTGGTACAATCTGTTCGAACGTTATGGAAACGTATCGGAAGTTGAAGGCCAATGGGAATTGACACCTAACGAGGAAAAGCCCTTCGAGTTTGAGTCGCTGCAAATTCTGTACGAAAATTGCAGATCAATATGCAACCCTAAAGTTTCTTTGCAATAGTGTAAAGTTTTGTAAGCGTCAGAATTGTATATGACCGCGAATTTTTCCGGTAACGTATAACCGATAAATTGATTGGTCATCACGAGCGTGGGTACGCGCATGTCTGAGAACGGAGACGGAGCGTCGATCAGCGATCGAACGGGAGTGTGGTTCGAAGAGTCGAACAGGTGGGCAAGGTCGGTGCCTTGACGCCATTTTCGGAATAAAATAATTATAGTAACGACGTTCGGTAGAAGCCGAGAATTATTATTGTAGCTTCCAAAAAGAAAAGTAATCTAGCAAACCAGCATTATAAAGTGTATAATAAAAGAATTAATAGTTTTACCAAACGTATATAACACAACCTCATTAATTCGACAGTTATTCTCCATCCCTACGCGTCCTCGTGCCAACGGTTAATTAATACATCCTGACAAATCCTAATAAAAATTTAACCATCTTACAGTTTAGTAACGTGAGTAGCTTTAGGCATTCTTTTTCCCGTAGAAAGCTTCTTATTTATTTATGTGTTTAACTTGTGTGTTTGTGTACCGAATGTAAGTGTATGTTGTTTATTGCTCCCCGTAGGGTTTCAAGTTTTTTTTTCAAGGTTCTCTCCTTGTTACACCTCCCTTCTCCAACTTCCCTTTGACTCTATACATCCGCTTAACCTTTAGTACATTTCTTTCAATCTTTTCTTCGCTCTTCTGCCTTCTTCGCTTGTTCTCTCTCCCTCTGCTTCTCGCTTGCTTCGTCCCTTGGTCTGTCTCCGATGTCGTCCTCTTCCTTTCCTTCTTTCTCCTCTATCCATCTTTCCGTCCTCTCGTCAAATTCTATCTCTCTTCCGTCGACTATAATCTTTCTGTTCTCTATCCACACTTTCTTTCCTTTCCTTCTTTCCTCGGTAGCTCTTTCCCTCAGCTTGTATCTCGTCTTTCTTTCCCACCACGTTAGGTCCTCGCATACTTCGGCTCCGGCTGCCTCCATCTCTCGTCTTCTTTCCCATAGCTCTTTCTTGTCCTTCTCCTCCTTCAACTCCACTATCACCAGGCCTTCACCACCGATCTGCTTTTTCTTCACAATCTTCTCAATTTCCATTTCCTTTCCCAGGCCTTCCTTTATCAGTTCTTGCGTCTCTTGTATCCCGATCTCTTTTACCTCCACCTCTCCTCTCAGGATCACGTTCTTCCTTCTCTTTCGCCTCTCTTCTTGTTCTTCTCTCCACCTCTCCTCATACTCTCTCTGCTGCGCTCTTCTTCTTCGTTCCTCCTTCATCTCCTCCGTCTTCCTCGCAGCCTTCCTCCACCCCTTGTCTCGCGTTGTCTCTTCATCGCACTTCTCTCGTCCCTTCTTCTCTTCATCCCCCTTCTGCCGCGCCTACCGAATGTAAGTGTAATAAGTAATAAGAGAACAAGAATAAGAGAACTTGAATATTGAACGTAATTGTATTTGTCATGACGTTATTATTATATGTTACAAACTTTGACATAATTCAACTATAAATTATTACATAAAGAGGACTTATAAAGATTGAACACCCACGGGATTTTTGAATATTATTAATAGGAGATACGGTATGTATATATCTATATCGAAATATTGTCGAAAATAACTGTCGAACCTCTACTGCGGTTATTTTAGCGCGAAATAACTGTCGAACCTCCTGCGGTTATTTTTCCCGTTACTTTAGGGAAAATAACTCGAACTCTCTCCTAGGGTTATTTTTTCGGTTATTCTTCCGGTTATTTTAGCGGAAAGTAACTGTCGAACCTCTCTCCTGCGGTTATTTTTTCGGTTATTCTTCCGGTTATTTTAGCGGAAAATAACTGTCGAACCTCTCTCCTGCGGTTATTTTTTCGGTTATTCTTCCGGTTATTTTAGCAGAAAATAACTGTCAAACCTTTTTCCTGCGGTTATTTTTTCGGTTATTTTAGCGGAAAATAACTGTCGAACCTCTCTCCTGCGGTTATTTTTTCGGTTATTCTTCCGGTTATTTTAGCAGAAAATAACTGTGAAACCTTTTTCCTGCGGTTATTTTTTCGGTTATTTTAGCGGAAAATAACTGTTGAACCTCTCCTGCAGTTATTTTTTTCGGATATTTTAGCGGAAAATAACTGTCGAACCTCTCTCCTGCGGTTATTCTTTCGGTTATTTTAGCGGAAAATAACTGTCGAACCTCTCTCCTGCGGTTATTCTTTCGGTTATTTTAGCGGAAAATAACTGTCGAACCTCTCTCCTGCGGTTATTTTTTCGGTTATTCTTCCGGTTATTTTAGCGGAAAGTAACTGTCGAACCTCTCCTGCAGTTATTTTTTTCGGATATTTTAGCGGAAAATAACTGTCGAACCTGTCTCCTGCGGTTATTCTTTCGGTTATTTTAGCGGAAAATAACTGTCGAACCTCTCTCCTGCGGTTATTTTTTCGGTTATTCTTCCGGTTATTTTAGCGGAAAGTAACTGTCGAACCTCTCTCCGGCGGTTATTTTTTCGGTTATTTTTAAGGTTACCTGTCGTGGATAATAACCGCATGCAAGCTTATTTGCGGTTACTGCTGCGGTTATTTTTTAGGTTACTCAAATAAAAAAACAACCGTTCGCAAGCACGGGCAGCGTGAGCTCTCACACGTATGGTTATTTTTGCGGTTATTTTAACGGTGTAAAAAGTGACCTGAAATAACGGTTGTTTTTTCGGTTATTTTTACGGTTACTGAAGCTGCTAGGGTAGTTACTATTACACTTTGCTTTTCCAATGACGTTTTTTGAATTTGTCCGTGAAATTAATTGACGCCAGTAGTTAGCGGTGCACTATGGCGACCCCCACTCCTAGCCCCACTCCCATCCCCACTCTTTTTCCCCCACACAGCGGCTGGTCGAAATTCGGCTAGCCGCGTGTGGATGGTAAGAGGCGTGGGGGGTAGGAGGGGGATAGAATTCTGGACTCGCCATAGTGCACCACATGATTATTATTTGTAATAAAACCCGGGTTTTAATTTTTTATTTATTAGTATATTTATTTTTAATTTATAATTATTATTTTTATTATTATTTTATTATTTTGTTGTTATTTCTTGTTGATGGCAGCGTGTGTGTTTAATTTTTAATTTTAATTATAATTATTTATTATTACGATCATTTGAAATTTTGTACACTTACCATCCTCTTGGTAACGCTGTGGATGCGCGTAAGGGCGATCATCAAAAATGGGGACGCGTATCGGCGCAGCCCCATCTTCCCTGTACCACAGCCGGTATTGCACAGGGACATCCGGTGGCGATTGTGGGCTGACATAATCGGCGGCTCTTAACTGAGGCCGACGACGTCGCCGTTCGACCTCCCCAGCGTATCGGACGCGTTCTTAAATAAAATAAATAAAATAAATAAAATAAATAAAATAAATAAAATAAATAAAATAAATAAAATAAATAAAATAAATAAAATAAATAAAATAAATAAAATAAATAAAATAAATAAAATAAATAAAATAAATAAATAAATAAAATAAATAAAATAAATAAAATAAATAAAATAAATAAAATAAATAAAATAAATAAAATAAATAAATTCAAATCGCGTTCGTGTCACGCTTTTCAGCAGCACCCGTGGTATACGCAGTAGCGGCCGAGTCTTGTGACCAGACGTCCGTGGTTCGAACCCACCTCGAGTACTTTTTTTTAAATAATAAAAGTATTTAAAATAAAAATGGTTAAATAAAAAATAAAAAATAAAAATAAAAAATTTCTCGACCTGGGATTCGAGCCGCAGACCTCGCGGTCACTGGACTCACCCACGCGCTCTTAAATAAAATAAAAATAAAAATTTACTCACGTATGTTATTCCGAGGCGGACGTGGGCGCTGCTCATCCCCATCCTCGATGATCACGACCCCCAAAAGAGGCTCGCTTCGCACCTCCTCGATGATCGGTGTGTAGCACATCTCGTTAACTATTTTATTGAACGTTCACTAAATTTTTCACACTTCGTCCGCGTTACGTCGACCGTCACTAATTGCGATGAAGACGCGCTCCCGTTGTGTACTGACGGCTGCTCACGTTGGATCGCAGCCGTCGCCACGATTCTGCCCTCCTTTCCCCCCTGAGAGCGCAGGTGGAGACACGGTGAGCGCGATGGCTCGTGCCGTCGGACGATAGCAACAGATGCACACGTCGCGAGGACACCTGCAAATGCAGCATCAGCAGTACGCCGTCGACAAAGGTCGCGCGCTCGACGGCACGTGTCCCCAAGCGCGAGCCGCTCGCCCCCTGCGAGCGCGCAGAAAGTCGCGAATGCACCGTCTGCAGTATTGCAGGCGTTCTTTCAGGTTCACGGTCAAGCGTGATACGATGCATGTGTATAGGTAATGGATGAATTTAGTCAACCGGATGAAGCGTTCATACGAGAACCGGATGAAGCATTCATATGACACCACGGAATCAAACCGTGGGTAAATCTTTTATACGGACCTGTCTATACCCGTATCATATATCTCGCGGAATATCGTGAGAAATTGTATTTGCACGCTCGCGACCACGCGTTATTATAGGTATGAAAAAAAGTCCAAATTAATAAAATTTTGAGCATATGTCTTTATGCTACGGAGCTGTCACATATCACTCAGAAATATAGAGTTTAGTCAATCGGTCAGTCAGTCATAAGACAACCAACGAGAGTACTGCATCACCGATTGGTAATGACAGATTACGCAGTTCGCGCGAGTATTCGCCGTTTTTTAAAATTAGTTAAGTTGCGCAGTATTCATCTCAGACGCCGCTGCAATGATCAGTGGTGCGAAGAGTTACGGGATTTATCGGGCGAGAGACTTTTAAGCCGCCTACGATATATTATATGGTGGTCACCTCTACGTGCTATCGCCATAGCATATAATAGAGGTATATTAAACGGACAGTGCGTGGTAATGTGTGAGTTTGAGGAGTTGCAACGCCGGGGCCTAGAAGACGCCCCATGCATCAGGGGACTTGTTGCTGAAGCCGGAGGTAGGTGTTTCATGCACAACAAATAAATAGATAAATCAGCCTTATATATAAAATAATATAAAAAATAATTTTTAGTCAATTAAAATTTTATTAATTTTATTAATTTTCATTATTTGATTTTGATTTTAATTTACTTTCAAACAAATATTAAAAAATTATTTTTAATTAAAATTTTATTAATTTTTAATTGACGTGCCAGCCTCAGTGAATAATCGGTGTGCTAATTACTGTGCCCTAAAGCCACACCTGTCATACAGTGGTTGACAATCCGCACAGTCATTGGCCGCGCAGTTATTGGCCGGGTGCCAATGACTGTGCCATGCGATTACCGTTACCGCACAGTTATTGGCCACATTTTTATATACACTCAGCGGTGCGCTATGACCGCTAAACATTCAAAAAAAGTATACTTTTAGCCTCAAAGCAATTTGACTTTTTCGGTAAATAATTTAAAAATATAAAATTAAAAAAAAACAAAAAAAAAGTCTTGGCGGAGGATTCGAACCCGCGTCTCCTGGCGAACGTCACTTAAATCAGACTTCACTATATTATACGCGAAATATTCCAAAGAAGTAGACAAGTACGCTCTAAACATAAAACTGTTTCTAAAATGTCTCGAAAATTGTTTTCGAACATTTTTGTCCTTTTTCGAAAATTGTTTGTGCAGTGATTAACGTTTATATTATCACATAATTATAGCCTATCGTGAGCTTATGGATGCAACAAACGAAGAAGAAGAAACTCTCAATGAAGCAACTCGTGCTATTGAGGAGGCGGAGGCGTTGGATCTTCGCATGCAGACAGTCCTCGACGAAGCAACGTGTGCTATAGAAGAAGTGGAGGTAGCTCTTCACACACAGAGAGCCGTACAACGTAAGTATGCAAAACAAAAAAAAATTATTCGCATCGGGGACATTACATAAAAAAAAAAATTGCAGGTCCACTGTCAGGGAATGGCATCGATATTGTTCGTACTGTGGACGTGATAGAACAGCCACAGCAAATACAGGACATCCCGTTAAACCGTAAGTGTTCGACAATAGATATAATTTGTACCACACAAAACGGCTATTTATACTGATAGTTTTTATTTTTCAGCGCCGGTAACAGGGAATTGCGAAGTAGCCGATTCGACGATAACGCTTTCCAGCGCAGCCGACGACGGGCCTCAGTCTGATTCTATAGCAGATGATGGGGAGGAGGAGACCGTGTCGGGATCATCAGGTCTAGAGGGCCTAGAGGGTACCCCGAGGAGACCGTGTCGGGATCATCAGGTCTAGAGGGCCTAGAGGGCACCCCCAATCAATTGTCTAATAACATCGCGGATGAATCATTAGAAGCCAGTCAGTCCGCGAGCGGGGAACTACAACAGCTTATAGATCTTCCCGAAAATCAACTAGGTCTCCATGGAGGGTTGTGGCCGATCGAAGGAGAAGAAGAGGAGCAGTATTTTCAGAGAATCGGTTGCTGGATTCAGCAACTCCCGGATGATAACTCAGGTAATCATTTTTATTCTGATCCTAAGATTTTAAAAAGTAAGTAGAGTATTTTTTGTGATACAGGGACTTCAGCAGCCCACTTTATTGATGATGAAGATACTTTATAAACGTATCAGATTCCAAACGAGGTACCACTGACAGCTATCTCGAATTTTCAATAGCGTTTTACCTCGACCAATTCCAGATGTTCATATGTGTTTTCTTTTTGCAGAAACGCAGGTAGGAGCCGGAAGACCACGAAATGCTGCTAGGAATGAGCCGTTTGGAAACGTACAACCACCCGGGGACCGCTTAGAAATACTTCAAAATATCTCACGTTATTTTAGACGCTTTAAGCTTAGGGGTCGCGAACTGACAATACGTTTTCGCCAACAACCCTCAGGAATAAACGTTATGGACTGGCTTCAAGGAGCGTTTCGCGATCTATTGACACAAATAACGACCAATTGCGAGGGTGGCGATTATGCAGGCATTTCGTTCACATCAAGCAGCCTGACGCAGGAACCTGCATGGCTTTCTTTTCGGCCTGTTCGGGACTATACGTTCAAAGACATATGGGGGTTAATAGCTAGCGTCGCTCAAAGCGCAGCATCTATGAATATCGATGATACGTGTAATATTAAAGCGTGCATTGTCAAGGGTGTCGAGGGTAGGGGCAGAAAAGGCCTTACGTACGAGGGTATCGCGAAAAAATCTATTCTAACGATCCGGAACGACGATCGGTTGTGTTTGCCTCGCTCATTAGCAGCAGCTCTAGTATACGCTGAACGTGGTGAGATACGATCAGGAGATTTACACTCGGAGTGGCAGCGCATTAGGCAGGCAAACGGTTCATTACAAAGAGAGAGAGCGCTCGAACTTACCAGAGCTGCAAATGTCAATATACCGAGAGACGGATGCGGCGTACATGAGATCGCGCTCTACCAAGATCATCTGGCACAGGACGGCATAGCAATTGTAGTTTTTGAGTTTCTGACTTTAGGCCGACGTAAGAAAACAGCTCTATTCAATGGCACACAAAAAGTTTTAGAGTCTGCAGGAGAAATTCGGCATACTCTGTACATCTTATATTACGAACGCTCGCATCATTTTGAGCCAATTCTCAATCTCAGGGCAGCCGTCGGTAGCTCGGGATTTTGCACCGTTTGCAACACATTATATCGCGTGTTTAATCATCGATGCTCGAAAGCACAATGTTCGCGGTGCGGAGCAACACCACCATGTGACGCAAGTTCAAGCGAGGCAATCAGGTGTGTTGCATGCAATCGCGACTTTTTCAGAGAGGAATGCTTACGAAATCATAGAACGGGTAATGTAAATATGAACGGAAGCCTCGGTAGAAAACCTTCTGTTTGTGAATCCCTTCATCGCTGTCGCAAGTGCTTCCAGACAGTAAGACCTTTGGAAAAAAAGGAAGCATGTATGTGGCATTGGCTTCTGCAAAATATGTAGAACGGTGCAACCGTTTAATCATCTGTGTTTTATCCAACCTATACGGGGCGGCTCTACAGATTCGAAAAATATATTTATTTTCTATGATTTTGAAACACAGCAGTGCACATCTGTGAAAGGCGACGCGAGCACATTCGTTCACGAACCGAGTCTCTGTGTTGCCCAACGCGTTTGTTCAATGTGTTGTAACAATGATTCTATAGCCGATCCGTGCGAACATTGCGGCATCCACGAATTCGTATTCAAACATAATCCCGTGGGTCAGCTTGTAGAGTTAGCTATGCAGACTGTAGGGGGGTTTTCGCGCACGATTGTAATCGCTCATAACGCAGGAGGGTTTGACGCGCAATTCATTCTACGCTATCTAATTGAGGAGAAAAAAACGCGACTTCCCTCTCTGATAATGAATGGCACGAAGATTATTACAATGAGGCTTGGACAATTTGTGTTTCTTGACAGCTTGCACTACTTTCATATGCCTTTGAGCGCACTACCCAAGGCCTTTGGGCTAACAGGTACGATTGTGAAAGGAACTTTCCCACATCTGTTCAATATTCCGGAAAATCAAAATTATGTGGGGCCCCTGCCTCCTCTACAGTTTTATTCTCCCGACACCATGCGTACAGCGGAGCGCGAGAAATTACTTGCATGGCATCGCGAGTTGCAAGACGCCAATTATCTGTTCGATTTTGCGAAAGAAATTGTCAGCTACTGTTCGATGGATGTTACTATATTGAGACGCGCGTGTATGGCTTTTCGTGATATGTTCATAACCAGTGGCGGTGTTTGCCCTTTCAACGAGAGCACGACGATAGCATCAGCCTGTTTTCGTATTTTTCGAAAAAATTTTCTGAACAAAGATACGATCGGTATTATTCCGACAACAGGGTACAGATGGGCTCACAATCAATCACAAAAAGCAGTGTCGTGGCTCGTGTGGATGGAGCACTCGCTCGGTCATAATATTATTCACGCAGGCCGGTCGCGCGAATTTAAACTACCGCAGAATCTATTGGTAGACGGCTACTACGAGACCCCTGACAATGCACATGTATTACAGTTCCACGGCTGCTACTGGCATGGGTGTCAGCGCTGTTTCCTCGTGAATAGGCGTCGTCGGCAAAGCGACGGAGTGTCAATGGCCGAGCGTCTAGAGAAAACTATCGCAATAAGTAATAGAATCCGAGCGTCTGGTTACATGCTAACGGAAATTTGGGAATGCGAATTTGACGGTATGTTAAAACAAAATGAGGAAATGCGCGCATTCGTGGAGAATCACGCTTTAGTTACACCACAGCCCCTCAACCCTCGCGATGCGTTCTTCGGTGGCCGTACAGAAAATATGGTAACGCTCTACGACATAAAAGATACAGAGCAGATAAGATACGTGGACGTTTGCTCGTTATACCCATACATTTGTAAGTATGGTAAATACCCCGTAGGCCATCCGAAAGTTTATGTGGGTGATGAATGTATGGAGCTGACGGGTCCTGATAACACTGATCTCACGCGTATCGAAGGGCTTGTCAAATGTACTGTATTGCCGCCGAGGAATCTTTATCACCCTGTACTGCCAGTGCGTATGCATCATCGTCTGTTATTCGCTCTGTGTCGTAGTTGTAGCGAGGCTATGAGTCTGGTAGAGTGTACACACGACGATCCTGCAGAGAGGGTATCCGAGGGTACATGGGTGGTCGACGAATTGCGAAAAGCTGTGTCGTGTGGGTACGAAATCACGTGCATCTCTGAAATCTGGCAATACGAGATAACACAATATAATAGAGATACGAGGGAGGGGGGCCTTTTTGTAGAGTACATTAACACGTTTTTAAAAATCAAACAAGAAGCCAGCGGATGGCCCGAAAGCAATATGGAGGAGGACTCTGTATTAAGCTGGATCGTGGGTCTATAGCGAAAAATCCGGGGTTACGATCGGTGGCTAAGCTCTGCCTGAATTCATTTTGGGGAAAGTTTGGGCAGCGGGAAAATCTACCGCAGACTGTGATAGTTTCATCGCGTGAAAAACTCATGGAGTTGTTGAGGAACACCGAATACGAGATCACGGGTATTCTCCCCGTAAATAATCAAATACTATATGTGAATTATATTAAAAATGACGATGCTGTGATACCTTCCGGTATAGCGAACACTGTTGTCGCGGCGTATACGACAGCTCAGACCCGCTTAAAGCTGTACAGTTACCTCGAGCGCTTGGGTCGTCGTGCATTGTACTGTGATACGGACTCTGTAATTTACGTGACAAAGAATGAGCCGGGCGAATACGAACCGCCTGTTGGGCAGCTTTTAGGAGATTTAACCGATGAACTGAGTTCTTACGGTTCCGGTAGCTATATCAAGTCGTTTATTTCGGGTGGCCCTAAATTTTACTCGTTTATAGTACGTGCTTCTGACGGTACGGAGAGCAAGGTTTGTAAAGTCAAAGGCATAACACTAAATTTTGCAAATAACTCACTGATCAATTATCAGTCGAAACGCTCCTTTGTAATGGGCGAGAGAGAAGAACCAATTGTACTGCACTACAATGCGATTAGGCGTACGGCGTTTCATCACGTGGTCACACGGCCGGAAATAAAATCTTGTAAACCATCGAGCGTCAAACGAAGACGCGACGGCGAATACGGCTCTCTACCTTATGGCTACGAAAGGTAAAAATATTTTATCTTCATGTAAAAAAATATATAACTGGGAAATAAAGGCTTTATCATCAACAGCAGTATCGAAATTTGATTCAATCATCGATATGGACGTGAGGTGGAAACATCCCTGGACGGCTATGGTTTGTGGTCCGACCGGTTGCGGTAAAACATATTTTGTGAAAAAGTTTTTAAAATTCATTTCGCGTATGAACAGCAAGCCGTTCGAGAGAATTATTTTCTGCTATTCCGAATGGCAGCCAGCATACGCCGAGTATGGAGCATCGATCGAATTTCATGAAGGTTTGCCGCAATCTGCTGATTACGCGAATGATCCGCGTGCCAAGCTCATAGTTATCGGCGATTTAATGCGTGAGGCATCGAACAACAGTGTTATTGACTTATTCACCAAAGGCAGTCATCATAAAAATTTGAGCGTTATTTTCATAACGCAAAACTTATTCCACCAAGGTCACGGCCAACGAGATATCTCACTGAACGCTAATTATATCGTTGTCTTTAAAAACCCTCGTGATCGCGCTCAAATACAGCACCTGGCGCGTCAGGTATATCCGGAAAATCCTCGTTTTTTGCAAGAGGTTTATCATGACGCGACGTCGAAGCCACACGGTTATTTGTTGCTGGATTTGAAACAAGCAACACCTGATAATTGTAGATTTCGCACCTGCATCTTTCCCGACGATCCCCATCATTTTGTGTACGTGCCGCGAAAGAAATTAAAAAGCAGCTGTACTTCCGGGGAGCTACCAGTTTTGCGTTTATGATGACGAATAACGGATCGCTACGCTACAAAAAGAACGTTGCGATATCGGCTGCCCTTCGGTATTCCAGCAAGGAGCAATGTAAACCAGATTCAAACGTTAATCGCTGTATTGTCGATTGCGTATTGTACATTCTTCGTAACAACGCGTCTCTAAAGGCTTCGGGGGCGCCAGTTAGAAAAGCAGTGATTTGCCCAAATAATTATCAGTCAACCTCTTGTAATGGCCCGTGACGGATCACCACTCTGCAAGAAGCACATTGCGATATTGCGAGCCCTTCAACATTTCAACAAGGATCAACGTGAAGCCTTTTTACGTAAAGCAGATCCTCATATAATACGGTGCATCTGCGAGTGCGCATTGAACATTCTTCATGGTAATGTGCCTCTGAATTCGAACCAGAGGAAAAAACTACATCGACACGCGTCTGTTCTTCATCGCTTAGCTGCAAGAAAAGGCTGTTGGAAGAGTAAAAAGCGAATCGTCGTTCAGAGTGGCGGATTCCTGCCTCTTTTGCTTGCACCAATTTTGGGCACCGTCCTGTCAAATTTGATTGGTGGGCGCTGATAATGGAACACGCAAGAAAAATGGTACTAGTGCCGGAGGAGAATCTATTACAGATGAGCGCACAAAGTATCCGACAGCCTGTTTTTGGCGCTGACGTGACGCATTCGTCAGAGGCACAAGCTATTGGAGTGACCTTGAGTAGATTGGACGCTGAAGTAAACGAAATCTTGAATTCTAATAAATATAAGGATGAGAGTGAAAAGTGGACCGCATATCTGATGGTACTACAACGCTATCTTCATTTTGTCGATGGTGAGCGATCTCATCAGCAGCTTGATCTCATGAAAACGAAAGTACCCGCTTTGAAGGAGTAGGAGGAGGTGGTGGTGGGTGAAAAAAAAGACTCCTCTCCAGGTATGAATGATTCCATCATAATTGAAAGCGTACCGCAAAAATTTCGGCACAAAGCGAAACTTCTACTGCGTCGCTTGCACGATGCACCGTCGTCAAATTTTTCCTGGAATTCCGCGGGAACCGTTTCTATCGAGGGAAAACCAATCAAGGATTCGAATATTGTTGTTCTCGTGAACGATGCTATGCGAACAAGAAAAGTCCCAAAACCAGCGGGACGCAAAACCTTCGCAAATTTTTTAAGAACGATACAAACACCTCGAGAATTTGTGGGAAATGAGGAGCTGTGGGCGGAATCAAGGGCCAATTCAACATTACGGGCGCATCCAAGTGGCAGCAGTGTAGCCGAGGATATCAACGATACCAGCGAACAGTCTTCGTACTACAGCGACGATAAGAGCACCGACGGTGGAGACAGTGTACAGAGGGGCTCTGGTAGTTATAGCAAGAAAAGACGTGTAACCTGGGCTAGACTTAAATTATAAACATGAAAATATTGGAAAAAGTATACTTTGACCCCTCCCACGAAGCATCATTTTCGGGCAGTGCCAAATTGCTGCACGCGGCTCGGAAGAAAAAAATCTCCGGCAAAAAGACACTACAGTGGCTTGAGTCTCAGAATGCTTACACAAAGCACAGACCTGTGAGGCGCCACTTCCCTCGGCGTTTTTACAATGTACGCAACATTGACGATGTTTGGGAGGCTGATCTTGTAGATCTTCGCTCTATCAAGGATTACAACGATGGTTACGTTTATCTTCTCGTAGTCATAGATGTTCTTAGTACATACGCATGGGTGGAGCCTCTACACGATAAGACAGCTACGACTGTGACTAAAGCATTTCCACGTATATTATCACAAAAAGTGAGTAATGGTAGATCACCGATTTGTCTCCAGTCGGATAGAGGTAAGGAGTTTATAGGTTCCGCATTCCAGGCTTTCTTGAAGAAGAAGAACATTCAGTTTCGCGCTGCAAGAAACCCCGATATAAAAGCCGCTGTCGTGGAGCGATTTAATAGAACTCTAAAAGAAAGAATGTGGCGGTATTTCACGTACTCTAGAGAGAAACGTTACATTGACGTTCTGCAAGATATCGTCTCGGCATACAATCATGCGCAACATAGCAGTATAAAAATGGCTCCAGCCTCTGTGACGCTTGCTACAGCCGCTAGGGCTCGAGCTAATCTAGCAGAACGATACAAGGAGCCGGAACATCCCAGACCTCCTAAATACAGTGTAGGTGATATTGTACGCATCAGTAGTGCAAAGGCAGCCTTTGCAAAAGGTTACGAGAGTGGCTGGAGCAGCGAACTATTTAAAATACACCGTGTATCATACACCAGACACCCTGTGGTATACATCTTGCGTGATCTTCAGGACGAGGATATCGACGGCATCTTTTACGAGTCTGAATTATCGAGAGTGCGAACGACCGCCGCTCAGTCCAAGAAAAATAAGAAAGGAAAATCATAATGAAAGACGAATTTTATATTGTTTTACCTAGCAACAGCAGTATGGGATATTACCCTGATAATAAGACAACGCGATACACTACGCATTTACCGCAGTGCTTGACTTTGCACGGTGGCTGGACTGTTTCTTTAGCTGAAATACAAATACCCCTGACGATGATGCATGTACCACCTGAGGGTGAGCAGAATTTTATCAGCTTTATAACTAATGCGGCGACGCCTGGCACGGGTGTTGACACTGACTATAAAGAAGATCGAGTCTCCATACCGCCAGGTGTGTATCGTAGTGTAGATGAATTACTCGAAACAATTAACGATATACCGCGTGTGTCAGGCCACTTGAAGTTTCAATGTGGGCGCAATGGATACGTGACAGTAACCCGCATTTGCAATAGGTGTACGAATTTGAAACACTCTTTCTTTTTTTCCGACGTATTGAACAAGATTTTAGGATTCTCCCATAACCATAGTGTCGTCGTTCGAAGTGACACGAAGTACATTGACCAGCGGCCGGCCGGTCTAACGAACGGGCTTCCTAATACGCTCTTCGTTTATACCGATATCTGCGAACCATACATCACCGGAGATGTGCACACACCTCTGCTGCGAGTCGTTCCGATCGCCGTCACGGATAATTACAATTACGGGTCTGTCAAAATTAGAAACTTTTCACCACCGCGCTTCATACCGTTATTGCGCACGAGTTTTCAAACGATAACTATCGATATAAGGGATGAGTTTGGTGAACCGATACCATTTGAGTACGGGACGTTGACGGTGACATTACACTTTCGGCGCGTAGATTGACCCGCGAAATGGATTATTACGATGCATACTTTGACCCCCAGACGGGCGGAGGTGGGAGGACGGGTTATGGCGGTATCAGTCATGTCTATATTGGGTCGCCGAACCAACGAGGTCACGGTATTGGTAGCTTCCTCGGAGGTCTCTTTCGCCGTATCATACCGCTCTTGAAACAAGGAGCTCGAACCGTAGGCAAAGAAGCGCTACGTTCTGGTATTAATGCAGCCAATGACATATTGGATAGGGGTGTTCATCCACGAGAGGCCTTTAAAACACGCATGCGTGAATCGGCCACAAATCTAAAGCGAAAAGCCGAGGAAAAAATTAATAACCTTATGCAAGGTTCAGGCTATAAAGTGGCTAAAGTTAACAAACTGCTGCATTCGATTGGCGGTAGCGCAACACGTCGTGTCGGTGTGAAAAAAAGAAAGAAGCCGTTAACGTCGAGAAAACGTTCTGCGCACGTGACGAAGAGGAGAGCAACGAAAAGGACAGCGAGAAGACGGAAGACAAAGACGAGTGACAAGAAAAGGAAGAGGAGGAAAAAACCGAGTACTGTATCTGATATTTTTGCCTAGACAGACAGGATTGAGGAAAAAAATGGCGTTCTTACACGCTCATTCGTGTGAGTGTCTAAAGTCGGAGCTTGAGCTATTTACGTTGCCACCCACCCAAACCACGATTGAGGGAACACAATGGGTGTACTATAAGCCAATTTCATCGCTGACAGATAACTCGCCTATCGAATTTGTAGTGCCTGGCCAAGGCGATGAGTACATTGATCTTGCGCATACTATGCTGAGTATGCGATGCACCTAAGGCTGGTCCCGTTAATAATTTACTGCATTCAATGTTCAATCAGATTGACGTATTCTTGAATCAGAAACTTGTATCACCGCCCAATAACGCTTACGCATACAGAGCATACATTGAAACATTCTTGAATTATGGAGATGACGCGAAGGCCTCTCATCTCACAAGTGTTCTCTGGTATAACGATTCGCACGGAGGAATGGATGATGTGGGTGATGGTAATACAGGCCTAGTTATGCGAAGAGGTCTTATGAATGCTAGTGCCAATCAGATTGATCTCCTTGGACACCTTCACTGCGACATCTTCAATCAGGAGAGATTTTTGATAAATGGCGTTGAGATGCGTATACGTCTAGTGCGCACCAACGATTCTTTCTGCCTTATGAGCTCTTCGAAAGACTGCAGCATGAAGATTGTCGAAGCATCGCTCCTTGTACGCCGTGCCAAGATAGCGCCCGGTATACTCCTAGCCCACGCAAGGGCTCTCTCCAAATCTACGGCCAAGTATCCAATGACTCGTGTGGAGGTTAAAGCAGTATCACTGCATGCGGGCGTTCACGGCGATACTCTGGATAATATCATACTAGGACAACTGCCTAAGCGTATCATTATCGGGTTTGTCGATAATAGAGCCTTTAATGGTGATCGCGCGCTGAACCCCTTTAACTTTCGAAATTATAAAATAAATTATCTTTCTTTGTATGCTGACGGTGTGCAGATACCGTCAAAGCCTCTGCAGCCCGACTTTGGTGTGAGAGAGCAATACGTGGATGCATATCACACATTATTCTCCGGCACGGGTATTCACTTTCTCAACCAGGGTAATTGTATTTCACGTACGGCTTACCCTAATGGTTATTGTCTATTTGCATTTGATCTAACACCCGATCTTTCGGCTAATAGTAATACTCATTGGAATTTGGTGAAACACGGCAGTGTCAGAATAGAGGTCCGTTTCGAAGAAGCTCTAAATTCAATGGTTAACTGTATTGTGTATGCAGAATATGATAATGTGTTGGAGATTGACTCGTCCCGACAAGTGATTGTAGATTTCAGCGGATAGTGAACTATTTCGGCTGAGCCTTCAGTATTCTCCGAGAACTCGAGGCGACAGGCCGCATCATGGCTGTTGTAATTGATATACAGAGTCTAAAGGATAAATTCAATCATTTTACACCGAAAGAAGTGGCTGTCACCTCGGTGCATTCAACATACTTTGGTCACTGGATAGTAAAACAGCCCTATGCCCATGACGACCTATCACCTGCTATAAAAAGGCAAAATACGTGGCTGCAGAGCAACCATCACGGTATTGCATGGTCTGAAGGCGATACATCTGTGCAAGCGATCGAGCTTATTCTGAAGAAAATTGCTTCAGAAGTTGATCGAATATTCACCAGAGGCTCCGACAAAGCATCATACCTGGCAAGACTCACAGGGTGTTTTATCATAAATTTGGAAGAAGACGACGAAGTACCATCATTCCATAGCCTACCGACGGGTAATACACGCTGTATATATCACGGACTGTTGCGCAAAAACCACACATATAAGTGCGCTCTAGACAACGCAACAAAGATCAAAGCGTGGCTCTGTCCTAGTGATCGCTTCGATTCTTTGTGGGAATATCGCACTACTACTAGCTGGAGGGTTGACTTGTCAGAGTGTGCTACTGAAGAAAAACCCTCTGCTGCTGCTGCTGCTGCTGTCCGCTGTTATGAACAGCCTTAAAATTTTACAGTCTCTCCGGAACATAAAGGATCATACAGTAGGCGTGTATCCGGCAGATCGTATCCCGAAGGTGTGGACGAAACCGACAGCCATCGTTGTTAATACCGATGGACACAAGCTACCCGGGACCCACTGGGTCGCCATGTACGTCGATCGAAATGGTCATGGATGGTTCTTCGACAGCTACGGTCTCCCGCCAATCATCCCACAGCACCTCATACGGCTCCGAAGAAACTGCAAATTCTTCCGATGCAACACTATTCAACTTCAAGGTCCGGATTCGCAATGCTGCGGACAGTATTGCGTTATGTTTCTTCATTATATGTGTACTAGCCTCGGCATTAATAAGTTTAGAAACGTATTTTCAAATAATTTGTCAAGAAACGATTCAATAGTCTATGATTATTATAATGCATTCATCAATAATCGCGAATTTAAGTCGCAGGGTAAAACTTTCAGTATGGGGGCTGCCGTAGGTGGCAGCTACAAAATAAATAACTTTAGTGATAAGTGTTTGCATTGCATACAGGGCTGTTGGCCCCGTGCTCGTGTATTCTGAATATTATACTTATAAAATAAAAATAAAAAATAAAACATTCCGTTTTCTCTACCCACTCTGTTTCCCCGATACCACTCAAAAAATTTATTTCAGCAGATATTATATTTCTTCTTGGAATCGGTTTTCGGGCTGCTAAAAAAGCTGATTTCAACAGATATTATATTTCTTCTTGGAATCGGATCTGTATCCCGATATCACAAAAGACACACGCCAGCAGATATTATATTTCTTCTTGGAATCGGTTTTCGGGCTGTTAAAAAGCTGATTTCAACAGATATTATATTTCTTCTTATAATCGGATCTGTATCCCGATATCACAAAAGACACACGCAGCCAGAGACCTTTTCGAGTTGCTGAAAAAGCTGATTTCAGCAGATATTATATTTCTTTTTGAGCTCGATGTGAGAAAGCGTCATGAATCGCGAATTACCTGCGGGGGAAGCAGAAACAGTGCTCATTCCCGAACAGACCTGTGAGAAGACATCAGTCGTGATCGAGCAGCGAAAGAAGTCTCGTGCAAGCTATCTGTCTCCGTTGACGTTAATGCAAAGGAAACGAATCGAGCTAAAAGTGCGCATAGAAAGACACTTGCACGATATTGCAAAATTAAAATCAGTGATACGTGCAAGATCAGAGTTTCGACGTGTGATACGACGGCTAGAAGAACTCAATCTCCATAATGGATCTTACGCAAATCAACAAAGTGGGCATGCTTGCGTCGTTTCTGCCAATCAAAAAACTATCCGAGTTGGCTCTCGAGAGAAACTACGGCGTCACTGACATAAGGTGTGTAAAAACATCATTTGGCCCGATGATTACCATCGACATTGAGGAAACATTTACTTGCTACCTCCCAGCGAGATTCGCCAAGGTCTTCGAGGATGACGCCAATCTGTTGCACCAGATGACTGCTGCTGCGCATGAGAAAAAACTGCTCATGCAGTACTACGGGACAAGGTATAATAACCTGGAGTTCAAGCCCGTCCGCCCAACGGAGAGCTCATAGTTATTGAGTATGAGCTGCTGTGGTCAATCTTATTCTTGGGGGTTGGATAATTCAACAGTACCGGGAGAAGAAGAAGAAGACGTTGCTCCAGTCAAAGCCAACAACATCCATAATAGTTAAAATATATTATCGTGCTTGGTTCATGTACAAATAAATAACAGATTATCGATAAAATTGATTTATTTCTTCTTTTATACGATGCAAAATATACTCTCAACGCATATCCCCTCTAGTTGCCTAAAATGTACACGTAGCAATATTTTAATCATAAACCTGGAGGGGATAGTCCATCATCCCGTCACCGGCGGTAGCAAAAATGTGCTCTTGGCACAGTTGCGTTCACGTTGTTGCAGAATGAACGGTTACTCGGCGGCGGTACAGAAAGTGATACAAATAATCACGATTTGCATCGTTAAAAAATTATATCAGGAATTGGAGGAGGTGCAAACAGCGGTAGATGGAGAACGTTGGTCGCAACGCTGCACAGCAGGCGTTTCGATACTAAATTCCTATCTGGAATATTTGGATCCTTCGACGGTGTTTTATCAGGGAATAAGTGCACGGGTGGAATATTTGGAGGCTGTCCAGTTCCAGTTAGAATAAAAAAATGAAGAGGCGCATCCTGTTTCAATCTGCACGTGCAATATTGCTGACGATTGCTGCTGTGTGATAACAACTTCAGCGCAGCTCAGTCTTCTGCCGTCTGCTGAGAGCGTAAAACGTGTTCACGGGTTTCAACGACAATATGCACTGTCCACATCAGGTGTTTGATGTACCCGGTACAGATCTGGTGTTTGATATTCTGTATTTAAAAGATATGAATGGTGAATTATTGCCGAAAGAGGTGTGTGTGGGTTCGGTGGATAAACCACAGCGTCGAATGCTGTGGATGGTCTCTCCACCTTATATCATCGAGGTATTGTCGCCCCGGATACGAAGAATAAATAATTGGCGGACTAAGTACATCCACGGTATACACTGGCTGACTGGCTGGCTGCATGATAATGGCGTCACGCTCGCTGAACTGTATCAAGAATTACGCGAAATTGCGAAAAGTGTTGGCGAGCAATCTCGACTGTACGCGGTAGGTGAGCCGACTGTACAAATCTTAGAACAGGCCACAGGACGCAAAATCATAAACTTGAGCGAACGCGCCGATTGTCCATCACTCGATGTTCCGCCGTCGAAGACAGCAAAAGTGTGCTCGTGGCATTTTTTCCTACAGACGGAGTCCAGAGGCGCTCAGTGTGCTCTACGGAACGTTAAAAAACTCCAGCGTTACCTTAACGAGGTCCCACTTCGAAGATCTTCTTCTTATTTTCGTTAACCCGTAAAGTGAATTATGTATTTGAAAAAATTGTCGAAGCTCAATGACACCGGTCGCGTACCGTCCCACCTACCATATAAAAGGATTGCAGAACTGGAACTTCAGAAGATATATAGAATCTCAAGAATGAGGATGGTCAACACCAAACACGGGAGACAAGTGATTGCCGATATAGGTTTGGATTTCAGAGTCTTCATGCCCCTAAGGGTTAGTTTCTTTCTGAACCATAATGACGAAGTGTTCGACGAAATAGCAGAACTTTGTGAAAAAAAGAGTGTAGGGCTGCGGTATTTGGGCTCCATATATAATCGTATTGAATTCATCGATCTAAACTGTGCATGAAACCCAGCTTTAAGAAATATGTAACTCTGTGCATAATAAAAAAAAACGGTGCACTATGGCGACAGCTCACACGCACACCCTCTCACTCTCACACCCACAACCTCCAACACATACTCTGTGCTGGAGGAGTGGGGGTAAGAGTGGGACTGCTGCGGAACCTATCCCCATTCTTACCCCCACCATCACCTCGAACTACGCTCTCAACGGGGCTCGAGGAGTGGGGATAGGAGTGGGGGTCGCCATAGTGCACCGCTAACTACTGACGCCGCTCCAGCAGTAATTTTGTTTGCATATATTATATGATTAAAAATGTTGTTTCCAAATGAATTTTCACATACTACTAAAACACTGACAATACTTTCTTCATAATTTTTAATTAACAATAGATCGCAGCCGTTTGGCGTTGTAATAGTTGTTGTAATATACCGAAAATACAATTTTCGCTTCACTGTGTCCATTGAATTTTCAATCCGTTTATCAATCATCATTCATTCTTATACACAATTTGTCCTTTATATTTTTCATTACAACGTCGCATGACCAAATTGTTTAACATGTTTCCTATATAAATCATTCTACATCAGTGTACAATTATGCGCAATCTATTTTGCAATACTGTTTGAGAATTGCCGTTGAGTGATAGCGAAACGGGTAGGGAAAAAATAAAGATGGTAGACAGAAATTATAATAAAGAAAATATAAACTATATTTTCAAACGCAGTATGTACACAGATGCACAGAACGCTGTGCAATGAGCGGAACCGGTAACAAATGTCGAAATGAGTCCCGAATTGAGCCGTCACAATTCTATTAATTCGCGAAGCAACCGGGTGAGCTGTACCGTGTGCGACTCGACGCGTCGCACACCTGTTGAGAGCGCAAGACTCCCGCGGAAAGGCACTTGGCACTTTGCCGTGAAACTGAACTCGCGCTGATACCGAAAGTGAGCTGAACAATGTCGCTAGCGAATAGCTAAACCGTTCCCGTGATGATGTACCGTTTTTTACTGAGCAGAACTGTGAGCAGACCGTGAGAAAATCCGATTATAAAAATGAGCGAAGCGTAACACGTGTGTTCAGACCGCGGCCATTAACGAAGAAGAATCGAGAAGACGCCGGTTGCACACGGCACGACGGCATCTTCCCGTACCGCGCGTGCGCGAGCGTCGCGCGTGAGCTCGAGCGAGAGCGCCCGGGAGGTGCTGCCACTCGACAGCTGCCCGGCCGTCTCGCGCGACTCAAGCGATACGTCGGATTCTCGAACATTCCGCCCGCCATCAGCGACGGCGTTGCTGATATTCGTCGCCCGTCTCCGATGAATCCGACGATGGTGATGTGGGCAGAAGAGCGAGCTTGGCGATGGGCCGGGTGAGCGTGGTGACGGCCGTCTTCAGCGTCGCCACCCTGGCGAGTCCATCCTTCCCCGGATGTAGTTGAAGGATCCTGGCGAGCGGCCATTTGCATGGCGGAAATCGCTCGTCAGTGATCAGCACCAATGAACCGACCTTGAGTTGGTTCGATGGGTGATGCCACTTAGAGATGGACTGCTGGCGTTGCAGATAATGAGCCGACCACTGAGCCCAGAACGACTGCACACGTTGTTGTATCTGCTGCCAATGAGCCAGCTGTGAGGTTCCCAGAACCGGCAGCGTTGGCTCAGGTAGTGTGGTGAGAGCTCGGCTGATGAGAAAATGGCCCGGAGTGAGCGCCGAAACGTCCTGCGGGTCGTCGGTGAGCGGTTCCAGAGGCCGAGAGTTGAGGATGGCCTCGATTTGAGCGAGCAGGGTGGTGAGCTCCTCGTAAGTGAGCAGTGTGTCGCTCACAGTGCGACGCAAGTGAAACTTGGTCGACTTCACGACGGCTTCCCATTTTCCGCCCATGTGCGGAGCCGCTGGCGGATTGAAACGCCATTGAGCCCGATCCGTTGAGAGCATCGCGGGGATTTCTCGATGCTCGTGAGTGCTCTGGTCGAACAGTCGACGGAGAGCGGCATCCGCTCCGATAAAGTTGGTGCCACAGTCCGAGTACAGGGACGTTGGAATTCCCCGTCGAGCTGTGAATCTTCGATACGCCGCGATGAACCAAGTCGTCGCATAGTCGCTGACGACCTCCAAATGCACAGCCGATGTTGAGAAGCACACGAACACGCAGATCCAGCCCTTGTATGTTTTGGATCCTCGTCCCTTGAGGGTTTTGAGCGTGAGCGGTCCGGCGTAGTCCACACCAGTGTGACTAAATGCAGGTGAGGGTGACGACCGAGAGAGAGGTAGTTGGCCCATCAGTTGATGGGCACGGATCCCCCTCTGCCGGGCGCACACCACACACCGCAGAATGTGGGACTTTACCGGTGCTCTTCCTCCGATGATCCAGTACGCCTGGCGCAGGTGAGCAAGGGTGAGTTGCGTGCCTCCGTGGAGCGTGCGCCGATGAGCATCGCCGATGAGCAGTTCCGTGAGTCGAGCATGACGAGGCAGGATAGCAGGATGCTTCCCTTCCTCCGTGAGCGTTGACTGATTGAGCCGCCCTCCAACTCGAATGATTCCATGCCCGTCGACATAGGCAGTCAGTCGAGTGAAGGGGTGATGCCGAGACAGCGTAGAGCCCGAGAGCAAGGTACGCAGCTCCGATGAGAAATATGCCGCTTGAGTTGCCTTCACCCAGAATCGCTTTGCTTTTTCCATGGCGTCCGATGAGATGACCGCGATCGGCGGGTCGATGAGCTTCTTCCTGATTTTGAGAGCGATTCTGAAACAAACAGAAGTGAGTCGAAATAATTTAACCAGGGTCGACACCTGGTAAATCAGATCCCAGTGATAGTCGACGCGTGGAGCGGCGACGACGTGTGAGATTCCCGGACGAGCCTCTTGTGCACAGAGACCATCCGAGACCGATGCTGTTGGTTGAGACGGCCATGAGTCTTCGCCTTGGATGAGCCAAGGCGGTCCATTCCACCAGAGTGAGTGACTTTCGAGCTGAGCGGTGGTAACGCCTCTGGAAGCACAGTCAGCCGGGTTAGCTACTGACGGGACGTGCCGCCAGTGAGCGTCTGCTGTGAGCTCCTGAATCTGTGCGACCCTGTTTCGCACGTAGTCTTTCCACCTTGAGGAATGTGAGCGAATCCACATGAGCGTTACCGATGAGTCCGTCCACAGATGAGTTGACTTAATATCCAGGTGCAGTGTAGCCTGGACGTACTTGACGAGTTTCGCCAAGAGCAGCGCTGCAGTGAGTTCCAGCCGAGGGATGGTGAGCCGCTTGAGTGGTGCTACCTTGGTTTTGGAGCACACCAATGCCGATTGAGCGGCTGTGGACGGTGAGCTGACTACGATGTAGACTACCGCTGACATCGCCAGTTGAGACGCATCCGAGAAGCCATGTACTTCCACTGCTGTGTCGGCCCGAGTGTTGAGCCATCGGGGTAAGGAAAGCCTGGCCAGGCAAGTGAGATCTTCTCGGAGATTGAGCCATTTGGCTGAGAGCGAAGCCGGCAAGGCGTCGTCCCAGCCAACCTTGTGCAGCCAGAGCTCCTGCAGGAGCATCTTGGCTCGGATCGTGACCGGTGAGATGAAGCCAAGTGGGTCGAAAATCTGAGCGACTTCCGACAGCATGATCCGTTTTGTGAGCTTTTCCGTTGCTGGTGAGAATCCCGATGAAAACACGAACTTGTCGTCGTGTGGAAGCCACCTAATTCCGAGAATCTTGGTAGCGCAATCGTCTAGTGAGAGGTGATCCTTGGTGTTCGCCGATGAGACTGACGTGAGCAGATCCTGATGAGTGGAGTGCCTTTTGGCCAGCGGGAAACCGCCCGCCTGGCATAACCCCTTCAGTTGATGAGCGACCTCGATGAGCTGTTCCAAAGTATCGGCACCTCCAAATATGTCGTCGACATATCTTCCGAGCCGTAACGCTGGCAATGCCAACGGAAACCGATGAGCTTCGTCCTCTGCCAATTGCAGCAGAGCACGAACGGCAAGGAACGGTGCTGCCTTTGTTCCGTACGTAACGGTGGTGAGTTGGAACGGCACCGGGTTAGACTGGCTGTCGGTCCACAATATTCGTTGCAGATTCCAGTCGTCCGGATGCACGTTGATTTGCCGGAACATCTTCGTGATGTCAGTCGCGAAGAGACAGCGATGGAGTCGAATCCAAATGAGTACGTCCGGGATGTCAAGTTGTAATTTCGCACCTGTGTGCGAGATGTCGTTGAATGACAGGCCTGAGGTGGTCGCGGCAGAGCCGTTGAACACCACCCTCAGCTTCGTTGTTTCCCTGTCCGGCCTGAGAACTCCATGGTGCGGCAGGTAATATGCACCTCACCGGCAGGAGAGTCGGTCGGTGCCTTCACCATGTGACCGAGCTCTTCGTACTCTTCCATGAACCGGTGGTAGAGTGTCCGGAAACTGTCATCCCGGGTGAGCCGCCTGAGCATCTGCTGCAGGCACCGATGAGCTGTACGGTACGAGTCTCCCAGCAGCGTGACTGCTGATTTGAGAGGAATTCGCACGACGTACTTCCCCGCTGAGTCCCTGGTGTGAGTTGACCGGAAGTGAGCCTCGCACTCCTCTTCTTCGGGGGTGAGCTGACCTGGTGTATCCGACGGAGGTTCTTCCTGAGTCCAGAACTTCGTGAGAAGCTCCTGGAGAAGAGCGTCTTCCGGTTGTGCCGTGGCCGTGCGTGCTGTACACGTGACTGCGTGAGCAGTGTGCACCGGACCGAGCACCAGCCAGCCAAAGATGGAGAGTTGAGCCATCGGCTCCGTCGGAGCCCCTCGGATGATGTTGGGGTTGATGATCTGACTGTAGTGATCTGCGCCGATGATGAGGTCTACAGGCCGTGGCGTGAGAAAGTCCGGATCGACAAGCCGAAGCTTAGCCAGATGAGGCCACGCCTGCATTGGAGCCTCGAACGATGGAAGTATCGAGGTGACCGTCCTCAAGATGTGAGCTGTCACTGCAACTGAGCGCGAGGATTGAGTAGACCGTAATTCAAATTGAACTGTACCTTTTGTTTGAGTAGACCGTGATCCGCCGATGCCGTAAATGGGAATCGACGACCGTCGACGCGGTAGACCGAGTAGACCGATGAGTTGTTCCGACACGAATGTGAGTTCCGACCCTGGGTCTACCAGAAGCCGAACCTCGTGAGTGGTCACCGCGTTGTCTATGTGAGCGAGTGCTGTGGCGAGCAGCGACGAACAAGATGAGCTGGACCGTGATGAGCGACCGATTGCACCGAAGCTTCAAACATTGGCGGATGAGCTGGCCTGTTGAGTCGCTGCGGCGTCCGTGGAAGTCGCAGCACGTGCTGAAGCTCCGTGCAGCATCGTATGGTGCTTCGACGAGCACTCCTTGCAGGTCGCCTTGGAGCGACACATGTTGGCGTTGTGCCTTCCGAAGCAGTTGAAGCACAACCGTTTGTCGACCACCGCCTGACGGCGGTCACGGGCACTCAACTCTCTGAACTTCGGACATGCTACGATAAAGTGCTTGCCTTTGCACAAGTCACAGGGATAGGCGTTGGGGTTATCCCCTGACTTCGCCTGAGCGCCTTTCTGATGAGCCGATGCCTGGTGAGCCGTCCTCTTCGACGCTCCCTTGTTCTTCGCAGCCTGAGCCGCCGCCGCATCCTCCTCCACCTGCTCCTGAGCCCGTGCGCGGTTCAGCAGAAATGCCATCATCCTGTCGTAGGACGGATATTCCATGGCAGAGCTAATGGTGTTCTCCCACACCTACTTCGTTGTGCGATCGAGCAGATGAGCTTACTACCCGATTCCCGAAGGTCATTCGTGGTTATAAAAAGCGCCTTCATATTCGAGTAAAGATATTTGAGCAACGGTTTGGAGAATAGGCGATACGAAGTATTAACAATGGAAGCATTATTCGGTGTTTTCAATGAAGCGGGTAATTGTTTTTCCAAAGAATAAAAAAAATAACTCACCGCAAAACAGTTGTTCGTCGGAGCCTGGATAATCCTTTCCTCCGGAATGTTGCGAGCCTCTTGTCCGTCTGAACCGATAGATTCCTATTCCCGGCGAGTTTGTTCCTGCACTTTACACGCGCTCGAAAACCGTTTCAAAATAATACGTTGCCCGAGCCGGACGAGCGCGCCTCCTGAAGGGCCGTGTGTGTGTTCACTTTCGGCACGTTGGTAAACGTATTGGTGCCAACACAAAAGAATTAAACTGGACATGGCGGCTGCGATGCCGAAGGACACAACTCGGTGCGATCATCAAGTTTACGATATATAATATCACTGGCAAAGCAGCGAAGCGTCGAGGATTCTAAAGTTCATCCGAAAAGTATCATACGATATAGTTTTCTTAATTTAAATTTCACAAGTGTCTGACCGAAGACGTCGCGAGGAAGACGCACATAAATTGGCAACCTCGGTGTTTTGAGCGTTCATCGACTCGTAGGTCACTAAATTACCCCTTTTATTTTCATAGAAAAAAAAAATCAACAACAACTTTACGACGCGCAAGTTGCGCGTATTTCGATTGTTTATTTCCTTTTTTTTCGTATAACAACAATCCATTGGTGTCACGTTTTTCCGGCTTTCGAAGATGAGCGAGGTAAGCGCGAAACCGCAAGCCTCCAGTGAGTCGCGTGGTAAACAAGAATGTATTCCCACAACTGTGGGCCTACTCCGAGCGCGCGTAACCCCTGTTGAGCCTTTGTAATGGTCGAATGAATCTTGAGCAGACCGGCGGCGCTCTTCGATGTTAACGGGGTGAGAGCAAAGATCGCACTAAGATGCGCCTGAACATGTACCCGCTTGTTGTCGTACCGATCTTTGAGAATGTTCCAACCGATGGCGAACGACTCATCCTCCATCGGCAGCTCGGCAACAAGCTCCGCTGCTTCCCCCTTGACACTCAACCGGAGGTAGTGGAACCGCTCCAGGTCGCTCAGCTTCTCCTCCTTGTCAAGGATGCTTCGGAACAATTTTGAGAAGGCCGGCCACTCCTTGTAAGTGCCGTTGAACTCCGGCAGCTTGAGCTCCGGAAGCTTCGAGCGATCCGTGCGGCATACCGGTGTCATGGGCGCCGCCATGACGGGTACTGGTTCCGGTGTGAGCTTGCCCTTGAGCGCAAAAATCCGTTGCCGGAACTCGGCGTGTGCCCGGCTTGCCTGCCGACCTACCCTCGCATCCAGATAGTCATGATCGGTGAGGAGAGTGGCGCAATCCCTCACGAACGAATAGTGTCGCTCTTGGAACCGCCCGTAGTGGTCGTCCATGACCTGCAGCAGGTCATTGAGCATGGCATGCGTGCATTTCGTATGATCCTGAGGGATCATCTCGGCCATGTCGAGGACGTCGTCCAGGAGTTCCATCTGGCCGGCGAGCCGACCGGCGAAGTCCGTCCTCGACACGGTCTTCGGCGACCGTCGACCGCTGTCCTTCGACGGCACCGCTAGCGTGGCTTCGGTAGTCCCGAGTGACGGGCCGCTGACCGGATCCGGCTTCCGATCCTTCACGGAATCGTCTTCCGGCTTGATCGGGTCCGACATGTTGGTTTATGTTCCGGCGTAAACCTCGCGCAAACAAGCGCGACCTCGCTGCGAACGAGCGCGACCCTCGCGCAAACAAGCGCGACCTCGACGCTAACACGCGCGAACCTCGCGCAAACAAGCGCGACCTCGACGCTAACACGCGCGAACCTCGCGCAAACCAACGCGACCTCGACGCTAACACGCGCGAACCTCGCGCAAACAAGCGAGACCTCGATGCTAACACGCGCGAACCTCGCGCAAACAAGCGCGACCTCGACGCTAACACGCGCGAACCTCGCGCAAACAAGCGCGACCTCGATGCGAACGCGCGTTGAAATCGCACTATGAACTGTCGCGAAAAATCGACACAAATAGTCGCGACGAAACCCCGCACGAATGAGCAAATGTCAAAAAAAAACCAAAGAAAAGGATCACCGTAAATGTTTGTACAAGCACGCGGCACTGTTGAGCTGTCTGATCACGAAAGAGTTCCACCACGTGGACTCGTACCGCGCACTGTACCCGATGAGAAGTCCCGAACTGTCACTTGAGTGCGAGCGAGACGCGACACACGAACTCACTCCCGCACTGAACCGTTGAGCTGACCACGACGCTCGAGAGCGAGAGAGAGAGACTGTCCGATGTCACTGACCGCGCGCCGCACAGCTGAGACTCGACTATCGGTGGTGGGGAGAGTCGCCCCGAGATCTCTCACCGCACGTACGCCGAGCGAGCTGTCCAAAATGGCCGAACGCGCGAACGAAGGCCGAACGCGCGCACTGTCGACGCACGAGAGTCCGAAATGAGCTGTCCAAAGATGGCCGAGCGCGGGAGAACGGCACGACGCGAGCAAGCTCTCACCGCACGAGTCTCGACCGATACGACGGCCGAACGTCCGAGCACGAGTGAGAGAGCGGAACGCCCTGTCTCTCGCCGCGCACTAGCTGTCGCACTGTCCGAGTGTCGCTGTGCGAGAGAGACGCACGACACGCGCACTCTCGACGCACCGACGGTTGAGCTGACCGATGAGTGCACGCGCACTGACACTGTGTAGCACTGCCGCCACCCGTTCGCTATCCGGCTCGAAGGACCAAAATGTTTGAGAATTGCCGTTGAGTGATAGCGAAACGGGTAGGGAAAAAATAAAGATGGTAGACAGAAATTATAATAAAGAAAATATAATCTATATTTTCAAACACAGTATGTACACAGATGCACAGAACGCTGTGCAATGAGCGGAACCGGTAACAAATGTCGAAATGAGTCCCGAATTGAGCCGTCACAATTCTATTAATTCGCGAAGCAACCGGGTGAGCTGTACCGTGTGCGACTCGACGCGTCACACACCTGTTGGGAGCGCGAGACTCCCGCGGAAAGGCACTTGGCACTTTGCCGTGAAACTGAACTCGCGCTGATACCGAAAGTGAGCTGAACAATGTCGCTAGCGAATAGCTAAACCGTTCCCGTGATGATGTACCGTTTTTTACTGAGCAGAACTGTGAGCAGACCGTGAGAAAATCCGATTATAAAAATGAGCGAAGCGTAACACGTGTGTTCAGACCGCGGCCATTAACGAAGAAGAATCGAGAAGAAGCCGGTTGCACACGGCACGACGGCATCTTCCCGTACCGCGCGTGCGCGAGCGTCGCGCGTGAGCTCCAGCGACAGCGCCCGGGAGGTGCTGCCACTCGACAGCTGCCCGGCCGTCTCGCGCGACTCAAGCGAGACGTCGGATTCTCGAACAAATACTTTTATATAAAACTAATTTCTCATTTGTAAAGGTTTCAATTCAATTACATAGCAATTTACATCTCGTAACTTATTACATTGTTTTTATATGGAATTGGATTATAAAGGGCACATACAATTTTTCGCAACGTCGACGCTGCAGCCGATTCTGGTATAAGCACACGGTGCCTACGAGATATAGGTGCATTAACTATTAATTAAATTTCTTGATGTAATTTAATTAATTCTTATTCATTGCAAATTTAATATACTTGATTATTTTTTTAGTGTTTAATATATGTTATTATTGTACATTCATTGGTCTTTACAGTCTCTTGTTGCAGCTTCTCATTCTGGTATATATAATCTCAATGAGAAACTGACCGTAAACATACATTTCTATTGAATCGAATTAATCGGTGTCATACAAATTCGATATACGCGTCATATAACACTTATTATCGTCTATTTTTTTAATGATAAAAGCCGGTTTACACATCGCAGTTGTCTCATCATAAGCAACGAACGACATCCCCTATTTGTTTTTGTTACACAATCAATATGATCAGCATCAAACGGATGGTTCTCGTCACTTATCAGTATTTCCACCAATAAACCCCATACCATTTCCATTGAATTATTATCTCTCATTCTCTGTTTGAAACTGATTATTTCGACTATCTGAGCATATATTTTCTCTTGTTCCAAAAAAATGTATTCGTTGCAGTAACGCGTTTCATTATTCGATCTACGATGATAATTTACACCTTTTATTACGGCCCTTTTATAAAACGTTGCCGTTAATTCCATTGGCTCATTGTTTGTAATGACTATGGCTTCACGTTCATTTTTAATCAATGTACGTGTAATTTTCTCAATCCCTTCGAACGGCGGTCGGGACTGCGTAAAATCTGTTGTATATTTTTTTCTTTTGTAACCAGAATTTAAAGTATCACAAACCATTGTTCTCGTTTCAATCGGTATTTTTTCATCAATAATCTTGTATTCGACATACCGTGTTATTAAAAATCGCGTCGTAATTTGTAAAGACCTACTGTTTGCCGCCGTTACATTGTCGATCAATTGTTTATTCCACGATTCATATGGAAACGCGCTATGTGTCCAAACCGGTTCCCAATTTTCCACAGAACCACATAGATGGTTCAACAAATGAATGTTATAAGTAACATACTCTATGCCGAAAAGATTCTGATATTTCAATGTAAATTGCTTAATCGACTCTGTAGCGTTTGTCATTTCAGCGTCACATATGGAGTCTTGGTTCAAAATGAATGCAGCTCGGGACAGTAACGAAAGGGTTTTGAGATGTTGGTCATCGACAATGTGTTCCAATCATGGCAAGACGTAGTACAATAACCAATTTCTCCATACTGACGCTTTCCACATTGCTATTGTGTCTAACGGACGTGATTTTCTTGATATTAATGTCGGAGTTTTAATAGCCATTATGCGGTTTGTAACAGGAGCAGATGCCTCGTATAATAATTTCCGTATTTATGCGCCTCCTTCTGCGAGAAGGGCACTCAAACGGACGGATTCGGGGACTCGAGCTTTAAGGAATTATGGGCTGGTGTGTCAGAGACGGTTTTGACGTTAAAAAAATATGCTTTATTTGTAACGTTACAAGCTTCAGGATTCATTAACCCTTTTTCTGTTATGGCTTCACTCGGATTATTCTATGCCTATATTTATCTTCGGAGCGATTACAGAAATTGTTCTTTCGGCAAGAAGAGAATGAACGATTAATCTCAATCTATTTCAATCACTGGTTTTTCCTTCGATTATTGTCTCTATTTACCGTATTATTTTATGGCTTCAAGTAGAGATCTTTAGTCGAAAGATATTTATTTTGCGTGAACCGCACCACGCATGCGCGGTTAGCTTCTCGGTCGAAGCGAAGTCCAGCTGGCCGCTGTGCTCGGCTGTCTAGCTGTGACGTCACGGCACGGCGATCGTCGATGACAGCTCGCTCGCTTCGTGATTTGCGATTGGTGTTAAATGGAGACAAAACGTTTTTACCTTGTTTTGCCGGTATACGGGCCTTCAGGGGGAGTGAACGAACCCCTGGATGTGCCTTTTTCCAGTCCTTGGAGTTGGAATATTCGTCTGATCCGACCTTGCAGTGTCTGACCGGTCACTTTGGTCACTTTACCGGTTCACTCCGAATGTCACTTTTATTGGCCCGAATTGTATAAGTTCACTCAGGCACAACTTTTCATAAGTCCGCCGTAGCAGCAAATGTTTATAAGTCCGACTCTGGCCCGAATCGATAAGTCCAAATTGTCACCAATTTTAGAAGTTCTTTTTCGGTGCAAAATTTATAAGTCCACTCTGCACGAAAAATTATAAGTCCAATGTTCACCAATTTTATGAGTCCAAATCGGCACAGATTTTAGTCCGTTTGCACGACGGTTATAAGTCCGATTCGCACCAAAATTTTATAAGTCCACCGTAGCACAAAATTTATAAGTCCTTTTTGGCACTGTTTCACTTTAGTCACTTTTAATCCACTTTTACTTTTCACTTTGCACTTTTCACTTTAGTCCTGGAGAGTTGGCCGATGATAAGGTAGATCGTTTACTGATGATCGACTGCCGAAATCGCCGTCCTCTATACCCCGATTTTGGACTCCCACTCCGTCGGTTTGGCAGATTTCTGGCGGACTCGCGTCTGCGTGCGGTCGCCCGATTATTAATTTTCTCATTGGCTAAAAGCCTTGTTCCTTCTCTGCCCTCCAATCCCGGGTCGGTATGTTAGTGACGATTATCCGGTCTTATCCGCTGAGCAAATAGTGTGCTCGGTCGGTGCCGTGTGCAAAGGGAGTGTCGTCATCTCCATCCAATCAGCGAGGCCGATTTTCCCTCGTTTTCGCCTTTCTCCGACCTTGACCGTGCTCTCGCCGCAAGCCCGTTCGGCAGCGCCGCTGTGCTGGCTATTGCGCGTGCGCGTCGCTTCGGCATCGATCCAGCCGCCGCTCGATCCCGTCGGATGGCGCCACTTGGCTCTCCGCGGGCTTGTCCGTCGGCTGCTCGGCATCTCGCCTGGCTGACCGCGTCTCCCGGGCTCTCGCGGTGTGACGTCACCGGGGCCACACGGGAGATTTTATTGTGTAGGGGAGTTATAGGTTATTGATTTCGACAATGTTGTTCGGGTGTCCTACGTACTTGGGACATTCTGAGTGTCGTATTATCGATTCTAAATGTGTTTTCGTTACACCGAGATAAATATTATGCATACTATCGACAACCACTCCACTGCTTAAATCGAAATATTTCATAATACATAGTGCGGAATACCCTTTCACCCCACGTATTTTCGCTAAAGGATTTTCTTCCTTTTCTTTCATAACATCCGCCATATCTTTTCTTATTTGAGCGATCGTACGACATTCTTCGCGATCACTAGTTATCGGATACACGCGCTTACCGGGTATGCTCATTCCTTTTGCAGTACAAAAAGTACAACCATATTCACCGTTGTATGGTGTCATATTTAATACCGACCATCTCACACCAGAATCGACTGTAAGCACAAGCGTTATGAATTTACTCGTTATATTTTCATTCGTGATTTCATTTCTCCACACTATCCCTTTCGAGTACAAAACATTTAATTGTTGCATAATAGGTTCGAGAATCATATTCAAATCAGGATGTACCGTGTCAACATATATTCCCGCAAGTACTATAACGTGTTTCTTTCGGGCTTGCGGCGACAATTCGTGTATCATTAGCATCACCGGCCATGCTGATGCTTTCGACGAAACGGACACTCGAGCTCCATCAGTGAAAAGTCCAAACGAGTAATTGTATCTATTACTCAAAAAGTCATTTGGTTCGCACAACTTTTTATACTCCTTACCATCGTATATATCTTCCATGGCATCTTCAACTTTCTTTTTACGCGTGTATCTATAATCGAGATTTTTTAATATGTCTATTCGAAAAAATTTCACAAAGTTGGGGAATTATTTTCAATATAACGAAATACGACATTGACTTGTTTCGTTCACCTGGTCCGCATTCTTTGCAAGAACCCGGTCTTGCTGGCCCTTTACCACCGCCCATGTAGCCTTTACATTTTCGGCAATAATAATGTCGTGTATTCTCATAATCGTCATTTCGTGATAATAATTTCCATAAACCGTCTACGTACACTGGAAATATTGAATTTAACGTCATCGCTTTGAGACTCTTGAATAATGTAATTATCGAGATGTACGTTAATTTTGCACGAATTGCGAAAGCAAGCGTAAACAGAATAACGTTGTTCGAGAATCCGACGTCTCGCCTGGGTCGCGCGAGACGGCCGGGCGGCTGTCGAGTGGCAGCACCTCTCGGGCGCTCTCGCTCGAGCTCACGCGCGACGCTCGCGCACGCGCGGTAGGGGAAGATGCCATCGTGCCGTGTGCAACCGGCGTCTTCTCCAGTCTTCTTGTTAATGGCCGCGATCTAAGCACACGTGTTAACGTCTCGCTCATTTTATAATCGGATTTTCTCACGGTCAGCTCACAGTTCTGCTCACTAAAAATCGGTACATCCTCACGGGGAACAGTTTATCTACGTTTCCGTGGTATTGTTCAGCTCATCGGATCAGTCGCGCGAGTTTATTTTCACGGCAAAGTGCCAAGTGCCTTTACGCGGGAGACTCGCGCTCTCAACAGGTGTGCGACGCGTCGAGTCGCACACGGTACAGCTCACCCGGTTGTCTCGCGGATTAATAAAATTGTGACGGCTCAACTCGGGAATTATTTCGACTGTTCATTATTGGTTCTGCTCATTGCACAGCGCTCTGTGCATCTGTGTGTGTAAATACTGTTGGTGAAAATATACGAATTATTTTCTTTATTATAATTTTTGTGACCATCTTTATTTTCTCCCTATCCGCTTCGCTATTTCTCAACGGCAAAACTCAAACAAACGTCAAGGTTTGTTGCGAATCATTTAAATTGTACTGCACACGACAATTTTTCATCAGTTTCATCGAGATTGAAAATTTGATTTTCACATTGCTCGTCTCGTTCTACTGAACTACCCGAGTTTTCGATTTCCGAGTCATCATCGCTTTCTTGTTCGGCCCAATTATCATCGCCCCGATGACAAGGAAGAACATTTTCCTCTTCCGTTTCCTCCTCTGATATTATATCACCTATTATTTCGTATTGTGCCGAATCGATCGAGTTTTGGTCATCAGATTCGGCATTAGAATTATTATTGGCATGCACATCAACGTCATCATTTGATGTTGCATGGATGTCCATTTCATTGTCATGGACATCTGTATCTTCAGTAGAAATCTCTTCCGACGACCGTTTGGATCCTATCCTCGATACATTCGGCGCCTGTGTCTGTAAAATGAATGGAAACGAAAATTACTAATAAGAAATCATTTTTTTTTATTTTGATAAATTTACACACGTGCAACAGTTCTGTCTGAGGTGGGAAGGTCCATTCTTTCTTGTAGCCATAAGTTTTGATATACTTTTCGTATACTCGTTTCCGCCTCTTCTGACTGGCGTCTCTCTTTCGTTTTCGTTCTCGCAAATGCAGCGGACGTGAATTGGTGGACGATGACTCATCTTCTTCCGGTGTATCGGACATTCTGACAAGTATCAATCCGCGCAGAAAAAATTAGTCCCGGAAGGAGTCCCGGAGGGAGTCCCGGCGGGACTCCCGCCGGGACTCCCGCCAAAGGCCCGCGTGAGGCCTGCAGAAGTCCTGCATACAATTTGGATCGTAGTTCTTACGACAAATTAATCAGACGCTTTCGAGGACAATTTTGCGATATTCCTTAATTTTTTGGGTATTGAATGACTCTTGATATTGAAAAATTCTGTTCGGAGAGATTCTCTCCGAGATTCTCTACCAGATTCTTTTCTAGTTTCTCTTCTAGATTATCTTCTAAGTTGTATCTCATTCCACCATTCAAGAATAGTATTATTCTTAATCGCGTAATTTATTGAGACCTCATTGTTGTGTACCTATTTCGTGTTGAAGATTTTAAAAACTTTTTTTAGCAAGGGCATTGTAAGTTTGCAAATGATCTGTACAATAATTTGGATATCGGTTCGGAGAGATTCTCTCCCGAGCCCCTCTATAATAACAAATAAATAAAAAAATCTACATTAGTTTTCTACATTAGTTTCTACAAATTTTATGTTTAATTATTAATTTTTCAAATATATGCGAAGCGGTTTATCAACTGCGATGCGTAGAATAACGGCCGAATTAGGGGTGCGCTTAAATTGAAATTTTTTAAATTTTCTGGCGCCCATCCCGTATTATCGTAAAGTATAAAAGAAAAATGCGATGTACGAAGGGTCCCCGAAATTGATGCATTTTTAGAGGTCGCTACCGAGGGTTAAAAAAAACGAAGTCTTAGACAATTATAGCTAATAGTTACAAAATGTTGTAAAAGCTGAAAATCCTTCGCGAAATAATAACGGAATATTTCATTTCACAAGATACATTTGTTACAACAAAAGTTAACTTTAAAATACCTAAGGGTTATCGTTTCTGGTAAAGCGAGTCGACAAATTCCTGGAATAGTCAAAAGTTATAAAATATCTCTATCGAGGAACGAACCGAAAAAATTTATTTACCTAATTGTCTTCAACAGCTAAAAAAAGAGTACTCTCGAGAGCACCATGCCCTATGCATCAGCCAATTAAAATTTCTGAATTTCGACATCAAATTCAGAATCAGTAACTCCAAAAACTCCTGCGTACGTGTCGAATTTAAAAACTAATAAAAAAAACGCCAATACCACACATCAATATCAACGAAGAGGTTAACAAAGACTATGCGTTTTTAAAAATTTATAATATTAAATTTTTAAATTTCAAGAGTCATTCAATTCCTAAAAAATTAAGGAATATCGCAAAATTGTCCTCGAAAGCGTCTGATTAATTTGTCGTAAGAACTACGATCCAACTTGTATGCGGGACTTCTGCAGGCCTCTCGCGGGCCTTTGGCGGGAGTCCCGCCGGGACTCCTTCCGGGACTCCTTCCGGGACTAATTTTTTCTGCGCGGGAAGGCATGAAATGATACGATAATTTCATAAAAAATAAATAACCCGGAAATGTTAAATGAAAAGTTTTCACCGAACAGAAATTTGTAACCGACAACTTTTAAAAAGACAGAGTGAGAGATACGTGTTAGCACTGTAGAAAGAACCAATGATCGAGACTGTTTAGTCTCGATCGATAGGCAAGGGGGGACTTTTTGTATATTGTAATAAACAATAAATGTTTCTTAATAATGAATGGTTTTGGTTTCAAAACCATTCATTATTTATTACAATATATAAAAAGTCCCCCCTTGCCTATCTGTGTAATGTGGCGAAAGTGGACTCTTCGGTTTGGCATGCGAAAAAAATGCATTACATTTTTTATCGAATGATTATTGTTAAATTTCTCAAATTTCCCTTAATGAATTACGTCTATTAATACGTGGTTTTACATGCAATTTGGAAGTTTCTTTTCATACTAGGTACATGAAGATTACTTTATTTTTTCTTTTTAATTAGCTTCGGTTGGAGATTAGCAGTAGGTGTGGAGCAGCAGAATAATAAAGCGATCAAAATATCGCCACAGGTCATAGCGGTCAATAAATTTCGCATCAACGAGGTTCGTAAACATCCGCATTCATGGAATGCAATTTGTCTGGTTCAACTGAAACAGAAGAGCAGTTTTGTTAAGAGATATTATACAATTCATGTATTCATTAGTACAATGGAATCGTAATGCCTTTTTCCCAGTGCGTTATACCAGTCCTATATGATGCGTGTCAATTTACTTTGGGAACTTACCTGGAACGATGACCGATCCATGAAAGAGGAAGCAAACGGTTGAACTGTTGTATTACGTCAAGGATTTACATACTCTTCAGACGACGATGGCGATGACTGGATCGAAATTGGTTCACACTCGGCAGAACTGAATACAACAAATCAAGTTCCCAATGAGTAATTTATTTTTTGCTGTTGTGTTCGAAGTTAAAGTTAGATTTACACTTTTCGTATCGTGTTTAATATTAATTTGTCTTCAAGTGATAGTCGCAAGCCGATTGTTACCACTCATCGACACATCTCTCTCTCTCTCCCTCTCCCTCTCCCTCTCTCTCTCTCTCTCTCCCTCTCTCTCTCTCTCTCTCTCTCTCTCTCTCCCTCTCCCTCTCCCTCTCCCTCTCTCATCCCTCTCCCTCTCCCTCTCCCTCTCCCTCTCCCTCTCCCTCTCCCTCTCCCTCTCCCTCTCCCTCCCTCTCTCCCTCTCTCCCTCTCTCCCTCTCTCCCTCTCTCCCTCTCTCCCTCTCTCCCTCTCTCCCTCTCTCCCTCTCTCCCTCTCTCCCTCTCTCCCTCTCTCCCTCTCTCCCTCTCTCCCTCTCTCCCTCTCTCCCTCTCTCCCTCTCTCCCTCTCTCCCTCTCTCCCTCTCTCCCTCTCTCCCTCTCTCCCTCTCTCCCTCTCTCCCTCTCTCCCTCTCTCCCTCTCTCCCTCTCTCTCTCTCTCCCTCTCTCCCTCTCTCCCTCTCTCCCTCTCTCCCTCTCTCCCTCTCTCCCTCTCTCCCTCTCTCCCTCTCTCCCTCTCTCCCTCTCTCCCTCTCTCCCTCTCTCCCTCTCTCCCTCTCTCCCTCTCTCCCTCTCTCCCTCTCTCCCTCTCTCCCTCTCTCCCTCTCTCCCTCTCTCCCTCTCTCCCTCTCTCCCTCTCTCCCTCTCTCCCTCTCTCTCTCTCTCCCTCTCTCCCTCTCTCCCTCTCTCCCTCTCTCCCTCTCTCCCTCTCTCCCTCTCTCCCTCTCTCCCTCTCTCCCTCTCTCCCTCTCTCCCTCTCTCCCTCTCTCCCTCTCCCCCTCTCTCCCTCTCTCCCTCTCTCCCCCGCTCCCCCTCTCCCCCTCTCCCCCGCTCCCCCTCTCCCCCTCTCCCCCTCTCCCCTCTCCCCCTCTCCCCCTCTCCCCCTCTCCCCCTCTCCCCCTCCCTCCTCCCCTCCCCTCCTCCCCTCCCCTCCCTCCTCCCCTCCCCGCCCCTCCCCGCCCCTCCCCTCCCCACCCCACCCCTCCCCTCCCCCTCCCCTCCCCGCCCCCCTCCCCATACCCCTCCCTTCTACGTTCCTAGGGTCCTATACCCGGTCGTATGGTCAGAGAGCAGGTCGAAACCGTTTCCCGTTCCCCTCGCGGTGGAGTGCGGATGCCGAGGATCGGCTCGTTACTCGTTCGGGAGGTCCTAGCTTGGGTTTAGTTCGGAAGTAGGAGGGGAGACGGTTACGGCTGGGTTGGAGAACGAAGTTAGAGTATTATCCGAACGGTCTTTCTTTTATTCTCATCAGTACATAGGGGGGTTTCTCGCGTCCCGATCTCGACTACCTCGCTCGCTGCTCTCGCGCTCTTTTAAGGCCCGTCGCCGTGGCCTCCTCTTCTCCCTCTCTTCCTTCGCGCCTGCGCGGTGTTGGTTGGGCTCTCGCGGCAAGCGCGGGCGTTTGAAGCCGTTGCACCTCGTTACGGTACTTCAGTAGAAACGTGCAATAGAAATGCATTTTTTTTAGGTTATGGAAATTCCGTTGAGAGCCAAATAATTTTTCTTGACTATACGCGCGTACCGATTTGTTAAAAGATGTTTCTATCATTTCAATTTTTAATTTTATATCATTCTCGAAGTGTCAATTTTATTCTAGAACATTAATCCATTCGTGGCAAATTAAATTTGAAATATCATTCTGTTAATAAGTAAGAACTACCTTTTTATTTTGTTTTTTACATTTATCGATTATCCAAGCTGTTTACTTATTCTGTCGTACTTGTTACATAACAATGATCGTCCAATGGATATCACGCAGCTAATAATTGACTATTAATATAAGAATGGATTTTATTGGAACTCACCGAAAGAAATCTGATACATAAACATACTCTCTTCTTCATGGCACGTGTCATGGCGCACTTGTGGTCGATGCGCCGGCGCCTGTACCCAGCGCGATTGAGCTCAACGATGATCGGCCCTCTCGTCGTGGCCACGCGTCGAAGCTTTTTGTCATTACCAGAGATTTTTTGCTTCACTTTGAAGTCAAATTTCAATAAACACTGCCATGAATCGAAAGTTGTCGTAAAAAATTGATCACAGGTACTTTTTGTTCTAGTAACTTTTTGCTTGTGCTGATAGCTGTCAGAGTGCCAATATGAGATAATGTCTCGAGAAACTTTGTCGCCTCTCTAATGATCGTCCCGCTTCCAGCGCGGCCGCCGGCGCCAACGATTACAGACTTCGTTACGCGCGAAAAGGGCGGGAACCAATCAACGAGAGTGGCAAGACCGATAGCCAATCAATGAGCGCAACGCTACTATGGCAGCGTTGCGCTCATTGAGCTATTGCTTTTACGAATGGCTTTACGAATGTGGCTTTTACGAATACTAGTATGGTCTTTTTTTCATACGTATAATTTTAAGCAAAGCACCACACGTAACTTTGGTCGAGCTCGTAAAAATTTCGTTGCCATAACCTCAAAACGCGAGATTACAGTCGAAAATACGCTTCACTATTGCAGCCGTTAAAAAAGTTTGCAATATTTTTGTTATCGGTTTTATTTGACTCGTCGTATCGTATGCATTTATACTATGTAAAATCTTTGAAAAGCAAAGTGCACGTCTGTGTGATAAACGTGAATAGCGTGCTCGCGAAAACGCCTATACATTTTTTTTACCAGTTTAGATCGTCCCCTGAAGGCCCGTGCATGGAATCGCTGCAGATAATTTTTTTTTAGTGTGCCCGGAGTATACGTTTGTTTGTGCGACGGTATACGCATGTGTTAGAACGTGTAAAAGCCGCGAAAAGGCAATCAAAGAAAGCGCGGGACTGTATAGGCCTTTATTATCTTATGAAAACAAAGCTACTCATAGGGCGCGCACGTTCTAGCTCACGTGATACAATATAGATATAGTACGAACCTCTCGAACAAGCTGGGCGCTACTGTTTGGCACCTCCCCCCTTTTCCGTTCGCGGCTTTTGTTCTCTAGTGTGTGTCCCCGCGTCGAAAAAGTATATCGAACAGCAAAGAGCACGTGCATACGATATCGCGAGAGAAAAGCGTCTCTGTAGTTGCCAGATGATAATAGTGATTATTTCGTAAGGTTAGTATTTTGAAATCTTTTCAACTCTTTAAAGAACTGAAAAAATTGCAAGTTCATGACATTGGTTACAATGTTGCGAAAACAAAATTTTGCGGTTACGTTGTAGTTACATTTTCACAATTAATAAGAAAATATTTGTACGTGTTATAGAAAAATGAATTATCAGAAAGGACCTAGCGGTTACTGCGTCATTGAAAAGTTGTGGATGAAGAATGTACCAGAGGCTCGACTTGGAATTGTGAATTCGACAGAATTGTTGCGATTGGATGGAGAAGATTCATATTGCAAGTGTTCATACCAGTGGATGCAATCGGAGATCCAAAAGGAGAGAGACGATCGAGAAACGTTGAGGATCAACGAAACAACGAAAAATGGCAAAGGCGAACTAAAACGAGTACAGATCGTAATGCTTGGAGGTAAGCTTCGGTTCACAGAATACAAGCAGCTCGCTCAATAAAACCCGCGTCCTCCTCCCTGTAATTGTTTTAAATCTCGCTCTGCCCCAGAAAGTGTACACTACGTGCAACCCTCGATGGCAGTTCAGACGTGCTGTTCGTTGAGTGTAATAAAACTACAGGACGTCTCATTAGGGGTGACAGATTTTGTCACTCTACTGACGTTGATAAGATCCCTCATGCTACAAGGGTCTGCTAGCTGTCTCGGCCGATTCGTCTCTTCCTTTTTCTTGATGGATTTATCATCCCCTTCGAGACCGTGCGTAGAGTCAATTTTTTCAACGAATCATCCACTCTATATATTTTCTTTAAATTTACTCGTAGATTTTATAGAGATAGATTGTGTTTATTTTCTGAAATAGTTTATTGCTATAGTATCTGATATCCGAGTGTTACAGCCTTGATAAATATTCATAATGTATGCGTGGATGTAGAGTCGAGCGAGTAACGGAGAGCCGTCCGACAATTATACATGTCGCTGGCCAAGTTGTACGGAAACGGACTGGCCCAGGGGGCTAACTATCTTTTGTCGTGTACCACTGGCCCAACATAATCTACCTGTGCAGAAGCTGATATTCAACCGTATATAGACAGCTTCGATCCACACCGAATTCATAACGAAAACCCGTAGCGAAGTTAACAATTCAAACCCATTGCCAGACGGCTTGCCGAGCAGCAGCAGCAGCAGTTACTCCCTTAGGGTATCTCTTAATAATACAATTTAGCTCGAACCTGGGCTGAGAATTTGATCACACAATTCGTTGCCTTTTATTCCCTAGCTACATTTTATCTCGAAATTCTCGAAAAAATCCTAGATAATTTCCAACCAACTAAATTTCTTCCTCCACTTAGTTCAAAATTATTTTTCTTCTATTTCCGGTAGAGTAGTATAAGTTTAACTACCACCTTACTAGGCCCATCATTTAGAGTATCCAAGATCAAAGAAACAGAACAAAGAGATCGGAAGCCACCCGAGCCTTTTTCATATGGCCATCTTGCTACTGGAAGGAGTGTTGCATATAAAAATAGTCAAGCGGGAAGCCATAATCGACTGCTTTTTCTTATATTTTTTTCTAATTTTTTCGAAAAAACTCAAAAAATATAAGAAAAAGTCTTATAACTTATCGCTTCAGCATTTTTATATGCAACACTGAATTTTTGGGCATTTTTTCAGATTTTTTTTATGTGAAAAAAACTTCGGAAAAAATTTCGAAAAATGCAGTGTTGCATACAAAAATCGTCAGGCGATAATACATCATCGACTGATTTTTCCTTATATTTTTTCAGTTTTTTTTTCGAAAAAAATAGAACAAGAGTAGAAGGTGACTCCGGCCCACTACGGCTCAAATCTTTACCATAAAAATGTTTTTTTGTAATTTTTTATATCATTATAAAAATTCTGATCAATCTTGTGTCATATATAAAAATATATGACACAAGATTGATCACGATTTTTTCAAATTTTTCCGAAGTTTTTATTTTCCAACTTGAAAAAAAATCTCTTCGGAAACATTGGAAATTTTTTTGAAAAATCTTGTGCTGTATATAAAAAATTTTAAGATTTGAGTTCGAGTGGGCCGGCATCACCCTCGATTTTCTTCTAATTTTTTTCGAAAAAAACAGTGATAAAAAATATTAGAAAAAACCGTCGATTACAGATTATCATTTGTTTATATGTAACATCGCATTTTTGCAAATGTTTTCAGATTTTTCCGAAGAGTTTCTTTTTAACTTAAAAGCAAATGCTGGCCATGGTTTTCTCAGTAGAAGGTTTTCAAAATTTGTATGTAAAAGTCGCAAGTCATTGAAAAATCCGCGACAGCAATATGTATCGACCGTGTTCTCACTCCCTCCCTCTGTATCAGCGTGTGTGTTTCTCTTCACGTGCACATATATTAATGTTGCACGAAATGTGATGTAGGAACGAAGGAAGAGTGTAACGAATTCATGGAAATCGAATTGGAGAAGCTGAAGGGTGCCGTGGGTAAAGGCAAAAGGGCGAAGATTGTTAAGAGTAAGAAGAATACTCCGCTAATCATTCGAACAACGAAGAAAACGAAAATCAAAGAATTCGCGACGCCCGAACGAAAAAAGATTACTGCAAAAAATGTATGTCCACCGTGCATAAATGTTCATAGATAGACATGTTTTATAAGTGTGTATATATTAATCATGAATTCATTTTACAGAGAAAAGAAGATGCCTCGGCAATTTTGATGTCCAAAATCGAACAAGAGAAGAAAATAGCACAACTAGTGGAAGAGAGCGAATCTGATGATATACCAGCGAGTGCTAAGAAGGTATTTATATAAAATTTAAAGAACGGAAGTAATTTTTCAACGAGGAAACCATTAAAATAATATTTATTTTCTAAAAGCAATACGAATACACCAGAACGTCCAAAAAAATAATATCAACGACTAGACGTAATCGAACGAAAGCTGACGTACGAGAAGAGTGGACTACTGAAGATAACGAAGACGAAAAAACAACGTCAGAAAAAAGTACCAGCAAAAGAGATGGCGAATGCAGCAGTATCGGAAAAAAGCCAAAGATTTCATAGGTTCAATTAGCAATAATGAGTCCACGGAAAATGAAAAGCTTTCGGCGACAAAAAGCCGAAGCTTGTACTATCAAGTTGGGTGTGACAAGACCTGCCGCAGCTGTGGAGGATACTGACATGATGCCAACGACGGTGTTGTCTCCGACAACGATCCAGACCACTAATGAGCACGAAAAAGGTGAAAACAAAAAGGAAGAAAATAATGATCGGACAACTTCCGAAATAGCTGCCGCTGCCGATGTTGAGACGAAATCGTCCCAGACATCGAGGACGATATTGCCCACGAACGCGGAAATCGACATACCGAACAATTCAGAGCATGAGAATCCTCGCCATCAGGAAATGACAGTAACACCATCTGATCACAATGATATCGAATCAGCGGCAATGGAATCGGTTGTCAAGACGACGTCGATGGCAATAGGGGGGACAATTACGGAACCTACCACAACGAGATTGCCCACGAACGAGAAAAGCGATATACCAAACAATTCGGAGATTGACAATCCTCGCAATGAGGAAATACCGGTAACGACGGCTGATCGCAACGAGATTCAATCAGCGGTAACGGAACCGGTTGTCGAGACGACGTCGATGGCAATAGGGGGAACAATTACAGAACCTACCACAACGAGATTGCCCACGAACGAGAAAAGCGATATACCGAACAATTCGGAGCTTGACAATCCTCGCAATGAGGAAATGTCGGTAACAACGGTTGATCGCAACGAGATCGAGTCAGCGGCAATGGAACCGGTTACCGAGACGACGACGACAACGGCGGCAATAGGCGAAACTATTACGGAACCTACCACGACGAGATTGCCCACGAGCGAAAAAAGCGGTATACCGAACAATTCGGGGCATGACAATCTTCGCAATGAGGAAATACCGGTAACGATGGCTGATCGCAACGAGATTCAATCAGCGGCAATGGCACCGGTTGTCGAGACGACGACGACGGCAATAGGGGAAACAATTGCGGTTCTCGTGTCGAATGAAGATGAGGTCGTGACACCGCACAACATCAAGGACGAAGAAAAGATCGGCAAGGACGATATGGATACGGTAAATAACAACACACTGAATTACTATCAGGATGATAGTCATCCTGATAGTCGTGGATGGACGACAAACACGGGACGAAAGACATTTTTGAAAGTTTGGCAAGAAATTTCCGACGAAAATTATGCTAGAATTGTAAGCGAAGATTACAATGACGAAGAGCACTCATCGTCAATGGCGAGCTTGACATCAAATAGAAAAAAAAAAAAAACAAGGCAACTACGAAAAAATTCGAAGGCGAGATACGACAATGGTGGAAACAAAAGGAAACACGACGGACAACCAGTGGAAATCCAATGAAACTAATAGCGTGAGTGTCGGGTATACTAAACGGATAGATTAAATATGTATATGTGTTTATGAATAAAAATGTAATTCCTAATTTCAGGATACTGAAGGAAAGAAGCGTACTAGGAAACGTGTCGGTGGCAACATGACTTCACTGAGGAAATGAATAAAACAGGTACCACACAGCACATTTAGGGAAATTTGAGGAGTCTGAAAATCGGGTTAAGGCTATTCATATTATTATTGTAATGGTCATTGGTATCGCATTGCAATTGATTTGACAATGACGATACTCTGAAGGTGACTTGATCGATCATTGTACATCGAAGGATGAGATATAATTGTGCTGTACTGTGATTGTGTCTTACAAATGTGGGTATGATTTAGTTAGAGAAAAATGTTTAGTATGTGAGCTGTCGAAAAACGGACTCTAGTGGAAAAAACAATAATGAAACTAATCGTCCTGGACTAATATAAAGTACTGACCCTTAACCCTTCACGTACCGGATCCTTGTTCAACGAGGACCTAGAATTTGCACAAGACGCTACCTTCGAACGATTCGAATAATAAGCTAATGTGCTAAAAAAATCTGTCAAAAATCGCAGACGTATCTTGAAGTGTTTTTTTTTTAAATAAAACACAAGAAAATTTGTTACAAACATCCGTATCGTTTTTGTGTTTAAAAGACCGCATGGTCGTTTGCGATCGGCAAGTCTCCGGTACTTGAACGGTTAACTAAAAAATAAAAAAACGATAGCCGGAAGAACTCTAGATGAGTAGAGATTCACACTAAAAGATAGAACATTTTCGATAAATGAAAACGGTAATATTTATATTCGTTTAATTTTTTTAACTCCATAATGACTTCACTTTATGTGCAGTGACTGCGGATAAAGGGACAATAAAATGTTTGAATACGTATTATATGAATTGAGACAAATTGTCCACGTCAGGAAGGTAATATACTTTTTTCCCGACTGCGCTAAAATAACCACATTCCTTGCGTGCAATACGGGTGGAAAATAAGCTATTATTGACCGATGATCATTATTAACATGTGCGCATGCGCGGTACAATTTCATTACTCCCTAGGGAGTAATGGGGCTCATTACTCCCGCTGGAAGCTCTATTACTCCCGGGGGAGTAACGGTCATTGGCGAAGATGACGATTTTGCGACGCACGAAATGTCGTTATTTTAACGAAATCGGAAAAAAATATCGTATGCGACAAGGGAGGAAGTGCATTTTCACCTCGTGTGAATTTCTGCCCTCGCTTCGCTCGGGCATCAAACTTCACACTCGGTGAAAACACACACTTTCCTCCCTTGTGGCATAATATACTATTATGTCACTGGGTGGGAAAATGGCGGTTTTTTCGCACGCTTCGCGTAAATCCCCATTTTCACACCTTGTAAAATAAAATTTTGTATGATACTCGTGCGAACAACGTTTTCTGAACTCGTGTGATTGCAACATTCGCCTTCGGCTCGTGCTGCAAACTCACACTCGTCAGAAAAAGTTTTTTCGCACTCGTATCGAAATGTACTATTTTTACATTTCTAATGTAGGGTCAAGATATCAATAATGTTCCGCCGAGCTCGGAGTCTGAAAGTGAAACGGTTCCGTTGAGCGGTCAAGCGAAGAAAAACGTCGGTGAAAAGATAGAAGCGTATGACACGAAGCGTACCGAAGTGCCGAGAACGAAAAAAAAGAAAAAAGAGAGATATCGTACCGCTAGTAGTCAAGTAAATATAATAATAACAGTATTTCAAAAATCGATTGTACGAACAAGTACATTTTGTCTAATAATTCATTGCGCATAAAGGCAGAGAGATATGACGACAAGAAATTATTAACTACTAATCCTGGTATCAGTACTACATGCAGTACTCGTACAAGTGCAGTTAATAATAGTCTCGGGAAAACATCGAGTCCAGCAAAAGTACCCGCTTCTATGGACAATGAAAGGAATGAAGAGGTATGATGAATTGTGACGATGAACTGTTAAATGTATTCGAAATACTGAAATGTAAATTATTTTTGAAAAACGAAACGATTGTTTTTTAAAAATAATAGCCGGAGGTCGATTGGAAAGAGCTGTATATGAAGATCGCAAAAGAACACAAAGAATTGAAGAGACGAATAACTGAATATTCGAGCGACGACGAAGATAACGACGAGATTGAAAATAATGAACGTCAAGAACGTAAAAAAATAAGAATTGATTTAAAAATAGTGCAGGAAAAACGCGACGTCATCATTGAGAATGTTAAAGATAAGAACATAACGAATTTAGTTAAATTCAGAGAATGCATCGAAGAAGAAGAAGAAAACGGCGACGAAGTGGTCGGTGTTACAATTCTTAGTCATTGAAAAATACTGTTGGCCAAATGTTGTTTATTGATGTTTGTGCAGATGAGAATTCGACATTGGCGTATTCCGGTAGCGCACGCTTTCGAAATATTTGGGCAACGCGTTGTGCGAAAGAGATTTAACTTGATTATACAGTTTCTGTGGACCATGGAGCAACTGACAAGGAACGTCAGTTTGGTGTTCCCCTCCGATTTTAATGAAACTCACGTATGTTGTAGAGCATCGAAAAGTAAAAGACACGTATTTTTTTTATCAGCGGAAAAACATTTCTAAGGGGTGAAATTGCCCTTCGAAGTTAGGCATGTCGAGGGGTGATTATGCAGTTTTACCCAGAAGGCGTCACCCGATTTTAATGAAACAAACATCAAAATACTCCTCATTGAAGACAATGAAAATTCCACGTGAAGTTGAAGAAAAAAAAATTCATTTGCAGGGGTGAACCACCCCCTGATTCTTCAATTTTCCACCCTACACAAAAAACTATCCAACCAAATTGAACGGAACATGTACCATTTGGAAGGGCAAGTGAAAATGAAGTTGACGTGTTTTTGCACATTTGCAGGGAAAAGAGTTTAAGGGGGTAAACTACCCCTTATCCATTAATACGTATATTTATGCATACATTCTCGTTTCTCGTTATTTAAATGTCCGAATCAATTCAAAATATTCCTGTTAGCCGAAGTCAATGTCGGGCGCTTCGCATGATGTTTTATTTATAATTAAGGGGGTGACCGACCGTCACCTAGAATGGCCCATTCACGAATTTCGCGTCATTTACTGATAAAAAATAGCTTGTTAAAATACAGAATACTGGGAATATTGCTGGGGTTGAGTTGTTGTATATGCCCTGTATTCCGGAACAGCGGGAATAAGCTGCGGACATCGGTAATAAATAACAAACACCGGGTTTCGGCAAGCGCGTTTATTCCACTATTATCCTTTTCACGTCTCGTGTTATCGCTCTCCCCACTCTCCATTCTCTCACATACATTCTTACCGCCTCGCTCATATCTCACATACACATACACCACAGTATATAATATAATTTATAATTACTTTTACAATTCGTCGACGTGCGCATTACTGTCATAATTTGCAGCAATCATGGTTCGTAAGTCGTACAGAAATGATACTCTTCAAAAAAATGTTGCAAACACAAAGATTTCTTGCACCATGAGCATCTGATGATGGCCACATTATTACAACCTGGTACTTCACAGTGTGCTTGAGACGATTGACCGAAACCAAAACTCACTGGATTGTCGAACTTGTCTGGCTTATCGGTTATATAATTACTTTTGAACCATGCATATTTGAAAAGATTTATATATCTGGGTGATGAAAGTTGATTGTGTGCGAGCGATTGCAGTTTGATTATATTGTTTCTCAAGTGTAAATTAATATCAAAATTAAGTAATAATACACTGTCGGAAAAATGTCGTACAAAATTTTTCCATATTCGGAAACCAAAAACGTCGAGGGGTTGGATTTTCCCTGTTGTGCCTTTAGGTATTATCTTTGTGATCATTTTTTTACCCCGAGGCGTTGCTTTTCGAACAACTTCTGGGCAGTGTCCACTCCATGAGTCTATCAACAATACGCTGCCATGGCCGGTGTTGGGGAAGAATACTTTTTCCAACCAAACTTCGAAGTGCTCTGTACATAGGAAGATATTGGTTATCGATATAGTATAAATGAACCTATGTTCAATATTTTCTGGCTATCATTTTTGTTCATACCTGAAGTAATTTTCCCGGATTTCGATGCTGTTAAAAATACGTTTTCTGACCTGAATAAATTTTTTTCCACGATTGGTCCGAACTCACCCTTTCCCTCTTTTAGAACGATAAAAAGGGGTGAAAGTAATTTTTCATCTGCATTTATGGTTGGCTGGATCGTGTAGCTATGAGTTGTAGAAGATACGGATTGTACTGTACATTCCACTTGTTTAGTTCCTTCAATCGTCAGAGTCCTGCCAGAGTGGATCCAGTTGAAAGCCGCTCTGATCTGAATTATATATGTTTTCCACTCCATATTTTTGAATATATGGTTTAATTTCATTCACGAAGTTTTCTGCATTAATCCTTAAAACTTGTTCGTCTTCTATAGTTTTTCGTGTTACTAATTTATTAATTTTCCTTGACACAATACGATGTGATTTCTTGAACTTCCAAAGCCAATCACGAGAAGCTTTAAAACGAATGTCTTCGTGACCTATCTCTTTTTTAGCTTGTAGAGCCCACTTTTGAAGGTCGATATCATGAACAATGAAACCAGCATCGACAGCGGCTTGCATGTCTTTCAAAGTATATTCAGAGATTCGAGCTAATTTCTCTTTGTAGGTCCAACCTTTGTTTATTTGATTTGCCCAGCGTCTTAATTGTCGTATAGATTTGACTTTTTTGAATTTCTGGTTGACGACATCGACACTGTAATTTTTCTTTTTACCGGATCTCCAGTATTCGTCTGCTTTCCGTTTATAATCGTAGCTTAAGTCTTCTTCGTCTTTAGAACAAGTATCAGAATACACTGGACCTTCATCATGTTGCCAAAGAGTGTCTTCGATAGCGTTGATATCATTTTGCTTGAAAGGCTCTTGAAAATCTAGCGATTGTTCCGCAATAATTTCAACTCCGTTATAATCGTCTATGCAGTCGATCAGAACTTTTTCGAAATTCTCTTTTACCTCGATTTCTGCATTGTTAATCGGAGTTTCGGGAATATTCATGGCTTCAAATGTAGCCGAGAGAAGTTTAATGACGTTGATTGGATTCACTTTCATGGTGAATTGACTTTTTTATCAAAAATTATGACTGACGCACTGACACTCCGAGTTCAAATGAGCAACTGAGGATCGCTGTATGTATCGCGGTTGTTATATTTGAAAGACTTGTTGTTCAACCAGCTGCGATATCAGCAGATAATACGCTGCTCCAGATAGCCGCCTATGTAGAAAACACCTCTTATTGCGTCGAAAGTATTTTTATCATATTGACATAATAAACATGACGGTAAATTATTGATAAGCAGAAAATCAGCACAAAGAGTGAACGCCAGCAACTCTTTAAGATTTAAATAACGAGAAACGAAAATGTATGCATAAATATACGTACTAATGGATAAGGGGTAGTTTACCCCCTAAACTCTTTTCCCTGCGAATGTGCAAAAACACGTCAACTTCATTTTCATTTGCCCTTCCAAATGGTACATGTTCCGTTCAATTTGGTTGGATCGTTTTTTGTGTAGGGTGGAAAATTGAAGAATCAGGGGGTGGTTCACCCCTGCAAATGAATTTTTTTCTTCAACTTCACGTGGAATTTTCATTGTCTTCAATGAGGAGTATTTTGATGTTTGTTTCATTAAAATCGGGTGACGCCTTCTGGGTGAAACTGCATAATCACCCCTCGACATGCCTAACTTCGAAGGGCGATTTCACCCCTTAGAAATGTTTTTCCGCCGATAAAAAAAATACGTGTCTTTTACTTTTCGATGCTCTACAACATACGTGAGTTTCATTAAAATCGGAGGGGGACACCAAAGTGACGTTCCTTGTGAGTAAAATGTTCTTGTGTGAAAAGTTTATCGAAAACGCCGATGACAGAGTCGTGACTGTTGCGGAATTGTACGAATTGCAAGGTGAGTGTAAAAATTTCAGTCCAAAACAAGATATGTTTTGAACTGTAACATATACTTTATTCACGAAAATGGTGCCTACTCTGGCAATCTCCCAGAATTTGTTTGCGTGATCTTGTTGGAACTCACGACATACCTAGAGGTGCTTTCGATTTGATGTTTTTCATTATTATAACGTAACTGCGCATGCGGACGGTCGTTTTCGGGTACAAATCCTTACCAAAAAACGACCGTGCGCATGCGCAGTCGTGTTATAATAACGAAAAACCTTAAATCGAAACCGCCTTAGGGTTCGATTGATAGTCTCTACAATTATTTTAATCGTTATAAGTCTCAGCAAAAGCGGCCGCAGCTAGTCATTCGACAACAGTTGATTCTTTTTCCATATACTCTTTCTGGCATCTGTGGTGTAAAATTATAACCATTTATTTCCCCTATATGACGCGGTCATTTCTTGACACATGGCTTTCGATTCTATTGGTTGCATTACTGTACCAATCCACGCGTCAATCCTTGTCTCCATTTGTGTTGCTAAATATTTCAATACATAAATATTCCGAGTTTACATCCACGGTCCTTCAGAGCATGTGAAACCCCTTTCTGAATGTGTCTCTCTCGCTCTCGGTAGGGTTTCATATGCCCTTAACTATTCGTTTCCCATATGTCGACCTTTATTTTACTTTTCCATACAAATTATGGACAGCTTTGAGCAAATAAATCCAGTGAAAGGACAAAAGTTCGACGTGACTGACCCGGGTACCAGACAATGGATTTCCAAGGTCTTCACATCGGCGAGAGAATCGCAAGACGACAATAAACGAAAGAGAGCACAACAACGAAACATAGACGGAAGAAAGAGACGAAAAAACGCGAAAAATAAGGAAGGAGTGCCTAAGAGAACGTTGGAAGACTTCCTAACGAATCTGGGCGATTTCATGGTGCCGATGATTTATAGAATAAAAGACGGACACTTGCAAATAGCAAAATCTGAGAAACGTTCGATATATAAAATTGGGAAAGACCTGGGCTGCGGAGTGGATGCCATTCGTAGAATAGTAACGGAGAATTGCTCCATAAGTCCTGATGGTAAATACTTATTCTGATTTAAAAATTATAGTTACCATATGATTCAACGATAATATAATCTTATGATTTCCTTGACCATTCAATTTACGTGGCAAGTTCCGCTATCTAGTAGATTTCGGTTACGAGGTATTCCAGTTTGCAGTTGTACTCAAAGAGTACACGAAACAAAACGACACGAGGCCTCAGACAAGAGCGGAAATGGAAAAGTTCACGCGGAAAACTAGAGTAGACCTGAATCTTGTCAAGTATTTACTCTACAAATATACCGTACAACTTCACGAGCCGTCGCGAAAAACCAAGGGTCAAGATCACATATTGTACAAGTAAGTAAATTATAAATAGTTAACAGTAATGACTACTCATTTTTCTGAAATGCCACACATACAGATCGTATATGGAAAATGTATGGTACATTTACAGATTTGATGCAAAGATCGCGTATATCTTCGCAAAGATATACGCGATGTACGATGACGTGGTCGATGACGAAGCTCCAGATGAAAATACAGCGATCGAAATATCCGTAAACGAAATCGTCGAGCGGGTCAATGGACTACCGTATTGCGGTAAATTATTCTGTTGTAATGAATGATAAACAATGTAGAATAACAATGAACATTTTCCAATAATTGTTAATGATTTTGATTGCAAGCCAGGTCAACAGGTACACGATCATCAACCTTCTGAAAAAACATGGCGTCGAGCTTAAATCAAAAAACGATGAAGGCGACGAAACGATTGCAATAATCAAAGAAGACCTGCAAGCCCACGACGACTGGGGCACTATTATTGAAAAAAATGCACGGAGGGCATTGCCATGGTGATGAACACATCCTTTGATGAATACAACTTTTCATGATGAATAGAGCCAGTGAAAGATATTTATTTTATTATTTTTTAAAATAAAAAATAATTATAAAAAAAGAATATATTGAATACTCCGACATGGGGTTGCTAGGACCGTTTCAACCTCGGGAAGCCTCGGTTCTGCCCGAGCACGGCTACTGCGACATCAGGTGGCCAGTCTCATTGTAACGTCGCGAAGCCTCGATTCTGCCCGAGCACGGCTACTGCGACATCGTGATGCAAGCCTTGTTTCAACCGCGGGAAGCCTCGGTTCAGGTCGAGCATAGCTACTACCCCATGGGATGCCTAGTCACTTTTTAACCTCGGGTAACCTCGTTTAAACCTCGGGAAGCCTCGGTTCTGCCCTAGCACGGCTGATCCGAAATCAGCACCCATCCTCGATCTGTACTCAGTAGGCCTCGATTTCGACAATGCAGGACGAATGCTTAATATTTATTGTAGTCATGATTCAACCTCGAAAAGCCTCGAAGGTCACCTAGAATCGAGAGTTTTAGGACCGATTTGACGTCACGATTTAGCTCTCAGGGCACATGTGCAACCGAGGATAACTGAGAAAAAATCGACCGGTCGTAAAACGTTGCTGAGACGAAAATGACAAACATAGGTTTATCCTCGAGAACCCTCGGTTAGCTCGGAAGGCGTCGCCTTCCGAGGATTCCAAGTCTCGGCACTGTTGGGTCTTCTTCCATTACGGTGTCTCAAACCGTCAGCAGTGGTCGACTAGTGGAAAATGAGTTATCGACAGCTCCCAAAACAAAGCTTTTGAATCCCGCTGAAGGAGATCCCAAGGAAACGCCGTTCATGGTAACCACTTTATGCTCCATTATGCCATCCTCTTTGGTGATGAATGAGTCGAGCAAAAATATGGGTTGTCGCAAGGCCAGAAACGAAAGCTCTTCGGATCGAGTTCTTCCGCGATACCTGAAACCTCATGCAACATCATAACATCTCGATCGTTGTTGAACAATCGCATTTGCAGTGATCAAGAGTTCCCCAAACTGCAAAGTAAGAAGGAAGTTTCAAGTTCTTCGAATTCGGTGGAAAACAATGGACTGCCAAAGAAGAAGCAATTATATTCGACACTTGTACGAGATGTTAAAAAAGCGAAACTTTCTCTTGAAAATGCAATAGAATCAATAGCTGACAAAATGATGGAGAACCGATCACTTTGGTCTCGTGATTAGAGTACTAGCCTCGAGAACAAATTATCGGGAGGCCTCGGGTTCGAATCCCGGTGCCGTAGTCTTGCTGGCAGAAAAATATTGTGACGCGACGTAGCTCCTGGCATCTCTCGTGCGATATACGATATATATGTCAGTAGACGTCCAATGTTTACAGCCAGTAATCGACGTGACGTAGCTCCGGCGCCGTGAAGCAAACCTAGAAGACCGACTGTTACCGACATCCAAAAAGTACAGTTAACGTTCGCTCACATTGAGTTACCCCCAAAGTGGTACGGTTCCCACTAAAGGAAAAATAGTAGGTCCCGTCGCTAATAACCATAGCAGTTGATGCGACGTTAAGTAATAACAATTTTTAAAAAATGATGGAGAGACACGAAAAATTTATTTTTATTTTATGAATTTATTTATGAGTTTATTTATCAATTTATTTATCAATTTATGAATTTGACTGACTACGTTTATAGTCTATTACCCGAAGCCAGAGTGCAATGATAACGACTACGAGTCTACGTGATAACTTTAATATGAGTAAAAAGGGGATGTGTTAAATGCATATAATACGCATTATTCCAAAGAAAGTATTGTTACGTCCCGATCAGCAATTTTCATTCCATCTCGGTCAAGGAGAATTTACACCCTCCCTTTACACGTTATTCGGAGATGACGCTTTATCGAGGTTTTGGCCCTGTTTTGAACCTAACCTTTCGAAAAATAATTCGGGATAGGGCCTAGAGTGTATATATATTGTAACAGGAGCAAATGCCTCGTACAATAATTGCCGTATTTGCGCACCTCCTTAAGAGGAACGGGCACTCAAACGGAAGGATTCGTGGACTCGAGCGTCTAGGAATTATGGGTTGGTGTGTCAGAGACGTTTTTTTATGTGAAACAATAATATTTTTTATTTATCACGTGGCAAGCTCTCCTGTGATTACAGCCTTTTTCTCCTTTCGACGTGTTTTATTTCTCGATCTTCAGAACATTTATTAAATCAGTCTGTCGGTAAGAACATCGGTACCAAATGATTTTGACTGTATGCGAAAAACGGATCTTGTCTCAACATTTATTTATATTATTATTATTGCATTAATTAACTTCTTGAAGTCGAAATGATTTAATCGACAATATTTATTCGCGTGTGATCGTACGACGCATGCGCTGGCAGCTCCTCGATCGTCGCTGAATCCACCTGGTCGTCGGGCTCAGCTGTATTGCTCTGACGTCACCGCACGGCGATCGACGGTGTGTTACGGGCCGATCCGATTGGATGGCTGGTAACTTTTATACTCCGGACTACGAATGGTCATTCGTTGCTGCCTGGCGAATTAAAATCCGACTCTTAACGCGGGAAATTTGTTAAAGGTTTACATATATGTTAGATCAATAAAGACACGTTATTACGATTTGAGATGAAGCAATTCAATTATTTATCCGTTGAATGAATACAACACAATGTCACCAACATCAATTCATAAAATAACCAACTAAAATATAGTTTAACATAACTTGTACTATTTTACGACGTAGTATCGCAACTGCAACAATTTTTTAATTCTGTACAAGCTCTTAGTAAGCAAAGTGAACCGTGCGAGATTTTCCGAGTGACTCTAGAAGAACGTTCCGACTCGAAGATCTCAGATCAACTATACTCTTCCAAAAATTAAGAGTTTTCGTGAGAAGGTAGTTGGGGGTAAAAACTCGACCGTTGATTGGCTGTATGAGGTACCGCCCGCGCGATAGCTCCGTTTTTCCATACAGGCTGAGCCCACCAAGCAGCTCGCCGAGTCAAGGGCTTTTTCTCTGTACCGCGTAGAAAGCCCTCGGCTTTGTCTCCGAGTACGTCTGTTTTCCGAAGAGGTCGTAAAACATTTGGCGACCGGCTGATCTCGGCCACCCAAGCCCGCGCGAGAAAAACAAGACTATCTGCTAATTTTCACTTTAAGTACTTTTCAAGGGTTCAAAGCTCTGACTGCGAGTCCTTTTTGGACAAAAAGGTATATGAGGATTTTTCTCTTCAAAAAATGTAAAAGGTTAATCTTTTCTTTCGATATAGAGTCACGTTCGTTCTTATAGGCCCTCATTTAACGTATTTCAAAAGTTTTACAATTACTCTACCATGTAGAGAATAAATGTGTGTATATCTATGAATGAGCGCATTAAAAATGATACAGTTTGTGTTTAAATTATCGCGCCATGAGGCGTGGGAAATTCGTGCGAGCGAGCGCTCGTCACAGGTGACAGCTCGCTCACCTCGTGATTTGCAATTGGTGTTTAAATGAAAATGTGTCTTTTTTACCTTAAACTGATGTGATATTCGTCTTCAGGGGAGGTGAACTTTACCCCGTGTATAACTTTTTTATGCCCTGGGAATTGGAATATTATTCCGGGACACTTACGGCTTTTCTGACGGTCACTCTGATCACTTTACCGACGCGCTCCGACCGTCCTTCGAGTGTTACTGTTATCAAATTGCGTTACTGAGATTATCAGTCAGTCTTGCTCACCCGTAACGTTCTAAGTTCCAATACGGCACCAATGTCTAAGTCCGATTTGGCACGTCGATTATATGTTCACTTGGCACGAAAAGTAATAAGTCCTTTTTCGGCACGAGTTTCACAAGTACAAATTGTCACCAATTTTTATAAGTCCGAATGGCACAAAATTTACAAGTCCAAATCGGCACAGATTTTATAAGTCCGATTTTGGCACGAATTTTATAAGTCCAATTCGGCACAAAATTTTATAAGTCCACAGTAGCACAAAACTTATAAGTCCTTTTTGGCACTGTTTCACTTTATTCACTTTTAACTCACTTTTACTTTTCACTTTTCACTTTTCACTTTTAGTCCTGGAGAGTTGTCCGCTGGTAATGTAGATCGTTCACTGATGATCGACTGCCGAAATCGCCGTCCTTTATACCCCGATTTTGGACTCCCACTCCGTCGGTTTGGCAGATTTCTGGCGGACTCGCGTCTGCGTGCGGTCGCCCGATTATTAATTTTCCTATTGGTTGGAAACCTTGTTCTGCCTCTACCCTCCAATCCCGGGTCGGTATGATAGTGACGATCTTCCGGTGATATCCGTCGAGCTAATACTGTGCTCGATCGGTGCCGTGTGCAAAGTGAATGGTCGTCATTTTTGCCCAATGGCCTGTCCCGATTTTCCCTCGCTTTTGGTGTCCTGCGACCTTGAGCGGGCTTCGGCCTGGATTCTACTGGGCAGCGCCGCTGTGCTTCCGAATCCTCGCTGGTGTGGCCGATTGCGCGTGCGCGTCGCTCGATCCCGTCGGATGGCGCCACTTGTCTCTCAGCGGGCTGACAGGATCTCCCGGGCTCTCGCGGTGTGACGTTACCGGGGCCAAACGGGAGATTTTATTCAATATGTAGGGGAGTCTCAATATGTTATTGACGATATTTTATTCGCGGTTAAAAGTTCGAATTTACGAGATTTTAAGTGACGATTTTAAACTGGACAAGAAAATTCTGGATGCTATCTCTTTCTATCACCTGGAATGCAATACGCGGCTATCTCTCTCGCACGTCACCCTCGACGCACGGCTCGCGACAGCTCACTATCACACTCACTCACTGTTTTCTCCCAACCTATCCTAATACTTTAACACGCACTGAGATAGCTTAAATAAAATTGACCGACACGAATATTTATTGACCATGGAAATATTTTAACCCTGACGACAGTAAATAAATGTTGATAAATAACGATTTAGATAAAATGGATTTTTAAAATGTGGATGATAACGTTCCAAAATTAGGATATTATTTAAATGGGTTTACCTCAGAATGAATGATCGAATGAATCGATTGATGAATGAAATTAACCGATCGAATTGAAACGTCCTTCCCGAATTCTGGATGAATATTCGAGTCAGAATCGAATGATGATCGACTTCCGAAAATTACGTCCTTCCAAAATGCCGAATACTCGAATCAGAATCGAATGATGATCGATTTCCGGAGACGAACGTCCTTCCCAGATTTTAACGATGTAGATTGATGATTTCGATGATTAAATGATTTTCAGGAAGAATATACTTGATTTCGATGGGATGATTCAGAAAAATATGAATTGTTTATTGAAGTTGGTTAAAATGAATACTGGCTCGAAAATTTTACAAGTTGCTTTACAAGTTCTTTGTTAATGATTCTAAGTACGATACAAGATTGAGGTCAGTGCCTCGGTCGCAAAGAAGTTAGAAGTCCAGAACAGGAGAGAGTGCCGAATGGGCGGTGGGCGCGCGAATGAATAACCTCGGTGCCGGACACCCCCGCGTCACCGCTGTCACACCTGCGCCTCGTCGCCCCACTCTCATCACCTGATTCCTTTCTTTGATTGACTAATTAAATATTTCTAATTTCGTAGTTTTACAATAATTTTGACATTTTAACTTGTTATTACTTAAATTCTATCGCGAATTTTATGAACATAAAAATTTGAATGAAAGCTGTACGAGCTTTCGTTGCGAAGTTAACAATAGTTGACATAAATTTTTATCTTAATATTTATCTGATTATTTCCCTAAATTTCGGCGTTAATAGTTTTAAATTTCTTCCCTATTTTCGTAATTTTCCATATTTTTCCCCGTTATTTGCTATTTGATTATTTATTGATTATTTATTATTTTTATATTTATTCCCTTTTTAATATTTTATTTGACGATATGACTTAATTTTCTTTGCTTACTTCTTGACTCTATTTTATTTCCCGAATCTGTTAATAATTTGCAAAAAATACTATGTCAATCCCGTGTATTTGTCCCTTAAACTGGATTTCTATTTATTTCTTCATTTATTCTTTCAACTATGATCCTCCTGGACTACAACGATGATCTAGCAATCATCGATATTCACCGTCCAGGAGGTGCTGCACTCATTACGCCCAACAACCGCTCTCAGCATCGTGCCCATCGTGACACGCGCCGTACAAGCAGGCCCTATGTTCGACAACTGTGAGGAGCGTTCTGCCGATATCCTTATCTGCATTTTTACGCCTCAGGTTACCGAGCTTCATACAGTTGATTTGCTTCGTACAGTCGCTTCTGTACATCAACCTAACTCGCCTGAAGGCTAATTATTCTTTTTTTTAACGGATGATTCTTTCATTAAGTATTTTATTTATTTATCGAAACTTTGAATTCGACCAATTAAACAATGGCAATTTTTCCAATCTTTATTTTTAACGAATTAATATATTTCAAATATTTGGTTAATTCTGTGTTACATCTCGACATAATTTACCGCCTAGAAGACGATTTATTTTTAATGTATACAGCCTCTTGCCACGGGTCCACACATTCCATAGAGTTGGGCACGCTTACGTGGAAACTATATATCCCTTGGCACTTCGCCGACTCAAGTAAACAAAGGGGAACTGTCGCATCGATGCGGGAGTTCTATTCTCTATTCTCCATGGGCTAAACCCCGTGCCAATTGTATACTGGTGCCTTTTGGTACCGCAATGATACCCGAAAATCGCAGTATGCGCACTTCGACTCCCTCGAAGCTAGGTTTCGAAGAAAGATAGTTTTAAAAATATCTCCATATGAAGCATAGGAGCGATCTAGTATAAAAAGCGTACGCGCTACGCTCAAATCAGTTATTCCTACCGACACCGCCGTGCTGCTACATAATCTACGAGACTCCGAAGAGCGAGCAAAGCTCTGTACGACAAAGCTCTGTACGACAGCCCTGCGAGGCTAAGTCTTCGGACATCGACATAGTCTGGTCGATTAATCTACGAGAACCTGTACTTCATCTGGCTACGAGAAAATAAAATATAATTTCCGGGAGTACTAAACAGAATCAGCGAGTCTACATTTGTTCTGCATGCTCTACCACGTGCGAGGGGCTAAGAAGTCTCAAGTATCCTCTCAACGCATCGCTCATATACAAGGCAGTGTAAGGCGAGGTCTCCGTCCCTGATGTAAAGGGCCAACGCCTTGACTCAAAAGAGAGACCGCCGTTGCGTTTCCCTCAGCGCAAACTCATCGAGAGCTCGACGGGACGTAACATCTGTTTGAAATATTTTGGAAAAATTCGCAGGACGTAACACCTCCCCCCTTAAACGAGCGTTGCTTCGAAGAACATCGCTCGACCTCGGTAGTGGCTGAATAAAAATTAATTATTAAATCATCTCGTCAAACCCGTTATATTATTTATTTTATTAATTATTTATTTAACTCGAGATTTATTTATAATTTCCCCTACTGGTTTTTATTAAACCAACTATTTTCCCCATTTTCTTTTGTTCGAAGTTTCTATTTCTTATTTTATTTTATTCCTTTTGTTAACATCTGATTATTTATTATTATTATTATTATTATTATTATTACCTAATTAACTAACTACATTTCCCAATAATTTGTTGATATTTACCCCTACTGATTTCTATCAAAAGACCACTTTTTGTTTTTTTTTGTTTTTGATATATATATATTGTAACGGGACGGACCTGGGGCCCCCCCGTTTTCGGCAGCAGGAAGACGGGAGAAAGATGGGCGACCCCACCTTACACCTTCGGGGGTCCCCACCATCTCCGAAATCGACTCTCTCTACGCAAATTCGGCCTATCGCGAGAGGCGGGAGTCCCACTACGGAGCGCCGGGAAGAGCGTAGATAATAAAACCAGCGGGAGCGCACAACTCACCCTCATTTGCACCGTGGACATCGTTTACCTATAACGTCTCTACGTTCGGGCCGGAGCTATGCTCCGTTGTTAGCATTAAGGTCGTAAGTCCGTTTAACATCAGGCAGGGCCCTTATTGTGTTGAACTCCTGCAGTGCGCCTGTGAGTGAGACACTTTAAGGAACGTAGTTATAAGATCGAAATAATTGAGAACCTCGTTGTGAACGACAGTGACAGCTTGCGAGGTAAAATAACGAGTAAAGCCCAACGCGATTTGTTAAACATCAAAGGGTTTCGCTAAGTAGCTGGATAGCACCAATTTCTCTTGTTTCGCATCATCGTAGATAATTACGAATTCATCATCTGGCATTTAAGACCCTCGTTGTGAGCTACGGCGACAGCTTGCGAGGTTAAACAACGAGTAAAGACCAACGTGACAATTTTAAACATCAAAGGGTTATCACGTAGCGCGTTTAGACGCGTTAGTCTTAATTTCCAGAAACTCGTATCAAAAATCCGATAAAATACGAGTATAAATCCGGTAGCGTTCGTTAGCGTGGAACATCCTATGCGCTAACCATTTTGCCTTGAAATTACATTTTGTATTCGATAAATTGAGTGTTAAGCTCCCTACGCACGAATCTCTCGTTGCGTAGGAATCTTAAAAATTTATTAAATTTCACTTTCGTCTCAAACGATATAATGTTCCAACCGAGGCCTACTCCGAGTTTGTGAGAGAGCCAAGGTCCTTTATGTTTACAAGCGAGACAATAGGCTTCGATCGTTGTTGAGGAGCTCCGGCGTTCGGCTGTCCGATCGACGCACGGGTCGTTCCATGCGGAACGTCGGCCTACTCGACGCTCTATTGTCCGTTTCATTTCAATTTTTTTCTTAACACGTGACGAGTATCCCAGGCCCTAAGCTGTACGGATATCTCGTATATTTTTTTCTTCTTCATTCCGAACTCTACTCCTGAACCATTTTGATTCTCCATCCATTAAAATCCGAAATAAAAATCTCAAGTAAAATCATTTCCAACGTCCTTTTGGCCCCTCGCTTCTCGAGGGGCAGCTTTATTATTCTTGACTCAATATTGTGCCTGGGATGAAGGGTCAAGCACTCGTCCGCGAGGACTAGAGTGATCCCTACTGAGGCCAGGTAAAATTCAACTAATTAATTTTTGCTTCAATTCTCATTTCCAAGTTTCATATTTAAATCCGCTTGTTCTAAACTTCTAACATCTTTCTCCTACACCATTCTCCCGTCGAGTCCAGTACACGAACTCTCCTTTTCTTTTTATGAGAATCATTATATTTTGTCTGGTAAATTCGAGTCTTAGATCGAATGTCACTTTACGGCCAATTTCCAACGCGCGCCCTGACCTCGAGTTTCCGAAACGTTTCAATATATATATTGTAACGAATCGGTCAATTCCTGCCTGCCTAAAATATCGAGAGCAACCTTGAGCGAGAAGGAATGCGATAACGCGAGGAATTTAGCGACTACCGTGATTTAATTTTTGTTTTCCGTTTTACCGTCGCCTTGAAGGAAAAGGTACCGAGGGAAGGGAAACAAGAAGAACTCGAATCGCCCACACTGATGGTGACGGAGAAAGGGACAAAGAAAAATTGGTTAATTAATTTGTTCGGGGTTGCCTCAGTCGGAATGATTTTCTCTCAAGCGATTCGCGCCGCACGAGAGTATTGACCCCGCATCATTGACAATCTCGTGGATCGAAAGAAAAAGAGACACTCTCGAGAAGCGAGAGTGCAAAAAAAAAACTTACTGAAAGAATAAATTGAGGATAATATTAATTGTCGGATATTGAGCAGAATTTCAGGAAGGGTTGGGGTCTGTGAGAGGAGCGTTACGGAAGTTACGGCTTCGAACTGTACCCCTCCTCACACCGGTCAAGTGACCGGGAAGTTAGGGTTTCGCGTCGAGAGGCTGAGGGCCCGTCGTCTCGCGAAATGATAAAGAAAAAAAAAATTTAATGCGCTACTCTAGTGGATCGATCGTAGATCGCAGTGTCCTGAAGGGAAGCTGGGATCGACGTTCGATCTATCCTCTCGCTCACAGCGTGCTCACGAGTCGACACGATTAAGTGCTTTGCACTCGCGAGACTATACCGCACGCAGGGAACATCGCGTTCTTAGAAGAAAAAAAATAGTAAATTACACAGCCGTTTCGGAGCGGGCAACTGCCACACTCTGGCTGTAGAAATTGCGCCTGGCTTAAAAGAAAAATCCAGTCGTCCAGATAGCCGCGCGTTCCGGACAACTTACGAGATTGTTGGACAATAAAAAAAAAACTTGATGACTCGACTTTAAAGAAGTGAAATTCACAAGGTCCACACGACGCGGCCTTGTGGAGCTTAACACTCAATTTTGAAAATTGCTAAGTAAATCCGGGTGTTATGGATCCTTCGACTTGAGATATCCCGTCTTGTCGAGTGCAGGAGACGGTGGCAGAGTCACGACGAGAACTTAAGGCTACACGGACCGTAGCTTTGCGAACAGTAGATTGTGAGATGTTCGCTCGCGTAATTTATATCCCCGTAGAGAAATATTAACGTGGTCGGGTGACTCGAATCTGACTCCGTGCGACTGGATGAGTACTTTGGGTGATTACCGCAATCACGTTCGCAAATACAATGATCGAAAGCGATTCGCGCGTTAAACTATTTGTACCCCGCGACGTTCCACCGTTAATAATTACCGAGTGTCTCGAATCGTACTTGCTAGACTCGTCTTGCAATAAAGCATCCACACTCAATTGTGTGGGGAATATTGCTCAACGAGTGCCCTAACTATCTGATTGTTAAGGACGCTGGCCTAAACACTAGTACGAGCGCGGCTCGGATCTCTCGTAGGTGCTAACTGCTAGTAGACTTCGATGAAAATGATGGCGAGAGTCGCTCCGCTCGCACTTTTGTTGACGGCGTGTCGCCTTTGCTCGCGAGAGGAGAAATTTCTCCCAGAAGACTGGATCTTCTTCTGCAGTGGGGTCCTTGCTCCGACCGGGAGGGGCTCTCTCCGGGATCGGTGGGAGATCGCCTTGTCTGGGGCGTGATGCGGGTAAAACAGGTATTCTGCCGATGGTGATTGATGACCACGACCACCCGTCGGTAATGGAATCCATGCCACAGACTTCAGGTGTGTAGGTAGGGTCACCGGTCTCTTGACGTTTCCCGGCTCCCTGTCACGGAAGCCCATGGCAGTGGTTCCGTTACAATATATATTTTTTTATTTATCAAATTGTTTTTCTTTATCCTTAGTTCCTAATATTTCTATATTTAATTTATTCAAGGAGGAATATATATAAATGTGTTTTTTTTTGTTTATTTAAATTAATTAATTGAATGAAGGAATATATATATGTGTATTGTTTTTTTTTAATATTTCATTACTTCGTCCTTTTCTAACTCCTGTCTGCTGGCTACCGTGAGGGGGGTATGGCGTGACGTTACGTCGCCACCCGCTCTCGGCTGATCCCTTTTGTGCGGCAATTCGCATACTATTCCTCTCTCTTACTATATGTTTCCTATTCCTTTCTTTCTCGGGCCATAACTGAGAGTACGCATGTAGCTGCGTCTCCAGATGGCTACCTTGCTTGTCTGTCCGGTAATTTGTCCTGTTAGTTTTTTCTACTGCCTTAATTTTACTGTCCGCTCATTGGACCATTCGACGTGTGAAGGGCCAATGACGTTTGTCCTAATTATTATCGCTGGATTAAATGCATATTTTATCCTATTTTCCTTAAATTATTTCCTTTAGACATATCACTTATACGAACTTTGAAGTTACGTAGGTGTTCATACAATAATATTGTTGTGCTAATTAGCTTACATATCTGTTGTTGATATTTTAACAGTGCATGATTTTTATTAAACATGATGTGTTTATTGCGGTATAATATGTGAAAGCCTCAATCGGTTTGCGTGTACTATCTGAATATTTTTCTTGGGTTTTATTTTTATATTTTGATTCCCCATTATTTCGACCACGTCGTGTGGTCCAGTATACTGATCTGCTAGTTTATTTGGTTTTGTTCCATTTTGCAAGAACACATAATCACCTATTTTGAAAGATTTTACATTTAGTCTTTTGTCGTGTCGTTCTTTGGATCTCACTTTTGCTTCTATTAGATTTTCTCTAGCCATTCTTCGAATTTCGTGTAAATGAGTTACCAATTTTATCAAATAACCACTGTACGTCGGAAGTTCATAGTCTACCCCCAAAGGTTCGCCAGATGGTACCCTTGCCAATTTTCCAAACACCAACTCGTAAGGAGTATGCTGTGTACCCTCATGCACACTGGTGTTATAATTGAAGATTGCCAATTGCACCCATTCGTCCCAGTCAAACTCCTTATCAGCGTATTGTTTCAAATATTCTCCTAATGCATGATGCGAACGTTCCAATGAACCGTTCGACTGCGGATGAAAAGCTGTTGTCCGAATTCTTTTTATTTTAAATCTTTTAGCTACTCGTCTGATTAATCCACTGAGAAAATTTCGTCCTTGATCTGTTAATATTGACTTTGGTGGTCCGAAAATACTGATAAAGTTTTTGACCATCGCGTCTGCGATGGTTGCTGACGTTGCATTTGGTAATGGAATAGCCAGACAAAATTTCATCAATTGGTCCTGTATTGTTAATATATACTCATTACCGTCTTTTGTCTTTGGTATTGGTCCGACTATATCCATAGCCACCTTGTCGAAAGCTGACCCTGGTGTATCTGTTAACACTATCGGTTGCTTCGTTTTGTTTCTTACGCATTTCTTTAATTGACATGGTAAACATCTCTGTATGTAATTCTGAATATCTACCTTCATCTTTTCCCAAAAATAATGTTGTCTGATTCGATTAAAGGTTTTCGTAACCCCTCTATGACCTCCTACAGCCGATCCGTGCATTTCCTGTTTTATTCCATCACGCTCCTGTTTACTAGGATACCTAACAATTCCATGACAAACTATTACTTTGGTCGGAATTCCCAAAAATCCCAAGCGTAATTCCGTCGCAATTCTATCCCACGGAACGTTTTCTACCGAATCTGTCTTTGCCAAACTTACACTCTGAATTTCCAATTCCTCTGTTAATTTTTTCAAACTACTCATTACTCTTTTGATGTGGCCTAAAATCAATGAAGATCCCTCTCCTGAGTTATCGCTAACCGGTAATGCTATATGATACCTATTTCCCTTTTTTACTGCACTAGCCTCTCCTAACTGTAGACCCGGAAAATATGGTAATTCGTTTCGATCTGCCAACTTCCGCGATCCTGAATCAAGAGACTCTCCCTTTGTGTTAAAAAAATAACTAAGTGGATCCTTGCGAGTAAAGAAAAGATCACGACTCTGTATGATATTTTCCGGTGGAATTTTCTCGATTTCCTCTTCTGATTGTCTTTCTTCATCGTCTAGCTTCTCATTGTCTGAATTGTGGTCCATGTTATTGTCATCTTCCTCCGGATCATCTTCTTCAGATTCACTGCAGGACTTTTCTCCATCTGATTCTGATACTTGTGGAATTTCCTTTCTTTTTCTCGTTTTTACTACTGATTCCTCGTCTGTACTGCTTTCTTCTGTCGTTTCTGAAATTTTCTTTTACTTTTTCTTCTTCCTCGGCTTTCGAGTTTCCTTTGGTGGTTTAGCTTTTTCTTTTATATTTGTTTCTTCCAGTTGTTCTTGTTTATCTTGGTTTTTCACCTGCCGTCTAGTAGTCATACCATGTCGTTCCGGTGGATCCTTGTTTTTGGTCCTTTTCTTAGTTGATTGTCCTGTTTCACCCTTTTCATTCTCTTCTTCTATGTTTTCGTCATCCTGGTTTACTATTGGTTCCTTATCAGCGTCCAAATTATACAAAGTTTCCTTCGGTGTTTTCTTTGGTGTTGTTACCTCAATCATTGCCGCCAGTTGTTCCTTTGTCAGGGACTCTCGCCACTGTTCCTCAGGATCCTCTTCATCGTTGTATTCTTCGTCTTCTTCAAATTCGAAGTCATCTTCTTCATTTTCCAAAAGCGTCATTATTTCTTCATCTGTCAACCCATCGTTGTTTCTCCGTCGTACTGCGAATATTTCTTCATCCGTGTCGTTTCTACTTTTGTCTCATTTTACTGGATTTCTGGATAATGCATCTGCATTTACATTCATTTTTCCGGTTTTGTATACTACGTCATACTCATATTCGGCCGATTTCAATCTCCATCGAAGTACTCGTGCGTTTCCATCTTTGCAAGTTCTAAACCAAACTAAGGGCTTGTGATCTGTTACGAGTGTAAACACTGTAGCGCGATTTCCTTCGAGCTGGAAAATCGCCTACCACGAACCCGAATTTCTCTCCCTTTTAATTTATCCCGAAGGAATGGGCGCCAGGCACATCAAGATGCACCAAGAGAGAATTCGTTCAGTCCCGGCTAAGACTGCGGCCGTCTCGAAGGCAGAGTGGCTGGATAAGCGATTAATGGTTCGGGCGAATTCACACGACACAAACAAATAAATAAATTAAATGCAATCACAGGAAAATACGGGAACCAAAGACTCGAATATTTATTTAATTAAAAGAAACAAACTAATGAGGTGAAAAACCGAAGGACTCGGAGTAAAACCCTCGTCCCGTAAATAACCGAATAACAATTTAGTACAGGAAGATCTTTGCCCGGTACACGATTTGCACACTTCAACGCTCACGCATTCTCAAACACACCGACGGTCGCGTCTCCTGGACTCATATTTTATCATGCGTGATATTGAGGCAATCTCACACACAAACACACGGCGTGGCTGACAGCACAATGCACTCCCGTTTACCCTGTCCGAATTAACGCGACAATAATTACATTCACCCGGCCCAGTCGATGCGGCAGTAGTAAAAAACACACACACGAAATCACGCGCTAGAGACGTCCGCAGGCGACGACACGACGATAAGGCGACTCCCCGTGAAAGCTTCCAAGGTGACACTTTATTAAACCCTCCCACAAAATACTAAATTTAAGGCTCGCATTTTACTAATTTCTCCCGGAAAGAAAATCCTCGACGGCTTCGAGTAAGACCGCATACGGTTTCCCGGACCGACCACGCGGCGATAAACAAAAGACAAAACCCGTACGCGACGTCACAAACACTCCTGCCGAAACACGGCGATCTCGATACCTCCGGCACGGCCGAACGAAGCATGCCGTCGGTTACACATTATAATTTCCCACGCTCGGGATTACAAAATTCACAAAGATATCAATTGGCCGTGGCCTTACACAAACAAAAAAACTCTTGGACGAAAGCTCACTGAATCGAGTCGCAGCTACGTGAACGGGAAAAACGGACTGGGTATCGTTGCCGTAAAAAGATCCATCCTCCCTCCGATGGATAATTCCCGAAACCTGATGACCGACAGAATCGATCCGCTCGCTCGAACTCACAACGGGGAAGTGCCTCGAGCATCGATTCGCGATCGCTCTCGTTACCGTCCTGCCTACCCCCCTGCCTAATCGCTCCGACAAATTCGGCCGTTTCCGGGCATTACTCGGCCCTTCTCGCCGCAACCGCAACGCCTCGCCCATCGACCCGCTGATCGATTCTTCGCGCATCCGAGGACTTCCTCGCGCGCCGGTAATTCAGAGCTCCGCAGAGGTACTCAGTTCCCCCTGCCTGATGACTCCCAGTGGATTTTCTCCACTATACAGCCTGAGACTCTGGACGGCTGTAAATCCCGGGCAATTGCGGCGATGATGCGAGGTTCCCATGCTGCGATGTTCTCCGCAAAATCCTCAGCCCTGTCGTTCGCGACTCCGACAGCAGGGAGGCAAGCCTCTCGATTCCGATATTCGTCCCGAGCCTTCTCGACTCGGCGTCTCCGATTCGACCTTCACGGCCACTGTTCCTCTCAAACGGCGCTCTCGTCCCGGCATACATGAAAATTCATTCAACAAAAATAATTACTAAATATCCTATATTACAACTAGGCCCTGCGGTGTCGCCTCGTGTGAGCCCGAACGATCGAATTTGTCGGCACAATATCCAGCCGCGCTACAACACTCTGCCATATAAATACGGCCTGAAGTGCAAAACACTATAGACAATGCCTCCTTTTCGTATGTATCGTATCGTGATTCTGCGTCATTTAATGTTCGTGAAGCGTATGCTACCGGTCTATCTGCACCAATGGGTCCTTGTGAAAGGATACCCCCGATTGCGTAGCCGGACGCATCTGTAGTTACAACAAACGGCTTTGAAAAATCCGGAAAAATCAAAACTGGTTCTGTACATAATTTTTCTTTTAATTCTTGAAAACTTCCCTCTTGACTTTTTCCCCATATGAAAGGAGTTTCGCTTTTGAGAAGATTTATCAGTGGTTTAGCCAACTTTGCATAACCCTCTATGAATCGACGATAATATCCCGTTAGTCCTAAAAATTTCCGAATACCCTTGACGTTGACCGGTCTTGGAAATTCCCGAACTGCTTCTACTTTCTTCGGATCCAATGTTAGTCCTTCTTCACTGATCACGTGACCTAATATGCCACTTCCCGTTTCAAAAATTCACACTTGTCCGGTTGCAAACTCAAATTAGCGGTCCTCAGACGATCGATTAGTTTCTTGCACTTTTCGTCGTGTTCTTCCAGAGTTTTTGCGTAAATCACGATATCGTCGAGATACACGAATAATTCCTATCCTTGCAGTCCCATCAATACCATATCCATTGCTCGTTGAAATGTGGGAGGAGCGTGTTTCAATCCCATAGGCATTCTGACGTACTCGTAATGTCCATATGGAGTTGTAAAAGCCGTTTTATGACTATCATCCGGATGCATTTTTATCTGATAGAACCCTGAAGCCAGATCGAACACCGAAAAATACCGAGCACCTCCCAACTGATCTAATATATCTACAATATTTGGCAAAGGATAAACGTCTCCTATTGTTTTTTCGTTTAATTGTCTAAAATCAAGAACTACTCTCCATTTCTTATTTCCCTGAGAATCCAATTTCCTTGTTACTACCCAGACCGGTGTGTTATACGGAGATTCCGACTGCCTGATTAATCCTGATTCTAAGAATTCAGCTACCTGTTTTCGTATTTCCTCTTTGTGAACCTCGGGAAACCGATATTGCTTTGAATTTACCGGAATTTCATCCGTCGTTGGGATCCTATGCGTTACTACATCTGTAGCCCCTAATTTTTCTCCTTTGATGTGAAATCTATCTATACCATATCTGATTATTTTATGCACAGCTTCTTTTTCTGTTTCATCTGTTGTACCCCGAATTATTTTCATCTAAAAAAACTGAAGAAATCTATTGGGAAATACTTACTGGCAAATCCACCGCGTCGCGAAGCCGACACGCGTAGGAATTTGCCGATTAAGTATCGTATGATGCCCGGTTAATGCACCCGGCATTGAGAAATCGTGCTGAGCGAGAATCGAACGATAGCCGATTCCCGATGTCGAAATAAAGGAAGTAAATCAAACGTATCAATTTGCACCTCGCGGATCGCGATCGGGAAATTGACAGTCTGAGTTCGACTAGAGAACAGAGAGGTTGGTCTCAGGTTCAGGCTCACGTTCATAAAGTTTAAAGATTGTAATACGAAATATTAACGACGAAGAAATTCATTACAACTTTTAAATAAAACTTGTTATTTAGTTTGTGTATACAAACTTGAGTTTTCACTCTTAATTTGGCAACGATCCCAAATGACCTCTTAAATTATATTTGTTGACCTCGCGTACAACAAAATTGGTGGCAGCGGTGGGATCCGCCAAAAGTCTTGTAACCAAACGTAACGACGGCAAGTGTCGAAGGACCAGTGCGAACGTTATCATCGACACGCACGGGGAAAAATATTATTCACCAACACCGGTGACACCGAGTCTCGACAACGCGGACGTTGAAAGGAGACACCGGCGCAAGTTCAACACGCAGACGTTGAATTGCTAGTAGCCGAGCCCGACACACAGACGTCGAGGCCACGAAGGAAGCAGAGACAACGGTCATCCCGAGGATCGACGAGGCGAGACCAACCCAGGAGTCCCGAGGACTACCAGAAGGATCAGCAGCATCCAGGAAGGACGACAGCAGCTCGTCAACGTACGACTCTGAACGAGAGGAAGGCAGAAAAATCCGCAATATGGAAAATTCTACTCCTGTAAGTGGCAGTCACAATTTTAGCTTGCGAAAATCAAAGCCAGTTAAGAATATATGTTCGACGACGATCGAGCGAGATCTTTAAAATTACCGGGTACAAGAGTATTGTCAAGGTTACTAGACTCATTCATAAATAATTTCCTAAATTTCGAAACCGTACAGCCGGAAGAAAATATCCATCCGAAAAAGCGCGTAAAGTCATCCGGGTTAGAGCGAGAGTCACCCGACACCTCGCGCGAAACCGAACACGAGTTTTACAACACCGTCGAGACCGAAAGAAATTACGAAATAAATTTAATAGATTTTTCTTTGCTTGACAACACCGTGTTAGAACCGCCCGAAATGCCGAACGAGGTCGTACCCATGACATTGAAGGAGGCGAGGTCTTTAATTCCTCGTTTCGATGGGTCAAAGCCCGAGGAGGTAGACGACGTTATAAACGCGTACGGCTATGCTGACAGAAAGGTAGCCGCGGCCGACAAAACCGACTTTGGTTTGGTTTGGTTTGGTTTGGTGGAGCGATACGAGCACTCAGTCCGGCTGGACCATTGTACTCGGGCCTTGTGGGGCACTCGCGATGCCTTAATTGTCCACGTTGTGTTCCTCAGACGCGGAACACAACCGACAGGCGTTGTTCGGGTCTTTCTTGACTTGACACCTTTCTTCGTAGGGATTACTGGTTACACAGGGTATCATGGTCAGTCCCCCGTCTCCCAGCATCCCTTCTTGGGGTTACCGGTAGCCCAGGGTATCATGGCCATTCCCCCCTGTTCCCAGCGCCCCCTTGTTGGGATTGCCGGTCGCCAGGGTATCATTACCTAGTCCCCCGTCCCCCAGCATCCCTATCTGTAGTCAAGCTAGGGAAAGATGGTCGGCCTCCTCAGAGCCCCAGGTTAAGGAGGCAAGACTGAAAGTATTCTAGGATAGACGCCTGGAATCCTAGAAGCATCGTTATGACGCACCATACCCCGGTGCCATGAAGCCCGAGCACGATAGCTTACACTCTGGCCAGGGATAGCTATTGCGGAGCGTCGAGTCTGATACACACAGACTCGGCGTCCCGGGCGATGGGTACGCTACGTCCCCTACGCCGATTCGGTCTCAGGTTCGATTCCCGACGTCGGACTTTCGTCGCGTCTCACCGAGAATGAAAACAATGGAGTACAGCTATATACCTTTCGACAGCGATATACATCCGACACTAACACTTGGAGTTACCGTATGCGAGTGACCGATGTATATATCTGGAGCTTCGTCTCGTCCATGTTTTTTTCCCTTCTCGTCGAAACATACAAAGCCGGGAGTCGAACCGTCGACCTCCCGATGCTTAGGTCTTAGAGGCGAGCACGCTAACCACTAGATCACCGCACCGGTTACAAAACCGACTTACTGGAAGCCGTATTAGAAACAAATATAGTAGGAAAAGCCGCGAAAGCTATCAAATACAAACAGATAGATAGCTTCAAACAATTTAAAGAGGAAATGACCACCCTTTACGGGACGCTACGGACAGTCGCCGCACTACAGGTTGAATTTAACACTAGCAAACAAAAACCGAACGAGTCGGTATTAGCATACGGGCAACGGCTAGAAAAAATTATGATGGACCTGATAGACGCAAGCACAGCCGCGGAAGGAAATGTCATGAAAAAACAGGGCGTCGAAGAGTATATCCGACAGACGGGACTGCATAATTTCGAGAGAGGATTCAGGCGAGAGTACCAAATTATCGTGAAGGCACGAGGATTCGCCAACCTCTCGGACGCCATGAAAGGGGCCATGGAGGAGGAAAGATCGGCGCAGGGCAACGACTCCATCAACAAGCAGACGTATGGCGACAAGTCTGCGCAGAAATGCCATAATTGTGGGAAGCCCGGGCACTTCGCCAGGGAGTGCAGGGGCCCGACCGGACGATCCAGTCTACCCGCACCTGGGGGACGTCGGTCCCTAAATACCGTGGAAATAGTCTGCAACTACTGCAAAAAGAAAGGGCACGTCTACAACGAGTGCCGAGGACGCTTGCGCGACGAAGCCGCGGGTAATCAGAGTCAGGGAAATAACGGAAATAATGATTCCCGCGGAAGAGGAAATTATCGAGGTCGAGGAAATTACCGCGGACGAGGAAATTACCAGGGGCGAAACAATTACCAAGGCCAAAATAATTGGCAAGGTCAAAATAATAACCAGGGACAAAGCGGTCAAGGACAAAACGGATAGGGACAGGGAAATACCCCTGCACCCGAGACAGAGAAGAAAACCCTGGGGATGCTGCGCCTGAACACCCTCACCGCATGGGGAAGCGAGGAAAAACCCCGCGAGACGATACGCCTATACACAGTAGACCTGCCAACGCCGAGCGAGACAGCAAGCGATTTCCACATCGAATCGCCGGTGGCAAACATTGGCATCTTCACTCTCAAGGCCGACACAGGAGCTCAGTGCAGCATCCTGAAAGAGTCCACGCTGACATCCGACACCCCAATCGAGGAAGCCGCCGTCGACCTAGCAGGTGTAGCGGGTAAAATAATAAAACCCTTATGCCGAGCTCAGGTGACACTTGAAACCCCGACAGTCGCGATCAATCACTGGTTTTACGTCGTAGGCAACGACGTACCGCTTAACGTCGACGGATTGCTCGGAATGGAATTCATCAAAAAACACCAGGCCGACATATTAGGGGGAGAAATATTAAAATTATACGGACACTGTATGCCACTAATCGACGGGGCAACCACCGTAAATTTACCACCTCGAAGTGAAAATTTATTGCATGCAAAAACGAGCAGCAAATTCGTCGGACTCGTCCAAAAGATCGAAATAGGCGAAGGAATACTTCTGGGGTCATGCATCACACCGCCGAAGGGAAACAGCTGCGTCGTGAGCATTGTAAACACGACGGAAAAAGAAGCACGGGTGCAGCGACCGACCGTCACGCTCGAACCGCTGACGCTGACCGAGCTATCAGGCGAAGGTGACACCGAGGCGCTCCAGATAAGTACAATCGGAACGACAAGCGGAGCGAGCCGTCTAGAAAAAATACGTGAAGAATTACGGACTGCTCACCTGAACGAGAAAGATTGCTAATCGCTCATAGAAATATGCGAGAATTATGAGGATATATTTCACCTGGAGGGGGACAAACTCCAATGTACGGATAAGGCCGAGCATACCATACCGCTCCAGGAAGGGACTCGACCGATCAAGGTCAACCCATATCGACTACCCGAGGCCCACAAAAAAGAGGTCCAGAAACAAACTCAGGAAGTGCTAAATGACGGAATAATCCAACTGAGCCGAAGCCAATGGAACGCGCCACTATTGGTCGTAGCGAAGAAACCCGACGCCACGGGAAAAGTGCGTATGAGGATCGTCGTAGACTTCCGGAAATTAAACGAAGCTACGATCGGAGACTCCTACCCACTGCCCAATATTACCGAAATATTGGACCAGTTGGGAAAGGCACAATACTTCACCACGCTCGATCTCGCATCTGGGTTCCACCAAATCCCGATGGCGGAGAGCGACAAAGAAAAAACAGCATTCTCAACGCCACAAGGGCACTTCGAGTACACTCGCATGCCCTTCGGCTTAAAAAACGCACCGCCGACCTTCCAGAGATTGATGAATTCCGTACGGTCCGGGCTGCAAGGAGTAAAATGCTACGTATATCTGGACGACATCGTAATCTACGGAACGACGCTCGCGGAACACAATAAACGGCTAACAGAAATTTTCCAACGACTCAGAGAAGCCAAGCTGTCGATCCAGCCGAGAAAATGCCATTTCCTGAAAAAAGAGACACAGTACCTCGGGCACGTCATATCCGAAAAGGGAGTAAAACCGGATCCTGAAAAAATCATCGCTGTAAAAAATTTCCCTACGCCAAAAAAAGTGAAGGGCATACAATCATTTTTAGGGTTAGCAGGATACTACCGCAAATTTATTAAAGATTTCGCGAAGATGGCAAAACCTCTCTCCGAATTAACTAAGAAAGATATAAAATTCAAGTGGACTCCCAGGCAAGATGAGGCTTTCGAAAAATTAAAAACCATGCTGACAACGGCACCGATTCTGCAGTACCCGGACTTCGAGAAACAGTTCATGGTAACGACCGACGCATCAGATAAGGCGATAGGAGCTATCCTATCGCAGGGCGAGGAAGGTCAAGACCTACCCGTGTGCTACGCGAGCCGCACACTTAATAAAGCCGAGCAAAACTCCACGACGACGGAAAAAGAACTGCTCGCTATCGTCTGGGCAACAACACAATTCCGACCATACATATATGGAACACGATTTAAGGTGGTTACTGATCATAAACCCCTCACGTGGTTATTCGGAGTAAAAGATCCAGGATCCCGCCTCGTGCGTTGGAAAATCAAATTATCCGAGCACGACATCGAAATACATTATAAAGCTGGAAAAATTAATACGAACGCCGACGCTCTTAGTCGAATATACACCACAACACGAGCGCAAGCGAGAAAACAAGCCGGAGACAGCGAAGCGGCAGGTACGAACGAACGCACAAAGAGGAGAGCCGAGAAGAGAGAGAGTGCACTAGTGGACGACGAGGAGGCCGATACCGCCGCGAGCGCGCAAGCGAGAGAGGAGCTGTGCGACGGAGAGTGCGATACCCGCGTCGACAGCGAGGCAGCGGGTACGGACAGCCGCACAAAGCGGACGAGCCAAGAGCGGGACGCGGAGCACGGGGAGGCAAGCCACCAGCAGCTAGAGTATAGCGGCGACGCGCAACCCGATGCTTCCGACGAGGATAGCCGCAGCATAGGCGGAACCTGCCCCGACGAGGTAGCGCGCGAAAAATTCATACGCGAATATCACGATGCCCCTCTGGGTGGGCACCAGGGCATGGCGAGAACGCTCCAGCGTATACAGCTCAAATATCGCTGGCCAGGCATGAGAAGGGAAATCGAAAAATATATTTCGAAATGTAAGAAATGCCAAACGAATAAAATATCTCCGAGAGGAAGGGCACCGATGGTCATCACCGACACACCGAGCCGAGCATTCGAAAAATGCGCTGTCGATATAGTAGGACCGCAGACGGAAACCTCTGCCGGAAATAAATGCATACTCACCTTTCAGGACGCCCTCACAAAATACAGCGCTGCAATACCTCTAAAAAATCAAGAGGCTAAGGAAGTAGCTAAAGTCCTCGTGACCGAAATAATCTGCCGTTACGGTACACCGGGAACAATTGTATCCGACCAAGGGACAAATTTTCTCAGCGACACGTTTAAGGAAATGTGCAAATTACTAAAAATCACAAAAATCCAAACCACCGCATACCATCCCGAATCAAACGGAGCCCTGGAACGGTCCCACAGGACCTTGGCCAAATATTAAAAAAATTTCGCGAACGAAGACCAGGAAAATTGGGATGAGTGGTTACCGTATGCGATGTTCACCTATAACACTACGCCACACACAGCCACGGCCCTCACGCCGCACGAGCTGGTGGAAGGTGACCGGGCAGAGATACCGACGGCGCTGAAACAAGAGCCGAGACTCACTTACACCTACGACAACTACGTCCAAGAATTAAAAGAAAAATTACGAGCAGCATGGAAGCTCGCCCGATCCCATTTAATCGCCGCGAAAGAAAAATCGAAAATAAATTACGACAAAAAGAGCAAAATAATCGACTTCAAAGTAGGAGACAAAGTCCTCGTATACGACCCCACTGTACGACTAGGCAGATCGGCTAAATTAACCCCGAAAAAAATCGGACCCTACGAAATAATTGCTAAACAATCCGCAGTAAACTACACGATAAAAAAGGGAAAGAAATCCGTAAAAATTCACGCGAACCGACTTCAGCATTTTGTGGAGTCCTAGCCTGGACCCACATACGGTGCGGAGTATAAACATACACCAGAAAAAAAAAAATAAATAAATAAAATTAAATAAAAATATCTACATATATATATTAACTCCGAATAAACGCAAAGAATAGGTAACGCAATAAATAGCAAACGCAATAAATAAATAAAATCAACACAGTCGACTAAGCTTTAACAAAACCATAAAAGGGAAAAACCCTTAATTTATTAACCTCCTCACATTTAATAACCTCACATCCCGATAATAACACACGGGACACCACCAACGATCTTCCTCAAAAAGGGCGACGAGGCCGATAAAATCGGGATACGGCTCGAGCTCCCCGCGGAATACTCCGTCACCCCAAAGGGCGTCGATGGCCACCCGCAGGCGACGGCAAGCACGGCGAACCTCAAAGGCACGACGTAGGAAAATTGTCTCCGGGGAGAGCACACTCGGAGGAAACATTGCTAGATGGTAAATTAGCAAAGACCGGAAGACCCCGGGAAAAAATTTTTACCAAGCACAAAAAACTCACCACTTGTCTCCGCAAATTCACCGGCATACCCGCCCCTCCACAAACAATCACCCGATAGCAGTCCATAGTAGTTGACGGAAAATAAAATACTTCCAACTGGACGCAACGAAAGTTGGACAAAGAATGAGGCAGGGACAGACGCGACGGAACGCGAGAACAAAAAACTTCTAAATAAGAATAAAATAAAATAAAATAAAAATGAAATTTCTACATACACACAACTCAGAAATTTTATCCGACTTCCAGACTCACGGAACTGTCAAGCCATCAGGAGGCAGCGACAACCACCAACACAGCATATGAAATACGAAAATTCACTGACTCGCCAGGAATCTTCTACGAAGAAATTGGAACCCTTACCGTCGCTCAAGATATATGGAGGCTCGTAATAAACCTGGACTTAAAATCGCTACGCGTAAGAGAGCAAGACATTTTAACAAATCTGAGGGAATTGGAGCAACTGTGTAAAAAACAAATGTCCTTCGATTTTTTGGGCTCCATACTCGACACCACGCTCACAGAAATGAACGGCAGAATAATAGAAACCATGGACGTACTGCACGAAATATTAAATAAAAACCGACAAGACCGCAGAGGACTAATAGATGGATTAGGGACTATAGTAAAATCTATTACCGGAAACATGGGGATCTAGGAAAAAATGGCCGAGGAAAAAATGGCCGAGGAAAAAATGGCCGAGAAAAAAATGGCCGAGAAAAAAAGGCCGGGGAAAAAAAGGCCGAGGAAAAAATGGCCGGGAAAAAATTGCCGAAAAATGGTCTAGGAAAACTAGCCCCCGGAAAATTGGCCCGCGGAAAATTATCCCCGGAAATTTAGCCTCTACAAAACTTCAACTTTCAACTTTCAACTTTCCACTCAATATTCAAAACCGATTCTATGGGAACAGATTTTTTTTCATAAAAAAATAGTATTTCTGTTGGCGGTCGGGGGCGGCTCCGCCACCTCCGCCCCCCCCCCCCCCCTCACGAGGATAGACGGGAGGAGCGCGGACACGAGACGACAGGATGCGGCAATCACCGAAAGAAACACGACGATACAGACATGGCAACAACGCTGGACAGAAGGATCTACAGGCAACTGGACGAGACGACTGATAAACGACCTGAGACCGTGGCTTGAAAGGGAGTTCGGGGATGTAAACTTTTACGTCACCCAGCTCCTGACAGGACACGGTTACTTTTGACGGTACCTCTACAGGATGAACAGAGTACAGACGCCAGACTGCAAATACTGCGGACACGAACAGGACGACGCGGAACACACGTTCTTCGAATGTGACCGCTGGACAACACTCAGACGGAGACTGGAGACGACCGTTGGTCCCATCACCCCAGACAATATTGTCGAGGTGATGCTCCATACAACAGAATGGTGGCAACTTGTTGCCACCTACACAGAGACGATACTCAGACGAAAAAACGCAGACGGCTGCCTCGAATGACAGAACAGACAAACTGACGTGAGACGAAACGAATAGACGGAACGAACAGACGTACACAGACAGCTCCCCCAACCAGAAGTAATATTAACATAGTTCCTGGTTGAGGGAGGATCGAAAGGAGAGGGCGGTTTAGTGGGTAGGCTACGGGAGTCCCACATACCCACCAGCTGGGCTGGTGGAATCCGTAACCTGGATTCCGCAAATTCCGTTTTTCTTTACGGAACCCTTAGGGATTCCGTAAAGAAAAAGAAAAAAAAAAATAATAATAATAATAATAATAATAATAATAATAATAATAATAATAATAATAATAATAATAATAATAATAATAATAATAATAATAATAATAATAATAATAATAATAATAATAATAATAATAATAATAATAATAATAATAATAATAATAATAATAATAATAATAATAATAATAATAATAATAATAATAATAATAATTCACGCAGGTGGCGGGAGGGCGGGAACCCCCTCTCGTTCGGGATGTGACGACCCCGCGTACACCGAGTAAGTTGAGGGGGACTGATGTCGGCTCGGGTCCGACGGACGGCCCCCGAGACGACCCCAGGCGGTGGGAGGATGTAAAACCCCTCTCGCCCGGGATGTGACGACCCCGGGGATACCGAGTAAGTCGAGGGGGACTGAAGTCGGCTCATGCCCGACGGATGACCCCTAAGGCGACCTCAGGGACCGTGCTACGTTCCGGCACGGTACGGGGAGTCGCGCCCCCGAGAGACCCTTAGCAGAAAGGAACAAACAACAATGAAATGCACGGACAAAACAAGGATATACCTCAGGTGGTACCCCCAACACAGGGGCAATCCACCCCGGGCGACGGTCGGGTTGAAGCCCCGGCGGCCCGTGGCAGCGGCATGGATTCTGAGGGCCGCAGAATGTGCAAGGACTTGAAGACGAGGACAGCGACGAGGAAAACGGACACGAAAAACAGAACGGACAAGACGATACTGGACCTGCTAGTCAGGGAAAGGACATCCAGCGTGTCGAGCACAGGCAGCGGAGCGAGCTTTACCTCGGCTACCTCCGCTGTCGACAGTGAGACGCAATACCTGAATGAAACGATACGGAACGACCCGGACATCGCGGACCTACTGACGCGGATAAAGATAACGGCGACAAAAATGGCCGAGGCAGCCGCTGTGCAATAGAACATGCACATGACGGTCAAGAACGGAATCAAGACGATTCTTGAGGCAGCCGACGTGGCGCTGCATAAGCTCGCGAAGGCAGCCCCAAGAGGACACGTCACGGACTATGAACAGACAGACACGGAAACGGAGACGAAAGAACAGGAGACGCAACGGACGAAACGAAAACGTTCGGCGACCGCGACCCCACCGGAGTCTTCTCAGAAGCGACCTCCGACAGGCGAAGCGGCCGAAGTCTGGAAGACAGTCACGCGTAAAAAGACCAAGACAACGGCACGAAAAAACAAACAAAACGAGACAAACACGACGAAAGCGACGAAAGCGACGAAAGCGACGAAAGCGACGAAAGCAATAGACGCGACGAACGCGACGAACGCGACGAACGCGACGAACGCGACGAACGCGACGAACGCGACGAACGCGACGAACGCGACGAACGCGACGAACGCGACGAACGCGACGAACGCGACGAACGCGACGAACGCGACGAACGCGACGAACGCGACGAACGCGACGAACGCGACGAACGCGACGAACGCGACGAACGCGACGAACGCGACGAACGCGACGAACGCGACGAACGCGACGAACGCGACGAACGCGACGAACGCGACGAACGCGACGAACGCGACGAACGCGACGAACGCGACGAACGCGACGAACGCGACGAACGCGACGAACGCGACGAACGCGACGAACGCGACGAACGCGACGAACGCGACGAACGCGACGAACGCGACGAACGCGACGAACGCGACGAACGCGACGAACGCGACGAACGCGACGAACGCGACGAACGCGACGAACGCGAACCCCAAGGCCAGGAAACGCAAACCGACCCCCAAACAACGGGGGACGGCTGTTTTTGTCAAGCCGAGGAACGACAGAACGTACTCTGACATAGTACGGAAAATACGGACGACGGTGGATCCAACGAAGAGTCACGTGCAGGTGACGACTCTGAGGAAAACCAAGGACGGCCTGTGTCTTTTAAGGATACAGACCAACAAGGACGGACGAGAAAACTTCCAGCGCGCACTTCAGGACGCGATCGGAGACGATGGCAACGTCAGGACCGCGACCTCCAGGGTTCAACTGGAGATCATGGACTTAGACTGCGTCACGACCGAGGACGACGTGAGGAACGCGCTGCGATGAGAAACAGGACGAGACGCGGACTTTGGCGTCCACATCTTCGGTCCGAACCGGAACGAGCAGTACATGGCGGTGTGCGAGCTCGAACCGCACGAGGCCGCGGTGCTGCTTGGCCGGGGACGGATCGGGATAGGCTTGGTGCGTTGCCGTGTCCGAGAACGAGTGACTGTGGCGAAATGCTTTAGGTGTCTGGGGTACGGACACACTAAGGCTAACTGCCCGAACGAGGACCGAACGAAAAGCTGCAGGAAATGCGGAGAAACAGGACACTTTGCAAAGGACTGCAAAAATAAACCAGCTTGTCCCCTGTGCACCGCGGCGGGGCACGGTGACTCCATTCCTGACGTAACGATGACATCGGATAGAATTCTGTCACAGGTGAGGCGATGGCAGGTGATCGAGGACTATACGGCCAGCGACCACCAGTACATAGCCTTCGAAGTGGCAGGATCGACAACAACGATACGGACAAGGACCCAGCAGCCCCCGCGGTGGAACGTAAACAAACTGGACGAACGGAAGTTCTCGGAGGAACTGGTGGCAGCACCAGCCCCGATTACAAAAGTCCCCCCAGAGCTGGTTGGCCGGCAAAGGGCGGAAAGACTGGCGGACGAGACGGCAAAACTGACGGAACAGCTGTGCAACGACACAATGCCGAAACGACGAAACGGACGAAACAAACAACCGCAGTACTGGTGGACGGACGAAATTGCCGAACTGCGAAGAAGCTGCCTGGCAAATAGACGACGAGTCACAAGGGCTGGCGGAAGACCCGAAAGGGAAAACCTCCAAGCCGCCTACAAGACAGCTCGGAAGACGCTGACGAAAGCCATCAGAGACAGCAAGACGCGATGCTGGAAGAAGCTCTGCGAGGAGGTGGATCGTGACCCCTGGGGAACCGGCTACAAGATTGTGACCGGCAAACTAGGGGGACGAAACCCGCCGGAACTCAAAGACGCCGAAACCGCACGACGGATCGTCGACGGACTTTTTCCGACACACCCGACACGCACGGACGAGACAGACGACACGGAGGTACCGGCAGCCCCTATCTTCACCGCGGAGGAGCTCACTAGAGCATCCAAGGCGTTGAAGACTAGAAAGGCACCGGGACCAGACGGAGTACCGGGAGAGATTATCCGGCTGATGGTTAACCTAAGGCCCGAGATATTCCTCGACCTGTACAACACGTGTTTAACAACAGGAACGTTCAGCGCCAGGTGGAAGGCGGCGAGGCTGGTACTTATCCCCAAAGGTAAGGGCGACCCCGGCACGCCGTCGGCCTACCGGCCCCTGAGTTTACTTGATACGACAGGGAAACTCTATGAACAATTACTGAGACCAAGACTCACAGACGCGATACAGGCCGGGGCGGTCTTTCGGACCAGCAGTACGGCTTTAGAAGGGGACGATCAACGATTGGAGCAATCCAAAAAGTGGTCGACACCTTCAGAGACACGGACAGACATTGTCACGCAGCGCGGCCAATCGTGCTGATGGCTACCCTGGATATCAGGAATGCTTTCAACTCGACCAGGTGGGTGGATATCTTGGAGGCGCTAAGAGGCGACTTCGGGATTCCCCTGTACTTGGCCCGAGTTGTAGAGGATTACCTGAAAAACAGACGAATCACTTACGAAACCACAGAAGGACAGGTGACGAGACAAATCACTGCGGGGGTCGCGCAGGGATCCATACTCGGACCGGACTTTTGGAACGGAGTGTACGACAGTCTGCTCAGACTGGAGCTCCCGCTCGGCGTACTCCTCGTCGCTTACGCCGATGACGTGGCGGCGGTGATCGTGGAGCGGACCCCAGAGCTGGCGCAGTTTAAACTGAACCAGACCATGAGACGCGTCGGACGTTGGATGACCGACCACGGACTACAACTAGCGACAGAAAAGACGGAACTGATCTTCCTTACAAGGAAACGGATACAGACAACACTGCCCATGTGGGTTGGGACAGAAGAGATCGAGACCGGAGGGGAAGTCAAGTACCTGGGGGTGACCCTAGATACAAAGATGACCTTCTGGCCACATATACAAAGGACAGCCCGGAAGGCGGCCGAGAGGATAGCATCCTTAAGCCGCCTGATGGCAAACACAACTGGACCGAGACCGGGGAAATGACGACTGTTATTGTCGACGGCCCACTCGATCCTCTTATACGGCGCGGAGATCTGGGCAGACGCCCTGAAGACCAAGAAGTACTGCCACGCAATGACGACAGTACAGAGACAGGGCGCGCTGAGGATCGCCTGCTCCTACCGGACTGTCTCTGCACAAGCTGTCCTGGTGGTGGCGGGCGTGATTCCCGTGGACCTTCTGGCGTTCGAGCGCAAGAGGATACACGGGAGGAGCGCGGACACGAGACGACAGGATGCGGCAACCACCGAAAGAAATACGACGATACAGACATGGCAACAACGCTGGACAGAAGGATCTACAGGCAACTGGACGAGACGACTGATAAAGGACCTGAGACCGTGGCTTGAAAGGGAGTTCGGGGATGTAAACTTTTACGTTACCCAGCTCCTGACAGGACACGGTTACTTTAGACGGTACCTCTACAGGATGAACAGAGTACAGACGCCGGACTGCAAATACTGCGGACACGAACAAGACGATGCGGAACACACGTTCTTCGAATGTGACCGCTGGACAACACACAGACGGAGACTGGAGACGACCGTTGGTCCCATCACCCCAGACAATATTGTCGAGGTGATGCTCCATACAACAGAATGGTGGCAACTTGTTGCCACCTACACAGAGACGATACTGAGACGAAAAAACGCAGACGGCTGCCTCGAATGACAGAGCAGACAAACTGACGTGAGACGGAACGAATAGACAGAACGAACAGACGTACACAGACAGCCCCCCCAACCAGAAGTAATATTAACATAGTTCCTGGTTGGGGGAGGACCGAAAGGAGAGGGCGGTTTAGTGGGTAGGCTACGGGAGTCCCACATATCCACCAGCTGGGCTGGTGGAATCCGTAACGTGGATTCCGCAAATTCCGTTTTTCTTTACGGAACCCTTAGGGATTCCGTAAAGAAAAAATAATAATAATAATAATAATAATAATAATAATAATAATAATAATAATAATAATAATAATAATAATAATAATAATAATAATAATAATAATAATAATAATAATAATAATAATAATAATAATAATAATAATAATAATAATAATAATAATAATGATTTGGCATACCTTTAACCAATGCCGTCTGTTTATAAGCCGTCGAATACCTCGGGTGACGTTTGATCTTTTTTGATTTTTTGAGACTCTCCACGTCGTCTCGAGCGTTTGACGTTAGTTTACAAAGCTTCACTATTATAAATAATAGTCAATTAAGTTACAATTTTGAGATATCGGAAGATAAATATAATCATACGTTGAAAGAATTACGAACCTACAAACGTCCAGGGCCCGGGATGTTTCCCTAGCTTGTCAGCAAGAACGCTATTATAGGATTACGTCACATTGTTAGTGCGTCGAGATAAACCGAACACACTTGCAACCATTGACGCTCGTAATATCGGAGGAAACTTCTGATCGCAGTTGGCGATGCCTGAGGTAAGGCGCGTTTCAAACCGTCGTACGCATCACGAATCTTTTCATCGGGCAAGAACGCCAAGGCCATCACTTTTTTTACGAAGATTTTGATCATTTCGTCTTCCCGTACAAGAGCAGTGAGCTTCAGCTTCTTTATTTTTTTCAACACTGCCTTTTAAAAAAAAAGTTTATTAGAAGATGGAATAATACCTGTTGTAATACAACGGTATTCAGAGCTTGAAACGATTCTTAAACAAATTGCTCTGCTTTTTCAGCTCATTCACTGTAGAAGTTACTTTTAATTCTAAGCACTAATATACATCTATATAGAAAGAGCACGAGAGAAAGGTAGGAGCGAGCGAGCGAGACAGTTGGAATTATTCGAGCGAGTCGAAGATCTTTCAAAGGGACTGATAACATCTATTGTCCTCTCGTCTAACGGGACTCTCCGCTCGAATAATTTCGATACCCGAAATTCGCCAGATCGGCGTAAGCGTTTCATTCGTTCTCGGACAGTGGCCCGAGTCACACTGCAATATAAAGGGATCCCTATATTTTCAAAGTATTAACTTTATCGCAAATAAGAATTTCAACTATCAGTTTATTTCGCTATTACGCCTCCTTCCGAGATTTTCAACGAAGATGGACGACAATCAGATCAAGTCTGTCTGGATCATTTCTTCGAGGAAGGAAGCTGATCATCGAGGAATTTATTTGCATCTTTAGTCATCCTCGTGGCGAATAAGTTAAGTTTTATAATCTGATAGTCTTGCGATTTACTCGAATTTGATATGGCCTGCCGGGGACGAATTTTACTAATTATTATTGACTAAAAGTGAATCGCTTTCTTAAATTATATTGCTCCCGAAATTGATTGATTATTTTAAAAGTATATGTCTGTGTTTTATGTTTAAGGTATTAGATCTATATTATTCGCACATGTTCTTTTTGTTTTCTCCTGTGTAAATCGGAATATTATATGTGATCAGCAACTATGGTTTATAAAACAAAATCTAAGGAGTCTATACAGTAAAATGAATGTTGCCCCGATATTTTCTGTTTTATTTATTGTAGTTATAATTTATTTATTAAAGGGTCTCATAAATATAAATTTTAGCATTGTTTTTAAAATCTATTTGCAGTAAAATTTAACAGCTGATAAATTCTTCAATATTTTTAAAAGGTTATTTTAAGTCCAATAATATTCGTGCAAATAAATAATTTTCTTTTTTTAACTAAGTAAATTCATTACATTTTTGGCGCCCAACGTGGGGCACGACCGCGACCACGTTAAAATAAATATATATGTCTAGGAATAATTCTAAAGAGTCACCTCGTCTAACTCGATCGAGAACAAAAAAAAATGATGATTTAGACGAAAATAAGAGAAAGGTAGAAAAACAGAAAGCTAGGAGAAATTCTAATAAAATTACAAATAAATCTAGGAAAGACGAGAGTGGGACGATAATGGCTGAGGAGGCATTGATGACAGAGCAGCTACAACAGGAGCAACAACGTTTGAGAGAAGCGAGAGAACGGCTTACGGAGCAAGAAGCCGAGTTACAACGATTGCGTCGCGCGAATGCTCGGCAAGAAGAAATTGGACAACAACAGAACGACGGTGTTGGCGATCGGTTAGTAAACGGGCTGATGAATCACCTCCAGTACCTTCACATAAACGTTAAAGTTCCGAAATTCACAAACGAGATTAATCCTAACGAATTTATAGAGGATATAGATCGTTATTTCCGGTTCAAGAACGTTCGTGGAGAACACGAGTTACTCGTAATTGAGAGCATAATTGATGGAAGGGTTAAAATATGGTATGACATAAAAAAAGATCAGATTGAAAACTATCAGGCTTTTAAGACGGCGTTCTTGGAAGAATTTTACTCTATCCCAATAAAAGTAGCTTTCAAAAATCAATGGCTAGCTCGCAGATATAAACCAAAAGAATGTAGCATGCAATCGTTTTTCTTCAAGCAAATACGCGAAACGAAATACTTTGATCCTCCACTGACTACATATGAGATAAATTATAACATCATTCAACAATTTCCATCGAGAATTCAAATAGCCTTGGCAACGGTCGATTTTGAAAGGACAAACGCAATCGCTCAAGCATTAACTCAGCTCGACGGCGTACAGAATCTTAGCGAAAACGATAGAAATAGAGACTGGAGGAATAACGGCTATAATCCGGGACATCAACATACACAGCCCGAGCAAGTTAGCAGTATACAAGTACAGGACGATGAAAGATCGAGTTTCGGGAACAATATGCCGCAACGCCGTAATAATAACGGCCGTTTCGTAAACAGAAATAATAATAATAGAGGTTTCAATAATCAACAGGCCTTCACTGACTATCCGACAAGTAATAGCTATTCAGCGGCTGTAGGTGGTTATCAAGCAGTCCCACAACAAAATCGCTTTTATCCGAATGCCTACACAACAAATCATTTGATTTTACCTGATGTTAGATTCCCACCACCGAACATGTATCGACCGAATTCGAATCCACAAAACTCTAACTCTAACGGTACAGCTCATTTAAACTAAATGTAGGTGCGATACAGAAAGGTCCAATATCGTGCCAGCAATTTTTTGATTTTGTGGAGGACCTCAAACGGGATGTCGAGGGTGATTTCTCTCAGACGTACTTGCCGCGGACAGTTATCGGAGTTTGTCCGCGAGTCAAAATAACTATGGCAAATAATTCGGCGGATGCATTAGTCGATACAGGTAGTCAGGTCACGTGCGTGGCCGAAGATTTCTATAAAAAAATAATAGCGCAATCAAAAGTTATCGAATTCCCTGTTTCTAATATTTACATAACGTCTGCGATCGGAAAAAAGGCTACCACGGTAAAACGGCAGATCCTTATGGAAATGGAGATAGGTGAACTGAAAGTTACGCATGTATTTTTGGTGATTCCTTTCTTAACGCAAGAAGTTATATTGGGCTGTGACTGGTTTTTGAAGAATAAAGTAGTAGTCGATTTTAACAATCAAACAATCGATGTATTAGGCAGGAGATTGAGTTCGGCGACAGTCTCATTTGAGCGAGGATCGGCGGAGAGAGTCGAATTACTCATGGCAAACCAAATTATGCACTTGCGAATAATAACGTATGAAAAACGAAAGGAGATTGAGCACAATAATGAGCTCACCGATGAGATAACTCACGTAATAGTAGTCGATCAACAAAATAAAATTTCTGAGCTCACGACACAGTCATCAATCGATATTAATAATCGAATAATCAATTTAAAAGAGAAGAACGAATCAGTAATGATTCAAAGCCTTGTTACAAGTAATGAAGATCTATTACGGACTAAAGGATCAAACGAGAATACGAGTCATCGATATAAACAAGACACTATAAGGTGTGACATTAAAAAAGCCAATGAATCCATGAATCAGGGTATCTATGTTAATAGAGTAATACAAGTAAAAGAGTTATTTGAAAATGAAAATTACGCGAATGAATATAGCGACGACGCTGTGTCAATCAATAACGAAACGAATAACATAAATGTTTTGAAGAAAATTGAGGAAAGTGGTAATCACTTGTACGGACCCGATTTTACAAAAAATAAGAGGGAATTTGAGTTAATGGAAAATAAGGCAATGGAAATTAATGATGACAGTGTCGAGGGTGATAGAATTCATACTATTAACGAAATTGTCCAAGGGGAGGAGCCTCTCTCTGACGACCTTCGCCCTGTCGCGCGAAAGCTAATGACGCTGGATCCGGATCAGTCGAGCGCTCTCTTCGATTTGATTAAGGAATATCGACCATTATTTTCTGAAAAAGCAGGGTGTACCTCAGTTTATGAACACCGTATAAAATTAACGAAACCAAAAGCGGTTGTTAAGAGGTCTTATCCAGTCCCGATTGCGTTGCGTCCTGCGGTTGATAAAGAGATAAAAAATATGTTAGAAGCGGGAATAATAGAAAGGTCTGTGAGTCAATTTTGCAATCCGTTGCGTATTGTCAAGAAAAAGGGAGGAAAAATTCGATTATGCCTTGATGCACGATTTTTGAACGATATTATAGAGGGGGATAATGAATCGCCACCCCCAATCGCGGAACTAATGCAAAAATTTCATGGAAAAAAGGTAATGACGACGCTAGACTTGACTTGTGGGTATTGGCAAGTTCCTTTGGCGGATAAATCACGACCATATACTGCATTTTTACACGGAACAACGCTATATCAATTTTGCCGAATCCCTTTTGGACTCAAGACAGCGGGTAGTGGATTTATCCGAGCGTTAAGCCTTGCAATGGGGGATGAAAGTAATGAATTCGTAACACTTTATGTAGATGACATTTTAATAGCGTCAAATAGTTTCGATAATCATCTGAAGCATCTAAGGGTTGTTTTCGATAAATTGCTTGGAAGCAACTTCACGTTGAAGTTAGACAAAGCTTTATTTGCGCGAACCTCGGTACCATTCCTAGGGTTTATATTGTCGACAGAAGGAATAAAACCCGATCCGGAAAAATTAGCAACAATTCTGAACTTCGAGGATCCGCGTAGTAAATTGGACTTGCAAAAATTTATGGGCACGTGCAATTACTATCGACCTTTCAGCAGCTGTCATGCTAATTATGTAGAACCTCTTCGCGATCTTCTTAAGAAAGATACTAGATGGGTTTGGACCGAGGAACATTCAAGAGCATTTAAAGAACTAAAAAATAATTTCGTGAAAATAGTAGAACTCGCGCACTACGACCCGAATAAAGAATTTAAAGTACAAACGGATGCATCAGACAAAGGAATAAGTGGTGTGCTGTTCCAAATTGACGACAAGGGAGATCGGAGATTAATATCGTTGGTCAGTCGAGGTCTCATTCCAGCTGAATTGAACTACACAACAACAGAAAAAGAATTACTAGCTATTCTTTATTCCGTCAGTAAATTCCGAGTTTATTTAATAGGAAAACCATTCGAAATAATAACTGATCACCAAGGTTTAACTTTCCTCAACCAAACACCGTATCACACTGCGCGCCTCTCGAGATGGAGTTTATTGCTGCAAGAATACACGTTTCGAGTCACGCATTGTAATGGCAAAGACAATACTGTAGCTGATTTTTTCAGTCGAAATCCTAATAGTCGGTTCCATCAAGACGAAGCCAACACAATTGTTGTTGCAGCTGTCACGATGTATAACACTACCATGGTCGGTGATTATACTATCGATGCGTTAGCGACAATTTGTCAACTCGAGCTGGATCCGATATTAAGAGATAATTTGAAAGATCTTAGTCGATTACAAAAGGAAGATGAAGAGATTCAAGAGTTAATAAAAAGAAAAGAAAATTATGAGGATAGTAATATTCAACAGTATAATGACATATGGTTCCTACGAAGATCAACTGTCGAACAGTGGTGTATAATAGTACCTAGTTGCTTGCAAAGACTTATTATCGTCTCTGAACACGGCAGACTCGGTCACGTAGGGGTTTTCAAAACTCTCAATCATCTAAAACAGTATTTTTATTGGAGAGGAATGACAAAAGACGTGAAGCGGTATGTCCTAACATGTGACCTTTGCCAACGCGTAAAGCACTTAACTCGATCTGTAGAAGGAGAATATCATTATGTTCGATCAGACCATCCGAATGACTTGATAACCGTGGATTTTTATGGTCCTCTTCCTCGTAGCAGTGGAGGAGTACAGTATATCTTCGTAATATTAGATGCGTTTTCCAAAATGGTAAAATTGTATCCTATCAAAAGGGCTACTACACAAATCGTGTTAAAAAAGATCTTAGACGATTATATAGGTAAATTTGGTAAACCTAAACGAATTTTGTCGGATAACGGTTCGCAATTTACAGCACATGCTTGGAGAGAAACTCTAGAAAAAGAAGGGATTCGTGTCATATTCTCATCAATTAGACATCCCCAATCAAACCCTACAGAGAGAGTTATGCGTGAGCTAGGTCGCTTATTTCGAACCTGGTGTGCCGAGCAACACACGCGGTGGGCAAAATGTATTACGAACATAGAAACATTGCTAAATCACACGACTCACTGTAGCACCGGGTATATTCCCTACGAATTACATTTTGGAAAGAGAAAAAATGACATAATTGGTGAGATTATTCATTTTCCTAAGGGCCGCGACGAACCGCATGAGCAAAAAATTTTTCTAGCTAAAGAACGTCTTCTTAAAAATTTTGAAAATCGGAAAAAGCAACAAAAAATACAACCACCTCAGGATCTCAAAGTCGATGATCTAGTTTTGCTAAGGGTGCCTCACTTATCGAGTAATTCGGATAGAGTAACTCACAAGTTCTTTCATCTGTACGAGGGTCCGTATAAAATCTCAAAAAGAAAAGGGACAAATGCATTCGTTCTTGTACACAATGATGAATCGGAAATAATTAAAGGAACGTTTAACCGAACAAGTTTGAGAAAATATAGAACACCCGAATAGCTAACAGATCGCCAATAGTCTTAGTATCTGTTAATAGAAGCAAATAAAGTGATAATAATGTACGATATACTCTCAAGCGTTGGTGATCTTAGTTGATAAGATGTAAATATTTATACCACTGTGTAAAATCTCTTTGTAAAGACTGTAAATAATTAGCCTGTAAAATATGATTAGATGGTAACCAATAAGCACCTAGACCACATATTATGCATGTAATACTTGTGACAAATTCGAAAGACTGATTATTGTACAGGAAATTGTATAGATATAAGTTAATATAAGAATAGGACGAGACTCTTAGTGGAGTGGAGTCACGGTATGGATGTGAGTGTGCAAGAATGAGTGTGGGAAACTTCTTGTTTTTTTTTCTTTGTTTTTTGTTTTGGTTTATTTTTGTATTCGGTTTCACTGAGCGAACCCTTATACAAAAAGGGGGATAATGTAGAAGTTACTTTTAATTCTAAGCACTAATATACATCTATATAGAAAGAGCACGAGAGAAAGGTAGGAGCGAGCGAGCGAGACAGTTGGAATTATTCGAGCGAGTCGAAGATCTTTCAAAGGGACTGATAACATCTATTGTCCTCTCGTCTAACGGGACTCTCCGCTCGAATAATTTCGATACCCGAAATTCGCCAGATCGGCGTAAGCGTTTCATTCGTTCTCGGACAATGGCCCGAGTCACACTGCAATATAAAGGGATCCCTATATTTTCAAAGTATTAACTTTATCGCAAATAAGAATGTCAACTATCAGTTTATTTCGCTATTACGCCTCCTTCCGAGATTTTCAACGAAGATGGACGACAATCAGATCAAGTCTGTCTGGATCATTTCTTCGAGGAAGGAAGCTGATCATCGAGGAATTTATTTGCATCTTTAGTCATCCTCGTGGCGAATAAGTTAAGTTTTATAATCTGATAGTCTTGCGATTTACTCGAATTTGATATGGTCTGCCGGGGACGAATTTTACTAATTATTATTGACTAAAAGTGAATCGCTTTCTTAAATTATATTGCTCCCGAAATTGATTGATTATTTTAAAAGTATATGTCTGTGTTTTATGTTTAAGGTATTAGATCTATATTATTCGCACATGTTCTTTTTGTTTTCTCCTGTGTAAATCGGAATATTATATGTGATCAGCAACTATGGTTTATAAAACAAAATCTAAGGAGTCTATACAGTAAAATGAATGTTGCCCCGATATTTTCTGTTTTATTTATTGTAGTTATAATTTATTTATTAAAGGGTCTCATAAATATAAATTTTAGCATTGTTTTTAAAATCTATTTGCAGTAAAATTTAACAGCTGATAAATTCTTCAATATTTTTAAAAGGTTATTTTAAGTCCAATAATATTCGTGCAAATAAATAATTTTCTTTTTTTAACTAAGTAAATTCATTACATCACTCTTCATAATTCGAAATTTATACTGTACTCGACGGCAAAATATTTTCAGTGTTATATTATCCGTATGGGCAAAAATAGTACATTACTCCACGAGGGCGAAAAACGTTTTTCTAACGAGTGTGAGTTTGCAGTACGAGCCGAAGGCGAGTGCTGTAATCACACACGATAGAAAAAGTGTTTTGCACGAGGGATGTACGAAATTTTTCATCACAAGGTGCGAAAATGGCGGTTTTACGCACGAGAAGTTGGCGGAAAAGTGGCAATTTCCGCACCGAGTGATGAAAAACTATTTTCGTCGTTTACAATATTTCTAGCCTCTCTGGTAACCTTAAGAGCTTATGCCACAGTGAAATTTAGAACACTTAAATTTTTATGTCGAAATTCAACGAATTACGAAAGTCACGCAACGCTCGAGCAAGTCCGCAGAACGCTCGAGCTCGGCCAAACTTTCAACGCATTTTTTCGAGAAAATATTTTCAAGATCGGTGGCTGATACCTTAAAAATATTTTGATGAATTTTGATGAAAATTGGTACCGATATACTTAAAGAAATTCTTTAGTTCTTGACGGTCGGATATTTAATTTGTTTCGTTTAAAAAATGGATTTAAAGTGTCGAAAAATGGGTAGAAATCGACTTTTAACAAACGACCGCCGTTTTGCTATTTCCCCGTTAATAACTGCGCTATTAACTATATATAATAACTGAATTATATCGTTTATTAAAAAACCAATTAATTTTTTTTGTTCAAATGAAAAGACAAGGTGAAATCATGGTCACCGCAACACAACTTTTAAAAAACATTATTTGCGCTGGCCAATAAAAAAATCGATCATAATAATAATGACGAATAAAAAAATTCCTAAATATTATATAATATATCTTCCCTCCACCAAAAAAAAAAAAAATTTACCGGAATAGCATACATTTACCGAGAAGAAAAAATCACGTAATATGCATGCATTTTTACCAATTTACTGTGGCGTAAGCCCTTAATTGATATGTAATCACGCAAAGAAAAGAGCTATATTTGTTCAATATATAAGCGTTTCATGCCCTGACAGCAAAGTTATCAAAACTAAAAATCGTACTCGATCATAATGCACGTTGCAGCCCGTGATATGTGCAGTCGAGAACACTTGTTTACTCGCATTTCGTAGCGCTTGCTCCAAGTCGGTCATTACAATTTCTACACCCCCGACGTTTATCGAGGTTGATATTTCAGTTAACACTGAGGTGTATGCGGCTTCGGTTTTACTCGCCATGAGGACGTGGGCAAATGGAATGGCCTACAAACATATGGATCCAATAAAACCTACACTTACTGATTATTTGTTCCTCATAGAAGAATTTTACTGGTAAGTTTTTTGTTTGTTTGTGGTTGATTCGCTAATAGTCGCTACATTAATAACGTGATCATATGTGACTCCCAAAATTGTCAAGAGCTGATAGACATCTCGTAAAACCGGCGTTGTTTGGAATGTCGCATCGATGAAAACTCGAGTCACCGTTCGGAATTCATCCCGGACGAATTGGGGATCGTACAGTAGCACATGAATTGCTCCGGTCGTGTCGATTATTTGTCGACAGTGAAGAGTGCCTACGTCCTATTCCAGCAAACGCCTGTTTTCCGGCTGTTCTAGATGCCTAGCCATATCTCGCAAGCGAGATGGATTGCGTGGATATGAAGCTCTTCGCCATCGCTTCAGCGAAGGTAACAATTCATTGTAAGGCAGTTGAAGTTTTATCTCTCGAGGGAACCTATTATAACAATACAAGTAGTAGTCCGTTTAAAAAATACATAGGAGAAAGGTCGAGACATTAGGATCAAATTTTTCTTTTCATCGACGAAATTTTGAAACGCTGCTATGATTGGGACATCTAGATATCATTAGTTTCGATTACTGACAAAGCTTAAGCCCTGACGAAGCAATATAATCACAGAAAATACGTTGTGATGTAAGCCATGTACACAAAGTAAATTACACTTATTTTGTTCGATTACGTTTATCGTGTTTCTATAACCCCTTCACTGTCAGGGGCCCCTATAGCGGCACAAATGTATAGGGAAATAAGTTTCTTTGACAGTGCAGTGGCTAATTTTGGGTAAAGTACCAGGAATGATTGCTAATTTAGTACAAGTTTCGGATAAGGCTGAAGCTGGCGTCCGAGGTAGCAGTCGGCGTCCGCGCACCGCCAGCAGGCCACAAGCTACTGCGCGCGCGGCACTATAATCCTCGCTACAAAAAAAATCGGCACGCATTAAATTCTGAAAAATAGCATGTTTTATTTAAGATTTACTTTTCAACGAATGTGACAGTCAGTTCGTTTGCTTGCATAGAGACTGGCGCTGGGCGGTAGCAAACAGAGAAAATTCTCAAATAATGCATACATACAACTTATGGTATGTAGTACACTATGTATGAATTATTTCAGAATTTTCAGCCAGCCCACGTCTCTATACGAGTCTCTATGTGAATCGTTCGATGATTTAAAACCCCTTACAAATGTATTTTACGTGTCAACTTCAGCAAAAACTCTTCGTTAATGCATACTACCTTAAGTAGTATGTATGAATTATTGCCGAATTTTCTCTGATTGCTACCGGCCAGCGCCAGTCTCTATGCGAGCAAATGAACTTGTTTCGAGCCTTAAGACCCCTTAAAAATGCATTTAAAGGGTCAGCTTCAGAAGAAACTCTTCGGCAATTCATAGTACATACCTAAAAGAGTATGTATGAATTATTTCAGAATTTTAATTGATTGCTACACCTGACCGGCCATCTCTATAGTTATTGAATCCTACGGACCTCTTAACAATATAGCCAAAGATCAGGTTCACCTTATTGTGTAGTAAGTATCGTAAATAGTACTTTCAATTTTTTTTTTAGAATGTTATCTCACAGAATTTTATGCGGGCCGATTTTTTTGTAGCTGTTATTAGAGTGCCGCGAGGGCACATTTATATCTCTACCACTCACAACTCTACCAGATAACAACTCTACTAGAAAACATGTCTTCCCAAACATCTCTACCAGAAAACAAGTCTACCGGATAATAACTCTACCAAAAAAGATAGCTCGAACAACACGCGCGGTAGCCCGTGGCCCGCTAGTAGTGCGCGTGCACGGGCCGATAGCTCAGTCAGCAGCTTCAGCCTCATAGCTAGACGGTTTACAAGCACATCTAAAACAAAACATGCAGCAAAGAAAAACAACATTAAATGGTCATAAGACGATGTGAAACATTCTCAATAGATGTATTAAAAGCCGCTACTCTATTAATTTCAAGCACACAGTTTCATCATCCCCTTAAAACCGAGAAGCAACACTCATATATCACACAACGTGCAACACTCACAATTCCGCCACAGTATCGTATACATTTCTCAACTTCCAATAATTTCTTTTAAGTGCGGATTTTAGAGCTTCTTTGAATTCGGCCTTTAACTGGCACAAATCATCCGCGAAGCATATGGACGAGTGCTCATGCGCCAACACAATTTCCTCGTTCCCAGTTTTCTTTGCCGTTCCACGGCAGTGCTTCGTTTGGCAACGTAGGTAACTATAATAAGGGGTATTGTGATTCAATGTAAGTGGTAACAGTTTACTATTTCGAGAAATCATAATTTACTAGTTCTTGTCTGAAATCGGCTATAGTATGTAAACCATTTATCGGGGAATCAGATTATTTGTACTCACATGTCTTTAATACATTTAATTAATTAAATGAATATAATTTCATTGATGAAATGTAATAAAGGCATGTCGATACAACTAACCTATTTAACCGATACATGGTTTACATACTATAGCCGATTCCAGACGAGAACTACTAGTAAATTATTATTTCTCGAAACAGCAAATTGTTACCATCAAAATCATGTCATAGATACGAAAGCATTACAATTAACAGTATTAGTGGATAACTATACACAACATTCGAAGGAAAAAGTCGCCACCAGTACACTAATCAATCCACCATTCCATGCACCATTCGACTATTAGTATATCGTTCTCATGAGGTAAGTTCACAATATATTCAATCCTGGTACTATTGACAAAATATCCAATTGGGCTCATGTTTAGGAGTGATATACTGCGGGGGCTAATAAAAACGAATCAAACTTATGCACGGGCACTGGTATTGACTGTTCAAAGAACAGTTCCAATTATCGCCGACCCGATAGGAACAAAGATTTTCACGAACGTCGCGAATCAGCCAAAACTAACGAAACGTCTCAGGAAGCCTTGAACCTCACACTGATCCGCCTTCCCAGCGTCGTCAAGCGCGATTGTTCATCGGAGGAGACGCGAGAGACGAACTCTCCGCGTGTTGGCGAGGCTATTCTCGGAACCGGCGTTACGATGTTTTGATTTGGAGGGCAACGACGATTCGTGTATTTCAGCACCAGCGAATATTTTATATATTTGGACAAACTCCTACGAAAGCGCTGTATCTGTCGGTAACTCAATTTCCTACTCTACCGTATATCCAATAATTGAAAAATATCTTATTGTGCAGTGCCTTTGAAAAGGTTTTCATATACATTTGCCACGCGTGCTTTGTGGAGTGAAAATGTCGATTTTTTTTTCTTCGAAAATACAATACTGCCAAATAAAAAAAAAAATTCTTCGTTTTCCCGTTCCCAACGCACGGTCTCTGCCAAGGGTAAAAAAAAATCGAAATGTTATCTCTGCCAAATTTTCCCAATTTTTTCTTCTATTTCGCGATGCTGCCCGATTTCTCTGGTAAGGGTCGAAAAAAAAATCGAAATGTTATCTCTGCCAAATTTTCCAAATTTTTTCTTCGATTTCGCGATGCTGCCCGATTTCTCTGGTAAGGGTCGAAAATGACAAATAAAGAAAATCGTAATCATACTTCTGCCAAATGTTGATAAGTGAAAATTGTCACAGTTCATAGTTTAAAACTTGAAAAATATTTAATTAAAAAATAAATAAATCTGCAAACCCGATTTCATCCTTGCGTCTTTCGAGCGCTTGCGTCTTTCCACGCTTTCGCCGACGCGCGTACTTTCGGCGGTCGAGGCGGCCTTGAGAGCGGGACGCGGCAAGGAAGCGCTCGGCGTTTGCGCGCACATCTCAATGTCTCAGGGCGGACACGTATGAAAATTCTCGTTACTCAGGATCAGGAAAAAGGATCTCATGGATCCTTTTTTTCAGGTGAAGGTGGATCCGTCCGCATGACGATTTTGATTTTGGTTTTTTTCGTTGCATAAGACATATCTTCCTTTATGAGGAAGTTTCTTTTTGCGAAAACATAGCTTCCTCTATGAGGAAGCAAAAGAAAACCGAAATTATACCTTTGCAAAATTTTAATATTTTTTTTTTGTTTTTTGTTTTTTCATTTTCGCGTTATTAACGCACGGTATCTCAGACATTGGTCGACTTTTTTTTCTTTTTTTAATCGAATTTGTAGAGTTGGAGTTATATGCCTCCGCCAAATGTTTATAATTGAAAATATTGATAATTCATCATTAAGAGGGTGAACGTGCGTGCCTCAGTGAATCGGAGCGCGACTCACGCGCAGTAGGCCCGGAATCGATTCCCGGCAAGCATCAAGAATTTTCGGTGGTGTTTTTTTTTTCGAAAAAGTGGTTTGGAACCCAGTATAATAGTAGGTCCAGAGGAAAGGTCCAGGGCCTCGGTATGGGAAACCGATAGACTGGAAAGTGTCATGGGTGAGATTCCCGAGACTAAAGTCTCGTAAGTGAAAGGAAAACGGATGAGTACCTAGCTCCGGAGATAGGACGTACGAATTCATAATCTAAAAGTTAAAAATACTGAACTAATGGAAAATAAGTCGGCAACTCCGATTTCATCCATGAGTATGGTACGCTTTCAATGACGCGCTTACTCTTTGCGGTCGGGTGACGAATTTGTTGTACCCCGGGTATAGTAATATCTCGTAACCAAGGCATCGACGGTTGCGAGATAGCGATGGCATGTAGCACGCGCCGAGCGTCGAGAACGCTCGACGCTCGACGCTGGTCACCGGACACCGCTGCGTCAGCAGCTAGGCCGTTGCGAGCGAGTGTCCCGGTAACGAGGGCATGGACTCGGGAATACCGAAGTCAGATGTTTCACAATGTAAATAAACTCCAAATCCCGCTCGCGAAAAAGCGAGGATTTGGAAAGATATTGTTTACAAGAATAAGTAAACCATAAATATGTACCCATTATTCAGCTGACATGCCCGCTCTCTCACGAATATATAGAGGATCGAGAGCAGGCATGGGGCAGTCTGACAGTACGGTTGAATACGAACGTTTCCATGCTAATCGAGAACGGAAACCTTAAGGGTGCAAAGTGTACATCGGTAATTCGAAAATAACCAAAGGTAATTTGAGATAAATTGTGACAAATCGAAAGACTTGAACATTTTAACCATAAAAAGAATAATCATTATTTAATTAAAATAATTAATTAAATAATCTCTTGTTAATAAATTATTGATAATAATTTATACTTATTGGAACTGTAAAATATCGTTAAATAATATCTCAATAAAACTGTGTTTAATAATTCACTTGGGTTCTAACCCTTTACTGGATCATCCCCAAAAACATTATCGCGTAACCCGGAGTAGCTAACCGGATTTCCGCGGCATAACATTGGTGGCAGCGGTGGGATCTCCAGAGTGAATTTTAAACCGCTAAAAATTACCGAAATTGTGAAGCTCCGCGAGGTGCGGAACGTGTGTGAATTCCGCGAGCCAAGGGTCGACTAGAGCTCAGGCGGACCATAGGGCGATCAGAGGATCGACGTGGACATCCCGTACCAGGAGAGGTAACGGAAGGTATCAACCGAAGCCTTCGAGGATCGCTGCAGGATACCCGAAGGGCGTCGCCAACAAGTGGGACGTTGAATCAAGGTCAGAAGGGAGCCTGGAACCCCAAGGGTTGTACGTACGGACTAGAGGGCATCCCGTAATGTGGCACGCATTGTAAGTGACCCCACATTACTCATTAAAATTTTTTGGAAAAAAAACAGAGCATTGTCGAAGCCGGTAGGACGCTACCAAGCGATAGAATTATCGAATAAAAAATCGAAGCGAAGAATAAAGGAAGAAAAATGAGCATCCACAGCGCAGCGCGGTCAGGACGGCAGGGTACCACCCCCGGTACAGGGGAAGAGGCCCTTCAGGTCGTGGAAGGGGTGCAGAATGCCCTATCGGAAATTACAAATCGAACACGGCAGGCCCTGGGCGACAGCCCACGAGGGGATGGTCAACCGGGGCGACAGGAATCACCCAACCCGATGTTCGGGGTGAACCTCCAGAGGGGGACCGGATGGGAGGATGTAAACGTCCGGATGTTCGAACGCAATGATCAGGTCACCCCGGCAATGGTGGACGGAGAAATCGACCGTTTGCGGGCACAGATGCAAGGCACACAGCACAGAGAGCCTAACCCGACTGGCGGGAATAGGGCACCGGGGTCTACAAACCCGAATGGCGCGGATATTCCGCCACTTAGACCGGCAGTACGGGTATCACGGAGAGCCCTATTCAGGGAGCTCAGGGCAGTGAACGAGGAAGACAACGGCTCCATCCAAGGGGATGCGGAGCAACCCACAGAGGAGGTACAGCCCTTAGAAGAGGATGCTGCGGCCCGGCGATTAACCCGGCTCGAGCAGACACTCCAGGGCATAGGGGACCAGCTACAGAGAGTGCTGGACCAGTCTACGCGGGCCCCAGCGAATGACTCTGTGGGGGAACGACTCATTGCCATGGAGGAGACCTTAAGGGATTACGTCCTAGAGGGTCAGCCAAGGGCGGCACGTCGGCGAACAAGTCCTCCGCCGCAACCGCCTCCATCTCAACGACGAGCCCGGATAACGGAGCCGGTGGAAGAGGAGGTCGAATACCTGGATATGGCATCGGCCCTTCGAAACATAAAAACATTTGACGGGAACGACCCGGCAAAACTCGATGGTTTTATGCTCTCCTGCGAGGCGGTGTGGGGCATGGTAAAGCCCAGGCAACGTTCAAAACTCCTCACGCTCATACGCAGTAGTAAGCTGGAGGACCGTGCAACGCGAGAGATGCGTCACAAGACGATTGTGACCCTTAACGATCTGCGCGTGGAACCGGAAGCGTTATACGGGAAGCGCGAGTCACTCGCTTCGTTACAGTATCAATTTAGTACCTTGCGCCAGGAGGCGAAGGAAAACGTGTCAACCTACGCTACAAGGGTCGAGACCCTTACGGTAGAGGTCATCGAGAAATTATGCGAAGGTACCGATGCACAGGACGCTCGTCCCATCGGGGAAGCCATTCGGCAAAGTGCCCAGATGAATTTTGAAAACGGGTTAAAAAAGGAAATACAGACGATCGTACGATCCTGAAATTACCAGGGTCTACACGAGGCCGTAATGGGGGCCATTGAGGTTGAGAAGATGACAGCAGGACGGCCGGGCATGGCACGGCCCAGCAGCGGGGGAGGAAACCCTCGACAATCGCAGGGGACGACAGGGGTAACCACCCGAACCTGCTATACTTGCGGAAAAACCGGGCATTTGGCAAAACAATGCCGATCCAGTCGACAGAGTCTCCCAGCGCCGGCACCGAGGGACGTGCACGTTGCAACGTGCACGCCCAACGGCAACGTATCACGGCAACGTATCACGTGTAATTACTGTAAAAGAACTGGGCACCTCTGGAAAGAATGCCGGGCACGTAAGCGGGACGACAAACGGCCTGGAAATAAGGGCAACAATGGAAATAAACGGCAAAACGAGAATCGAAGGGAAGAAGTCGCCATGCATCCGGGACAGGAAGGAACTGTGGGGACATTCCGGGTCAACATGGCCACGGAAAGACCCTTAAGGGAGGCCAATGTTTATACAGCAGTGTCCACGGAACCCGAGGCGCCAACCACCGAGCTACTGACGGTGGCCTCATTCCGTCGGAAGGGACAAATAGGACAGGTCATCCCCCTTAAGGAAGCTGAAGTATACGCAATAGGGTCCCCAGGGCCTCACGCATCGGCCAGCGACTTCCACATAAAGTCCCCATCCAGCCGACAGGGAATATTGACCCTTAAGGCGGACACCGGGGCAACCGTGAGTTTAATTCACGAAAATGTGCTATCCACCGACACTCCGGCGGCAAGGTCGGGGGTGTCGTTAAGGGGGCTGGGAGGAGGAGCCCTGAACGCGCTCTACGCCGCCCTCGTGGAACTAGAGACACCCTTAGGGTCCGTGAAGCATTGGTTCCACGTGATACCGCAGAATCTTCACGTACAGACCCACGGAATCCTAGGAATGGATTTTATCAAGGAAAAAGGGGTGGACATCCTTCAAGGGAAGGTCATAAAAATTAAAGGGCACTGCATGCCGTTGGTGAACGGAAGCCTACGGATCGCTTTGCCACCACGGAGCGAGAATATCGCCTATGTGTCAACATTAAGTACCAATGAAGGGCTCATCGAGAAGCGTGACGTCACCGAGGGAGTAATCCTCGGAGCCTGTGTGACCTCACCCCAGGGTAACAGCAGTGCAGTGAGTTTCGTAAACACCACACCGGAGTATGTGTACGTCGAACGACCGACGGTGAAACTCGAGCCGCTAGCGTCAGCAGACGAGCTGCACGGCGAGCTTGCCGCTGCGACGTGCGAGGTAAACACGGCAACGGGAACAAGCGGCACGCGACTCGAGAAGTTGCGCCAGGCAATCGAGGTCACTCACCTCAACAAAGAGGAAAAGAATTCGTTAATGGAAGTCTGCGAGGAGTATGCGGCCATATTCCATCTCGAAGGGGATCGGCTGCCCTGTACCGACATGGTGGAGCACAGCATCCCAATCCTGGAGGGTGTACAGCCCATCAAGGTACACCCTTATCGCCTGCCGGAAGCGCATAAAAAAGAGGTGCAGGAGCAGACAAAGGGCATGCTCGAGGAGGGCATCATACAGCCGAGTCGGAGTCAGTGGAACGCCCCGTTACTCGTAGTAGCGAAAAAACCTGACGCAATAGGAAAGATAAAAATGCGGGTGGTGGTGGACTTTCGCAAATTAAACGAGGTCACCATCGGAGACTCGTACCCGCTGCCGCATATAGCGGAAATATTAGACCAGCTGGGACGAGCTCACTATTTCACAACACTCGATCTTGCATCCGGTTTTCACCAGATCCCAATGGCGGAGGCGGACAAAGAGAAGACAGCATTCTCAACGCCGCAGGGGCATTTTGAGTATACCCGAATGCCCTTCGGCCTTAGGAACGCCCCGCCGACATTCCAACGTCTAATGAGCACAGTACTGGCAGGGCTCGAAGGGCTGAAATGCTATGTGTACCTAGACGACATCGTAATCTTCGGAGCAACCCTGGCGGAACATAATAGTCGGCTCCGGGAAGTATTCCATCGCCTACGGGAAGCGAAATTGGCCCTTTAGCCGGGAAAATGCCGATTTCTGCGTTTGGAAACGCGGTACCTCGGGCACGTGATCTCCTGCGAGGGAGTGCGTCCCGATCCGTCACTGGTGACCTCCTTCCGAGAGTTCCCAACCCCGAAGGACGTTAAGGGGGTGCAGTCCTTTCTAGGACTCGCCGGATATTACCGTAAGTTCATCCAAGATTTTTCGAAAATCGCGAAGCCCTTAACGGAACTCACCAAAAAGGACCATAAATTCGAGTGGACGGCGAGGCACGAGCAGGCCTTGGAGGACCTAAAAAGGGCTCTGACAACCGCACCGGTACTACAATACCCGGACTTCGAGAAGCCCTTCGTCGTCACCACGGACGCATCGGATAGGGCCATAGGGGCCATATTATCCCAAGGGCCGATCGGGGAAGATCTGCCCATTTGCTACGCCAGTCGGACTTTAAATAAGGCGGAGCAAAATTACACCACGACAGAAAAAGAGCTGCTCGCCATCGTATGGGGGATTGCACAATTCCGCCCTTATGTTTATGGTACTCGGTTCACAGTGGTAACCGATCACAAGCCCTTAACGTGGTTGTTCAGCGTTAAGGATCCCGGATCGAGACTCATGCGGTTGAAGATAAAGTTATCGGAGCACGAGTTCGATGTGCAATATAAAGCCGGGAAACAGAACACCAACGCCGACGCGTTGAGTCGTATATGTGTGGCAACACGCGCACAAACAAGGGAAGAGTCGAGCGAGCCGAGCAGCGACGGTAAGGAAGGCAGCGCGCAACCTCGACCGCGGAGGCGCCAAGCAGCCGCAACCCGCGCGACAGGCGAGGCAGCGGCCAGCCAGGGGAACAGTCCCGCGGATGGTCAGCCCGACGCTCGCCGCGGGAAGGAGAACGAGCGAGTTCGCTCAGACGGAGAACATATAAGCGAGGAAGAAAAAGCCAAGATTCTCCACGAACACCATGACGCACCCTTAGGAGGGCACCAGGGGGTGGCCCGCATGCTGGCCCGTATAAAATTAAGGTACATCTGGCCCAGCATGGCGAAGGATGTCGAAAAATACGTGGCACGATGTGACAAGTGCCAACGAAATAAGATACGGCCAGTAGCAAAGGCACCGTTGGTAATCACGGATACACCAACCAGGGCCTTCCAAAAATGTGCGATGGATATCGTAGGGCCGTTACCCGAGACTGAGCAAAGGAATAAGTACATCCTGACGTTCCAGGATTTGCTCACGAAATACAGCGTGGCCATACCGCTGGAAACGCAACAGGCCAACGAAGTGGCGAAGGCATTCGCCAAAGAAATCGTATGTCGGTACGGAGCGCCAGAGACCGTCCTTACCGGTCTCTGGCGGTTACCAGGGCACGAACTTTCTTAGTGCCATATTTAAGGGGGTATGCCAGCTATTGCGTATAGAAAAAATACAAACGACGGCATACCATCCCGAGTCGAACGGAGCGCTGGAACGCTCACACAGGACCCTCGCAGAGAACCTTAAAGGTTACATAGACGAGGATCAGGGAAACTGGGACGAATGGTTGCCTTACGCCATGTTTACCTACAACACGACACCTCATACGGCAACCGGATTCACACCCCATCAGTTGGTCTATGGAGACAACGCAGAGTTACCTACGGCCCTTCAAAGGGCGCCCAGGCCCACCTACTCGTACGATGATTACGCACAGGAGCTGCGGGAACGGTTACGGGCGGCCTGGTCTACAGCTCATGACAATCTGAAGGTCGCCAAGGAACGGGCCAAGGTCTACTACGATCGGAAAACCCGCGAAAGGAAGTTCAAGGTCGGAGACCGAGTTTTGCTGCGCGACGAGACAGTACGTCGGGGACGGTCAGCAAAATTAACCCCGAAGTGGATAGGACCTTACCCCATCGTAGAGGAACACCCTCCGTGCAATTACACCCTTCGCCAAGGGCGTCGGGTGGTCAAGGTGCACGTAGACCGTCTACGAAATTACGTGGAGGAGTAAAAACAAGGAAAAAAATAAAAAGACGGGGGTTAAGGAGGGTCTAACCACGGGTCTAACTTCAGTTAGACCCATAGGGAGACATCGGCTTCGACAAGGCTTCACTCAGGGAAAATTCAAGGCATAAAATAAAAATGAGAAAATTACAGATTGATGCTGGTGGGTCTACAGGCCGGTCTACCGGCCATAGCCATCGCTTCAGATGGCCCGTACGAAATACAGCCCTTCAGGGATGCACCCGGGTTGTATTTTGAGAAGGTCGGACTACTGCATCTCCACACCAACGTCTGGACCATAGCAATTCGGATGGACCTATCGAATTTAGCATATATGGAACACCAAATTAATTTCCAACTGGGAGAGGTCCGAATAAAATGTGAGAGGTACGGTAGCCCGGACGGACATTACGCAGAGATGCTGGAGCATCTTGTCCGACTGTCCGAAAAAATCGAGGAGAATGTAGGAGTCGTGCAGGACCTCGTCGGCGTGGAACCGAACCGGAAGCGACGGGGATTGATCGACTGCCTAGGCACGGTGGTAAAAGCCATCACCGGCAATCTGGACGCATCGGACGGAGAACGGATAGATGCAGAGATTGCCGCCATCCAGGGCACCCAAGGGACCCTGAAGAAGGCCGTGAAGGAGCAACTGCAGGTCGTGGAAACGACTCTAGAAATGTTCAACAGAACGTCACGAGCCTCGCAGAGGAATCTACAAAAATTGCACACCATGGTACGCACGGTGAACAGTTATTTCCGGAATCGTACCCAGGTATTAAGCGAACGACAGCATTTCGACGAGAGTCTCGCACTCATAGAGGCCTCTGTAGAGACTTATCTGCGGGAGGTAGAAAAGATGGCCGAACTCTTCGCCAGTGTGGCCACCGGAACCATAAGTGCGTCAACAGTCACGCCGGCTGCACTGACGGGGTACCTTACGGAAGCCCTACCGCACCTACCCGTGGGATATGGGTTCCCACGACCAGCCACAAGGGAAAATGCGGCGGCCTCCTTACGACTGGCAACGCCACGGGCCTACCGAAAAGGGGAAATGGTGACCCTTATGCTTGAGATACCCCTGGTCGGGCCCTCGGTGTTCAGTTTGAACTATGCGTATCCTCTTCCAAGGGAAGGGAGGAACGGAACTTACTACTACATTGACGCCACGGGGGACCTCGTGGTTGTAGACGGAGAAAATCGTCATTTCCCGCGGTTAACGACTGCGGACCTGGAAGCATGTGAAAAGGATGGTGACGACTATTATTGTCCACCACGGTACCCCATCATGACCGTTAACACTGATGCACCGTGTGGCGTGCGACTCTACACGGAGGGGAACGTAGGTCAGGGACAAGTCTGTCCGAAGAAAGTAGTGATACTCGCCCACACACTCGTGATGGGTATGAGGCAACCCGGACGGTGTCTCTACGTCGCGCCGCATGGCGAAATCGTGAGCATCAGCTGTCACAGTGAACCAGCGCGACAGGAGCGGCTACTCGGTACGGGGTTGTTGACCTTACACGGCTCGGCGTTCCAGCCGGCGAGGAAATATCAAGGATCCGCAAGGAAAAGGGTCGCAAGGAAAAAATCGTCGTGGTGTAAAAACCGGCCAGAGGGCCCTTTATTTCTCTCCCATACATAAAAAACAAAATACATTATGGAAAATCGGTAATCAGAAGATCAGTTCCACTCCGCCCGACTCCAGTCCATGGTGCCCGTGGCAGCACGGCGGCGCCGCGAGGATGGTGACTCCTCCTCTTCCTCACTTGGGGAATCCGAGTCGGAGGCACCTGCCGGGCGAGGCATCATCCTGGGTGCTCCTCGAGGCAGAGGAGCGCGTCGACTCCGTGGGAGCATGGGCTCCCCACGCCTCGGCATCCGGCCATAGGCACCGAGAAATTCCATTTCCGCCGATGATAAGCTGCCGGAGGTCGCCGCAGGCTGCGAGGATCGAACCCTTTCGGAAGGCCGGTTCCTTCCCCAGGACCCCAGCACGGCCCTCGACGGACTGGGAGATCTGCCCATGACCCGGTTCACCACGGGCTCGACGACCGCGATGTCCGGGCTCGATCGACCTGAAGAACTCGGGCGGATCTCCAAGACATAAGTTAGACCGCTGTCAGGCAGGGTTACACGAACCCTTTGAAAAAAAAAAACAGAAAAAAGGGAAGTCGATAAAAATTAATTTATTTATTAATCGGAGTAGGAATCGACAAACGAGTACCGGGGGAAAATGAAAATTTCGGAAATAATGTAGAAAGGGAGTTTTATTCATTTTTGTGGAAAAACCAAAAAAAAACAAAAAAAGAGGGAAAAAATATAATAATAATTTAGGAGAAGCGAGTAATGATTCAAAAAAAAAGGGAAACATTTTTTTTTTCGGGAAGAAATAGCAATATCGGAAAAATAAAAGTAAAAAGTTTCTTACCTTAGCGGGTGGACTGGGGCTGCGTCGGTTGCTCATCTTCGATGTCAAACGTTGATACGAAAATCGTCGACGGTCGGTGGAAGTATAATTAAAAACGCGAGGAAAACAGGTCTAATATAGTCCGAAAATGCACACTCACTGGCACACCGGGCGTCAACCCCGACCGTCAGCGAAAAAAGCAACCGCGGCGGCCTTCCGCCTCCGGGTTCCGCAACCGCCCGGGAAGCCGATTTACTCGACCTCCGGAGCGGTTGAAATAAATCAAGAAATTGGGCTAGTTAGAGAGGCGACGTACGCAAAAGTATATATATATGTAAATTGCAAATTAAAAAATAAGTTAGATCAAGAAGATATATGGAAAAAAAAATAGACACCGGGGTACATAAACAAAGTGTAAACATAGCCCGCCGGAGACGAGCGAAAAGAAATCAGATTTCTTTTCCCCCCAGGGGGGAGGGATGTTGTACCCCGGGTATAGTAATATCTCGTAACCAGGGCATCGACGGTTGCGAGATAGCGATGGCATGTAGCACGCGCCGAGCGTCGAGAACGCTCGACGCTCGACGCTGGTCACCGGACACCGCTGCGTCAGCAGCTAGGCCGTTGCGAGCGAGTGTCCCGGTAACGAGGGCATGGACTCGGGAATACCGAAGTCAGATGTTTCGCAATGTAAATAAACTCCAAATCCCGCTCGCGAAAAAGCGAGGATTTGGAAAGATATTGTTTACAAGAATAAGTAAACCATAAATATGTACCCATTATTCAGCTGACATGCCCGCTCTCTCACGAATATATAGAGGATCGAGAGCAGGCATGGGGCAGTCTGACAGTACGGTTGAATACGAACGTTTCCATGCTAATCGAGAACGGAAACCTTAAGGGTGCAAAGTGTACATCGGTAATTCGAAAATAACCAAAGGTAATTTGAGATAAATTGTGACAAATCGAAAGACTTGAACATTTTAACCATAAAAAGAATAATCATTATTTAATTAAAATAATTAATTAAATAATCTCTTGTTAATAAATTATTGATAATAATTTATACTTATTGGAACTGTAAAATATCGTTAAATAATATCTCAATAAAACTGTGTTTAATAATTCACTTGGGTTCTAACCCTTTACTGGATCATCCCCAAAAACATTATCGCGTAACCCGGAGTAGCTAACCGGATTTCTGCGGCATAACACATTACCCGTTTTTCGACCTGTCTGGCTAATGCCCAGTTAGGATATATGCCCGATGAGCATACGCGTATTAAAAGTCGTGAATTAAGCAAATTGCTAACGATCTTTTTGCTGAGGATAACAAATTAATCCAGAAATTTTAACATTTTTAACTTTCCACCTACCTTTCGTTGATTCTTTTGACCCCGATTGCACAAAACACAATAATTTTGCAATATTCAGGGAAAGGATAACGATATCTATCGTAACCTACATCATTGTGCAGCTACGTCTGCGGGTAACGCTAGTCATCGTGATTCAAGCGCAAAATTGAATTCTACTCACACTTACCTTTTATCCATTATATTGAACACACAATCACTTTGCACTTTGTATATGAGTGTACAAAAAAACATAACTATCCTTAACTCGGTAATTATCATCAATATGGTCGTGAAAAATGTAATAAGTTGAAAACTTAATTTAGTCCGGCCAGTTTCGCACCTAAATAATCTTTTGATAAAAATAAAAATCAGCAACCGCTTAATGAAATCATTTTAATTAGTATATTATAACTCCTAAACACTTATGCACTCAAGGACGCTTGAAAAAAAATGGTTTTGTTTGACAAATGAGTTTTGTACGGCAGATTTCACGCCTATTAAAATAATTTATTATTAACTATACCTTTTCGAGAATCAGCGCGGCGACGTGCCCTAGCTCGAGCGGCCGCTGTTCGGCAGCACCTCCCGGCCGAGTCCGGCGAGGACGACGCGCGCCGTCGATGCACGCGCACCGGCTCTCATCCGAAGCGGCACGGGTTACGTGCCGCGTGCAACAGGTTTCGCGCTCATCTACGCCTAATGGCTGACACGGGTCGCCACGCGGTCGGGTAGATCACCGATTTTGTTCGGTTTTCTCAACACGGTAGATCTCACGTCTGCTCACAAGTTCGGTATAACTCATGTGGTGACACGTACCATCGTTACGTGATATCGTTTGCGCTCACTCGGAGCATAACGCGAGTGATTTTCTCGGACACGCAGCATGCGTAGTCACACCGGAATTTCTCACGTTCTCAACGGCTACCTCGCGTCGATACAGCGTCGCGGGTAGATCTTCTCACTCGGCGGTTACCCCGTGGCGTTACGAAGCTACGGGTATTTTTCTCATCGGTCTCACGGTCGACTCAAGCGATTAATATAATTTAATGGGCTCACCGGGACCGCTCATATCGGGCTTACTCATCATAAACGGTTATTGTTAGTCTCATCGTGAGTTATTGTTATTCGGTACCTGCTCAACGGCCTACTCAATGTACAGTGTTTTTCGCGCATTTTACCATCGTTTTCGTTATTTAATAAAGAGTTTATTTTCACTGTTAATATCGGCAGTGTTCATTTATTTACCCCCTTCCGCTATATCTCATCCTGGCAATTCTCAAACATTTGGTCCTTCGAGCCGGATAGCGGAACGGTGGGGAGCGAAAAGTGCGCGAAAAGTGTCAGTGCATCGGGACATCTCATCTGTGAGGCGCGGAGAGAGTGCGCGTGTCGTGTATCTCTCTCCCGCGGTGTACTCATCGGACAGCTCATGTACTCGCTCTCTCGCTCGCGCTCGAGCGCACATGTACATCTCACCGGCCGGCTCTCGTACGAAGAGAGCTGTCGTGCCGTGTGCACCGCTCCCGCGTCACGGACAGTGCGAACGACCCACCGGCCTCTCGTGCGTTGAGAGCGCCCGCGATCATGCCGCGCTCCCGCGTTCGGCCATCTTGGGCATCTCATCGGGCTCTCTCGTGACGGTGGGTCTCTCCCTGCCACCGACGGTCGGGTCTCTCACGCGGGCGGTACGCGTTCGCTGTCGCGCTCAGGCGACACATCGAACGCTCGGACAGTGGCTATCGTGTGCTCTCTCTCACTCGCGCTCGAGCAATTCGGACTTCTCATCGGTCTCTCACGCAGTGAGAGTTCGCGCGTCGCACTTCTCTCTCTTACGTACAGTGGCAGTGGAACTTCTCATCGGTATAGTGCGCGCCTCGACGTCGCATAGCGCGTCGTTCTCGTGCTCAAATATCTCACCGGTTCCGCGCATTACGTTTTGTCTGCGTATACGACAGTTCGCGACCATCTGAACGGGGTTTTCGTTCATCGAGAGTTCGCGCGCTGCGCTTCTCTCGCATTTTCAGCGACTGTCAAAATTATTATCATCGGTTTAGTGCACAGTTAGAGAGTTAGTGTGACGCGTGTGAGTGTCGCTCAGTGGATTCGGACAACTCACCAGCTGACTCGGCGGCGAGCAACGATTTATCATTGTGCCTCGCTCTCGCGATCGGCACTTGGACATTTCTCATCGGACGTTCGCGCAGTGAGAGCTATTGTGTATGCGCGTTTCTCGCGCTCACACATTTCGGACCGCTCAACAGTGTAGTGCCAGGAGTGTACGCGTGTCGCGTCTCCCTCGCACAGTGACATTTGGCCAACTCATTGGACTCGCGCGCGGTGAGAGTTCGCGCGTTAGTGCTTCTCTCTCGCGCTTCCACCGTCCGGACAGCTCAGCAGTGTCTCGTGTGGAGAGAGCTCGCCTCTCTCTCCCACGCAGTGATTTTCGGTCAACTCATCGGTCGACTCTTGTGCAGGAAGAGCGCGCGTTCGTCGATCGTTCGCGCACTCGGCATTTTTGGACATCTCAGCTGTCTCTCGTGCGGTGAGAGCTCGCGCGTCGCGTCTCTCTCCCCACCATCGACAGTCGGCCTAGGCGGGCAGCACACATCCGTGGTCGCGCTCGGACATCTCAACGGCTAAGGCTCGTGCCGAAGAGCTCACGCGTTTCGTACGTCGCTCGGAATTTCGGCCATTGTTGTGACATCTACATCGGGCTCTCGCGCGGCGAGCACGTGTTCGTGTTACGCTCCCGCGCTCAGCCATCTTGGACAGCTCAACTGACTCGTGTGTGGTGAGAGTTCGCGTGTCGCGTCTCTCTCCCCTCCACTCACAGTTCGGATCTCAGCTGGACAGTGCGCGACTGGACTTTGTGTTCGCTCTCTCACTCACTCTCACGCATTCGGACGGTACAACAGTCTTTCATACGGAGAGAGCTCGCGTGTCGCGTCTCTCTCGCGCTCATTGTGACATACCTCGTTCGTCTAATCGGTTTCGCGCATTTGTAAAAATATTTTGCACGCATTACATCGGGAGTTCGCGTGTTGCGTCTCCCTCGCGCTCAGACAATACTTCATCGGTGTCGCGCGTAGTGTCATTCACGCGCTAGCGACTTTCTTTGCGCTTCTCATAATTATTTCGTGTGTCGGGAGTTTTCGGTTCGCCGCTCTCGCGCGCTCAATCGGGCTCTCGGGCATCTCAACAGACGGTTGCGAGGTGACGTCACGGTTCCGCGTCGCCTGGACAGTTCTCACGCGATTCGCGCCGCTCATTCAGATTTTTGTTCGGTTCTCACGGGGGGGAACAAATGACTTTATACGATTCGGTACACGGTTCGTCGCTCAATCGATTAATTGAGTGACCGGTGACCTTCCGACTTCGTGTCGCCTACGGTTTTCATCCGGGTTTCGGTCACGCTTTCGGTCTGTTCTCCCTTTCCGGTTATCGCACATGGTTCATCACTCAACTGATTATTTGAGTGATTACTTGAATGACAGGTGACTTTACGATCTCGCGTCGCCTAAGCGAGTCTCATTCGTGATTCGGTGCTCATTCGATCGGTCTTTCTCACGTTCTGGTCTCACGCGCATGGTTTCCGCGTCGATTCGACAAGGAATTCTCGGGTTGTGCCGCGTGTACGATTACTTCGCGGGTTCTGGAATCGCTCATACGGACATTGTTGGACTCACGTCGGGTATACGATCAACATACGGCTCGCGCTGGGCGTTCAATTTATGGTTCGCACGGCTTTTCGGTTTTCGGTTTTCGGTTCGGTGTCGCTCCTCAGGTTCGACTCGGCGTCGCTCGGTTGCGTTTCGGATTTGCGACGCTCATACAACCTCCGGGTTTTATGACACCCGTCGGGTTCGCGCTCACGCTCATCTGAAGACATCATGCCGGTTCCCACGGCAACGGGGAAGAAGGCGACGCTGCTGACTCCGCCAGCGGAGTTCTTTACATCTATTCAACCAACGCCAGCGCAAACAGGAATTAGCTCACGCGGAGACAACTCATCCAGTGTCAACTCATCAGGCGACGACTCATCAGACCACTCATCAGGCTGCTCAATGGGCATCATCGCAGGATGGGCATTTGAGTTAGTGCTCAGGTGACATCTGCTCAGGGCAATCACTGTACAGTGATGTGCGCACAACATCAAGGATGACATCATGGAATGTCGACAGGGGGCTGTCGACAATGGTCTTTCAACTGCCTAGTAAGCTTCGGCTTTTCGGCCACTCAGCGTCAAGGTTCCGCTCATCTTGTCCGATGCCGTTGGCAGCAGCTCATCGCTCATGCTGACTCTACGGAGTCGACTCACGGGATTCGACTCCTGGTAGACCCAGGGTCGAAGCACTCATTCGTGTCGGAACAACTCAGCGATCGGCGCGGCTCCTGCGTCAACGATCCTCGATACCGATCTTTGGTATCGGGGTGTCCAGGTCAACTCAAACTCAAGGTATCGCTCACTTTGTACTCTGGTCTACTCACTCCTCGCTCAAATTCCAGTTGTCGCTCATCTGCTGAGGACGGTTACCTCGACGATACCAACGTCCGGGGTTCTCATGGAGACGTGGCTTCTCTCGGACAAGCTCAGGCTTGCCGACTCGGACACTCACGCCACGGTCTACCGACTCTAACATCGGAGCGGATCACTCAAGTATTTTCATCTTTCACTGGTTGATGTTTGCAGCGCTGGAAGCTGCTCACGCACCTGCGTGTACAGCGCTCACGTCGACGGTCGATCAACGGAACGTTCTTCCCCAGGAGCTTCTCACGAAGTTCTGGACGCAAGAAGAACCATCATTACACCCCCCTGGACATCTCACCACAGGAGAGGAGGAGTACGACACTCATTTTCGGTCAGCACGCTCATTGGAACTCAACAAGTCGTGCATCGTCTCCTCAAGGCGTCGCGTATGCTTTGGGAGAATTCCTATCGCACAGCTCATCGGTGCCTGGAGCAGATGCTCAGGCAGCTCACCCGGGATGAAGGCGATGGAACGCTCTACCGTCGGTTCATGGAGGAACACAAGAACGTCTCACCCTGGACTGAGACCTCATCAAGGTCAACGGGTTTCAACACCTCGGTTATCATCACCTTCGGACACTCCGTGAAGAAGCTCATGCGCACAAGTGCGAAGGTTCAGCTCAACATCCCGTACGTTCTCATCAGGATTCGATTACACCTGTGTCTCGTCGCACACGATCATCATGCATCCTGAAGACTGGCATCTGCAACGAATGTTGTGGACCAATGACCAGGTCAACAGGGTGTCTCACTCGACAGCGCAGGTGGAAGAGTGGATACATCGGCCCAGCTCACCAGTCGGTTCACCGACTAAAGGACTTGTGCTATGCGGGCGGGGTCTCGCTAGCCACCTTGCTCACCGACGATCAATTCGTGTTCGTCACGGGTTGTTTCGCGCTCACGGGCACTCTCATTACGTGGATCATCTCACAACTGGGAATAGTCGGACAGTTCAACTTCGTCTCGACGGTCACGACTTGTGCCAGACGCTTCTGCAGGGCTCTGGTTACACACGGTCGGCTGGGACAACACCTTGTTGTCCCAGGTCTCAGCACGATGACTCACCCTCAGAGAAGAACTCACCCATCTGGCCAGATTCTCGTTGCTTCAGTTGCAACACACGGAGTGACTCAATGGTGGATCTACATGGCTTCTCTGGTGCATCTCAACACGCGATGTCGGCAGGCGTCCGCATCGTCGTCAGCTCACCGTCCACAACCGCTCAGGCGGTCCTGGCGTGCACCAAAATCCAGGTAGCACAGCTCAACTGGCTCATTATCCCGAAGGTTGGAACTCATTGCAGCGCTGCAACGACGAAGTTCAAAAGAATTCGTCAACCACGTCTCAAGGCTACACTGCGCCTTGACGTGCGGACAGCTCACTTGTGGACGGACTCACATGTCTCGGAAGGACTCACGGAACTCACATTCAACGCTCATGGCTCATGCTTCCAGATGGAAGAACGTCGTGTAACACGACGGTGCTCAACTCAAAGATTTCAGCGCAGACACATCTTGATGGCACATCTCGGGTGTAGCTAACCCGGCCGATTGTGTCTACACGGGTGTCACCATCGCGCAGCTCAGAGATTGCATCATGGTGGACGGGATCACCATGGACGACTCAACACATGGCCGACTCATTGGCTCGACTCACGGCAAACTCAACCTTTGGTATCCGGTGACCTTGATGTACACGAGGTTCACCCGGATATTTCATTGTTCGTCGCCGCTCAGCGCGTCGACTCTCAAGGAATGCTCACTTGCGAGGTTTCACCTCTGACAGCCCTGTTCCATGTCACTGGTATTTGTGTTACAGAAATGTGTTCATCTTCAGAGGAAACTTCTGCTCATCGGCCATTCTCATCGGCTTCTGCTCATCGGTCACGCTCATCGGCGCTACTCAAGGCGCTCAATTCAACCTGGCTCACCCTGGCTTACATCCGCCAGGTCTTGGGATTCTCAGAGAGTCAACCCTGCGATGTCCCACATCCTCCGGGGGGTGGTGTGTACCTGGCATGGGGGGATCCGTGCCCATCCTGCGATGGGCCAACTACCTCTGTTCCGGGTGGCACTCCCACCCTCGGATGGACTACAGGTGCGGCCTATGCAGGACCGCTCACACCAACATCAATGGTAGCGCTTCATCTCTACAAGGAAATCTCAACCGGATCATCGATCATCTCATCATCGACGCCGTCGCTGATGGCGGGCGGAATGTTCGAGAATCAGCGCGGCGACGTGCCCTAGCTCAAGCGGCCGCTGTTCGGCAGCACCTCCCGGCCGAGTCCGGCGAGGACGACGCGCGCCGTCGACGCACGCGCACCGGCTCTCATCCGAAGCGGCACGGGTTACGTGCCGCGTGCAACAGGTTTCGCGCTCATCTACGCCTAATGGCTGACACGGGTCGCCACGCGGTCGGGTAGATCACCGATTTTGTTCGGTTTTCTCAACACGGTAGATCTCACGTCTGCTCACAAGTTCGGTATAACTCATGTGGTGACACGTACCATCGTTACGTGATATCGTTTGCGCTCACTCGGAGCATAACGCGAGTGATTTTCTCGGACACGCAGCATGCGTAGTCACACCGGAATTTCTCACGTTCTCAACGGCTACCTCGCGTCAATACAGCGTCGCGGGTAGATCTTCTCACTCGGCGGTTACCCCGTGGCGTTACGAAGCTACGGGTATTTTTCTCATCGGTCTCACGGTCGACTCAAGCGATTAATATAATTTAATGGGCTCACCGGGACCGCTCATATCGGGCTTACTCATCATAAACGGTTATTGTTAGTCTCATCGTGAGTTATTGTTATTCGGTACCTGCTCAACGGCCTACTCAATGTACAGTGTTTTTCGCGCATTTTACCATCGTTTTCGTTATTTAATAAAGAGTTTATTTTCACTGTTAATATCGGCAGTGTTCATTTACTTACCCCCGTTCCGCTATATCTCATCCTGGCAATTCTCAAACAATACCGCATTATTATTATACAAAAAAGATTTTGACATAATTAATACGGCAGATTTTTTCAGATTTTTGGCTAAAATTTTTATTGTATGAAGCTTTTGCTTGCTAATTTATGTGTCCTCCGTCCTTAAGTGCTGATCTGCCGATTCACATGCGTCACAACCTCGCGATGCGCCTTGTCGAGAACTGTCGAAATACAATACGTCTGAAGCAGCTCATTGCAAAGCATCAGCTTCAGGCTCTTGCGGCAGTCAATTAGTCAATAAACAAATCGAAAATGGAAGGCAGTTTGGTTATTGTTTCTTTAATCGGCCTACGGCAGTCTCGCGCGAACCGAGATTTATTTGCGCTGCCACGCGAGCGCATGCCGGTCGGACTTGGTCGTTATTGCCGACCAATCAGAGCCACGAATAAAAAGACAACATTGCGGATCTCGCGATCCGATATAAAAATTTCGTACTTTCGATATATTTTAACATAAATCGGTAATCATCACTTTTTAGGTAAGCACTGCCAGTGCCTACCAATAAGCCTTCGTCCATGTAGGTTCGTTAGCTCTGCATTTAAGCGCGGCAAATAAAAGCACGGCGCAAATAAAATTTGTCGGATTTTTTACCTTTCGGGGAATTACCTGTCGGACTCTTACCTTAACGGATAATTTGCTTTCCCAGTATTGACTTTTCGCTATATAAAAATTTGAAGACTCTTTTTTCGGAAAATCAACTTTCGGAGAATTGCCTCTTCGAATCATTTTATTTCGGAGATTTGCCCTTTCGAAGAATCTTATTTCGTTATTTCATACCTTTTGAATTGTGATGTTCAGGTCGCTGAATTTCGTAAATACTATCTCTCGTTTACCTAGAAATGTCGGGCGTTCAGACTTTCTACCTATAGGCTATTCTATAAATTAATTTTCTGATTTTTAGATCTTTCTTAACTTCAAACTTTCGAAATGTATGATATTGTAATCCTGACCCGTCAGGATATTAAGGTGGAGTTCGCTTAGGCCTTCGGACACTGTCCACTATTTGTAGATTAAACTCCGCATAATTTTATTGTCGTAACTAACATCATTTTATGTTTATCTTTATTGATTCTATAGACTTTCTCTGGAATGACAAATCATCAAATGTATCGTAGACGATATTATAATTCGGACTTTTGGACCTTCGGATATTAATCTTTCGGATTTTCCATCCCGCCCCGCTGCGAAGGCGACTGGCGCCCATTAAAATCAAAACCGAATCTCTATCTCTGTTTGGCTAATGCAATAAATATTTCTTTGTTTCATTTTATTGGCCGAGTCATTAGTTCATTTCGAGTTTCTCCGTTCCCTGTTCCCCTCCCACCGTATTCGAGCTAAATAAAATCGTTATACGTTATAGCGTTTAATAATGTTATAAATGTAAAAAATGTTTTTTCATTATTTTTATTTAATATATGTATGTGTGAACTTACCAAAAACTTGTTGTTACGCATTTTTTAATAGACCTGATTCCCCATTCCTCCAGAATAAATACTGTAGCATCATTGCTACAGTAAGTAACATATATCGTTTATCACGCGTCAGAAATAAACCGCTCTCGATGCGCGATTTTGAATGTCACTACAGCAAATATACAAACCTTACTTCAGCTAATCATTTGCTTTTGTAACGGTATTTTTTGTTGCCATAGCGAATCCAAAAAAGTTATTTCAGCTGAAAAAATTGCTGTCGTAACGTGGTTTTACCACGTGGTTGTTACCACAGCAAATCCGCATATGTCATTCTAGCAAATTTTATTTGTTGCTGTAACAAATAAATGCTTACAAACATTTTTTTGTTGCCGTCACTGAAGCGTTTGTCGTCACTATATTGACATAGAAAATTTGTTGCTGTGACTTGTGGTGAGTGGTCGTAACATACAAATTTTTCATCGCGGTGAAGTTTGAAACGTTGCAAAGTTGCAACGGTTCTCTCAGCTGTTGGATACTTCTTCGGACTCCGATATTTTGTCGGAAGGTTGGCTCGAGGAGGCGCGAAGGTTAAAGGCGGGTGCGCACTGCCGATCGCGCGTGATAGGGAGTAGAAGAATGTTACTCGAGACTTGCGGGAGATGCGGTATGGAAAAGATTTATTAGAAATCACGCAACTCGCGTGTAATGGGAAATCGTACCAATGGCGTATAACAAACTGTAAACTTAAATCACTAATCGTCGCCCGTATACTTGTAAATCGCGTTACCGCACTTGAAAAACTATTTGTGGGGACTCGTGCCCCGTATGATGGTCGCTCGTGGACCCGTAACACGTAACTCGTAGCCGTAACGTTTACCGGAGGATCGTACCTCGAAACTCGTGCACGTAAATCTCGTAGAGTAAGTACGTCTGCCTCGATAGACATCCGTCGACCAACTGCCCAAATCGTCGGGTGCTCGCGATTCCGCTTCCCCGCGTCACGGGTCGGGCCGCGTCGTCGGTAACGTAGGAAGCGTCGCTAACACAGCGCTTGGCTCATGTCGTAGGGTCCGGAAGTTCGCGTAGGGAACGTCATGGCATGGCCGTGGCCGCTCTGAAAAGCGCGCGCAATTCAATTTTTTTCAGGACTCTGAAATATTCCGTAAATCGGGACATAGAAAAAAATCGTAGCTGTCGGTGGACTTATAAAATTTGCTGGACATAGAAAAAAATCGGAACTCTGAAAAATTTCGTCGGAAAGTAGGACATAGAAAAAATTCGTAGATCTCGGACTTAACATTTTTTCCGTAGTTTTTTTAGTCCAGGTCAACTTCTTCATAGTCTTCGGAGTCTAGCTCGACTTCTCCGTAGTTTTTTGATTCCAGGTCAACTTATTCATAGTTCTTGGAGTCTAGATCGACTACTCCATAGTTTTTTATGTCCAGGTCAACGTCTTCATAGTTTTTGGAGTCTAGGTCGACTACTCCGTAGTTTTTTGAGTCCAGGTCAACTTCTTCATAGTTTTTTGAGTCTCGGTCAACTTCTTCATAGTTTTTTGAGTCTCGGTCAACTTCTTCACAGTTTTCGGAGTCTACCTCGACTTCTCCGTAGTTTTTTGAGTCTAGGTCGACTACTCCGTAGTTTTTTGAGTCTCGGTTAACTTCTTCACAGTTTTCGGAGTCTAGCTCGACTTCTCCGTAGTTTTTTGAGTCCAGGTCAACTTCTTCATAGTTCTTGGAGTCTGGGTCTACTACTTCGTAGATTTTTGAGTGTAGGTCAACTTCTTCACAGTTTTCGGAATCTAGCTCAACTTCTCCGTAGTTTTTTGTATTGTAAAACCTTTTCATAGTTTTCGAAGTCTCGGTCGACTCTTCCGTAGTTTTTTGAGTCAAGGTCGATTTTTTCAAAGATTTCAGACTCTAGCTTCATTTCTCCATAATTCACAATGTCCATGTGGACATCTTCATAGTTCCAATAGTCCGGATCGTTTTAATGTATTTTTTGAAATTCATATCAGCTTCTTGGCGATCAGGTTCACACTCACATCGTTTCCAAATCGTAGCCATTTTCGACGTAGTTCTCGTAATTTCAATCGACTTATGTGAATCTGGCGGTTTCTGGATTCATTTTCACGTAGTTCTTGACATCTACGTCTACTCATACGTAGTTTTTTTTCATTCCTGTTTCTTCGTGGACTCTTCCAGATTTGAACGGAATTTAGTTACAGTGTACCGCATTCCCCGAAAACACGGAAAAGCTGGGGGAATCCCGTGGCGGTATAAACGGCCCTTTATTTTTTATATTCCCCAGTGTATACCACCAGGGTTTCAGAAAAACTGGCGTCTGCTCAGAGAGAGGTGAGCAAGCCAGTGCGCTAGGAAGCGATCGCCCATCTTAATACTGACCTGGGGCGATACTGGCGGACTTTAGTTATTGCCGAAGACGTACACCGACCGTACATTTATCGCTGACGGTTTACTTCTCTGTAACTCTCGGATTTCAGGTCGACTTCTACGTAGTTCTTGGGGGCTACGTGGACTTTTAGGGAATTAATATTCCCTATTAACATGATTTAGGGAGTTGGTGGTTCCCCAAGTCCAAGATAACAACTACTTAATTGTCGGAGTCAAGAATAACTCGTTCGTAGATGCGAGACTTGAGCCTGTAATGGCTCGAGCAACGTGGGAGCTTGCAGGATAAATGTAAAAAACTGGAAGCAAATAGAAATATTGGAAAAAGGTTGCAGCAACAACTATGCCAGATGAAGGAGATGGAACGTGTAAGGTACAGTATGGCTGTAAAGAGCAGTACTGTCGGCACGACAATCTTTTATTAAAACAAAAAAATATATAAAATTTTTTTTCGTCTGCGTGGTTGATCTGGGCCAAACATCGATAACGTTGTAAATTCGATGCGCAAAAAAATTCGCGCTACTTCTTTGCATGCCGTACTGCACGTTCTGCCACGGTCTTGAAACGAGGCAATCAAGGTGTTTCCAGAGCTGTGAGCAACGCTCCAGGCCCTGATCGATACAGTAGACTTGATTTGAAAGTTTGAAGGTAAATGAAAATTTCAGATTTTTTTGTCGCCCCGCATGCTTTGACAGGCTTAAAATGACGAACTCGAGGGGCACGGAAATGGTTAAAAAAAATCGGAATTTTTTTTGTTTACTTTCGAACTTTTAACTCAAGTCTATTATATCGTTTGGAATCTTGAGTTTCGACTTTAGCCTCGAGGACCATCAAGTTCCTCGTGCTAAGGCTGTTACAAAGGCTGCGGGGGTGGCGAAAAATTGGAAATTTTTTATTACCTTCAAACTTTCAATCCAAGTCTACTGTTGATTGGGTGATTGGGGCCTCGAGATTCGAGCGCAGCCCCAAGGACACATCAACTTTTTCGTTTTAAGGCTGTTGCGAAGCGTGCGATGCAGCAAAAAAAAATTCGATATTTTTGTTTACTTTCGAACTTTTAGCACGAGTGTACTGTAACGATTGGAGCCTCTGGATTCGATCGCAGCCCCGAGGACACTTCGAGTTCCTCGTTTTAAGGCTGTTTCAGAGGCTGCGAGAACGGGAAAAAACAATCGGAAATTATTGTTTGCCTTTCTAACTTTCAGCATAAGTCTACTGTATCGACTGGAGCCTCGAGATTCGATCGCAGCCCCGAGAACACCTCGAATTCCTCGTTTTAAGGCTTTAGCAAAATGTGCCCGGGCGGCAAAAAATTGTAAAAAATTTGTTCACTTCCGAACTTTTCGCACAAATCTACTGTGTCGATAAGAGCCTCTGGATTTCATTACAGCTCCGAGAACACCGCAAATTACTCGTTTTAAGGGTGTTCCAAAAGGTGCAGGGGCGGCAAAAAAATCCAAAATGTTGTTTTACCTTCGAACTTTCAGCCGAAGTCTATTGGATTAATTGGAGCCTCGAGATTCGAGCGTAGCTCCAATGACACTTTAAGTTCCTAGTTTTAAGTATGTCTTAAAGCGGGCGGGGGTATCAAAAAATTTGAAATTTTTTATTGGCTTCTTACTTTAAATCCATGTCTAGTATATCGATTGGGGCCTTGGAATCCGATCGCAGGCCCGAAGACGCCTCTATTTCATGATTTTAAGGCTGTTTTAAAGAGTGCGGGGGCGGCAAGAAATTGTAAAAAATTTGGTCACTTCCGAACTTTTCGCACAAATCTACTGTGTCGATGAGAGCCTCTGGATTTGATTGCAGCTCCGAGAACACCTCGAATTCCTCGTTTTAAGGGTGTTCGAAAAGGTGCGAGGGCGGCAAAAAAAATCCAAAATGTTGTTTTACCTTCGAACTTTCAGCCGAAGTCTGTTGGATTAATTGGAGCCTCGAGATTCGGGCACAGCCCCAATGACACCTTAAGTTCCTCGTTTTAAGTATGTCTTAAAGCGTGCGGGGGTGTCAAAAAATTTGAAATTTTTTATTAGCTTCTTACTTTGAATACATGTCTAATATATCGATTGGGGCCTTGGAATCCGATCGCAGGCCCGAAGACGCCTCTATTTCATGATTTTAAGGCTGTTTTAAAGAGTGCGGGGGCGGCAAAAAATTGTTAAAAATTTGGTCACTTCCGAATTTTTCGCACATATCTACTGTGTCGATAAGAGCCTCTGGATTTGATTGCAGCTCCGAGGACATCTCGAATTCCGCTCGTTTTAAGTATGTCTTAAAGCGTGCGGGGGGGGGGGTCATAAGATTTGAAATTTTTTATTAGTTTGTAACGTTAAATCCAAGTCTACTGTATCGACTGGGGCCTCGGGATTCGATCGCAGGCCCGAGGACATCTCGATTTCGTTATTTTAAAGCTGTCTTAAAGCGTGCGGGGGCGGCAAAAAATTGTTAAAAATTTGTTCACTTCCGAACTTTTCGCACAAATCTACTGTGTCCATAAGAGCCTCCAGATTTGATTACAGCTCCGAGAACACCGCGAATTCCGCGTTTTAAGGGTGTTCCAAAAGGAGCGGGGGCGGAAAAAAAATCCAAAATGTTGTTTTATCTTCGAACTTTCAGCCGAAGTCTATTGGATTAATTGGAGCCTCGAGATTCGAGCGCAGCCCCAATGACACCTTGAGTTCCTCGTTTTAAGAATGTCTTAAAGCGTGCGGGGGTGTCAAAAAATTGGACATTTTTTATTAGCTTCTAACATTCAATCCAAGTTTACTATATCGATTGGGCCCTTGGAATTCGATCGCAGACCCGATGACACCTCTATTTCATGATTTTAAGGCTGTTTTAAAGCGTGCGGGGGCGGCAAAAAATGTTCAAATTGTTCTATCTTCGAACTTTCAGCACGAGTCTACTGTATCGAGTGGACTCTCAGAATTTGATCGTAGTCTCTAAGATACCTTGAGTTCCTCGTTTTAAGGCTGTCTCAAAGCATATAGGTGCGTCAATATCTAAACATTTTGTTTTCGAAGAGAGTTACGAACAATGACTCCACAAAAAATTTCGACCAGGTCGGTTGGGCCGTTTTCGTGCAATCCCAATAAAGCCAATTTGGCTTCCTGGATGTATAATTGCCTCTGGGATCATCCAATTGAGTGATTCAAGCCTATCCTGCAATTTTTTTTAGTGCGTCCCTGCTGATTGCTATTAAATTTTCTATTAAATTTTGATTTATTAAATTTTTAACTTCCAGTAAGCAACTCAAATGAGCCTATCGACCTGCCCTTTATTCAGCCCTTAGGAACCGAACGGCTGAACGAATTATCGAGTCTTAATAGCATCGAAAAGTTTTAAATCGTTAGATTTTTTAAATCGTGTCACGGCATAGCCAGTGTATACAGGTTATAATGACAGTACGTACATTTTTACATGTGTCTGGTACAATGATTTGTCGAGCCTCTCAATCAAGCATTTTGCATACTCGCCTTTCGTGTCACCTCTTGAAAACACGAACGTTTCCAATGCCTGCTACGTATCTCCTACGTATCCCTCCTTGTATCTTCATTATGTTATGTCGATTTTCGATTATTTTATCAGTTGACGTTTCGCTGTCTGGTGGAATTGTGAAATTGATTAAACATGGCCCCAGCAGCGTTAACCGTTCAGCAGCGGTGGGCGATTTTAAATGAAACCCGTGACATGAGTGCGTTTGAGTTGCGAAGAGATGTGCTTTATTGTAAGTGGTGCATATCGGAGCTTGCGACGTTCAGAAATACGGACATCACACGACACATACGCACGGCAAAGCACATCGAGGCAGGACGCAGAATCGAGACGCAATCTGCTCCCGATGGTCCGTCGTCATCTTCGAGACACTCCGCATTTGCAAAGGAATTGTGCAATGCCTTTTTGGTTGCGGACATTCCTCTGGAAAAGGCCGGCCATCCCGCTGTGATCGCTTTACTGGAGAAATGGACCAGATGCAAGGTACCGGATTCATCGACATTACGAAAAACGTATGTAGAAGAATGTTACAACGACACTCTTAATACAGTCCGAGAGGAGATAGCCGATAATAGGATTTGGATCTCGATCGATGAAACGACCGATTTTATTAATCGGCCCATCGCAAATGCTATTGTCGGCCCTCTATTGTCCGATCGCGCTGGTATTCCGCGCTTGATTAATACCGCTGTTTTGGAGCGGACAAACAGTGTGACGATCGGACCATTTTTTGAAACGTCTCTCCAACGTTTATGGCCTCACGGAGTTCAGCCTGAGAAAGTGCTGTTGTGCGTCTCTGACGCAGCGAGTTACATGAAAAAATCGGCAAAAGATCTTTCGGAAACATATCCGAAAATGATTCATGTGACTTATCTTGCTCACGGTCTACAAAGAGTAGCCGAAAAAGTAAGGAGCGAGAACGAAAACGCTGACCACGTGATTTCAGAAGTCAGAAAAGTATTTTTGAAATCTCCATCGAGGACAGCGATTTTCAGACGCGTAGCTCCCGGTGTGCCATTGCCTCGGAAACCCGTAATAACCCGTTGGTGCACGTGGATGAATGCCGCAGTGTATTACAGTCATCATTTTGATGCTGTAAAACGTGTTATAGCTGCACTGCCAACAGCGGGTGCATTGGCAGTAACGAGAGCGCTAGAATTGTTTGATCTTCCAAACATTGCAGAGACGTTTCGAGATATCGATAAGGACTTTTCAGAGTTATCGACTGCGATTACCAAGCTCGAAAAACGTGGACTGAGCCTCGAGGAGTCGGTCACGATTGTTATGGCAGTGCACAAAATTATCGATGAATCTGCTACTGTATCTCCTACGATCAAGGAGAAATTGGGTACAGTACTGTTCGATAATGAAGGATTCATGCGACTAAATGATATCCACTTTCGAACGGCAGACAGTCTCGTTCCCAGCCTACCGAATTGGACGCTCGACGACCTGGCTGCTGTTCGATTTGCTCCAATCACGTCGTGTGATGTCGAGCACAGTTTTTCGATGTTTAAAGCATTGTTCCGGACCAACCGATGCTGCTTTAATTTCGAAACCTACGAAAAGTTTTCATGGTGCACTATAATGGGTGAACAATAACGTGCACAAAAACTTTTCAGCTGTCTCTAGCTATCTTGCTCGCGGCTATTTAGCTGTCTTGATCACAGTTATTTATAGCTGCCTTGCATACGGCTATTTATAGCTGTCTTGCTCACGGCTATTTATGGCTGTCTGTCTCACGGCTATTTATAGCTGTCTTTTTCACGGCTATTTATAGCTGTCTTTCTCACGGCTATTTATAGCTGTCCTGCTCACGGCTATTTAGCTGTGTTGCTTACGGACATTTAACTGTTTTGCTTACGGCTATTTATAGCTGTCTTGCTCACGGCTATTTATAGCTGTCTTTCTCACGGCTATTTATGGCTGTCTGTCTCAAGGCTATTTAGCCGTCTTGCTCACGGCTATTTAAAGCTGTATTGCTTACGGCTATTTATAACTGTCTTGCCTACGGCTATTTATAGCTGTCTTGCTCACGGCTATTTATAGCTGTCTTTCTCACGGCTATTTATGGCTGTCTGTCTCAAGGCTATTTATAACTGTCTTGCTTACGGCTATTTATAACTGTCTTGCTTACGGCTATTTATAACTGTCTTGCTTACGGCTATTTAGCCGTCTGGTTCACGGCTATTTAAAGCTGTATTGCTTACGGCTATTTATAGCTGTCTTGCTCACGGCTATTTATGGCTGTCTGTCTCATGGCTATTTAGCTGTCTTGCTGACGGCTATTTATAGCTATTCTCGGAGAAATTTATTTGCCACATTTCTGTCGTGAAATTTGAGGGCGCATCATCCAACCGGTAGATTGAAGATTTTTTAAATAAACAATGGAGAGACTGCTGTACTAGAACATATTTTTCGCTCGCTACCAGCATGTAAGTCTATCTGCGAACCATACAAGCTTTTATCAGCATTTTTTAAAGCGTTTGCGTGTTCCCACATTTTTTTTTTAAATTTTTCAAGTAATTCACACTTTCATATTTAAGGTAAGCTACCAGAAAGGATTAATTTAAAGCTCAGTACGAAACCACACATTATATTCAGAAGATTCACATCAATTTGTACTGCGATACAAAAAGATGAGAAAGGAAAAATTGAAAACGACCGGTCCTGCATTGCGCCAATCTATCCATATCCTGTGTCGGTAACACCGCTCCCTTACCTATCCTAATTCATCTATTCGAATGACAGCGCGGGAGGTTGTCATGGAGATGAGCATCCGACGCTATTTGTTTACACAACGATCAACGTCGTCAATCAAAGCCCGCGACCATGTCGGACGACTCCTCGAGTAAAAACGTAAGTAAATATTAATAATAATATATTATAATATTCGTAAAACAGTACTGAATGCTGTTTTGAGACCGCAGACAGCCGAGGAAAAAGAAAGTTGTCTTTCCCTGCGTCTGCCGATTCCTTGGGGACAGATCATTTTCTTTTTCCTCGAAGGACTCCGTTTCGATCGTGTCTATACGAATAGGCAATAACAATATTTATTATTTTTCTAGATGGATCTGGAAACGTCGGCAGCGATAAATGAAGGAAAGGACAGAGAGGACCGGCCGAAAGAAAAGAATTCGCGAGGTGGCCGATATCGTGCCGAGCGGACGAATATGTGAGTTGTATTACTGCATGAACGTCAGGTAGGGTAAACGTGCAGATGGTTCGTTATCAAGTTTGTATTTTTTCAGTTGGATTGCAAGCCAACGAAGAGCTGAAGCTCGAGACAGAGGCGACAGCGAGGAGCAGACGGGTCAAGGCCAAGTACGGAAGCAAGCGAAGGAGGATTTGCGAAGAAAACTAGAAGAGAAAAACAAAAATCAAAAAAATGAAAAAAAGCAGCAACAAAAAAACAACAATGAAAACAATAAAAATCATAACAAAAACAAGAACAATCGGCGCAACAAAAAGAACATCAACGAAAATAACAATAAGAAAAAGGGCAATAATCAAAATAACAATAAGAAAAGGAACAATCAAAATAACAACAAAAAGAACAAAACGTTGCAAATAATTATAAACATGTAGAGCGGAAATGTAGAGAGGGAGGAGTAAAAAAGAAAGATCATTTAAAAAAGCAAGACATTAATATATTTTGAAAATTATATTTTCGTTTTCTTTTTATTTATGAATGAATCTGTTTCTGGATCTGTATGTATGAGCGTGCATGTAAGTGAAGGCATGTGTGCGTGTAATGCGAGTGAATGCATGCGTGCGAGTACGACCGTGGACTTGATGCATGCGCAGTGAGGGAATGCGTGCTTGCGTGTAAAACCATGGGTGTGTATGAACGTAAATGTAAGTGTGTATGAGCGTAAATGTAAGTGTGTATGAGCGTAAATTTAAGTGTGTATGAGCTCGTAAATATAAGTGCGTGCGTCCGAGTGTATGCGTGTGCGTGCTTGTGAGTGTGTGCGTGTGCGTGCTTGTGAGTGTGTGCGTCTAAGTGTATGCGTGGGAGTATGTGAGGCTGAGTGTATGCGTGTGCGTGCTTGTGAGTGTGTGCGTCTGAGTGTATGCGTGGGAGTATGTGAGTCTGAGTGTATGCGTGTGCGTGCTTGTGAGTGTGTGCGTCTGAGTGTATGCGTGGGAGTATGTGAGTCTAAGTGTATGCGTGTGCGTGCGTGTGAGTATGTGCGTCTGAGTGTATGCGTGTGCGTGCGTCTGAATGTACGCATGTGCGTGCGTGTGAGTATGTGCATCTGAGTGTATGCGTGTGCGTGTGAGTGTGTGCGCTGAGTGTATGCGTGTGTGTGCGAGCATGCGCGTGAGTTTGTGCGTGCAAGTGCGAGCGTCCGAGTGCGAGCGTCCGAGCAACTACGCGTGACTGTGTGCACGTGAGTGCATGCGTACGAGTGCGTGCCCGCGTGTGTGCGTGCGAGTGCGTGGACGCGTGTAAAAGAGTGCATGCGTATGAGTGCGTGCCCGCGTGTGTGCTTGTGTTGACAAGAACCGACGATATGGACGCGGTATGTCACGGGGTTTGGGCGACCTCGAACTCTGTCTCGAGCACTAGGGGTGCTTGAGTATGTTTGAATGGTTTTATTGGCCCTGAAAAGGGCCGTTTTAAACCTGGGTTTTACCCCACTCCTACTTCTGCTTCCAGTTAGGCATCTTTAAATGCGCGGTCGGCGGACCGGTAAGACAGTTCAACCCACTGAAGGGTTAGGTCGGGTAGACCTGGATTTCTGTTTAGCCCGGTGAAGAGCACGGTCAGTTGACCGGATGTTCAGTTTCGCGACGGTCGGTCGCGGGGTCCTTTGTAGACCCTGAAGAGTCGGCGCGATTCTTTAAATCCGCGGCCGCGGCGTACCGGAAGTCGCGGGTTCTCCCGAGGAGTCGATTGTCGTGTCTCCCTCCGGCTCGGGGATGATGCGCGAAGGCACGTACTCCGGCGGAGCCCGCCGGTGCACACCCGGGTGTTTCCCTACCCCCTCGTAGAGCGAGAGGTATTGTGCAGAAGGGTCGTAGGTTTCCGCCCGGGGAGTGTTTCCGGCGGCCTCCGCCAAGACGTGGAGCGCTCCGAACCCGGGTAGCGCCGGCGTTGGAACGGTTTCCTCGTAAAACGCCGCAGCGCTCGCGAGGAGGTGTAGGGAGCTCCGGGAGCTAAGGTCGCTATCCGGGGACCAACCCGATTTCCCGAGCCTGCGTGTCGATGACGGCAGTCCTATAAACCCCCCGGAAGTTGTCGGTGCCGGGCCCGTGTAGCCCCTGGACGTCGCGGGTGGTTGGCTGGCGAGCTTGTCGGCCGTTTCCGGGACGGCACCGAATAGCGGGAGCAGTGGCTCGCGCACCCTTTCGGGGGAACCGCTGACTCTGGCTTTCGGCGCCGTTTCCACGGAAGGTTCCCCGAACAACTTATCCCACAACCCCTGGAGTTTCCCCGGCGCTGGTGGGTGCTGGTGGACGGCTCCCGGCTTCAGCGGTGTCGGTGAGAGGGCGGGCCGTTTTCCACGGGCTTCGGGATACACCCTATGTGCGTCCTTGTCCGTTGAGCGCGAATTGCGTTCCCGAAGGACCCCTGGGACGGCTTCCGGACGGGTGTTCTCGGCTTGCCGTAAATACGGATGGACCCGGACAGCGGACGGACGTACGACGGCGGCGGGCGGTGCGTAGCCCCCCCCCTGGAGGAGCGCGAATAGCGAGCCTTGGCTCGGAAAGGGGTCCTGCCGGCGGGTACGGGATATAACGCAGCTCAGGTGCCTCCGGTCGGATGACGGGATCCCGGTATAATCCCCGTCCGACCACCTGTATCGTGTTCCGGATTGGCTGTAGGCGGGGATGGAACGGCCAGCGACGAGGATCTTCCGGGACGACGTGCGTGACCCTGACGGCAACGTCGACGCCACGTTCTCGGAGTTCCTCGATCAGCTCCTCGGACCGCCCCTCCAACCGTGCCTCCGCTCGGTCGATCAGGCGTCGCCGGTAGCACTGATTGCGCTCCGCTCGGGACATGCGAAAGAGGTGGTTGTCAGGCCCGGTAATATAACCCGTTGGATAGGAAATTTTTCCGCCGTGCGGCAGGGCGTCTCTGCTCTTCAGCAGGGTGCTCTTTGGGCCACTCTTCAGCAGTCCCCAGAAGAGACCGCTCCGCTCTTCAGCAGGTTGAGTAACCCGCTTGGTAGCAGAGTTTTTTCCGCTCTTCAGCAGGATTTTTTTAAGACCGCTCTGCAGCAGCTTAGAGAGTTCGTTTCGAAAGAAACGGTTTGGTTGAAATGCCGGTGGGTGCAAATCCACGGACGATTTCGTGAGTGAGTCGTCTGGGAAGGAGAGGACAAAAAAACCTGTTACACCGAAGTCGGCTTGGCAGATAAAAATTCCGATTTATTCTTGAAAAGTCTCGGCTATTTAAAGCCGTTCAGTGACAGAGTCTCTTGCGAGAAAATTTCGCGAAATCTCCCTCTAGCGGCTAGATTTATAACTAGTGTCTAGCCTAGAGGTCCGAGCGTACCGTCGCGGCGCTCGGCTATGTCCGTGGGTGCTCGGTTTCTCGAGCTACGATTAAGTGTCGAGCGTGTGTGCCGCGAGAGTACGCCCTAACCTCGGGCGATGTTTGCGCGAGTGTTTTTTATAAAATATAAAAGTGTATATAGTGTTTACAATTAAAGTGTCGCGTTAATTAGTTAGTTTAGAAAATACTGTACCGGGTTTAACCGGTGTGAGTGCGTGTCAGTGCGTGTTAGTGTTTTTATATTGTGTTTTGTGCAGTGTTTACATCCTCGCCGGCAACAGGTGTTTTCGGCACCGACACGGATTTTCCTATGGTAAGTCACTTCTTATTTTCATTACTTCTTTAATTTTAGTCTTTCTTTACGTTCGATATTATTTTCTAATTCTTGTTATTTTTTCTAGTCTCAGATTCCGTAGGAGTCCAGGACGGAGGGTCCAATCGTCGAGGGACATAGACAGCAGGTCCACGGTCTTATCTACAAGGTATGTAACTTATTTTCTAATTTATAATGTCTTAATTTTACGATTAATTATTTACATGTTTTTTCCCCTTTTCTTTTTGTTCCAGGTTCCTGCAGGTCAGCGGGTAAACCGCTGCCTTGCCTCGGCGTCGTCGAGGGAGCCGGAGGACTCGTCGACTGGCATGGGCGGAAGGCCTACATAGGTAAGTCCTTTTTTATGCCCAAATGCATTTTTACTTCTTACTTCTTTCTAATCTGGTAACTTGTGTTTTTTTTGTTGTCTTTCAGGTTCCAGCTGGACTGCGGGTAAGCCGCTGCTGGGTTCGGTGACGACGAGGGTTTCGGCGACGGGCCTTAACTGCGGCTCGACGGAATGTCACAAGGTAAGTTCAGAATATTGTTTCCTTAAAAATTAGTTCTTAAAAGTGTGTATTTAATAAATGTGTGTTTTTATATTTTACAGGTTCGAGGGGATAGCGGGTAAGCCGCCATCCTGTCCAACGACGTCGAGCTTCGCCGCGGCCTCGTCCAGGTGCCGGATCAACCAGGTAGGTTTGGTTTCAATAACTCTACATTTACTTCTAATTATTAATTTACATTTTTCTCTTTTCCAGGTGGATTTCCCCCGGGCCAGGCGACGGCGGACGCGCTCTACGGACTGAGGGATTGCGAAGACGAAGACAACGGCCTTGTGTCTCAGGATAATTATATAGGTTAGTTCGATTATAAAAATATTAAATATTAATTGGTTTTTCTTTTTCGTTTCAGGTTCCTTTTAGGTGCGGACGAGGGTAACGCCGTCGGCGTACAACAGTGTGCGTGTGAACGTGTGTGAAAAACTGCATGAACTGTATGGATATTGACGTGGGCGCCGAGAGCGGCATAAAAGTTTACCTGAAACCCGAGAATTACAATGAAGATGACATTGATTGCATGTACCGTGAAAAAGTTTACCCAAACTCCAAGAACTATGAAGAAGTCGAGCTAGACTCAAAAAACTACGGAGAAGTCGAGCTAGACCCCGAAAACTGTGACGAAGTTGACCGAGACTCAAAAAACTATGAAGACGTTGACCTGGACACAAAAAACTATGGAGTAGTCGATCTAGACCCCAAAAACTGTGAAGACGCTGACCTGGACACAAAAAACTAGAGAGACATCTACCTAGACTCCAAGAACTATGAAGAAGTTGACCTGGAATCAAAAAACTACGGAGAAGTCGAACTAGACTCCGAAGACTATGAAGAAGTTGACCTGGACTAAAAAAACTACGGAGTAGTCGACCTGGACTCAAAAAAACTATGGAGTAGTAGACCTTGACTCCGAGAATTACGACAAAGTCTACCTGGATTCCGAGAACTCCGTAAAACTCGACCTGGACCCTGAGCATCAGATTCTCGTCGTCCTGGGAGCCGATAAACATCTTCCCGTCGACCCAATGACCCAAGAACAGTATTCTCTTCGTCCAGGTTCCCAAAAATAATCGACATGTACATCCGGGTGTACGAAATTATCGAATTCGGACTGTTCGACATCGAAATATTTCAAAGTCCGAGATCTACGAATTTTTTCTATGTCCTACTTTCGGACGAAATTTTTCAGAGTTCCGATTTTTTTCTATGTCCAGCAAATTTTATAAGTCCACCGACAGCTACGATTTTTTTTCTATGTCCCGATTAGTGATGCCGCGAGAGACAAGAGAAACAAAACGAGACGAGACGAAAAAGTCGAGAGTCGAGACAAGAGAACATTTTTTTCTTCTCGGCTGAGGCGATACAAGACGAGAGAGAAACCTCGAGAGTCCATACAATAAATCGAGAAATAAAAAAAAAAAGTTTGAGAAGAAACAAAAGACATAAAAATTGGAAAATAATCAAATACAAAATAAAACTTTTATTCGTACAGAAAACTCAAGATGATTAATATGCTTGTATTATCACTAATCAGAAATTGTAATAGGATGATACACTTAAGCTTATAGTACGCGACACTTTGGCTTCGATATTTTTGGTCTGGCAAGTAAACTTTTCAAGAAATAAAAAGTAAACCGAGAATAAACCTTTCTTCTTACTGTAGTTTAGCTTTGATGATAGAAGCCAAAGTGCATTGAAACCAGGAGTTCAAACAGAGAAGGATTTCTGCATTCTGGTTACTCAATCTGTTCCTGTGCTTCCGTATGATGAATCCAGCTTTTGAAAATAGGCGTTCTATCGGCGCGCTTGATGCGCAAATAGCGAGATAATCTCGAGCCATTTTCGCGAGTCTCGGGAAATATTTTTGATTTTGTTTCCACCATTCCAAAATGTTGACGTGTCGATCAGCTCGGTCCAATCGGAGGTAGTTGTCGAGTTCGATTCGCCAACTTTGATTACTCCTCGCCGACGCATACAATGCGTTTACTCCTTTCGTGTAGTCATCGTCTGAGTCGGTGTCACTTTCGCGTTCGATGGACGGTTGAGTCTCGTCGATGAGTTCGGCATATTTTGTTTTGAAAATATGCTCGAATTCTTCGTACGACTTCTTCTTTAATGCTTTGCCCCAGGGAGTCTTGTCGAAAGATTCTAATTTGTGTCGAGGATCCAGTATCAAGACAGCACAATATATCCCGTTGGACATGTCATAATGTTTTAATATTTTGTCTCGACCTGCCTGGAAAGCAAAAATGATTGATTCGTCGAACGAGCTGTTCCATCTTGTCGAGACATCCAGAGGCAAGTCGATGATTTTTTCTTCGAATACCTTGCAGTAATCGCCAAGCTTGTTTTTCAACTTCTCGGATTTCTTCATTTTCTTACATAGATAGCGCAATTTGGCGATCGGGAGAATCTCTACTGTCGTGTTATGATCGGCTTGGTCGCTCCGACTCGACTCTGTTCCATCGCAGTTATCGTCAATCTCGTCTTCAGTGTCCGAAGAGCTCGAATTTCCATCTTCAGTATTGTCGACTTTTAGAGTTCTCAATACGTCCTGGACCGCTAAATTCAGAACATGCGCGAAGCAACGGAAATGCTGTTCCTTCGCATCGAACGTTATACCGTCTTCGCTGAGTTTTTTTTCCAACTCTTTCATGAACGTGGTGGTAACTGAAGCATTGTCGAGAGTTATGCCCAGTATTTTATCAACGAGATCGGATTTTTTTAACGCATCGCAGAACATAGAAGCGATGTCTACTCCAGCATGTTGACCGTGACTCGGAATAAAATTTGTGGCCAACGAGTGCATTTTCCAGTCTTCGTCAATAAAGTGGGCAGTAACACCGTAATACGATTTTGATCGTATGGAAGTCCAGCCGTCGACCGTGAAAGATATTGATAAATGCGCTACGCGCTCGAGCGGCATTTGTCAAAGAGAGACCGAATAGTTTTTCTTTAAAGTTAAAGAACGGGAAAATGTTAAACCGCGAACGAGGGGGGGGGGGACTAGAGCTCGTCTTCTCCCGGTGTTTCGTCGGTGGCGTTGCCTGACAGGGTGAGGTCACGTAGGATCGTCGGTGGTCCTGAAGGGACGTACGGGATGTCGGGTGGAGAGGGTCCCGGCACGACCCGTTCGGGGACGTAAGGCTCTACTTCGACGATCCGGACCCGTGGGGTAAGTCGGACCTCGGCGGTGATGCGCACCGCGGCTCGATTGCCCGGGGTAATCGTAGGACCGACGACCGGGAAGATCGCGGGAAGACCGGAACGCGGGGGCGCGCGAAGCAACTCGGGAACCGCCAACCGGGCACGTTCCCGCTCAGCCTCGGCCTTGAGCTCTTCGAGCTCGAGGAGCCAACTCAGGCCCTTCGGTGGAGCTCGCTTTTCGGTCAGGAGGCGACCGTGCGCGAGGAAGCGCTTTCTCCCGGCTCGCTTCGGCATAGAGTGCGACGGATTATCGAGAGTCCTCCCTTTCGTATGGTATATGTTAGAATTCTGTTTTTTTTTTTTTTTTTGGGTGAGACTCGTTGCCAGCGTGCGTTCCGGCGGGAACGGCACGATGAGTCGGAAGGATAGCACGGGAAGTAGCGGTAACCCTTCCCCGCCTCGGCCGTGCGTGCTTCCTGCTCGGCAGGAGCACGAATACGGTGCGAGAACGAAGAGAGGACGGAAAGAAAAATGTCTCGGGGGGTGGGAAAGGGAGGAGGCGACCTCTGTCCCCGGTCCTCGGCAGGCGTGCGCCCGAGGGGAGCACGATTTGCGCGAGAGCGGCGGACCAGCGGGGGAAGGGAGAAATTTGGAAGGGGGGTTAGCTACGTTTGATACCGCTCTGAAAAGAGCGAATTTATGTTTGCCGAAGCTCGCCCTGAAAAGAGCGAGATTTGACCCGAAGAGCAGCGTCGAGAAATCCGAGGAGTAGCCGAGTCGAGGTGCCGTTGATTTCGTCGCGAGTTGTCTCCGTTAATCGCACTGAAAAGTGCGGATTTTCAGGATGAGAATGTCCGAGGTAGAGCCGAGTAAAGATTTCCAGTGGTGTGGTATGATTGACTTTAATGATGGTTCGCGTACAAGAGACTGTTGTCGTATGACGGGTGAAATGTGAGGCGAGCTGGCCGAACTATATTGACGAGCGCGGACCCTGGAGAGAGGCTCCCGTCGAAAATCAGTGCGCGCGCGTTCAACTCGCGAAATTCGCGTCACGATTAGGATGAAGATTCGGCCAGCTTGCCTCTCCCCCCTTCACAGAGTCGATACAATACTAGGCATTGTGAAGAGTAGAAAATGAGGAATTTTTTGACATATACGTCGACTTGCTTGGTATGAAAATAATTAACAAAAAGAATTATTTCGTAATATTGGAAATTACGCGAAGCCTAAGTTTTTGCCGAAAATCGGGAATAACTCCCGGACTTTGAAAAAGATAAGTTGGAAAAAAATGCCAGGCGATAAAGCCATAAAAATTAAACAAATAAGCTACAAGTACCTTGTACGGCTTAGGTGATTATTAAACCGCTTAACTAATTAAACAAAAGCTCGCTCGGGGAGCAGAAAGAATATCCCGATTACGGGAAACGGAGTTATCGATCCGTTCGAAATATCGATCACTTATGCCTAATGATACGGCTACCTAGGAGTACGCGAATCCCCTCGCGTGGGGTATCGTAGGGAAGCCTGAAGCGTGCGCTTCGCGATGATATAAAGAACAGTGGTATTATCTGCATTTTTGACGGATAAATCGTCGTTGACAAATTATTTCGTTTATCGTTGCGCGAGCCTCGTCGCTATCGCGTACCGCCGGTGACGTCACTTGGCACGCGGCATGCCGAGTCGGAGCGCTAGCCGGGGAAGTATTGCCCGAGCCCGGGGAACTATTGTCCAGGCGGCGATAAGGCTAAACAATACAGGTATACCGGCGGTACGCGAACGCGAGGAGCTTATAGATATAGTTATATCTCAGGACGCGGCGACGGCGTAAACAGGATATATAGATATATCTACGGCGTGCGACACGGGATAAAGGTACATGTACAGTTGCTTATATCGATATGTGACGAGGAAAACTATAGGTATACCCGGATACGCCGGGACCTCTACAATAATTACGGTTTTATGCTAACGAGCGGAAGTTAGGCTCCGCGTGGGGGAAAAAAAGGGGGGGGGGGGTACGTGCGTACAACAATATCTTTGATTCGTTGGACTTCAGTAAGCCCATGACGATTCCTCGAACTTCTTCGTACATAGATGACGTTATAGCGGTCAATGACGTGCGCTTCGGAAACTGAAGATCCGGGTTGATGGCGCGAAAAAAACTTTGAGTGGAATCGTCATCGAAAATATTCAGCGGCAAGCACTTCCTCGCGATCCAGTCGACCAGAAGGGTGTGAAAGCCTTTCGTGGTCAGAACCTGTGAATCAAATTCGTAACTTAATTTCATTCTACAATTAATTTTTCTACAATATTCGTTCAACTAAGCATGCTTTATATATACACTCCAAGCCGATAGTAAGAAGGCGAGAGTTTCGAATATTAACGCAGTATGAACGCCTTGAGTGACGTCGCCTAATTTCGAGTGAGAACGCGAGAGAATTACAAACACTTCTTGATGAGATAAAAATCCGAAAAAAATCAAGCATATGAAAGGTACTGAAAAGATTGTTTTTGCATAAGCATAATTCCAAAATGTTATTAACAAATTACTAAAGTAAAAAATTGTGCAACAAATTACCTGGCAACCTATTTGATTTCATGAGAATGATTTGGTACTTTTTTGAATACGTATGAATTTTTTTTCTTCAGAATTGTATGTTAAAATTTGTTTAAAATCGCATTTTTCACACATTACATGAAATTCAGAAAAATGTACAAATCATTTTCATAACAAACAAAAATTTGGTTGACGGGTAATTTGTTGCACAATTTCTCATTTCAGTTATTTATTAATAACATTTTGCACAATAATAATTCCAAAATGTTATTCGATCGATCGATTTTCAAGAATTCCAGAAAAAAGAAACAATTCCGCAATGTAAGAAACTTCTGAAAATTACTTATGGGTTTTGAAAATTCATATTTTTTTAAACCATTTATTTCCATGGTAATTGCGTAATAACTTTGTATAATTAACACAACGGAAATTGAGTGTTCTTGACATTGTTAATACGGTTGACTTTCTCCCCAAATTTTCAACGTATCACAAAGCACTGAAATTTAAATGAAAATTAAACTTTCGGTTTGTAATGTATGTACAATGTACAACATGTTTAGATCGTACCGAATATATATATGAAACATTTTTTCAATACATAAAAAGTCAAAGAATAGAACAAACATTAAGAGATCATATTCGCTCAAAGGCTCCGACTAAGACTTTTATTTTTTACATTCCAATGAATTCGCGAGGATTTTTCATTTTTTTTTACCTGCTTTTGCTTCGATTGACGAAAGGCATCCTCGAGAGTCTTCTGTTGTTTGTCTCCGCGTGGCGTCGTCGAAAAAAGCTGATCATGGACAGCTCTGTGTTTATTTTTCAAATGCCATTTGATGCCCGACGTGTTCGAATTTTGCATTTTTATTTCGACGAGGTTTTCGTTTTTTTTGCACAGCTTACAGATGCCAATTTTCACTTTGTCGACGACTTTAAATTCGAAGAATTCACCGTAACGATTGTTACTTCTGGCGATCGATGTGGAATCTGAAGAAACTTCCGAGCCGCTTTCGTTAGTCGAATCTGCGACATAACCTTTCGTCATCGATGCCTCGCCGTCACCGTCGTTTCCATCTCCTTTTGAGGATGAAGACGGCTTGTTTCCGCGAATAATATCGCCTGTTCTTGCCCGTTTCATCGCTAAAACGTCACACGTCTTTTCGCTCTCTCACTATAACGCAGAGATGCAGCTTCGAGTTAGACACGAAAAAACACGTTGTCCGGCGGAAAATATTCTACGCCATATTGTGCGCGAACTTCTCTTGTAAGAGGGATCGCGCGCGTCGAGACAAGGAAGGCAAATGCGAGCGAACAAAGGTAGCGTCGAACGTGGGGAGGTGGGGACATGCACGTCTGCAGTCTTTCGACTACAGTCGTAGCGCTCACATCGGTACGAGATATGACACCACCTAAGCTTTCTCTCTCGCACTCCCTGCCTCTTATCAACGTGTACTTAGGTGTAAGCTATAATCGCGATGAGAAAGGATACGAATCCATTTTAATGATGTCTTTATTCTAACCCGTGGGCAAAAAAGCAAGCGGCAAAAAAAACAGGCGAGCAAAAAAGCAAGCGGCCAAAAAACAGACGGGCAAAAAAGCAAGCGGCCAAAAAACAGGCGGGAAAAAAGCAAGCAGGCGAAAAACAGGCGGGCCAAAAAACAAGCGGCCAAAAAAAATGGCGGGAAAAAAAGCAAGCGGCCAAAAAACAGACGGGAAAAAAGCATGCGGCCAAAAAACAGGCGGGAAAAAAGCAAGCGGACAAAAAACAGGCAGGCCAAATAGCAAGCGGCCAAAAAACAGGCAGGCCAAATAGCAAGCGGCCAAAAAACAGGCAGCCAAAAAGCAAGCGGCCAAAAAAACAGGCGGAAAAAAAGCATGCGGCCAAAAAACAGGCGGGCAAAAAAGCAAGCGGCCAAAAAACGGGGGGCCAAAAAACAGGCGGACAAAAAAGCAGGCGGGCTTGGTTGCCCGCTTCCTTTTTTGCCTGCCCGCTTTTTTGCCTATCCTCTTTTTTTGCAAGCTTGCTTTTTTCCCACCTGTTTTTTTGGTCGGTACAAAATATCGATATTTGGGTCGAAAAATATCGATATTCCAGATATCGATACTGTATCGCCCATGGGCGATACAGTATCGATATCACTAGGGCGCGTTGGAAAGCTTGTGCCCGAATTATATTATAAAAGTGTCGTCGGTATTCCGATGCGATGCTTCATTACTGAGAAAATCGAGAATGAAGAATCCGCTTCCGGCATATTGGAGTATATATACTTGGTGGCGTCTCGCTAACGCTTAAAAACTTTTTTTAAGTACGTGGCGTCGAGACGCTACCGCGTCTCTTGATGAGAAAATGAAATTATTATTATTTTTAATTGCATTGGATCATTACGTGGAAAATTTGAAAAATTTGAAATTCTCGGAACGAGACGAGAATATTCATTTCTTGTCGAGAATAATTCAAGCCGATAAATGATTTTTCTCTCGATAGTCGATACGAGACGAGACGATAATTTTCATACAACCGTCGATACAATACGAGAGAATACACATTCTCGTCTTGTCTTGTCTCGCGGCATCACTAGTCCCGATTTACGGAATATTTCAGAGTCCTGAAAAAAATTGAATTGCGCGCGCTTTTCAGAGCGGCCACGGCCATGCCATGACGTTCCCTACGCGAACTTCCGGACCCTACAGTCATGTGTCATATGGCGAATAAAAAAGAGGTTATGGGATCATGGAACAGTGTCCGGCCTTTTTATGCGTTGTATAGGTCTGTTGCGGTTTGTGAAAAACTATTTTTCGAAGGAAAGAGCATATCATACTGTGAAGAAAAAAAATTAAGACAATCCAAGATTCAGGACATGCCCCTTGTACTCGAAAATTGAGTCAGAGCTGCAATTTTTGAGACACTACAATTTTTCGAATTTCGATGCAACAACCATGATGTCGGATAAAAAAAGGTCGTTTTAATTTTTTTTACACTTGTTCATACATCGAAGAACAATGTCGACCAGGTCCCAACTTCCGGAACGCATTCGCTAAGACTGAAATTTAAATCCGCGCCTGACACTGCATTTTTTCGAACTTCGATGCACCAACCATGATGTCGGATAAAAAAAAGTTGAAAATTGAAATTTTCAAATCGCTTCCTCATAAAAGCTGGAAATTGAAATTTTCATATCGCTTCTTCATAAAAGCTGAAAATTGAAATTTTCATATCGCTTCTTCATAAAAGTTGAAAATTGAAATTCGCGAAGCTTCTTCTATGAGGAAGCATTGTCTGTATTTTTGGCTTCCTCATAGAGGAAGTGTCGCGAATTTCAATTTTCAACTTTTATGAAGAAGCTATATGAAAATTTCAATTTTCAGCTTTTATGAAGAAGCGATATGAAAATTTCAATTTTCAGCTTTTATCAGGAAGCGATTTGAAAATTTCAATTTTCAACTTTATGAGGAAGCGATATGAAAATTGAAATTTTCAACTTTATGAGGAAGCGATATGAAAATTTCAATTTTCAACTTTATTCAACGTCGTCTTAGACTTTTATGCAAAACGGCTGACCGATTCAGGTTCAGAGCGAAAAAAATATAACATCGTCACGTTTCACTTTGTCGAAACTGCGTTTGGCGCGAAAAAATACATGGAAATGTTACGTCCTGAGAATTTTTCCAAAATATTTCAAACAGAATTAACCAAATATTTGAAATATATTAGTTCGTTAAAAATGAACATGGGAAAAATTGCCATTGTTTAATTGGTCGAATTCAAAGTTTCGATAAATAGATAAAATACCTAATGAAAGAATCATCCGTTGTTAAAAATAATTAGCTTTCAGGTGAATTAGTCTGATGTACAGAGGTGACTGTACGAAGCAAATCAACCGTACAAGAGTCGGTAACCTGAGGCGCAAAAATGCAGATAAGGATATCGGCGGAGCGCTCCTCACAGTTGTCGAACATAGGCCCTGCTTGTACGGCGCGTGTCACGATGGGCACGATGCTGAGAGCGGCCGTTGGGCATAATGAGTGCAGCACCTCCTGGACGGTGAATATCGAGGAATGCTAGATCATCGTTATAGTCCAGGAGGATCATAGTTGAAATAATAAATGAGAAAATAAATGGAAATCCAGTTTGAGGGACAAATACACGGAAGTGACATAGTATTTTTGGGAATTATTAACAACAGATTCGGGAAATAAAAATAGAGTTGTAAAGTTAAGAATCATTCACCTTACAATAAGAAAGGTTGGTTTTAAAGAGTATGTGATTTAATTAACAAGTAGATTGTACATCAAGTCAGTTCCATTCCAATCATTCACGTTATATTCGTCTAATATTCTTCGTTTTCGTTCAGTATCATTCTTTTCACAGGGGTTAATAGGTACCAAGAGATAGAACAATAAATAAAAATACAGAAACGCGAGTTCGACAATAATATAAAAAGTTCGACTTATCTTAACTCGATGGCTCTTTCCTTTCAACTCTGGGGATTGCCGGAAAGTGGGTACAGCCCAGTGGATAGTTAAATGGTGATCGGCTGGCCACGCTCGATCCGGAGAGTCAGACACGAATTCGTCGCTAATCTCCTTCTTCCTTCAAGGTATTTGACGCGTCCGTCGTACTCGGCGTCCCCAGAGAGAAAGAGAGCGATCCGTTGCCGAAATTTGTCGAGTGAGACGAATATGACGTGAGGCGCGGTGTTTACATTGTTTTGCCCTTGCGCACGCACAATCCTTTAATTTGATTTTCTGCGCCGTGACGCGTTGTCTTTTCGATCGCGCGTGGATTTAAACTGTCCTCGATATCTTACAGAGTCAAGAAGTAAAGAAGAAAATTAAGTCATATCGTCATGATAACATTCAATAAAGAAATTAAATAAAATATTAAGAAGGGAATAAATATAGGAAATTACGAAAAAGGAAGGAAATGCAAAACTATTAACACAGAAATTCAAGAAATTAATCAGATAAATATTAAGATAAAAATTTATATCAACTATTGTTACCTTCGCAACGAAAGCTCGTACAGCTTTCATTCAAATTTGTATGTTCATAAAATTCGCGATAGAATTTAAGTAATAACAAGTTAAAATGTCAAAATTATTGTAAAACTACGAAATTAGAAATATTTAATTAGTCAATGAAAGAAAGGAATCAGGTGATGAGAGTGGGGAGACGAGGCGCAGGTGTGACAGCGGTGACGCGGGGGTGTCCGGCACCGAGGTTATTTATTCGCGCGCCCACCGCCCATTCGGCACTCTCTCCTGTTCCGGAGTTCTAACTTCTTTGCGACCGAGGCACTGACCTCAATTTGTATTCAGAGCCATTAACAAAGAACCTGTAAATCGACTTGTAAAATTTTCGAGCCAGTATTCATTATTACCAATTTCAATAAATCATTCGTAACTTTCCAAATCATTCCATCGAGTTTGAGTATATTTCGACTGAAAATCATTCCATCATCGAAATCATTCATCGTTAAAATCTGGGAAGGACGTTCATTTCTGGAGTCGACCATGATCATCATTCGATTCTGATTCGAAAATTCGGCATTTTGGAAGGACGTTATTTTCGGAAGTCGATCATCATTCGATTCTGACTCGAATATTCATCCAGCATTTGGGAAGGACGTTTCAATTCGATCGTTTAATTTCATCCATCAATCGATTCATTAGATCATTCATTCTGAGGTAAAACCATTTAAATAATATCCCAATTTTGGAACGTTATCATCCACATCTTAAGAATCCATTTTCTCTAAATCGTTATTTATCAACATTTATTTACTGTCGTCAGGGTTAAAATATTTCCATGGTCAATAAATATTTGTGTCAGTCAATTTATTTTCAGCTATCTCAGTGTGTGTTAAAAGTATTAGGCTAGCTCGGGGAAAAAACAGTGAGTGAGCGCGTTAGTGAGCTGTCGCGAGCCGTGCGTCGAGGGTGACGCGCGAGAGAGATAGCCGCGTATTGAATTCCAGACGATAAAAAAGATAGCATCCAGAATATTCTTGTCCAGTTTAAAATCGTCACTTAAAATCTCGTAAATTCGCATTTTTAGACGCGAATAAAATATCGTCAATAACATATATATACACTCTAGGCCCTATCCCGAATTATTTTCCGAAAGGTTAGGTTCAAAACAGGGCCAAATCCTCGATAAAGCGTCATCTCCGAATAACGTGTAAAGGGAGGGTGCAAATTCTCCTTGACCGAGATGGAGTGAAAATTGCTGATCGGGACGTAACAGAAGTATGCGCTCCTGAATTTTTTTTTGCCCTTTCGATTTTTATTCCAGAATTCCTAGTGATACCTCTTTATCTAGCGTTTTAATCCCGTCATATCCATCGTCTTGTGTATGTCTTGCTGTAGATCACGATAGGCACCTGGGTTTTTCCGCGATGTCATCGGGAAGCAAAGAAATCATTATTTAAAAGTACCTAAAATCATTCATTTTTGCAATTTTGGCTACAAAAATGCCTGGTAAACTTTTTGGTTTGTTGTCGCTCCGGGACTGTAATTCTATGTATCTTTTCGCACTGATCACGAATCTGACACTTATTTTATTCGCAGATGAATATTTAATCCGAAAAAAATGCGTCTTAAAAAAAAAAAATTGCATAATATTCAAAAAATTCAAAATGACATAAAATTTAAACGGTTGGATCGATTTTCTTGAAATTATAATGGAATCCTCGGGTGATCAGATTCTATCTGTGTGCGCATTTTTAGCCCGACAGCTACAAAATTGCGAGCGCTACAGTGCGTACAGACATTTTCAAAGAAATTAAAAATGGCGTACAAAAAAAACAACTGAAAATTTTTGGACGAAATTTGGCAGAAACATTGACTATTAACCACACAAGCTGTATGCAAAATTTCAGCCTGATCGGTGGAGGCGTTCCCGAGATATAGCCATTTGAATTTTTCGCGTCTGATTCACACGCACGCACGCACGCACGCACGCACGCACGCACGCACGCACGCACGCACGCACGCACGCAGGCACGCACGCAGGCACGCACGCATCCGGACATTTTTTCTAAATGTGATTTTTCGATGTTTTGAAACATTCTGAACACGTTTTCATTGAAATCTCGAAAAAAAAAATTTTCACCATCACAAACCTTCCTCTATGAGGAAGCAAAAAAAATTATTAATAAAAAAGAGTGCCTAACACGAGTCTTGAACTTAGAACTGCTGAGTGGCAATCTGACACCGTAACCATTCAACCAAACTAACATTGATATCTAAACCATGATGTTGATCACTATACATGGGTCGCCTGCTGTTATTTTAGAGTATTTTGCTCCAAAATTACACCGAGATGGGAGTTTCTCTCCTGCTCTATTTGGATAGCAGATGCGAACGTGTTCATTCTGATTGAAAAATCAACTGAAAAATGTATTTTTCACGATGACCAATTTTTCACATTTATCATCATCCGTTCCGACACACTAATAGAAGAACGATCCTACTATACAAATGGTCGTTTCACGGTCGTTGTTCGATCGCTGATAGGAAAACAACGGTTAGCCCGCATCGAAAAACGGTTCAATATTATTGAAAAATGTTCGCTTCAACTTATCCCGTGATAAATTCCATTGTTTTAGGATACATTGATAATATACGCATTTCGATAAAAAAAAGTATCGCCGTGAGTAGGGTTCGAACCCGGGATCTCACGAACGTGAGTCTTGAGCTTAAACATCTACGCAAACACCGTTAATATCGTATTTCGCAATTTAGAACATTTGAAGGTATAAAAAGAGGTCTTATTTAAAGATGATGATCAACCCACAAAAAACATCATGATTGGAGTCAAAGACTTGAGTCAAGCATATTTGCGAGCAGTTAACATATCTCAAAAAAAACTGTCCCAAAAAATCGTCTCAGAAACAACATTAAAAAAAAGCTTAATAAAATTCGAAAACCCAAAAACGAAAATCAAAGAACCGAAAAATTGCACGAATCGGATTATAAAAATTACTTGTCTCAACAATTTAACGTATAAACTGAAAGTCATATTCGTTCAATGAACGTTCCCGTCGAATTATTCCATCCACTTGGATTCTGATACCTAGTCGGTATTTTACGGCCTGACGAGTAATTTTTTATGTCATTTGTGCATTTTTTGGTTCTTTGATATTCGTTTTTGGGTTTAATAGATTTTTTTAAATTTACTGACTTGGCAACACGCGCGAAAAAGATTTAACTATTTTTCAATTATTTTGCAAAGTTGGTTATCTAACATTAATAACCATTGATGTTTATTCCGGAGTTATTTTTTTTAGATTTTTTTCCCCGGATATGTTAACTGCTCGGCAATATACGTTTGGTCAGAATCTATTTATCTTTTAAAAAGTATTGTTTATACAATATGTTTCGACAATTTCCCAGTGGCAATATTGTTCTTTTGTCACAGTAATAATATTCATCAACTTTCGTAAGAATCGGTGGATATTTGAAAATATATTGTTTAGACAATATATAACAATAATTTCCTAGGAGCGATATTGTTCTTTTTCTCAAATAACAATAATCACAAAATTTTGCAAAGATTGGTTGATATTTAAAAATGTATTGTTTAAACAATATCTACATCGCCGATTTCTTAGTGAGAACATTGTTCTCTTATTCAAATAACAATGTTAACTAAGTTTGGTAAGATTCGGTTAATATTTGAAAATTGACTGTTTAATCAATTAATATCGCCAATTTCTTAGGGTCAATATTGTTATTTTATCTGCATAATAACAACAATGACCAAGTTTGGTAAACATCGATTCAATTTTGGAATTCGATTGTTTGAACAATATATATATATCGATAATTTCTAAACAGCCATATATTTTTTTAATAAAAAAAACAGTGTTGACCGAGTTTGGTGAATAAACAAAATAACAATAACAATATTGACCGAATTTAGTAAAACGTAGTCATTTACCATTCAGCTCAAGTCAGACAACTCTTGTTACGTTCAAATGCCCTCGGAAATGGATACGATTTTAATTATAGGCGGTAGCATAGTGGTAAAGTACTATAGGTTAGCATGCGTAGGGTCCCGGGTTCGAGCCCAACTTTAGGTCGTTAGGTTTTTTTCATCATCAAATTGCGTGATGTTAAAAATGTATCGTGATTCTATGTAATTCATAATGACAGAAATGAAAATTAATGATTAAATAATCATCAAACTTTCTTTTGGTCCGTGTTAGACGCAACCAATTTTTGTTGGGGATCGAGACTTATAACACCGTTACCGTGGTTGTTCCCGGTTGACGCGTTCATGAGAGAAAAAAATGAGCGACGGTAGAAACGCGGAGGCCCATGGTTGCTGCAGTCGTAAGGAAAAAAAAATCAGCCATGGTAGAATGACGGTTGTTCTCGGTTGCCGCAGTCGTAAGGAGAAAAATCAGCAATGGTAGAATAACGGTTGTTGTCGGTTGTCACAGTCGTAATAGAAAAATTCAGCGATGGTAGAATGACGGTTGTTCTTGGTTGCTGCAGTCCTATCCGAAAAAATGCGCGATGGTAGAAATTTGGTTGATTTGAGGTTGCAATAGCCAATAAGCAACCATTCGCAATACGCTTCAACCACGGGCACTACCGAAGTCTAGCGGAATGGTAAAAACACAGTTGCTAAGTGGTAGATTTTATGGCGAATTGCAACCGTCGTTTTACGGTTGTTTTGGGGTAACGATAAACCGATAGGGATCTCTACCAGAAAACAAGTCTCCCGGATAATAACTCTACCAAAAACTCTCCCGGAATTTAAATAAAACTCTCCCCGAATTTAAATAAAACTCTCCCCGTATTTAAATAAAACTCTCTCCGTATTTAAATAAAACTCTCCCCGTATTTAAATAAAACTCTCCCCGTATTTAAATAAAACTCTCCCCGTATTTAAATAAAACTCTCCCCGAATTTTTATTTGTATTCCGGGAGAGTTTTTTTTTATTCCGGTAGAGTTTTATATAAATTCGGGGAGAGTTTTATTTAAATACGGGGAAAGTTTTATTTACATTCCGGGAGAGTTTTATTTAAATTCCGGGAGAGTTTTTGGTAGAGTTCTAATAGGGTAGAGTTGTAATGCGGGAGACTTGTTTTCTGGTAGAGATGTTTGGGGAGAGATGTATTCTGGTAGAGTTGTTATCTGGGAGAGTTGTGAGTGGTAGAGATATAAATGTGCCATACTTTTGTCTATTTTAATACATACCATGCGCCACCAAGGTCTGTTTTCGCGGCTGTGACAATAAGGACGCGTTAATTTTGTGTTTTTTCGTCTCCAAGTGTTTCTTGAGATCGGCAATGTGGCTTCGAAGAGAGACGTTGCACACTTTGCAATGGGCCTCATTCGGGTCATTGGGATCGACGTTTTTCGCCGCGCTTATATGCTGTACCCATCCTACGGTAAGAAAAATATTATCGCAATGAATAATAGCTAAATAAAAATGTAAAAAATAATAGCGATGAACGGTACTTACACTTGCCCCATGGAGTGCTTTCCCACTCTTTCCTGTATTTCCGTTTATCATTCGCGAACTTTCCCATCTTGTATTAAAAAACTCGTATTATTTTGCACTTCATGAGTGTTTATATGGTTTTAAAAAAGATGTTCGTAATCGTACAGTAGAGAGAAAAAGAAACGGTCCAAGAACTTCGCGCTCGTCTATTGTTTACATGTGTAGCAAAATGTCGATTGGTTACCGAGGCTATAGTTCTGTCCAAAACAGGCTGTTCAACCGAAGAAAACGAGATCGCGTCAGCCCGAACCATGGAGACTAGAGTAGAGGTGATAGATTCGGTTCGGATATTTACCACAGTTGTCGCCTCAATCGTTGGAAACCCAAGTGAAGTGTTCGAGCCCACCGCGAATAATTTTTTTTTTTCTTCGTTTTGTCGATGCTATAAGCGATCCTTTTATCTTACGATAAACATCTTTATAATTGAAACGTCGTTTATAATATCGAGAAAACGAAATAAAAAAAAACCGAGATGCAAAAAAATGCGTGCCTTTAAACGCTTCACCATCAGATCACTCGGGAAATTGTATAGATGAAACTTCCTTAAAAGTCGTGAGATCGCTGCTTTCGAAATGACGTTTACGGCCTGCAAACAGATTACATTTGAATAATAAATTCATTCGCGACATAAAATATTCATTAAATGGTTGTCCTTAACCGTTTTATTCCATTTCATTTTTAACCAGCCTGATGTCTATTCACTGTTAGATATATTACTTTCGATTCGAAAGGATCACTGTGAGAGAAAGAAGTAAATATATTCTGTAGAATCGTAGAATGTGATACAAAGTAAGGTAACGTTGAATTTCAAGGGTAGAGCGCAGCGGGACTAGAAAAAAAAAAAAAAAAAAAAAACTAAAAACGTAAAGTAGCCAAAAATCGCCATGTCACCAATTACAAAAATCTGGCGCCAAAGCAACGGTCAAAGTAGCCAATTTGGCGATAAGTAGCCAAATCTGGCAACCCTGGATACCGCAACAGACCTATACAACGCATAAGAATGCCGGACACTGTTCCATAATCCCATAACCTCTTTTTTATTCGCCATATGACACATGAGCCAAGTGCTAGCGTTGGGAGAACCGTTGCAACTTTGCAACGTTTCAAACTTCACCGCGATAATTTTTCTCCGTGCAGCTATGCTGCTGCAGCAAATGATATTTGCTATCAGAGCAAATGATATTTGCTACCCCAGCAAATCCGACGGTAGCAAATATTTTTTGGTACCGCAACAAATACTTTTGCTGTCACTATACTGACATACGATATTTGCTACGGTAGCGTGTGCTATGCTGTAGTAACCAAGACTTTTCTTTGCGTGAGTACGGCGAGGTCTCCGTCTCCGAGTAAAGGGTTAACGCCTTGACTCAAAAATGAGACTATACTACGTTTATGGTTCTCACCGAGCGAACTCACCATTCGCAGGTCTGAACCTAACAATACTTTTTTTTCTTTTCTTTTCGGACGTTCCGACGACTAGGATTGTAAGCGTCGAGAGTTTAACAAAGATAGATTATTTCAGGACAGCGTCGAGAGCCTTTATTCTTCTTCGTTTATTATTGTCAACAGAGTCCGTATTGTCATTTCTTTGTTTCTTTTAGTTGTCGTTTTTGGCTGGAACAGCCGGTCAGATTACCGGTCAATTTTCTTATTTGGCTATTCCGAGACGAGATAATTGCGGACGAACTCGAGTCGCAGTACGCGGCTGGCGCCCTAAAACAAATCGAGTCGCCGTATTAAATTAATAAACAAAATTTCGAATTAATTCGCCATTTATTCCGAGAGTTTCGGACCGACCTGACCCCCCCCCTCCCTCCCCATATCCATTATAAGATATCAATAACATTCCGCCGAGCTGGAAATCGGAAAGTGAAACGATTCCGTTGAGCGGTCAAGCGAAGAAAAAAATTGGCGAAAAGATAGAAACGTATGACACTAAGCGTACCAAAGTGCCGAAAACGAAAAAAAATAAAAGAGCGAGATATCGTACAGCTAGTAGTGAAGGAAATAGTAATATCAATATCTCAAAAATTGATTATACAGAAATGTAAATTTTGTGTAATAATTAATTGCGCGTAAAGACAGAGAGATATGACAACGAGAAATTATTAACTGCTAATCCTGGTATTAGTAATACATGCGGTACTCGTACAAGTGCAGTTAATAATAGTCTCGTGAAACCATCGAGTCGAGAAAAAGTACCCGCTTCTGCGGGGCCAATGTAAGAAATGAAGAGGTATAATGAATTGTGACGATGAACGGTTGAACCCTGCCGGGACGGGCGACTGCGATTTATCATCCCTGCTTAAAATGTCCGATAGAAAACGATTTAAAAAAATCTATCATTTTCATTCGTGTTTCTGATTCCTGTTTTTCGTAAGTAGCGTTGAATTAATATGAAACTAATTTTATCGGTTCTTGAGTAGTTGTTACTATAGATATTCAATCGAAATGAATACTTAATAAACAACGTCAGCCCAATGTAATTCAATTTGATATCCAGTATAAGTTCCTCATGAAGGTGAATCGTTTTGTATGTAAAATTTGATATCCGGTATAAATTTCTCGTGAAAGTGAGTCGTTTTGTATGTTTAATTTGATATCCGCCCGGGGAAAAACTGATTATATATGAATTATGTTTCTATATGACCATATATGATTATATATGATCATATATAATCATATATAACCGTATCAGACTAATTCGTTTTGTTAATCAAATTAATTAAATAACAATTCCGTGAACCTATGCACCTTTATTCTATCATTTCAAGCTAACCGGTTCAACAATACAAAAGAAAAAAAAATTCCACCTAATTACGACCTAATTACCATATTTGTGTGACGGTCACCCATCCTAGTAGTGGCCGCCGCCAAAGTTGCTTGACTTTTATGATTACTAACTAACTACCTAACTATTTCTACCCAACATGTTCTTACGATGTATGTTAATTCGAGGATTTATAAATCACTTCATGTATTATCAACCAAAAACTTTGAATTGCGCAGCTTTTTAGCTGTTTTTCTGCAAATTATTTACTTTACCAATATTGCCCACTTCAGCAAGATGCTTCGGTCCCTAGACCGGCGGAAAATGCGATTTCTAATGAAATCCGAAACTTTTTACACACGATTTTAGAAGATTATTGTAAAAAAAAGAAATTTGCAAACGGTTTACGCATAGTGCTGAATTATATACAAGTTCACATAGTTATACTATGTGAATTCCTCCTGAAAGTGAATCTTTTTGTATGTTCAATTTTATATCCGGTATAAGTTCCTCATGAAAGTGAATCGTTTTGTATGTTCAATTTGATATCCGATATAATTTCCTCATGAAAGTGAATCGTTTTGTATGTTTAATTTGATATCCGATATAAATTGCTCATGAAAGTGAATCGCTTTGTATGATCAATTTAATATCCGGGATAAGTTCCTCATAAAAGTGAATCGTTTTGTATGTTCAATTTGATATCCGGTATAAGTTCCTCATGAAAGTGAATCGTTTTGTATGTTCAATTTGATATCCGGTATTAATTCCTCATGAAAGTGAACTGTTTTGTATGTTCAATTTGATATTCGGTATAAGTTTCTCATGAAAGTGAATGATTTTGTATGGAATACATTTCATTGCAGCCAATGTTTCGTGGAAATCTAAATCAAACTAGTATAGTAATAGTTTCCTTTCGTGTTTGTGATATCTACATTTCGTAATCAGTATCGTAATAAATGAAACGACCGATCAGGTCGGTTCGGTCGGTCGTATCGATCAGTATCGTACGAGTCAAATAGTATCATTTTAAATATAGCAAAACGATTCACTTTCATGAGGAACTTATACCGAAAATCAAATTGAACATACAAAACTATTATTCACTTTCATGAGGAACTTATGCCGGATAACAAATTGAACGTACAAAACGATTCACTTTCATGAGGAATTTATACCGGATATCAAATTGAACATACAAAACGATTCACTTTCATGAGTGATTTATACCGGGTATCAAGTTGAACATACAAAACGATTCACTTTCATGAGCAATTTATACCAGATATCAAATTGAACATACAAAACGATTCACTTTCATGAGGAACTTATACTGGATATCAAATTGAACTACATTGGGCTGACGATGTTTATTCAGTATTCATTTCGAATGTTATTCACGGCTTGAACAACACAAACGATTAATATTCATGTATCTACAATGCATGGAAAACGTTAGCATCGCTGTCATATCTGTATTATTCGAAGGATTAGTTCATATTCTTATAGAAAGCGAATTATAACAACACGTGCTGCAATAATAGAATCGAAGAAATACCATTGGTATTGTCAAAGATAAGTAAATCATACAAAAATATAATAAAGGGTGAGCGTGGCCGAGTGGATCGGAGCGCGACTCACACGCAGTAGGCCCGGGTTCGATTCCCGGCAAGCACCAAGAATTTTCTGTGGTGTTTTTTCTGCGAAACAGTGGTTCGGATCCCACTTAAATCAGTAGGTCTATGGAAGGGGACAGCGCCCTGGTCTGGCAAAACCAAAAAGACTGTCAAATCTCTCGGGTTCGACTCCCGGGTCCGAAGTCTCGCTGGTGATCGCCAAGGAGCAGTGACGTAGCTCCAGATATAGGACGTACGAACTACGACTATAGCTGTATGCCTCGATGCTGACACCTGGCCGTGTTGTGCAAAGGGCCGTTGACATAGCTCCAGATATAGGACGTACGAACTACGACTATAGCTGTATGCTCGTGGTAAAAAACACCTGACGGGGCGCGACTAGCTCCGGATCCGGGCCGAAAAACTGGAGAGAGGATTGAGAAGTATAAGAGGAAAGAAGGAGAGTTGCCATGTAATACCGAAAGGTGAACATTAACACACACATACATACATACAAAAATATATTATATCTACGAAATGTTCTGTATACATTTTTATTTCATGTATCGAATGGGATACAACGTTTAAACAAGAAATGCGATTGAAATACATTAATCTATGATTAATAGAAAACGTTAGCAACATTATCGTATCTGTATTATTCGAGGTAATTGATACATTCCTTATAGTAATAAGATGATAACATTACACCCGGTAATGAAACAGAGGTGAAACAATTCCATTGACGCGGTCAGGGACAAAAATATTATTTAAAAATCATTGGTATCTAAGAAACCAAATGTCATGTGCTCATATTGAAAAGTATAAGTCGCATATTATTTGATTCAGATGTATAGAATAGTAATCATAACTTTCGTACTTCATGCGTAAAACGAGGAGTTACATTCGGTTTGAACGAAACTGTATACACCGTGAAAGAGAGTCGGATAGTCTTGATAAAATATCATAAGTACTCGTGCATAATTTCTATACTGTTTTATACGTTTCAATCGGACTTTTTAAGCAGGGATCATACCCACCTCATATTCAACAAAATAATTGGTTAATATAATTCGATATATGCTTGTTCTAACATACAGAGGATTTTGACGGAACTAAATATTTAGTTGGCACACGGGGTTTCGCCAACAACTTTTTCGGTCAGATTAACATAGAATTTCTTTCATCCAAATCAGTATACACATATATGCGCGAAATGATTTAGTTCAATTGCATCAGATGTATCTACAGAAAGATGCACGATTCAACCAAATCACAAACATATGTAAATGTATTTTCAGGTTCAATCCAACAAAAGATTTCGTTCAATCAAATAAACGGACTAAACGGTCAGTTGGATTTAATCAAAATAAGCATTTATTCGAATTAACCAATCGTTGTTCAAGTTCACCAAATTCGTATCTGTTATTTCAATAAAACGCGAGAATTAACCCGGATCAGTCAGTCAACATTGTTTATGTTGTTGATTCAACTAACCGTTTTTAAACCAAACGAATATTTGTTGATTTTACAAAATCTCCAATCAATAAAAATGCATTTAGTTGAATCAACTGAATTTTTTTCTCAGTGCGCGAAGACTATTTTTGAACATACTGTGCAAAATCCGCAAAATTGTTAATTTGAACTTAATTTATGTTATTTCCTATGTTATCTGTGAATTTCTTATGTAAAAGGGCACATCCCGTAAATAAATAAATAAATAAATAAATAACTAAATAACTAAATAACTAAATAAATAAATAAATAAATAAATAAATAAATAAATAAATAAATAAATAAATAAAACGTTAAAAAAAATATTGGCACTGCCGGGGCCAGGGGTCCCTATAACCTGAGCTCTTCTATCTGTCCCCCCTTGACGCCTCTTTGAACTAGATTCGAATGCCATTTCCGACTTTCGCCTGTACCTTGTGGTCTCGGTAGGCTGCGACGTTAGAGAGTTTATGAGAGTCTTTAATATAAGGTCGTCGACGTAACGGCGCCCGCAGCCCACTTAGTCGCGCTCGATACGTGGCTTCCGTATGGCAAGGTTTACGGTTATTATCGGGTGCGTCTATAAAGTGCGGGTTAATAATAAAACAATACTCAGGACGAAATCGGGGATTACCGCCGTATATTACGTTACACTTTCTGTCAAGCAATTTAGATATCCATTTTTTTACTGTCAGTCCGTTATTTCCGTTATTTACACGTCCGAATGGACGTTTAAATAAACGTCCATTCATAATCAGATCGCGGAAGGTAATTGTAATAATAATAAGAGGGACGGGGAATCATTTCTGTGTCGACGCTTTCAGATACAAGATGTGCAGACAATTAACAGAATTCTTTCAGGGTCCACGTTACCGAATTAATAAATTTCTTCTTTCATTAAACGGACAATGGGCGTTTCAGAAAAACTCCACGAGAAACATTTTAATCCCTGCGACGTTTTGTTGTTTTTTTGCCGGTCTTTTTGGCCAGGTATTTTCTGGAAAGAACATAGACATAGCTATATTCACTAAAACAAAGTGTATGATTGAGAAGTAAACCGGTTTTAATGCAGACACAAAACATCATCGTTCATCGGAAGGATTGGTTGACAGTGCTTCCGACATTTGGCCCATACTTAGTGCACATTGGGTGTGTCATAAAAATTTGCAATTCCCTTTACTACACTGACAAGGTGCGTTATCTTGAGCAAAACAAAACAATATCTTGGCAGCATACTTAATCTCAAACGTTAGATGCGCCAATTACTAGAACGCATATATGACGATTGGCATGCACCGATGGGACCGGAAGAAAAAGTATTGGCGCAATTTGCCGACGATGGTCGACTATTTACACTAATGTACACAGGTAACATTTTAAGTATCACGCGAGATCAATCCCATGCATTGGTAAATTATCGATGAATAACAAATTTCAAGAAAAAAAAACAACTCGCAAAAAATAACAAATTTCAAGAATTTTTTGTCAGTGTTCAAAATGTGCGTGTGCGTCAAATAAAAACATTCCTTGAGCGATTAAGCACGAATTTAGCCCACACCCTAGCAGTCTGACCACCATACAAATGACCGCGATTCGACCGAAGACCGACCAAAGACCGACGGTTAGAAATGGACGTTTTCCCAACCGTTATTTGGATCTAACCGATCGGGAACCGACCGAAAGTTTTCATAGCATTTTGTAACCTGAGTGACCTTTTCACGTTACTGACCACAAACCGACCATAAAATGACCAATGTAATTGTGAACGGTCGTTTTATGGCCGGTTTGCGGTCGGTCAAGTGTAAACCGGCTGACAGCTCCGAGAGCTTGCGGTCAAGGTTACTGAGGTCACAAAAAGCCAGGAACACTTTCAGTCGGTTTTCGATCGGTTAGATCCAAATGACAGTCGGTAAAACGTCCATTTCTGACGATCGGTTTTCGGTTAATAAAAGTGTTAGGTCAGTACGTGTGGTCAATACACAATGTGTTTTCAAAATTTCTTAATAAATTTGTGACTGCTTTGTACTATGGGTTTTTAATTTTTTTTATGTGTTCGGTGCGCGAGCTAGCTCTTACACTTCTTTAGCTAACGGGCTAAAAAGGTTAACGCGAGTGGACTATGGTTGTCCAATGATCTGTATTAAATTTTGTGAAAATCAATCGGACTCTTAAATTTTTATGCGGTTTTGAATTTTTTGCATTTTCCAAAAATTCGTGCTCCACTTAAAATGCAAGTTTCCGTATCAAATATTTATCTACATTACGAACTGCTCCGTCCGCATAATTCGAGTTTCTACGTATTATCCGAGTATATGACTCGATTAATACGGAGTGCTCAGATGAGTTTGGTGCCTCGAATAACGTCTAGTCTCAATTAATCGATGGCCAGATAATCGAGAATTCTATTGTATCAGTACAATGAGTGATAGATTCGTGATCAGCGTAAAAAAACATGATACATAATCCCAAAATTAACATTAACGACAACATTTTTGACATTTTTATAGACAATATTGCGAAAATGAGCTATATTTTTGCTTCCCGATGGAATCACTGACAAACCCAAACGGCTATGACATTGTACGGCAAAAAAATACACGACGTAATGTACACGACGGATTCAATAAAGCTTGTTAAATGTTTCATTCCTTTTTGTAAAATCAAAAGTTCCATAAACCGGTTCGAAGCACATAAGTATGTGTTTTTTGTGCTGAGCACAAATTTGCCATCACATTTCGTCTCGAGTCAAGTGCGACATTGCTGGTTGTACAAAAAGAGAAGAGTTTTTCTGTAACATTTTTGAACATTTTTTTACTTCCCTAAGGGACAAACAAATAAATATAAGGTTTCCTCATCATTGCGGAAGATAATATACAGCGAAATTGTATACATAAAAAGTTGAGAATTTTTATTTTCACATCGACTCTCATAAATATCCTTTATCCACAAAGCTTTCATTATGAGGAAGTGAAAAATTACAGACAATGCTTTCTCGTAGAAAAAACTTTGCGAATAAAACAACATTATAAACAAGCGATGTGAAAATATTAATTTTCAGATATTTTTAGTGTGGTTGTATATTTCGATTGTGTTCTACCTGACACTATCAACCATGCCGCGTATTGTGATGGTTAACGGGTGGGCAAATGTAACATCAGGAACAACCCTATTTGCCATTCCCATCTATTTCACCGCAAATGATGAGGACCACTACACCTTGATTCAATCTTACGTATGCATCAGCATTGTCATCATACTCACGATACTCATTGCGGTGGACGGTATGTTCGTTGTGCTCATTCAGCACGGTTGCGGTATTTTCGCGGCAGTCAGGTAATAAAGCTAGTCGGTCTATTGAAATATAAAAAAATATTATACCATTAAAATATCGAAAATATTGTTGTGTTGGCAGTTACCGATTGGAACATTTGCTAGACGGTGAAGGCCTAGAAATTATTCTTCACCCTCGACTTAAAGATGATAAACCATTTTGGACCGTGATCGATTGTATAAAGAAGCACAAGGCAGCCATCGAGTAATAATAAGTATTGGTATCTAAAAGCTTCTATATATGAATGTATATACATGTCATTAATTTATTATGAAAACTTAACCAGATTTGCCGACCATCTCGCCGGTGTGTATTCATGGTCGTTCTTATCAATGTTAGCTATCAACATGCTGGCCATGAGTTTCACAGGACTTCAGGTCTTTATAAACTGGTACCACAAAAGTATTGTAGGATTTCTAATCTCAACATTTTACATGATTGATAGGTGATGACTGCGGCTACTCCGGATTCATTGGATGAAGCGCTGCGACAAACTGTATTTGCCGGTTCCCAACTATTACATCTCTTCTTCGAGAACTTATTTTCTCAAAAACTCACTGATCAAAGTCTCGAAGTTTTTGCGGCTGTGTGAGTTTCCGCTACAAAAAATTAATCATTTAACGTTGAAAAGTGTTATTAGTAAATTGCAGAACCAGGTCAAAGTGGTATATGTGCTCAATAAGGACAAGAGTTCTGCTGCAAGTCATCCTAATGAGAAGTGCAATACGCTGGGAAATGAAAGCCGGCAAATTATTCACTATGTCCATGGAGAACTTCAGCGTTGTACGAAAAAGTTGTTTTCTATTATCGTAGTTTCACAATTAGCACTATACAACAGTTGCATTATCAAGGGTTATATATAAACTCAATTCCAGGTCCTTCGCACATCCATGTCATACCTAACCATCCTAGGTTCAATGGCATGAACACATAAATGTATTCGCGGTACAAATAATATGTTTCCGCGAGACGGAATAGCAAAGTCATCGACAATCTCGAAACGATACGCTGGGACATAAAATATTGTCAAACAGATCTTTTCACACCTTATATAATATTTTTTAACCTTTTGTAATCACTAATATTGCATAAAGAGCGTTATTTGTTGCTGTCACCAAAAAACTTTGGACCAGGATTCTGCCCTTATTTTAATCGTTAGAAACCAAAACCTCGGAATTATTACTCATCTTTCGGGATCGAAGCGACTCTTAAAAATGGTTGATAAAAGTTGACCGAAGAAAGAAATCAGAAAAAAAGTTGGAAAGTGAAATTTTCATATGGCTTCCTCATAAAAGTTTGTTGTACGCAAGCTACTTTTTTCCCCACACGCAAACGAAGTATCCAACACGTGGGCACATTAAAATCTAATACGATAGGAAGGAATCGTCGATAGGAATGCGGCGTGTATAAGTACCCAGGTGCGGTTTTAGAGCCGGGCTGACGTTGGACATATATATGCTGGTGCACTTTTGGCGTTATGTGTCCGATCCGAGGCCTAACGTAATCGGTGTTACCGACGTACAAATCGGTCCGGTGGCGCCCCAGTCCCATCGATTGTCGTAACACTGTTTCCGAGCCTTTGGATTTCGTTCATCTCTGGCGTCCGATTCATGCATCGGGCATTCTCGCTGTTTGGACGTAACAATGGCATCGTTAGATCTCAAAGACTCTTATTTTTTTATTCCCGTGGAAAAGTCATGCAAAAAATATCTTAGATTCAACTATAAAAATGAGCTGTACGAATTTAATTGTATACCATTCGGTTTGTGCACAGCTCCGTTCGTGTTCACCAAGTTAATGAAACCAATAGCGCAGTATTTGAGGGCGAAAGAATTCTTGTCGATATTCTATCTCGACGATATTCTCTTGTTCGGACAAACAGCGCTCAAGTGTTCGTGAAAATGTTGAGGAAACGAGAAAGTCGCTAAAGGCAGTAGGCCTGACGGTAAACTTAGAGAATTGTAAACTCGAGTCGTCGAAAGAGATAAAGTTTCTCAGTTTGCTGTTTAATTCGGGTGAATTTGGTCTAAAATTGACAAAAGAAAAACGGGCTCAGATATACGATCTAACAAGGAAATACCGAGACTTTCGGTGTTGTAAAATCAGGAAACTCGCGGAATTTATCAGAACTTTAGCAGCTGCGTGTCCTGCAATTAAATATGGAGCGTTGTATACAAAGAACTTGGAAAGAGAGAACATTTTAGCAATAGAACGATCTACCGGAAATTACGATAAAGATATGACGATTTCAGACAAAGTAGTGCCCGACTTAGAATGGTGGATAAAAAATGGAATGTGGTGCTTCATTCCCATAAGAGAACATCAATTTGAGGTGAGTCAGCGATGCAACAATAACTGGCTGGGGGGGGGGGGTTGCTTGCGGTAAAGACCGAACACACGGATTTTGGAATAGCTAAAAACGGGAAGAGCACATTAACCTTCTTGAATTAAAAGCTGTGTTTTATGGGCTAGAATTCTTCGCTGAAAATGAACGATCGTGTGAGATATTGCTACGCATTGATAATACGACCGAATAATTAACCGAATGGGTAACATTGAGTTTCCGAGGGTATCGAAGCTAGCGAAAGAAATTTGGCAGTGGCGCGAGGCCCTGAATCTGTGGATTTCCGCATCCTATATCAATTCTAGCGATATCAAGGAGGCGGATGAGGAATCGAGTCATTCAAACAGAAATCGAGTGGGAATGAGCTGATTGGACATACAACGAAGTAAATGGACATTTGGGAAAGTTTGACATAGATTTGTTTGCATCAATCGTAAACGCGGACTGTACGAAATGTATCTCTTGGCATAGAGATCCGGAAGCTTGGGCTGTGAACGCGTTCACAATGCCGTGGACGAATTTATATTTTTACGCTTTCCACATGTCGCAAATATTGCGTCAACTGCTACTTTTCGTGGCGCTTGTCTATCTGGGTAATAGGGAGAGAAATCTCCTTTACCGTAGATGCAGGAAAATGCTGATCAGGACGTAACACTTCTTTTAATATTACCTTATTTATGTTGTATATTATCTATTCGAGCATTTTACGGGAAAACATAAAAGATTTAACACCAATTCCACTTCCAAATCTAGCCGTTAAGGCTCATTTAAACGATTATGATAGGGTAAAACACCATCGTTAGTTTTCCCAATCTTAAATTTTCAATAATGGTAAAAATAGTTAACGATGGGTGTGTTACGTCGCAGTGTAAAAGTGTTCATAATGAAAAGAGAGAACGTCGACTGGTCAGTTTTACGATGCTCCGGGATTTAGTCTGGAATGTGCCAGACCGGGATTGGAGCAGAAATGGCTAGGAATTTATATTGAAAGGAAAGTTTTAATTTGGTAGCGTAGTACTTACTTGAGAGCGTTGAGGCGTAGCGGGTTGAGTTTTGTTACGGGCCGATCCGATTGGATGGCTGGTAACTTTTATACTCCGGACTACGAATGGTCATTCGTTGCTGCCTAGCGGATTAAAATCCGACTCTTAACGCGGGAAATTTGTTATAGGTTTACATATATGTTAGATCAATAAAGACACGTTATTATGATTTGAGACGAAGGTATTCAATTATTTATCCGTTGAATGAATAAAACACAATATCACCAACATCAATTCATAAAATAACCAACTAAAATATAGTTTAACATAACTTATATGATTTTACGACGTAGTATCGCAACTACAACAATTTGTTAACTGTGTACAAGCTCTTAGTAAGCGAAGTGAACCGTGCGAGATTTTCCGAGTGACTCTAGAAGAACGTTCCGACTCGAAGATCTCAGATCAACTATACTCTTCCAAAAATTAAGAGTTTTCGTGAGAAGGTAGTTGGGGGTAAAAGCTCGACCGTTGATTGGCTGTATGAGGTACCGCCCGCGCGATAGCTCCGTTTTTCCATACAGGCTGAGCCCACCGAGCAGCTCGCCGAGTCAAGGGCTTTTTCTCTGTACCGCGTAGAAAGCCCTCGGCTTTGTCTCCGAGTACGTCTGTTTTCCGAAGAGGTCGTAAAACATTTGGCGACCGGCTGATCTCGGCCACCCAAGCCCGCGCGAGAAAAACAAGACTATCTGTTAATTTTCACTTTAAGTACTTTTCAAGGGTTCAAAGCTCTGACTGCGAGTCCTTTTTGGACAAAAAGGTATATGAGGGTTTTTCTCTTCAAAAAATGAAAAAGGTTAATCTTTTCTTTCGATATAGAGTCACGTTCGTTCTTATAGGCCCTCATTTAACGTATTTCAAAAGTTTTACAATTACTCTACCATGTAGAGAATAAATGTGTGTATATCTATGAATGAGCGCATTAAAAATTATACAGTTCGTGTTTAAATTATCGCGCCATGAGGCGTGGGAAATTCGTGCGAGCGAGCGCTCGTCACAGTTCCTCTATGCGATAGTGATTACCTCTGGTGAGTGTGGCTCCACTAGGTAGGACAGATATTCGTTGTGTCCGACCGCTGGCGGTTCGATGTAGAAATTCGCCTGCCGATATGGTAGAGCGCGGAGACCTTCGGCCGGGAGGTATGTGGCGATCTCGTCATTGATGAGCGTCGATACCTCAGATGCCGTGTCCCAGTCCCTTACCGCAGGTATAAGCGGTGGCTCTCTGACGAAACGAGTAGCAACACCGACCGGTTTGTTATGCTTCGCGTTAGTTCCCTTGTCAACTATAGTGATTGAGCCTTTAAACGTTTCGGTTGTCACGATTCTGATTTTTTGTTTTACCTTTACTGTTTTTACGGTTAATTGTTCTACGGCCGACCGCAATAGACGTTTGTACACTGGAATATTATGAGTGCCCTTCGGTGGCGGTTTACCGAACGCACGTGCTTTTTCACGTCTTTCCTGGAATTTCTTTCCTCCTCGGCGTCTACCCATATGGCAAAATGAACCCGGTATTCAGACAAACGACACTCAGAGGATTAATGGAAAGTATAGCTTGTTACTCAAGTGCGCTCGTTGAAATCACAGAGAGTCACATTTTCCACAGAAAACTGACGTGCTAGAAATGAGCAACAGCCAGTATCTGAATGAATAACTATTCCAAACGTGCTCGGTTGAGACACAACTAGATATTAGGATGGAATGCGTAAATGTGCTTGTTTAGAGCGACAATCAAACGCGTAGGATTATATAATGGAAAGGAGATATCTTTGTGCCAGCAGTGAGCACAACTAAATATCGGGATAGAATGTAGATGTGCTGCTTTAGAGCGACAATCAAACACATAGGGTTATTTTTGTGAGTGGTAGTTAATCGAACACCGAATGGTTTTACCGATGGATATCTGCTCTTAGAGTACTCCGTAGCGGGTTTTGTTTTTAAATAAATTCACTCACATTGGTTTTGAATTTAAAATAAAATAAAAACTATATTTTAAATGCACTTTCACAAGAAATATTAATATATAATTTTAAAAGAAATGGTTAAAGTTATTTACATATGATTAGGATTCTTTTCTAATGTTACGTCCTGCCGTAACCTCAACCTCACAAAATTCGAATCCTAATCTCCTAAAGAAAATCGAGTTTTACTACCCTCGGCTTATTCACGATTTTGGGGAAGAATTAAGCGTCGAATGGGAAACTGATAAAGACCGATGCGATTCTGTTAGAAATCAGGCGCGAAGCGGTTAGATAAAGCGGATTTTTATTTGTTAAAATGATATTAAACGAAATTTATACTAAATGACATGTCATGGAAGTCATGGGAACGCATAAACTGAGAAACCTCCGCAATGAATCTCAGATCCCTGCCTTACCTACGACACCCTAATTGAGTCTTTTATCGACCTCCGCTCGTGGATCACGAAGAGGCCCCAAATCTGTTATACCGCAAGCTCTGCCTAGATTAGGAGTCGGTTGAGTCGCTACCGTCCCAAGAAAGAGACTGCGGCGCGGGCTGGCGGACGGGATTCGTGAACCCGCTACCCGGCCCGGTCTCATGGTACGGCGCGCCAGGGGCCCTACAGAGGCCTGTGGTCCGAAAGAAATCTAACTGACCCACATACGGTCCCGAAAGTCGCTGGGTAACGCCAGGGAGTAGAACTCGAACAAAATATTACCCTAACAAAGATCTTTCCCAAAACGTGATAAAATTGAACCTGGTTCTGTTAATACCCATCTTAAATTTGAACATGAAGTAATCCATCCAGTTAACTTTTGACGTTCCAAGAAATGTCACCAAATTGACAAGCAGAGAACTATAATAATTTCTTTCTTTCACACGAAGGTTAAAAATTTAATAATCGGTAATTAAAATAATTTTACTTGTATTAGTTCGTTATTGATAGATTAAATAATTTTAGCAGACTATACAATTAACCACTACAGTGAACTGGTTCCTAGTTCAAAGCAAGAATCCATATGCATCAGATCGTATAAAATACTTGATAACCCGAAACCTCGAATAATCGGGAAAATTACTGATTTCAATTAAAACTCTCCCTCCGTCAAGGAAGAAACATAAACGAAGGGATAATATTTAACGAAAGGTACAAAACTACGCCTCTTGCACATGGATACTTCGATTGCCACGATAGATGACGTCAAGCCAATACGTAGAGTCGACTGCGACGCATTCGAAACCGACAAGGAGAGCTTAAAGAAAGAAAGAAAGAAAAAGAAAGAAAGAAGGGAAAAAGGAAATAAGGGAAGACGCATGAGAAAGTGAGACAGACGATTCCACGGAAACTCCTGGGCAGCCCCGCGCGGTCTGCCACGGTGCCGCCGCTACCAGGAGGGTTCGCGGAACAGGGGGAAGGAAGCTGCGAAGAACTGTTCCGCGTGACGTCTCAATGAATAAGAAAATTTATAAAAATCTAAGTTAATTACTGTATAAAGTTGCATAGAATTATTAATCCATTTCCAACAAATGGTTGGGAAAGATCAGACGATAATTAGTTCATAAAAGAATTACTTCTTAAGCTACGTAAATTTATAAAACGAACAATGCCGTCACGAGCATGTTGCTCGTGACGGCGACCTCATTTCAGGTGAGAAGTTTAAAGGCTTAAGTACATTCCTGGAAACCCTCTCTCAGAAACCCCTCTAAGAGTATCGCCCTAGCAACGAACTCTTGTTACAAAGTCTGACCACCAATAAAGGGAGGACCTACTCCTGACCCAAGATCCCCCCCCCCCCACGACCAGCAAACCGCGCAACAAAACTACACAGTAGCGACATTTTCGATGCCGCCATATTTGTAAGGCATCAGGGAAGGGAAAAGCTTATAAAAAGCGGAGCTCAAGCACAAAAGGGCACTTAGACGCAGACACCCCGATAAGCATAGAGAGAACCAACGTAGAGAGTAGAAATTTTCGAACTTATATCGTATCAACCATTTTTCGAGATCAGTCTCATAGAAGTTGCGGCCAATTTTCAATCTTTGTAAAACGAATTATTTGATCACAGAAGTTATTTTTTTTTTTTGAATAAATTATAATTTCGGACCCACATCCGTCTGATTTTTCTGAGTGTTCTACTCCACCATCCCGACGATTGACACCTGCGACTCCAACAAGTTCTCACCGTAAGTACATTTTATATTTTATTTGCAATATTATTAACGAAGCATCCTGCATGTAGATGCCTCCATATACGCGTTATCTCAATCCCTAGTATTTAATGGATTGTCTTACAACATTTTGCGAGAACCCACAATTATTCTAAATAATTGTCGGTTAAAATTTAAGGGGAGATCTCGGTCATTTCTCCACCAATAAATCAGGAAGTAAAATCTTTCAAATATAGAAACAAAGCCTCCAAACTGGTCTGGGGCACGACGGAGCGGTGCTAGGTCGGCGTCAAACGCTCGGTCGGGGGCTCAACACGATCACTGTTAGCGACGTCCAAATTGGCCACTCGGGTTCATTGAAATCCAGGTTGATTTGTCATAACATTGAACGTGAGCATCCGTTAAACCGAAACGTCCCTCGCGTCCGATCCTAGTAGGCGCTCGTTCCGCAGATTTGGACGCAACATATGTATATTTCACATTTTATTTCGTTTTTCAATATCATATTGAGGGTGCTCACATGTCGACTCCTCAGCCTGAAATTATTTTAAATCACTCTGTTCACTGGATGGTTCTACCATGTTCCACGACGATCAACAGTTATTCTAAAATAATTATCTGTCAAAATCCAATAGAAATCTCGATTATTCCTTCAGTAATCCTTATTTTTCCTCCCGTAATAAATCAGGGAATAATATTTTTTAGAATACCAACGACATTGTTCCCTCTGACACAAACATTCCCTGCCCCGTCCTTAGTAACTTTCCGCAAGGATTAGACTAGAAAAGGGGCTATCGCGAACGAGATTGACATCCGGTGTAGTAAAAGTCGAATTCTCGACTTGACTAGAGCATGTCGAATCATTAAGCGTTCCGATAATAGAAACAAAACTCCAAACTGGTCGGGGGCACGAAAGGGCGGTGTACGTTCGGCGCCATACATTCGGTCGGGGGCTCAACACGATCATTGTTAGCGACGTCCAAATTGGCCACTTGGATTCCTAGAGTGTCCAGGTCGATTTGTCATAACATTGAACGTGAGCATCCGTCAAACCGAAACGTCCCTCGCGTCCGATTCATATAGGCGCTCGTTCCGCAGTTTGGACGTAACACTAAACTGAGCAAAGTCGAAATGTTGATTTTTATTCGAAGGAAGAACTTATTGCTTCCTTGGAGAACACCACAGTACTAATTGACTGCGGTGATCCTTTTTGGATCTGACAGGCGTTTAACGGACTCCCTGCCTATTGGCTATGGGTAGACTCAGCACTAACCTAGAGGCAGGGCTGGCTTATATAGGCGTGAACTTTGGCTCAGTGTAGGAAAGGGAAAAATGCATACAACGCTGTTTTTACCCAACTACATAGAAAGTATATCCGCATATGTTTATAGAGAATATATATTTAGGTATTCTTTAGTTGTTTATGCAAATAGATGGGTAATTGATATATTTACTATATTGTACTTATTCTTATTTTACGTGTATAGAAACTAACTTAATTTTCATATTAGAGGAAAGAATAAATGTTTGGATAAAAATGATACAGATATGCAGATTAACGTAAGATTAAATAATTGTTCCAATCAAAAATGAGCATGGGTTAATGCAGCTACGCGAATGTAAAAGGGAGAGCCTGATTTGAATATTTAACTTTTATATATATATATATATATATATTGAAACGTTTCGATATTCCGTGGGAGCGGAATATCGAACTCACGATTTTTTAAATCATCTTCTTCCGAATGGAAGGTAAGAGTTCGGTACTGGACCGGCTGGATAAGGTGTGGAGGAAAGGATTCCCGCATATGCTTCGGGGTAGAGGGAGGCAGCTGGATTGCTGGCCCCCTTGATAACGCATTACGTTCGGCGCCATACATTCGGTCGGGGGCTCAACACGATCATTGTTAGCGACGTCCAAATTGGCCACTTGGATTCCTAGAGTGTCCAGGTCGATTTGTCATAACATTGAACGTGAGCATCCGTCAAACCGAAACGTCCCTCGCGTCCGATTCATATAGGCGCTCGTTCCGCAGTTTGGACGTAACAAAATTGGGGGCTCGTCCGGGATCTAAAGGAATGTTTGTTGTGGGATAATTTTTGGGGAAAAGTAAATATATAAACACACCCGACGTCAACGAATTAATAAATGGAAGTTATAAAGAAAAATATGAAGCCGTAATAGTGATTAGTGTAACAATATGAACAAAAAAATGCAACAAAGAGAAAAGAAATATACATTAAGAAATAAAAAAAGGAGAAAAGAAAAAAACAAAAGGAATCGCCGTGATAAAATAAAAAAGGAACTAAAATAAAATGAAATAAAACGAAATAAAATCAAATAAAATGATATAAAGTAACATTTATAAAAAAGATCCGGTTAAACAAATTAGTAGGCTCCACTGCGGTAACCAATTAACTTTGTGGAACAATAGCAAAACCCCCTTTCCTTTCGGACAAAAATACACAAAAACTTAAACGTAAACTCGACTTTACAGACAGTGCGGGTACAGGGACTCTCGCGAGTAACGCCCCAGGTGGCGTTGAAATTTTCCCCAGTACAGCAGGGGGATCGAAGGATAAAGAACTCAATAAAGAAAACTACCCTGTAATCGATATTAAAAATAAGGACGTTACGCTTCAATCCACGGCGATTAAGCCATTTAATAACGCAATGGACCAGCAGAACCAAGGCGAGATAGGTAATGCGCGTCCACTCCCTCCCAACCAAACAGTATCATTAAAGGATGCTCTCGCAGTAATACCGCACTATGACGGCCAAAGTACTTCCCTGAGCATGTTCATACAAGGATGTAGGGAAGCGATGGAAATGTTAGGACCAGAGGCAGGAAGAAATTTAGTAAAAGCAGTGAGATGTAAAATCGCTGGTGAACCCAAACGTTCGATACAGTTACAGTCGTTCGAAACAATGGAAAGCTTGTACACGTATCTCAAAAGCATATACGCTCCCGCTAAAAGCGTTTATCAATTGCAAGGAGAATTAGGAGTTAGTTATCAAGAGATATCCGAAACTGTAATTGCATATGCTAATCGCGTGCGTGAACTGGGAACCCAGATAATAGAAGCTTTCGAATTTGACAATGATGGGGAAGCTGACGAAGCTTTTAAAGAAAACACCAAGAACAGCCTGTCTTCTTGCTTTATACGTGGATTAAGAACCGAAATTGAACAACGTATGACTGCAGACGGTGATATTAACCAGATAATAAAAACGGGCGATACAAATAGAGAGACATCTCATAGCTCCGGCAGCTCTCCGTAGACGAACGCGTGACCCCTCCGATGACAAAGGTATCGAATCGGAAACTCAAGCCCATGTGCACGTGATAACTAGTGACACTAATTCTTGACAACTACGTACGAAAAGCAATCACACTGCAGCTAGGTGTCCCGACAGACTTTCGAGCGCGGAACAGAATCACACGGGTCAGGGTACGATTCGAAAGAATACAGTATGCCAAGTCTGTGGTAAAAACGGCCACGAAGCTGACATGTGTTTTAAAATTTTTCCTCGTTCTAACGATCGAAAGTGCACTATCGATTATCCTATGCTAACTATATGTCAGATTTGCAATATACGAGGCCATGCAGCAAAATATTGCCACCTACTTTTCTCACCACAAACCGAAAATTCAGGAAATAATTCGATGATTTGCCAACTATGCTCAAAAAGGCGTGACCCCTTTTTGAGCATAGTTGGCAACCCATTGCAACCAATTACTCAATAAATCTTCTCAGCCGTTAATGGAACAAGTAACTCAAGCGCCACAAAGACTTCGTTTTCATGAAAGAATTAATGTTATTTGTCAAATTTGCAACAATCTTGGGCACCGTGGTGACAAATGTGTTTATCGATATAATCAATTGCAAAATTCTGGGCAGGGACAGGAAAATAACCAAAGGAGACACCCTGAAGATAATAGAGAGAGGATAGATAAAAATAGGACTTGCCCTTCTTGCAATCAGCCAGGCCATTTTATTAGAGAGTGTAACACGCGACTAAGTGAAGAAGACAGCGAGCGTGTAGGTCAGGGAAACGCCTACGGTCCGCCGTCAATGGGTGCAGGCGGCGAGGCCCCACAGAATACGCACCCGATACGCATTATGACAGGAGCCAGGGTTTTAGACCTCAAATAATGCGGATTTTTAATATCCATTTAGATAAAGACAGCAGCGTGCCCACGGTTAAAATGAACAGTTTTGAATTAATAGCTCCTATTGTTTTTATGGTCGATACAGGAGCAGTCCCGAACATTTTAAAAGAAAAATTCGTACATCCATACTCCGCGATTAACCGAGAAGAAATCGTACAATTGAACGGAATCACAGAAGCTTCTATATTGACCAAAGGGTATATTACGGTACAGGTATACGGTCGATTCACCACGTTTCATATCGTAGATAATAGTTTCCCCATATCGGAGGGGGGAATACTAGGATCAGAATATTTAAATGGAAATCGCGCCACCATCGATTACGAGAAACGCCAGTTAAAAATACAAAATATTGAAATTCCATTCGCAACCCCAGAGACAATAATAATACCCGCAAAAACCACAAAACTCTGTTTTGTACGAATAAAAAACGTAGAAGTAAAAGGAGGATATTTGCCCGTTTTGGATGCGGGAGAAGGACTAATAATAAGAAGCGGATTCGTGGTAAATAACAATGGAAAAGGATATATTCAAATCACTAATCATAACTGTTACACTGTGCAAGTGCAAGTGCCAGTATTGGAATTATTATTAACGGACGAAACTATTGAAATAGAGAAAAGAAATACCTTAAACGAACGCTCGGATACCAGGAGTAAAGAAATTGAAGAAACTATCAACGCAAGTAGCGGTGACAAAAGGAACGCCCCAGAAATAAATGCGCAAGAAAATTTTTCAAACAACCGTGTCCAGCCTGAAGCTATAAAACCCGCCAGCTCGAGTGGAGAGCTCGGGTTCCCCAACGACTCGACCGTAAACGAACGGAGAGCCATAAATCACGCAAGCCCCATGAGAGAATCAGCATGCCCTGTTGAAACGAGACTGCCTGCCGACACAGACCCACCGATAAAGAGCTTAGCACACACAGAACGACAAGGAATAACTGAGAAACATTGTAAGAACATTCTTGGAAACAGCATAGAAGTTTACGAAATGTCAGATAGAAATCAAGTGAAGACCAATCAAGATAATTTTTGCTTTGAAGTAATAACGATACCCACAGAAACAGACTTGATAGGAAGAATAGAATGTTGCCAAGAAAGTACAACGACTACGGCGCCAATGGAAGGGCCAAGTTCGGTTGTAACATGCAAAAAATTCGTACCTACAAGGAAACCGGGAATAAATGAAATAATTCCCATGGAAACAAATCAGTCAGGAGGGATAGAATATTGTCCAGTAAGTACAACGACTACGGCGCCAATGGAAGGGCCAAGTTCGGTTGTAGGGCAAAAAGAAATCGTACCTGCAAAAAAAATAGAAACGGATAAAATAAGCAAAGTAAAAGTTAGCGATTGTCTAAATAATAAAATATGGAAAGGGAAAGATTACAGAGCGTATAAGATGATAGATACAGCGTTAATAAAGAGATTGAGCGTACACCACGTAACGCATAAAATACAGTATTTTGGATGTGAGGACCATTGTTTCAGTTATAATACGTCGCCCCTGTCTGAAGATCGATTCAAGCAAATAAGGAAGCTTTTGAGACTCGAAGAACTAAAAGAGAAAGAAAAACTTAGTATCGAGGGACTCTTGAAAGAAAGCGTTCACCTCTACCACATTCCCGGTGAACCACTCTCGTACACTTTCATCCTCCAGCATAGAATACCTACGGTAGACGATTTACCCGTAAATGCTCGCGGCTATCGGTGGCCCGAATATACCAAGGAAGAAATAGCGAAACAAGTCGAAGAAATGCTCGAAAACAATATAATAATTCCGTCTACATCACCATACAATTGCCCGGTCTGGGTCGTGCCTAAGAAACCCGACTCCAAAGGTAATAAACGTTGGAAGGTCGTATTCGACTACCGCGCATTGAACGAAAAAACCGTGACCGACGCATACCCTATACCTAACATTACCGAAATTTTGGACCAGCTGAGAGGCAGTCAGTACTTCTCCATCTTCGATCTCGCCTCCGGTTTCCATCAAATAGAGATAAGTTCCGAGGACAGACACAAGACAGCATTTACAACGCCACAAGGGCATTTCGAATTTTTGCGTATGCCATTTGGGTTACGTAACGCTCCTCCCACCTTTCAACGAATCATGGATTTGACCCTTAGTGGACTCTTAGGAAAGGGACTATTCGTATATTTAGACGACATTGTAATCTATGCTCGAAGTCTAGAGGAACATGAAACTTTATATCGGGAAATGATGAAACGACTGGAAGCTGCTAATTTAAAATTGCAACCTGATAAATGCGAATTTTTGAAAAAGGAAGTAAATTATTTGGGGCATATAATTGGACAGGACGGTGTCAAGCCCGACCCAAAGAAATTAGAAGCCGTTCAAGATTACCCAAGGCCGAAAAATATCAAGAATATTCGCCAATTTTTGGGATTAATCGGTTATTATCGCAGATTTATCGAGGGATACGCGCGATTAACTAAACCTTTCCATTTCCTACTCCGTAAAGAGACTAATTTCAAATGGGGACCCGAACAACAGAAATCTTTCGAAATACTAAAAACTAAACTCTGCACGACACCTGTTTTGCGATACCCCGATTTTTCGAAACCTTTTATCCTAACAACGGATGCTTCGGGAACGGCGATCGGTGGAATCTTATCTCAAGGAGAAATTAATCACGATCACCCTTGCGCCTTCGTTTCGCGGGCTCTGAATAAAACAGAAGAGCGCTACGACACATACGAAAAAGAAGCATTAGCCATTGTCTACTCTATTCTGCATTATCGACCATACCTATACGGACGAAAATTTACCGTGGTGACCGATCATAAACCCTTATTGTGGTTCAGACGAGCGACGGATGAAAATGCGAAAATATTACGATGGCGATTGAAACTCGCAGAATACGAATATGACGTAGTGTATAAAGCAGGTAAAACGAACGTTAATGCCGACGCGCTATCTCGAAACCCTGTAGGGGAACCCGATCAATCAGACGGGATTTTTATTATTCGAACCTGTCCCATAACAAAGACCCGTAGGAGAGGAAAAGAATCTATATCAGACCAGGAAATAAATTCATTATTGGGAGACTCGCATATGGAAGAAAGCGACATCGAGGAAGTCGAAACAGAAATTTTAAGACCCTATACTGAAATCGAAGAATGCGAATGGGAACGGGAACCAATTAATAATGTTGAACAAATGCAAGAAACACCTAACGTAAAATCCAGTGATCAGGAAACCAACGAGGAGAGGAGGTCTCCAAAACGAGTCAAAAATCTTTTTGGCATAAACGCTGAGGCGGCCGACCCACCGCTCAACGCCTTAGCTGTTAAAACTCATGCCTCTACGCCCGACCCGGAATACCGAGAATTGAGGGGCCGGCGCGTGCCGCTCACGCACACACCGCGACGGAGTAAACGATTGCTACACAACGAAAGGACCTACGCCGAGTCGGAAGACGAAGAACCCCCCGTCGTTCGAAGGGCTCGGAAAAGACCCCCGCCTCGACCACCCGATACAGTTGAGCCGCAAACTGTCCTTCAAAATGAAAATGGAAACCCAGAGAGCGAACCAGGTTCATACGCGGGAATTAACTCACCACGCATCATCACACATATTAAGCCCTCTCGAGACTTATTCCACACCCAGAGAGATAATCTAATATATTTTGATTCAACCAGTGTCGAACCTATGGACGACGGGAGCAAGACCCTGAAAAAACACGACAACCTTCCCCCGCAGTCCAACATTAAAATGAAATACAATACGAAGAATAAATAAAAGAAACTAACGGGTCAACATCGTGTTACTTATCTCCGACAAAGTAAGAGGATAGCCTACGCCAATTTTGGAAAATATCACCGAAATTTTGAGTTCCTGAAAAAAATTGTTGATCAAATTACAATTGCATACAGCGAGCATCGCCAAATCCAATTATATTTGCAACGTCCCGTGGGAACAAATAATGGGACGAATACAAGCAATACTGAGTAACCTCAATACAAAAATAATAATCTGTCACGGCAAGGTTAGGGAGCCTCCCTATGAACAACAAGATAAAATCATTAAAGAAATGCATACTTCTGTCATCGAAGGGCACAGGGGAGTCACAAAAACTTATAATCGTATTCGTCACCAATATTATTTTTTAAAAAAATGTCATAACAGATGTCCAATATTACATCCAAGGGTGTTTGCAGTGCCAATAAAAAAATAAAATAAAAAAAAATATTAATGCGGTAGAAAACCAAGCAGCCGATGATAATCACCGATACTCCCGGTACGACATTTGACAAGATATTTATGAATATTGCGGGCGACACACTTCGGTTCCTTCGTGAGGGTGTTTGTTCTTCGACACTCTCGGAACGTCACGGAAGTCATTCACTTGAATATTAAATACGAATTTGAAAATTATATCAATTCGGAGGTTGAATTTTGAAGTCAATAATCAAATAAAATTTTAATATCTCAACGGACAAATAAATCGTAGTTCAACGAAAAATTATTTCGTCACCTACAACATTCCTCATTCAGTCATTATCTTCGATATTCGCTGATTGATTTAATCAACTTTTCCTGAAAGAAGGAAGAAAGGAAGGAAGGAGGAATTCGGATTTGAAATCGACATCGTTCATCCATTTTTGATCGTCTCAACTCATTTTCATGTGTCATTCAGTGACAATCAACGTAAGTCATCAAATCATTCAATTTGGAATCGTCTTATTTTATTTCGCCTTTTGTCTTCAAATATATTATTTTATTTTGATTCTTCGTTTCTTTTTGTTACTCTGAGCAACAATTAATTATTTTTAAATCATTCAACGATAATCAATAACCGATCGGGGTCTTATTAAATTAAAAGGGTGATAATTAAAAATTTAGAAGTCGAGATTATCGATCCTTCTTAAAGAGGACCAGAGTATAGAGCAATGAACTCGACGTTTGGTGATAACGCTGGCCTTCAGTCAATGGCGGGCAGCATTGCGCGACCGTGAGGGATCTTATTACACAACCTTGCTACGGTGTGTCAGGGTCAAGCGAAGAATCATAATATTTCGAACGTGGTAGACATCTCAAAGGATAATCGAGACATATTCTTTTCGACGAGCACTCTCAGCCCATCCCTGAATAAATTTCCGATAGGTTAGACTCAAAAGGGGCACTGTCCTAATAAAGCGTCACATGCGATAAAGGCGTAATAGGGAGAGAAATCTCCTTGACCGTAGATGCAGGAAAAAGCTGATCAGGACGTAACACACACATCAATAAGTTAACAGTGGCAGGAAGTAATCTGCAGTAATCATTTTTAATCCTAACAAAACAAAAAAAAACGAGTTACATACTAATAATCATTTATTTACATTTAAAACAAGATTGAACATGTTGCGTTGCAATTGCGACGCGATATTTCTTTGTGCAAGGGAACAGGCCACTAACACATCCCCCAGGTTTTCCCGAAGGGAGGTGCTGGACATACTAGACCTTCCAGACGACAAAGCCAGTGGATACGAGCCCCTGAAAGAAATCTTCATATAAAAAAAGAGAGAGAAAGAAAAAGAGGTGGAAAGAGAGGAAAAGGAAGCAGAGCAAGTTCAAAATAATAACCAACTCCCGTAACAACATATCTCACACATACATATACAAAAAATAATAATTATAATAATAATAATAATTATAATAAACCCTTCCCTCCCTAACCTTAACCTATTTCCGATTTCGAACCCAGAAACCTATCGGCTAGGATGAAAAGAAAAAGACAAGGAACATCGAGCAAAAAGGTATGGAACTCTTTTTATAAATATATATATATATATATATATATATATATATATAATAAATAACTAAATAAAAATAAATATAAATATATATCTTTATATCATAATAATAATCAAGACGACATATTATATAGCATGATAAATAATCACTACCCTTTAATCCTCAAGTAGAATCGTCTAAAAAAAAAAAGAAAAGAAAAAAAATACACATAATGGAACGTTCACTTATAACTTACTACCTCCATATTCTTATAATACCTAATAATTAAATGTCGTGTTTCCCCTCTTACTAACACGCAATAAAATCTTAATGAGGTAATAATCTATTTTTTTTTATAAGGTGGAGATGTATCATCGGACTTGGATTAGAGGGAAAAAAAACACCACGACTCCGATGCTGTTCTTCGAGACAAACGGGGAAATACGGGATCATTGGAAGATAACAGGGATCAAGGAAGCCAAGTACATCCTGACTATCGATGACACTCCCATCAACAGGGATGAAATGCTGAGCTCTTCAAACATGGTAGACGGGTACCCAATCTCAAAAGAACGCCCACATTCTAATGCCGAGCCACCAGTATGACACCAGGGGAAGAACCTGCCAACGCTGCACACCCAACGGAGGCTACAGCAGCAATGAAAGGAGGAGCCCGTCAAGAAACAAACAAAACGCCCCTTCACCTAACGCCACCGTAACCCCACGATTAAGTCTAGCCGTAAGTCACATTAGGCTCCATGCCCACTAAGTAGTTAGACGGATTAGTATCCACATATAGGAATACCGGGACTTAAATATGATGATATATATATTATCATTTATAAAAAAAAAAAAAAAAACACGAAAAAAAAAACACATATAATACATATATATATATATCATAAAGTTAGGATAAATAGGTCTCCGTAACTTTAATCAGGGTAGGAATCGGGAAAAATATATATACTAATAATCAACATGAATATATTCATGATGATACACATTTAGATCTAGTGTACTTACTAATTATACAGACAATAATCAACATGCTAGGATAGAGATAGGCGCGAATAATCTAGGAAAAGGGTCTGAAAAAAATATATAGAAATAATAACAAAACAAGAAAAAAAGTAAATAAGGAAGATGAAAGAAAAAAAATATTTTTAATAATACTAATAATGATAATAATATACACACATACATATATACATGTAAGAGGTAGCGACTAATAGGAAAAAACCACACATTGTCAACTAAGTAAATACACACACGCGAATACCAATACAGAACGTAGGGAAGAAGATGGCAAGAGGAAAAGGAAAATGTATACAATAATCATAAACACTCACAATGATAGGAACCAACATTAAGGAAAATGACTATGTAAGAGAATCAAGATCACACCACGATAACAAGAAAAGCGAGACAATGTCGGGTAAAATCATGTACACACCCACAAGAAGAAAGAAATAATAGATTCCCGAACGAATTAATAAACCAAATTGACTACGTGATTACTTCTCGATTACATAGGCTTCACCTAACTAATCGTTTTAAGGGGGGGAGGTGTTACGTCCTGCCGTAACCTCAACCTCACAAAATTCGAATCCTAATCTCCTAAAGAAAATCGAGTTTTACTACCCTCGGCTTATTCACGATTTTGGGGAAGAATTAAGCGTCGAATGGGTAACTGATAAATACCGATGCGATTCTGTTAGAAATCAGGCGCGAAGCGGTTAGATAAAGCGGATTTTTATTTGTTAAAATGATATTAAACGAAATTTATACTAAATGACATGTCATGGAAGTCATGGGAACGCATAAACTGAGAAACCTCCGCAATGAATCTCAGATCCCTGCCTTACCTACGACACCCTAATTGAGTCTTTTATCGACCTCCGCTCGTGGATCACGAAGAGGCCCCAAATCTGTTATACCGCAAGCTCTGCCTAGATTAGGAGTCGGTTGAGTCGCTACCGTCCCAAGAAAGAGACTGCGGCGCGGGCTGGCGGACGGGATTCGTGAACCCGCTACCCGGCCCGGTCTCATGGTACGGCGGCGCCAGGGGCCCTACAGAGGCCTGTGGTCCGAAAGAAATCTAACTGACCCACATACGGTCCCGAAAGTCGCTGGGTAACGCCAGGGAGTAGAACTCGAACAAAATATTACCCTAACAAAGATCTTTCCCAAAACGTGATAAAATTGAACCTGGTTCTGTTAATACCCATCTCAAATTTGAACATGAAGTAATCCATCCAGTTAACTTTTGACGTTCCAAGAAATGTCACCAAATTGACAAGCAGAGAACTATAATAATTTCTTTCTTTCACACGAAGGTTAAAAATTGAATAATCGGTAATTAAAATAATTTTACTTGTATTAGTTCGTTATTGATAGATTAAATAATTTTAGCAGACTATACAATTAACCACTACAGTGAACTGGTTCCTAGTTCAAAGCAAGAATCCATATGCATCAGATCGTATAAAATACTTGATAACCCGAAACCTCGAATAATCGGGAAAATTACTGATTTCAATTAAAACTCTCCCTCCGTCAAGGAGGAAACATAAACGAAGGGATAATATTTAACGAAAGGTACAAAACTACGCCTCTTGCACATGGATACTTCGATTGCCACGATAGATGACGTCAAGCTAATACGTAGAGTCGACTGCGACGCATTCGAAACCGACAAGGAGAGCTTAAAGAAAGAAAGAAAGAAAAAGAAAGAAAGAAGGGAAAAAGGAAATAAGGGAAGACGCATGAGAAAGTGAGACAGACGATTCCACGGAAACTCCTGGGCAGCCCCGCGCGGTCTGCCACGGTGCCGCCGCTACCAGGAGGGTTCGCGGAACAGGGGGAAGGAAGCTGCGAAGAACTGTTCCGCGTGACGTCTCAATGAATAAGAAAATTTATAAAAATCTAAGTTAATTACTATATAAAGTTGCATAGAATTATTAATCCATTTCCAACAAATGGTTGGGAAAGATCAGACGATAATTAGTTCATAAAAGAATTACTTCTTAAGCTACGTAAATTTATAAAACGAACAATGCCGTCACGAGCATGTTGCACGTGTCCTCATTTCAGGTGAGAAGTTTAAAGGCTTAAGTACATTCCTGGAAACCCTCTCTCAGAAACCCCTCTAAGAGTATCGCCCTAGCAACGAACTCTTGTTACAAAGTCTGACCACCAATAAAGGGGGGACCTACTCCTGACCCAAGATTCCCCCCCCCCCCCACGACCAGCAAACCGCGCAACAAAACTACACAGTAGCGACATTTTCGATGCCGCCATATTTGTAAGGCATCAGGGAAGGGAAAAGCTTATAAAAAGCGGAGCTCAAGCACAAAAGGGCACTTAGACGCAGACACCCCGATAAGCATAGAGAGAACCAACGTAGAGAGTAGAAATTTTCGAACTTATATCGTATCAACCATTTTTCGAGATCAGTCTCATAGAAGTTGCGGCCAATTTTCAATCTTTGTAAAACGAATTATTTGATCACAGAAGTTATTTTTTTTTTAATAAATTATAATTTCGGACCCACATCCGTCAGATTTTTCTGAGTGTTCTACTCCACCATCCCGACGATTGACACCTGCGACTCCAACAAGTTCTCACCGTAAGTACATTTTATATTTTATTTGCAATATTATTAACGAAGCATCCTGCATGTAGATGCCTCCATATACGCGTTATCTCAATCCCTAGTATTTAATGGATTGTCTTACAACATTTTGCGAGAACCCACAATTATTCTAAATAATTGTCGGTTAAAATTTAAGGGGAGATCTCGGTCATTTCTCCACCAATAAATCAGGAAGTAAAATCTTTCAAATATAGAAACAAAGCCTCCAAACTGGTCTGGGGCACGAAGGAGCGGTGCTAGGTCGGCGTCAAACGCTCGGTCGGGGGCTCAACACGATCACTGTTAGCGACGTCCAAATTGGCCACTCGGGTTCATTGAAATCCAGGTTGATTTGTCATAACATTGAACGTGAGCATCCGTTAAACCGAAACGTCCCTCGCGTCCTATCCTAGTAGGCGCTCGTTCCGCAGATTTGGACGCAACATATGTATATTTCACATTTTATTTCGTTTTTCAATATCATATTGAGGGTGCTCACATGTCGACTCCTCAGCCTGAAATTATTTTAAATCACTCTGTTCACTGGATGGTTCTACCATGTTCCACGACGATCAACAGTTATTCTAAAATAATTATCTGTCAAAATCCAATAGAAATCTCGATTTTTCCTTCAGTAATCCTTATTTTTCCTCCCGTAATAAATCAGGGAATAATATTTTTTAGAATACCAACGACATTGTTCCCTCTGACACAAACATTCCCTGCCCCGTCCTTAGTAACTTTCCGCAAGGATTAGACTAGAAAAGGGGCTATCGCGAACGAGATTGACATCCGGTGTAGTAAAAGTCGAATTCTCGACTTGACTAGAGCATGTCGAATCATTAAGCGTTCCGATAATAGAAACAAAACTCCAAACTGGTCGGGGGCACGAAAGGGCGGTGTACGTTCGGCGCCATACATTCGGTCGGGGGCTCAACACGATCATTGTTAGCGACGTCCAAATTGGCCACTTGGATTCCTAGAGTGTCCAGGTCGATTTGTCATAACATTGAACGTGAGCATCCGTCAAACCGAAACGTCCCTCGCGTCCGATTCATATAGGCGCTCGTTCCGCAGTTTGGACGTAACACTAAACTGAGCAAAGTCGAAATGTTGATTTTTATTCGAAGGAAGAACTTATTGCTTCCTTGGAGAACACCACAGTACTAATTGACTGCGGTGATCCTTTTTGGATCTGACAGGCGTTTAACGGACTCCCTGCCTATTGGCTATGGGTAGACTCAGCACTAACCTAGACGCAGGGCTGGCTTATATAGGCGTGAACTTTGGCTCAGTGTAGGAAAGGGAAAAATGCATACAACCCTGTTTTTACCCAACTACATAGAAAGTATATCCGCATATGTTTATAGAGAATATATATTTAGGTATTCTTTAGTTGTTTATGCAAATAGATGGGTAATTGATATATTCACTATATTGTACTTATTCTTATTTTACGTGTATAGAAACTAACTTAATTTTCATATTAGAGGAAAGAATAAATGTTTGGATAAAAATGATATAGATATGCAGATTAACGTAAGATTAAATAATTGTTCCAATCAAAAATGAGCATGGGTTAATGCAGCTACGCGAATGTAAAAGGGAGAGCCTGATTTGAATATTTAACTTTTTTATATATATATATATATATATATTGAAACGTTTCGATATTCCGTGGGAGCGGAATATCGAACTCACGATTTTTTAAATCATCTTCTTCCGAATGGAAGGTAAGAGTTCGGTACTGGACCGGCTGGATAAGGTGTGGAGGAAAGGATTCCCGCATATGCTTCGGGGTAGAGGGAGGCAGCTGGATTGCTGGCCCCCTTGATAACGCATTGAATGCGTTATCAGACCGCTCTCCCACATATGCGAGAGAGAACAAGGAAAGAGGAGTTCTTCGGTCTTGCAATTCGGGGACTATGAAGTCGACCCGACGTTCAAGGCCGAATACTCTCCTCTATGAGCCTACTTTGCTCAGAGACACGTATGCCGAAACATACGTGCTTACGCAGTCTACAAACTAATACAACGAGACCCCATTCTGGGGTTACCTCGAGGAGGTAGTGGTCAATTCTTTTGAGGATGGGAAAGGATCTAGAGGGAGGGATAGGTAGAGCCTTTATAGCGACTCAGCGAACGCTCCGCTTGCGCGAGAGCTCCGCCGGCTCGCCATCTCGCGGCCAAACGCGAGATTCTACCTGGGGGTAAGGGCGTCCCGTTACAACATATGTATATATTTAAAGTAATATAATAACATTGGTATATAGATTAGGGTGTTTCACAAAAAGGACATTTTTTTAATTATTTTGCTCCCACTTTTTTAAAGTCTAGATTTCGATCTCAAATTGAACCTCGCGAAAGGTGGTCTCTAGCAAAAAATTCTAAGAGGTGCCGCATTCGACGTTTGTACCCAAAAATGCGGCACCTTTTAAACTTAATTGTCAACGACCGCCTTTCGCGAAATGTTTTTTTAGATCGAAATATATAATTCTACGGGGTGGGAGATTTACTTTTTGTAATTTTTTGTAGTGAACCCAAAATACATATTTTTAATAATTTTTTTATTTGTAGTCTTTTGTGTTTAATACAAAAAATGGCAAAACGTTAAGCTCCCACCCTATAGAACTATATATATTAATTGATAAAAAAATCCAGCGAAAGACGGTCGCTGACAATTAAGTTTGAGAGGTGCCGCATTTTTTGGGTTAACCGTCGAATGCGGCACCTCTTAGGATTTTTTGCTTGGTACCGCCTTTTGTGAGGTTCAATTTGAGATCGAAATCTGTACTTTAAACAGGTGGGAGAAAAATTTAAAAAACAATGCCTTTTTTTGAAACACCCTAATATAGATATATAATATATAATGCAAATACATATATTCGTGGCCATGTACTTTGTGTGTGGCATAAAGAAAAGAATGAGTAAAAATGAAAGAAAGGGAAAAACGAAACAGAAAGTCCACGTGTGCCCTGCCTCAAGTGGTGAAAATCACTTGAGCAGGGCGATTGGTTTTTCTCCGTTCGAACCTTTGAATGTATTGCCTCTATCCCTTTGGAGAGAGTTAGTGAATGACGGTTTATTTATGGGTAGAATGTTCTTTTTGGGTGACCAGTAAAACTAAAGAAATAGTAAAAAGAGAAGATAAAATGTGTTGTTCAGGTGGGCGAAGGTTTTTCCCGCGGCGACGGAATGGCGGGGCGCTTGTCCGTTAGTCGGAGGTTCTTTTGTTCCCGGTTCCCGCTGGGAAAGCCTGCATGTTTCTTTACCCTGTTGTTATGTTGAGCCATGGTCCGGTAAGTGATGGAAGCGTTGGTATTTTACCGACACCATGTCAATGGTAACACATGGTTGATTTTTATCTATCCGACTTAACTATAGTCTGTATAGTAGAGAGCTCATTTCGAGTTCGTTTTCATCGGTCGGCATATAGCCATCGATCCCAAGACGTAACAGGCGCATCTTTTATTTCTTTTCTCCTTATTTATTCTTAATTTGCTCGCAGTACTACGCGAGTGACATGTGACACGACTCTTAGGCCTTGTAATCGATGGATGATGCATTTTCTATCGTCTCTGGTAGAACACCGCTTCGTCGTTGCATAGTGCAGGCGACGCGTAACTCAATCTCGATCGCCGGCGGCAGAGGACCGCGAGGTCTTTGCATAGTATGCGTGACCCGTGATTCGACATCGATCATATGTAATAGTATCCCGCGTGGTACCCGCATTCTTTCTTATGAATACCTCTCCTTGTAGATCACTTAACATAAATAAATCTTCGCGGATTTGTTTCGCTAACGCTTTTATTCCCAGTAAACACAGTAATCTAGCAGCAATATAACACCAATGTAACTGAAAATAACAGGTAATATTACGAGAATGTTACAAGTAAATTACATGTAAGTTGCCATTTCCGACTCAGCAATATAACACTGTTATATTACAGCGTTATATCGTTGTTATATAACAATGTAACAGGCAATTTTTTTTATTTAAAAAACATTACGGCTAATTCCATCCTTGGATCAGAATCTTTATTAGTGACAAACGAAATTACTCTATCGATAGGAACAAATACATCTCAGAAAAAACGTTATCAATTTGTGTGCCATCGGCGGGATACGAACCTGGGACCCTCGGACTTGTAGACGGTGACCATACCTATTCGGCTATGTTGGACTTGAGAAAATAATTTTGGAAAATTGTACACACGATTCAGACGGATTACCTACGGATCATGACTGATGTATAAACTTTAATTTTTAGCATTAAATATTGGTCGGCAAGCCGTTTAACGGTAATAAGGAAGCCAGCAATTATTTGCTTGTTATAACATCGTTATAAGCATGTTATGTACCTGTTATAAAGCCCGGTTTTGTAACCGTAACGCTTCTACACTTTGTAACATTACCATTGCCTGTAGATTAGAAATGGTCATAAACATTGTTATAAACATGTTATATGAACGTTACAGAGTCCTGTTACATTATTGTAATGTAATTACGTTATACGCCATTAACATTACCTGATTATCACGAAAGTTACACTCACATTGTTACAAGTATGTTATGTTACGGTTACACAATTTTTATACATAACTATAACGTTACACCGATATATAACAGTTACATTGACTGCATATAACAATTGAAACATTATATGCTAGTCCCATGTTATATACCCTCTATATATCGGCAGAATAACATTGTTACATTACATGTAACTTCCATGTTATATTGCCGCAATAAAACGTGTTCACTGGGTTATTTCGGTTGGCTTTTACCGATATATTCGCGACAATGTTTTACCTCATTACTGATGTTTGAACATTTTTTGGTAATTTCCTACATTATCATTAGATTTTCCATAATTACTTGTGTTTTTGACAGTTTCCAGGAGTTTACTAATATTTATTTATTCTTGTTTAAAAATCCTTTCTAATTTCATTAATGGAACAAGTCAGTTTATTTATCAACATCCAATCTCGAATTTGTTAATGAATTTCTTGTTTTTATAATCTAATCTTTGAAGAGTGGTGATTTATTCCATTTGTCCTCCGAGCATATTTCCAAATGTTAGTCCGTCTTTCATTTTTAACATATGAATCCTGATTTAACCCAGACTCAGCCCCTTCGTTATCAAGGAATTACGGGTAGTCATATATCGCTGAGTGGTAGAGTATCCTCCATCACTCACTAGACCAATGGGCTGATACAGCTCCCTGTTTAACCGACGCCGCCTAATCAATGCAGTAAACGCATGGTAAGAGAGTTCTCGATAACACGCGATCCAGGGAGAGAGGTCAATAATCGACTCTTTATCGTTGCGGATAATGTAGTGACCGCATACATGTCTCTACCCTGCGTATAGGAATCTTTCGTGTGAGTGCTTTTCGGATCGGCTTGACCAGCATTTTAAACTGATTTCCATCAGTGGCGTTATGTTTCTGTTATTATCATTATTACTCTTTCCTTCTGTTTTCCTCCCCACTGGTTGAGACTGAGTCCCCCCTAACCAAGATTCATTCAGAAACTATTTCTTTTAAAATATTCTTTTAAACTTGGAAGTTACGGCAGGACGTAACACTGCCGTGACTACAATTAGTTTTAAAAACGTCAACTAGGAGCTGGCATTAATGTTATTGGAGCAACGTTAACGGAAATACTTAACGCAGAGAAACCGAGCAGACGGTTGATACTTCGAAATTCATCGAACGACTTGACGTAGGTAGAATGTTGGCTGACTTACACCACGGTATGTCAAAGACAAGGAAATCTTTCATCGTTCCAGGATTAAATCCGATTATAAAACTCATTGCCGACGATTCGTCGATCGATTCGTGGTCGTTCGGAGAGAACTTTTCCGAAATACTTACAAAGACACTTTCGCCTCTCGAGACTTTATCGCTCGAATTGTTATCTAAGAAGCTAGTTATGCTGTTAGCATTAGGTACGGCTCAAAGGGTACAAACACTTGCAAAGATAAAAATTAGTAATATTAAGAATTTTTATAAAGAAATAAGAGTAAAAATATCGGATAGAATAAAAACATCTGGTGCAGGTAGGACACACCCAACGTTACTTCTGCCGTTCTTCAGGGAAAATCCACGGTTGTGTGCAGCAACAGTACTTTGTCGATATATTGATAAATCTGCACGAATAAGATGTCAGAATTAAGATGTATTATTACTAACGTACAAAAACCTCATCGGGCTGCGACCACGCAGACAGTTAGTAGATGGATTAAAGCATAATGGCCATAAGCGGTATAGATGTGAACATTTTCGGTTCACATAGCAAGAGACACGCTGCTTCGTCAGCGGCATTCTGTAGGGGTATTGATGTTGATACGATTCGGAAGGCCGCAGGCTGGTCGGAAAAATCGAATGTGTTTGCACGATTTTATAACCGGTCCGTGATCAAAAATACAAGCGTAGCGCAATCGGTTATTAACCCAGTTATGTAAGTCGTCCTTGATGTTTATCAATAGCGCAAAGGTTCTAAGAGTTGAAGAGTTGTGTATTAAAATACTCTAAAACACAAATTGCTGTAAACTTTAAACAATTACCTATTGATCTAGAGGACAAAACGACGCAGCATAATTATACGATCAATCGAACTTACCTAAGTGATGTTCGATCGTGATTATGCTAGACGTCTTGTCCGAATGGATCAAACCCACCCATTTACTCCCATCCCATTTGATCTATTCAAAGCAATTTGTGGGCTTTGAAATGTAATGGCGTCACGGCGTCAGGCGGGAACAGAGGCTTGGCCCTCTATAGCCGGGGCACAAATTTTGAGCGGGACTTAAAAACTGTGAAGGATCTAGCAACTGGCGTTACTACCTATTGATATATTCGGAGAAGACGTCTAGCATAATCACGATCGAGCATCACTTAAGTAAGTTCATTTGATCGTATAATTCTGGATTTTTTAAGAAAAATCAAACATGACGTATTAGCTGAAAAAAATATATTTTAGTCTATTTTTCATGGAAATGGACCGTTATGGCATTCAAAAAAATTTACATTTTTGTTTTCAAAAGTTCATATACAACCGCAACATTTATGTTTTAAACATTTTTTTCGTCCGACTAATAATTTTTAAGATGCAGGGATTTAAAAAAATGTTCAAAAGTTCGATATATCAAAAAATACGATCCAAAAATTCTGAAAAAATTATAAAAACCCTTTGTAAATGATCAAGAATTGTGGTAAAATTGCGATTTTTTTGGAGAGGGTCGAGTTTTTGATCGTTCGTAATCGGATGGAATACCTTATATACAAATCATTTAATATTACTTAACGATTGTACCTTAATTTAATTTAAAGTACCGGTTAATGTATTAAATGTTCCTATTTTTGTATATTAATTTTCGTAACATATTTAAGAGTGTACATACATTTTTTTTCTTTTTTGCTTCCTCATACAGGAAGCTTTGTTTTCGTGAAAAAAAATTTTTTCGAGATTTTAGTGTCAGAGTACTTAGTAGTCCGAAACGTCAGGGGGCAGCTAAGTCCCCTGCAGACAGCCATCCCAAGCCAAGGCGTGAGCTACCGTACTGAAGGCTGAATGGCACTAGGGAATAGTGTCGCAAATGGTGCCTCTGGAACACCAGGTCGAATTCCAGAGTATCTAGACCTTACCCCGACAATCGGGGCTCTGTCGGGGCGGACCTTTAATTCCCTAGATACTCGTGGGACTTAAATGCCAAACAACAGTACAAAACCTATAACGCAAACGAGAGGGTGAGCGTGGCCGAGTGGTCTCGGCGCGCGCTTCACACGCAGTAGGCCCGGGTTCGATTCCCGGCAAGCACCAAGAATTTTCTGTGGTGTTTTTATCTGCGAAAAAGTGGTTCGGAACCCACTATAATAGTAGGTCCAGAGGAAAGGACCAGCGCCTCGGTATGGGAAACCGAAAGACTGGGAAAAGGTGTCGCGGGTTCGATTCCCGAGACTGAAGGCCCGTAGGTGAAAGGAAAACGGACGGGGACATAGCTCCGGAGATAGGACGTACGAACTACTATATCCGTATGTCCGGGACTACTGACACCTGACGGGGCGCGACGAAGCTCCGGGCCCAAGAATCGAACCGGCGACCGCGGATAAGGAAGGAGGAGGAAGAAAGTGAAGGAGCCCGTAACCCTTAGGGGATCGGTGTAACACACAATACCCCTATAACGCAAACGACGGAACAGCTGGGACCGCAAAGGGACCAGAGGGACAATGCGAGCCCTTTGAGGGATCGCAATATCAACCGACAGACGGCGGTAGGGGACTCCGAGGCACCTGCAGCCACTGTCGAGAGCCGGGAGGAAATCCCGGGCTCCGAAGGCGCTGAGGGCAGCGGCTGTGACTCCGAGCTCGCAAGAGACATCGGAAGGATAGCGCTGCGACGCCCGCGATACAGCGGGGCCGCCAGGAGGAAGTATCGGCGGGCAAAGGAGGCCGAAGTTGCAGCCGCAGCCGGGAAGGCGGTAGCAACCGCGACCATCGGCGAAGGCAAGAATCCACCGGGCACCACGAGTGGCCGGAGAGCAAGGCGGGGTGGCATCGCACAGTCCACGGCCGAAAAGAGGGACCAGTTCCGGAAGCGACAGCGGGAGTCGAAGGAGACTCCGCCAAACGACCGGCGACAGGCGAAGAAACCGAGGGAGGGAGGGCCGGAGAAGGCGTCCTACGCAGAGGTGGCCAGCGATCTGCCTAAGCTGGCCATCGTCCACTCGGGTCTCAACGAGGAGATCACCAAGGAGCAATCCGCGCTGATTCACAAGGGTCTCATGGAGATAGTGGACGAAATCCCGGTAGGGGAATTCACGCCGCGGTTCCAGACCTTCCTGCACAGACGAGCTCTGAGGGTGGTCTGCGCCGACCAGCAATCGGCGGCGTGGCTACGGGAGAAGGTGGGGAACCTCCGTAAGTGGGAGGGCTCAAACCTCGAGGTTATCGAGGCGAAGGCACTCCCAAAGTACGTAAGGGTCATGACCTGACTACCCGGTGCGCCGATCGAGACGGACACAGCCTTGAAGAAGCTGGAGAAGCCAAATTTTGGGCTGGCAACGTCGAGGTGGATCGTCCACGAGCGGCATGTGGACACGGCCGGTAAAGGCGTGCGCCTAGTGCTGGGAGTGGATGAGCGGGCCGTGGCGGTGCTTAAGTCCCAAAAGATGCAACCTTACCTGGGGATGGGCAGGGCAAGCTTTAGGCTGCTGGATGCACATCCCAATAAGGGTAAGGAGGACAAGACGGACGCAGAGGAGGGTGCAACCCAAGATGGTGAGTACGCTCCAGTTCATACAGATTAACCTGCACAAGGCGTCTGCTGCAGCGGCGGTGCTGAGCAGGCGCATTGTAGCAGAGAAAATTGAAATCTCCCTGATCCAGGAATCGTGGATATACCGCGGGAAGGTCAGGGGATTGAACATTAGAGAGGGACAGCTATATTATCGTACCTCTGTTGACAGGCCAAGGGCATGCATGCTTGGGGTGTAAGGGCCACAAACCTGATGGAATTCAGCCGGAGGGACCTAGCAGCCGTCAGGCTCGAGGTAACTCTGGACGGGAGGAAGGAGGAGATAGTGGTGACATCAGCCTATATGCACTAAGACTCCCCCGAACCACCACCATCGGAGGAAATCGCAGGACTCGTAGAGGACTGCAGGAGGAAAGGAAGGGGGCTCATCATCGGATGCGACGTGAACTCCCACCACACTGTGTGGGGCAGCACGAACATCAACGCACGAGGTGAGGCCCTTCTGGAGTATCTGGCTGGGACAGGACTTAAGATCGCGAACAGCGGTAGGGAACCAACATTCTGTATCACTAACAGGATGGAGGTTATTGACCTAACTCTGGGCACGCCGGATATAGCGGAGAGAATTAAAAAATTGAGGGTGTCTGATGAGCCGTCGCAATCGGATCACAGGCACATCACGTTTACATTAAATGCGACGACGGTCAGGACGGAGGGGACCTATAAGGAACTCGAGAGAGACGGACTGGCCGTCGTACGCGGAGGAACTGCAAGGTAGAATGGCACAATTCCCGAGTAGGTATGGTAGCGAGGATGAGATCGAGATCGCGGTAGAGATACTGAGGAACTCGATCATGCAATCCTACGAGGATAACTGCGCAGTAAAATCGGCGCACAGGGACAATACACCCTGGTGGAGCCGGCGGCTGGACAAGCTGCGGAAGGACGCTAGGAGATCGGGGAACAGAGCGAAGGCAACCGGAAGCCCCTGGGACTGGGAGAACCACAAAAAGGACCAGAGGGTGTACAACGAAGCCATCAGAAGCACTAAGAGGGAATCGTGGCGGAGATACTGTCAAGAAATTGAGAGCATCCCAGAAGTCGCAAGAATACAAAGAATATTGCGGAAGGACCCAATACCGGCCGACGGATCACTTCGAACGTCGACGGGAGAGTTCACCGACTCTGGGAGAGAGGAGATAGAGGTAATGATGGGGAAACATTTTCCTGGCTACACCCTGACCGACGGCTGGACGGACTGGCCGTATCCCCGGTGTGGACACGGGGATAGGGACTGGACGACAGCAGGCGGCATAGTCACCCCGACCAGGGTTCGGTGGGCGATTGGGGGTTTCGAGCCGTACAAGGCGGCGGGAACGGACGGGATCTTCCCGGCTCTTTTCCACCAGGGTGTGGAGGTGATCCTACCGCCGGCCACAAAACTTCTCAGGGCCTGCGTGGCACTGGGATGCATACCAGATAACGAAAGTGGTCTTTATCCCAAAGCCAGGGAGAATAGACTACGATCAGGCTGGGGCATATAGGCCAATAAGCCTGACATCGTTTCTGTTCAAAACCCTGGAAAGGCTGATCGACAGACATGTAAGGGACGGACCATTAAGGACACGACCCCTGCATGCTCTGCAGTTCGCCTACCAGGCGGACAAATCCACAGAAACGGCACTACACAGGCTGGTACACAGACTGGAGGATGCGAGGAAAAAGGACTGCTTGGCAGTGGGACTGTTCCTTGGCATCGAGGGAGCATTTAACTGCACCACGGTGGAGTCAATCGGACACGGGCTGTAACCCACCGTTATCAGGTGGATACGGAATGTGCTCTCTACCCGGCTGCTCACAGTCTCCAGGGGCGAGGAGGCCGTAAAGGTTTCGATCGGCCGCGGATGCCCGCAGGGGGGGGGGGGTTGTCCTCACTCTTGTGGTGTCTCGTGGTCGACGAGCTACTGATTAGACTGGACAGGGCAGGGATATATGCGCAAGGGTACGCGGATGACCTAGCGATAGTCATACGGGCGAGGGATGCCAACACAGCATCAAGCCTCGCACAAAGGGCACTGAACCTGGTGAGCAGGTGGTGCAGGGAAGTCGGGCTGAATGTCAACCCGACGAAGACAGAACTAGTCAGATTCACCCGCCGATGCAAACTTGCAGGTTGGCGGGACGTGACGTTCCGAGGAATCCCAATAAGACCGACCGAGGAAGTAAAGCACCTGGGAGTAATTCTAGACGCCAAGCTAAACTGGGGGCGGCACATGCAGAGGGTACGGGACAACGCCTGTGGCCTTGTGTGGGCCACGAGGAGGGCGTGCGGTGCAACCTGGGGCCTGAGCCTCAGGATTATGCACTGACTATACACGGCGGTAATTAGACCGATCGTGCTATACGGGGCAGTAGTGTGGTGGGGCAGAACTCGGCTGAAGAAGGCAAGAGATATGCTCACCCACGTACAGCGACTAGCGGGCAGGGGCACCACGAGTGCCATGAGAACCGCACCCAGTCTGGCGCTGGAGACACTGTTGAACTGGCACCACTTTACGTGATGGTACAGGGCGCGGCGGCTATGGCAGCCTACAGACTGCTGAGAACAGCCCAATGGCAAGGGGAGCTAGCACAGTGGAGCCACACGAGCATTGCGGGGACCCTGAGAGAGGCAAGCCCTGCAGCGTTTATGAGGCAAGACCGGGATCTAGTAGGAAACCGGTTCGATACCACCTATAAGGTCGTATATCCGGACCGCACGAGCTGGACCACCGAAACAGGACCGCTGCCAGGGCAGGAACTGATTTGGTATACGGACGGCTCGAAGACAGAAGAGGGATCGGGCGCGGGAGTGTGCCTTAACGCCTCCAACAGGGAAGTGTCCATTCCACTGGGGAAGCACTGTACAGTCTTCCAGGCGGAGATCACAGCCATATTGGTATGTGCATTGGAGAACCTCTTGGCGGGATGCAGAGGCAAAAGAATCTACATCTGTTCAGACAGTCAAACCGCTCCAATGGCGTTAGAGCGGCGAAGAACCAACTCTCACCTGGTGAGGGACTGCAAGGAGGCGGTACAGCAACTAGCAGATCTCAACAGAGTGACGTTGCTATGGGTCCCAGGACACAAAGGTATCGCTGGCAACGAGAGAGCGGACGCGCTGGCCAGGAGGGGGTCTGGAACTCTGCTCCAGGGACCGGAGCCAGCGGTGGGGGTGGCGGGCTGCCTAGTGAAAACGGAAGTGGCCGAATGGATGGATGCGCGGCATAGAAGCCTGTTCGGATCGGCGCCGGGCATGAGGTAGGCAAAGGCGCTCATTAGCGGGCCGGATAGGAAAATCACGGACCAGCTACTCCAAATGAGCAGGGAAGACATAAGACTTGCGGTGGGACTGTTGACAGGACACTGCGGCCTTAGGAAACACCTACACACACTGGGCAAAGTGGAGACCAGTACGTGCAGAAAGTGCGAAGGGGACGAAGAAACGCCCATTCACGTAATCTGCGACTGCCCAGCCTTGGCTGGGAGAAGACTGAAGCACCTAGGGACACCACATCTGAAGCCTAGGGATGTTACCACCTTCCTGCTGACTGGACTACTGGCCCTCGTGAGAGACAGTGGGGTAGCTGAGGGTGGGAGGAGAAATGATCGAGAGGGGTGCACAATGGGCCTACGGCCTGCATGCGATGGCAGGAATGCCCCCTAGTTGTAATAATAATAATAATAATAATAATAATATATAGTCCGAAACGTCGAGAAATATGATTTTTAACTGGCGTCCGGACGTGTGTATGCGCGTGCGTGCGTGCGTGCGTGCGTGCGTGCGTGCGTACGTGGGTGCGTGCGTGCGTGCGTGCGTGCGTGCGTGCGTGCGTGCGTGCGTGCGTGCGTGTGTGCGTGTGTGTGTGTGTGACAGACTTGCGTCGTTTAAAATGACTATAACTCGGAAACGGTTCGAGATAGCCAGTTGAAATTTGGTACACTAGTAGAGTGGTCATGTCTCTTCCCTCGGTGCACTTTTCATGAAAATTGAGGCTCGTTTCGAGATTTTACGCGATTTTGAAATTTTTGAAAAAAGGTCGTGGTAGCTCTAACTTGCGTAAATTTGGAGCAACCGTCCTAAAACTGCCGTCAAATATACTACTTTGATTAAAGACCTTTGGTATTGAATTTGGTCAAAATTCATCTCAGGGATTAAATTTTATAGGATATTGAGTTTTCTGAGTTTATTGAAAAATTACTAAAAAATTGTCTAATTCGAGTAAACATCGAGGTATCGATCGGAAATTTGACATGGGAATGGACTAACACTGTACAATGTATCGTATTAAATTTGGCGAAAATGGATCGAAACGTTAAAATTTTATGGGATTTTGACATTTTTGAATTTTTTTGAAAAGTTGTATTTTTTGTCCGACACGAGTTTATGTAGTGTCGCCCTAGGAGTAAAATAATTCTGAGACTCGTCATCGATGGGGGAAAAATACATTAGACGTGGCCACAAAACGGTGAATATTGGATAATTGACTTAATAATTTCAAAAAAATTATTTTTCCAAAACCCTGTATTTTCGTTAATTGAAGTATGAAAATTTCAATTTGCAGATTTTATGAGCAAGCCATATGAAAATTTCAATTTTCAACTTTTTTGTTAAAAATTACTGGCGAATCTCTATTTTGGGATTGTGTATCCGATACAGGAGGCTGTATCACCTGCATCATAGAATAAAATTCACTTTCGCGAAAGGAGTTTGCCTTGAGGCTATACATTTGTGGGTCTCCCACTACTATGAGTTGCGGACTTCTTGCATAACAACGCATGCGTAATAAGCTTATCGGCATATTATTTAATATTTTTCGTTTGCGTTTATGTACCGCTGATATTTACTATTGAGCGAGGATGAAAAATGAAAATCGTTAGGATCGTTGCTATTTTAAATCCATTTTGACAATGAACCCTAGCAGCTTCAGCAACCGTAAAAATAACAGGTCACTTTTTACACCGTTAAACTAACCGCAAAAATAACCATACTTGAGGGAGCTCACGCTGCCTGTGCTTGCGAACGGTTATTTTTTTCTTTAAATAACCTCAAAAATAACCACAGAAGTAACCGCAAATAAGCTTGCAGAGCGGTTATTATCGACGACAAGTAACCGTAAAAATAACTTACAAAATAACCGCAGGAAAGAGGTCCGACAGTTATTTTCCGCTAAAATAACCGCATCAATAACCACAAATGAGTCTGAGGAGCGGTTATTGTTCACGACAGGTAACCATAAAAATAACCGCAGGAAAGTCACTCAAATTTCTATTTACGATGGTTCGTACGTACCCAAAAAAGGTTTGGTAATATTGGAAAATTATTGGTTCGTATTGACATCGTGAATTATATTGATATAGGAAACAATACTATATTACGCATTTTGGATAAAGAAATAAACCTAACGACCTAAAGTTGGGCTCGAACCCGGGACCTTTCGCATGCTAACCTGGAACCTTAACGCTACGCTACCGCCTATCACTTGAATTGTTCTCATTCCTAGCGAGATTTCAAGGTAATAAAAGTTTTCTTATCTGAAGTGAATGGACAATGATACTTTATTTCTTTATTTACTAAAAGTATTACTGAAAAGAAAAGGTACTTTATATGAATCCTATGTACAGTTTCGTTTTCTTAGCATTTATTTATATAAATTACATGTAAAAATAAATGCTAATATAAAAATAAACTTTACATAGGACTCATATAATACCTTTTCTTTTCAGTAATAATTTCACTAAACAAATAAATAAATAATAAAATATTCATTGTCTATTGACTTCAGATAAGAAAAACTTTTATGTAACTCATGTATGAAAAGTGCTACTTTATGTAGCTGCCGGCCCTGACATAAAGTGGCGCTTTTCAATAAGCCGTATCGTAAATACTCAAACCGTATCGTAAATACTCGAAACCGCATCGAAAATACTCGAAACCGTATCGAAAATACTGTGCGCAGGCGCAGACGAGTAATTTTTTACGCGACTCGAGTGGTCTCGCGTGAATATAGGTTATGTCGAACGACTTCTTTCAATCTAACTCCAGTATTAGCATCTTGTTTCGTGTTTCTCGTGCAATAAAAATGAGTGGAAATAAAAGAAAAATTGAGGGGCTCGATCGAGACGAGACGTCGATGGAAGACGTTGTTACGACGTGCAAATAAATGAAAATTCTTGCTAAAATTGTATCGTGTCATCTCGGGGGGGTCCGCCCCCCCGCTGCGTCCCTCGACCCCGCTTTGTCACTGTTTCGCTTAACATACATTCGTTACATAAAGTAGTATGCGATACTCGTGCGGTGCAGCGGAATTTATGAGAAGGCTGCGAGTGAGTCGCACTCGTCCCACTCGTACCACAGAGAGCGCTCGCCCGAAACGCACTCGTAGCCCAGAGAGCACTCGCCCGAAACGCACTCGTAGCCCAGAGAGCACTCGCCTTCGGCTCGTGCCTCTGTGCTACTCGTGCGATTCGGCTCGTGCTCCTGTGGTACTCGTGCGGCTCGTGCGACTCACCTCGCAGCCTTCTCATAAAGTCCGCTTTACCGCACTCGTATCGCAAAGTACTATTGCTTAGTTCAAATCTTGCTAGTAATTAAAAACAAGTCAAATGATAGGCTGTAGCGTAGCGTTAAGGTTCCAGGTTAGCATGCGAAAGGTCCCGGGATCGAGCCCAACTTTAGGTCGTTAGGTATATTTCTTTCTCCGAAATGCGCAATATAATAGTATCGTATCCTAAATTTATATAATTCACGATAACAATACGAACTAATTTTTTTCCAATATTACCAAACTTTTTTTGAGTATGTACTAAACATCGTAAAAATAAATTTGAGTGACTTTCCTGCGGTTGTTTTGAAAGTTATTTTTATGGTTACCTGTAGTGAATAACCGCTCTGCCGACTCATTTGCGGTTACGGATGCGGTTATTTTAGCTGAAAATAACTATAGGACCTCTTTCCTGGGGTTATTTTGAAAGTTATTTTTACGGTTACTTGTCGTCGATAATAACCGTTCTGCAAGCTTATTTGCGGTTACTATTGCGGTTATTTTTTAGGTTATTCAAAGAAAAAAATGACCGATCGCAAGCACAGGCAGCGTGAGCTCTCGCACGTATGGTTATTTTTGCGGTTATTTTAACGGTGTAAAAAGTGACCTGAAATAACGGTTGTTTTTTCGGTTAATTTTATGGTGATTTTTCTTTTAAAACAACGGTTACTGAAGTTTCTAGGGAATGAAAAGCGTAATTACTTCCCAGTGACCTTCCGTATCCTATATCCTGTGCAGGGCACGGCATGTAGGGTAATGTCACCAATTAATGAACAGTCAAACAGACAAGTAAATCCTGTTATTGAACGTTTTTAATGCACGTGGATTGAAGGAAAGTGTTGATTCATTGGGGACTGTTTAATTACAAACGCCTTTGCCCGCCAAGTCGATAACCCTATCCGCGGCCATGTGGTAGTATAACAGTTGTAAGTATTCCTCGCAGTTGTAAAAGTAACTTAATACCGGTCAAGTTTGCAAATCGAGGGCACTTTCTCGGGGCGAAGAATTGCGAAAGGAGTCCTTAGGCCAGCAGGAAAATTCAGTCAAACGGTTCCGTAGTGATCAGAAATCCATGTATCGCCGACCCTCAGGACACGCTAGAATATTCCTCGGTTTTATTGGATCTATAAAACAAAAACTTTGATAACTACAACTACAACAGCGACGATTTGTCGAGCTTCGATTTATGACACAACTTTTTTTAGGTTTATCTTTTAGGTAGGTAAGAGCACTTAATGTTTAAGGATGCTTCACACATACATTCCTAGTCAAAAGTGAGATTCAGTGAGAATTCGAACACTTCCTAATGGTATAAAAATCTGAAAAAAAATCAACTGTATTAAGGTGCCAGCAACATTCATTGTGCATAATAATAATATCAAAAAGTTATTAACAAATTGCTAAAAAAAGTGTTCAACAAATAATGAGTAAACCTTTTTTTCTCTTTTCAAATGAATTCATTGATTTTCTAGAAGCCACATAATTTTTTCCGAATTTTCTATAATTTTTCAATTTTCCGTTATTGACATTTTTTTAAAGCCGTAATTACGGAACGGTTGCCACAATGGCCCCGAAATTTGTTGTGTACTCTAGAATCCTGATACTGAACCTTATCCGAAATTCATGCCTGTACATCGATTTTTTAAATTTTAGAGAAAACAATTTTCGAAATGATAGAAAATTCTGAACAAATTTATATGAATTCTAAAAAATCAAGCAATTCATTTTAAACGAGGAAGTAAAAAGTTGTCTGATTTTTTTAAAACAATTAATTTGTTAATAACTTGTTGGCATTATTATTATGCAAAATCAAAAGTCTTAACATATATAATGCGGCGGATTTTTTCCGGATTTTGGACATGTCGCGACGTACTAAAATTTTGATCGCATTAAACTTTTGGTTGGGAATGTATGTGTGATTCATCCTTAATATTAATTACAACTTCTTTAATCTTCGATACGTCCCAGTTTTGCGTCTATTCGGTGTTAATTTCTAGAGAGTCACGGGCGGGTATATTTGTAAAATTTATTGGCTATTCAAAATCTATTAGTAAACACTTTTACGGAAACAAGGTTTTCACAGGAATTGAAAAACTTAGCGATAACAAAAAGGCGGGAAGACCCAACGTCCATCGCCCATACTTTGAATCTCTGATTACTCACTCAGTTATTTTCTATATTTGGCAAGAAATTTCCACACTTTGGGAATCCTTCGGGAATGGGAGGGAGATCCGTATCTTCGCCAACATGTAAAATGATCTTCATTCCTACGATCAGGTGGTACGCGAAGTGGCAGTGGAACAACCAGTAGCCTGAGAGACAAAGTACATTAAAAAAAATGAACAGACCGGATATTGAACAATTGTTTAAAAATCGATCGCGATATGAAAATAATTACCTGGATTTGTGGCGATCATCCTGACGACGACAATTCCATTATTAGGAACCGCGTAAGTATCCTTCGCAAGCGGTCTATCATAATTCCTCTTTATCGAGCCTTTATCGAGAAGATCCTTCGCGATGTCAACTGTCATTTTTTCAACACCGAAATCTTCGGCTCGTGCCTCATTCATAATATAGTAATATTGGCCGTGCAGGTGAAACGGATGCGACACTCCAGTCACGTGATCTTCAATGTTTTTTAAAATATTTTAAATAAATGTTTTATTATGAAAATATGAACTTTGAAGGACTGCTCTTGATAATGTACCTTCGTCGATAAGAACGAATTCTACGAGGGCGTTGAGAGGAATATCCTCGACGTGTAAACACTCGCACGGGAGGGTACCGTTGCACTTTGCCGGCGCAGTGGCGATGGTACAGAAATCGGAATCGGGAATGTCTCGACGTTGCGTGAGCAACGGCGATGCTGGAGACGTGCTCGTGATATTTGCCACCCGAGCAGCGGCGTGAAATGCGTGGAGTCCTGGCACTGAAATTTGTCCGTAATTAGTATCAAACTCTCAATACCGCAGACGCCACATTGTTCGAGTGATTACACTAGGTAACGTACCTATGTATTTTTTATACGTTCCAACTTTATATAGATCTTCGGTGTCATAGATGTAAAAGCCAAGTGGAACAAATATTCTGATATCCGGCTCTGCTTCGATAATCCTGGGGGGTACAGGATTCGCGCTCTTGAGCTGATCCACACATACGGCGTTGGTTGCATTCGATGCGCCGTTGCAGCGAATGTTCAGTGGATTGAGAACCTGAAAAGGATTGCGCGATGAAGATTACAATTAATCGGTAATCAAACAATCACCCTGCGAATAAATACTTTCCGTTGAACCACGCGCATAAAAAAAAAATGCAATCGAAGGACCTTATCGTCCGCTTAACTGTCCATTACAGTCGGTAACATCTGTGCTCCGCGATAAACGTGGTGCAATTCTACCAGAGGAAATTTCGTCCAACTCACAATTCCGCTGGGAATGCCAAGATCGTAAGTTGGCCTTTTGAGCTCAGGCTCGGCAGGTGCCGTTTCGTACCGAAGAATAGCAACTTGATGCAACTTTTTGCTGACACATCTCCCGGCAGCACGAAGCTGTATCCAGTAACTGGCCACCTCTTGATTAGTATCGAGAACGAAATCGTAACGCTCCGCTGTAAGGAGTAGAGTGCGAATCAGTAAAACGTTCCGAATACAATGAGGATTCGTAAAATTATCGGGCCACCCTTTACCGGAGAATGATGTAATGCTTGTAACATTGAAGGGATCCAAGTATGCACCGTCGGTCGTGATGACGGTGACATTGTGTCCTTGTATGGTTATCTGGATCGGGCACGAGAGGCTGCAACTATTGATCAATCGGAACCGATAACGCCGACGAGCCTGAACCGTGTAAATGGCGAGCGGTGTCGTGGTGAATTCTCCGGTGAGTGGATCCTACAATTGTGATGAGAATATTTTACAATCTCTCCTCTCAAAGATGTTTTCATTTTATGAGGAGAAAAACGAAGGATAAAAAACGACTTACCGTCCATTGACCCTTTCCATTGACGAGGAAGTTATCCGGTGCTTGCCCGATCTCCCGGACGTCGTTACCAGGAAAATGATCGACCGCGTTATCGTGAAACCAATCGTTGATGAAGATGAAGTCCTCCTTTCTGTCGTAGTCCCAGAGTTGATTGTTTGGCTCGTACGATTTTGGTTCACGAATTATGAGAGGTCCCTCCAGGCCATCGACTTTATGCAGACCGGTGTGAGCGTGCCAAAAATGTGTTCCGCTGTTTTTCGCTGTCCACTGATATCTGAATGTCGTGCCAGCACTGATCGGGCACTGGGTCACATAGGGAACACCATCGTAATATTGGTGATCCTTTTGATGGACCCCGTGCCAGTGAATGGTTATCGCATTACCGGTAACTAGATTAGCAACGTCGATCACAACGTGGTCTCCCTTGCAGACCATTATCGACGGCCCCGGATACTGTCTGTTCGCCGTCATTATTCCAGATTTTACGTAACCGTCGGCTGTTATGCATTGACAGTCCGGTGTCAATCCTGTCGTTGTATTCGACCGGCACAAGTCGCAGGCCTGTGTCATGGTGGAATAGTATTCCATTGTGAAGTGGTAGTAACATGTCAAGGGCGGTTCGTCCTTCCTGCATTCCCGAGCACATTCTTCCGGAGTCGACAACGTCTGGGGCTTTCCATGGTGATCCGCTTCTGCCCTACTTCCGGCACTCTTCTCGATCAAATTTTCTGTAACGAAAGAGCAAGGCAATCAGTGTGTTTTGTACGCTTTCGATGCTCAATGTGAGTATTCCTCACATTCGCCGAGTCAGTTACCGGAATTCGCAGCAACGAGGCCCAGAGCAACCGTAGCGAACAGTGGAAAGATCCTCATCGTGACGAGGACGGCGTTCCGACTGTGGCCGACCTGGAATTTCATTTTATAGTCGACGAAAATGCTGCTCGATAGGATCGTCAACGTTGGTTCGAAACATTACTCGATAAGACATTCTACGGGTACTGCGTATAAACGTCTACATTGATGGATCTCGGAATTTTTGAAGATTACGAAGAATTGTTTCCTGTTATTGCGATTACAATCGATAATTATATATTTGAACGTAAAGATTAAATCGTGATCGTGAATAATTGATTATGTGACTGAATCTGTGTGCGGAGATCTATTATCGTCATTGATAAATGATACATGGACCGGGCCATTTTCACCACTTTTTATTCCAGATCGGAATTTATTTAACATAGCAAGCTGTATAAAAGTGTCGCAATTTATTTTCTTAATCTTCCTACTCGAAGCTCGTGAATAGATCTTTGGTACATTTCCATTTTTCGTCTCTTCGCCCTGTCGATCAATTGCCATCGTCTATGGGTGGCAGGAAGTTTCCGCACTTCGGGAAGCCTTTCGGAACCGGCGGTAGATCACTGTCCTTACCGACGTGAAATACAACAGCCATGCCTGCCATTAAGTGGACCAAGAAATGACAGTGAAACAGCCAATAGCCTGGAAGACGGAAAAATAAATAAAATTATCATCATCGATACAACATATCTAGTTACATCGTTCAGCATCGGATCAAGACGCACGCCAGCGTCTCGATGCCAGTTTAAAAAGGCTGAAAATTGAAATTTTCATATTGCCTCCTCATAAAAGTTGAAAATTGAAATTTTTATATCGCTTTCTCAAAAAAGTTGGAAGTTGAAATATTCATATAGCTTTCTCATAAAGTTCCTTTGTTCGCTAAGCCTCTTTTATGAGGAAGCATTGTCTGTATTTTTGGGTTCCTTATAGAGCAAGCATTGTCTATATTTGTAGCTTCCTCATAGAGGAAGGTTCGCGAATAAACGAACCTTATGAGAAAGCGATATGAAAATTTCAATTTTCAACTTTTATGAGGAAGCGATATGAAAATTTCAATTTTCAACTTTTTTCAACGTCAACGTCTTAGACTTTTATGCAAAACGGCTGACCGATTCAGTTTCAGCGCGTAAAAAAATATTCCATCGTCACGTTTCACTTTGTCAAATCATGCGTTTAGCACGTACAAATACATGGAAGTATACGCTCCAGATGTTTTTTTTTTTTTGCATTTTCAATTTTTATTTCAGAAATCCAAGAGCTACCTCTTTATCTAGCTTTTTAATCCCGTCATATCCATCGTCTTATGTATGTCTTGCTGTACATCACAATAGGCACCTGGATTTTTCCGCGATGCCATCGAGAAGCAAAGAAATCGTTGTTTAAAAATACCTAAAATTACTCATTTTTGCAATTTTGTATTTAAAAATGCCTGGTAAACTTTTTCGTTAGTTGTCCCTCCGGGACTGTGATTCCCTGTATTTGTTTACGTTGATCACGGATATGACACTTATTTTTTTCGTAGATGAATATTTGATACGAAAAAAATGCGTCTAAAAAAAATCATAAAATTCAAAAAATTCAAAATGACATAAAATTTAAACGGTTTGATCGATTTTCGTGAAATTTTAATGGGATGATCGGGTGATGATATTTTATCTGTATATGCGTTTCTAGTCCGATAGCTGAAAAATTGCGAGCGCGTACAGACAGTGCGTACAGACATTTACGACGAAATAAAAAATGGCGTACAAAAAAAAAAGCTGAACATTTTTGGATGAAATTTTGCAGAAACATTGACTAATAACCACATATGCTGTCTGCAAAATTTCAGCGGGATCGGTCGAGGCGTTCTCTAGTTATATAAGTGCGTGCGTGCATATTCATTAAAATCTCGAACAAAAAATTTCACCATCACAAAGCTTCCTCTACGAGGAAGCAACAACGATTTTTTTTGCTCTACTTACCGGGATTGTTCGCGAGGAATCGAATGATCGAGTATCCATTATTTGGTACGGCGTATGTGTCCTTGGCGAGGGGCCTCTTCAAATTTCTCTTTATCATACCCTGGTTGTCAAGAGCTATAGCTTTCCGGGTATCAAAGCCCGTTATGTTGTAATCCTCCGCCCAACCTTCGCCCATGATGTAGAAGGGGTGGCCGTGCAAGTGAAACGGATGCGATAGTCCGGAAATTCTAGCTGTACATTTCGTCAATTTTTGTAAATATTTTTGCTTTCGCATCCACATTGATGTTTATCGTTTTTACAGCTAATACTCGTAAACGGACCTTCGTCGAGAAGAATTACTTCAACGACCGAGTTGAGAGGGACTCGTTCAATGTGAATGCAAGAACAGGGATTAGAGCCCTTGCACTTGGTATCCTTGTCGTCGCTGTTGCAGATTTGGTCTTCGGGGATATCTTGTCGTTGAGAAATCATCGAGGTAGCCGGAAATTTGTTTGTTATGTTCCCAAGCAGAGCACTCAGTGGACCTCCGTTAACTGCGAAAAAATAAGAAAAACCGTACCATCTTTATATTCCTGTATAGACATTCGCCGATTAATTTGGAAACGTGAACATTTGAATTAATTACCCATGAACTTCTTGTACGTGCGGGGCTTGTAAACATCGCTGAGATCATAAGTGTGAAAACCGAACGGCATGTATAGCCGAATGTCAGCGTTCTTTTTGAGGATCTGTGGAGGTACATCTTTGAAACTTTCCAGCTGATTTGCGCACACGACATTCCATGCATTCGACTGGCCGTTGCAGCGGAAATTTATTTGATTGAGGACCTGAAAGTCATCATCACTCGCAAATCGCTCTAATCCAAATAACGTATGAATTCAGCTCTTCATTTGCTTTTTTAAACTTACGATTCCGGCGTTAAGACCGCGAGCGTAAGTCGGTTTTGCCCCGCTGACCCCGGTGGAAGCGGACTCGTAACGAAGAATACTGAATTGCTGGACTTGTCTGCCGGCGCATTCCCCGAGCCCGCGAAATTGCATCCAGTAATTACCGGGAGTCTTATCGGCAGAGAAAATGAAATCATAACGCTCGGCTGCGAAGTATACAAATTCAACGAAGATTTTCCGAATTAATAATGGTAGCGATTGGACATTACAGCCTTGAATGTCTACCTGAGAACGAAGTGATACTGGTAACATCTACAGGTGTAACGTGGTTGCCGTCGGTCGCGATGACCTTGAGACTGTGTCCTTCGACGGTCATTTGGACAGGACACACCAAACTGCAACCATTTATCATTCGGAATCGGTAACGAAAACCCGCCTTGACCTTGAAAACAGCTAAGGGTGTCGTCGTCGTGTTTCTGAACTCCGGATCCTGAAAATCGTCGCAACAACATTGTTTTTATTCGCCGATAATATTTTTAACGCCTGAACCGAAAGTAACGATTGTTCCGCCCTTAACATTGACGATAAATTGTCCATCCAGAATATCCGACAGAGTGACAAAGGGAGACAACAAAAGTACCAACCGTCCATTGACCCATTCCGTTGATGAGTAAATTGTCTGGCGCTTGTCCCGGATTGCGAACGTAAGTCCCAGGGAAATGACTCTCAACGGAATCGTGGATGTCGTCGGTAATGAAGATCACGTGATCGGATCTATCGAAATCCCAAAGTTGGCCATTTGGCTCTATCGTTTGGGGCTCACGAACGATCAACGATCCGATGAGACCATCAGCCTTCTGAAGGCCACTATGGGAATGCCAGAAATGCGTTCCGCCATTTGCGGCCTTGAACTGATACCTGAAGGTCGAGCCTTCCTCGATCGGACACTGAGTCACGTGCGGTACACCGTCGTAATACTGATAATCTCGTTGAAAGATTCCGTGCCAATGAATGCTGGTAGATTTCGCCGGCATTTGATTTAAAACATCCACGACGATGAAGTCGTTCTGACAGACGATTATCGCCGGTCCCGGATACATTCTGTTGACTGTGATGATCGATGACGACTCATAACCATCGTACGTTATACATTGACAATCGTTGGTTAATCTCGACGGCGAATTTCCCGGACACAGCTCGCAGGCCCTGCCCATCGTCGCGTACTTCTCCACTGTGAACTTGTAGTAGCAGATCTTCGGTCGCTCGCCAACCGTGCAGTTACGAGCGCACTCGTTGGAGACCGGGGTCCTCGACTTAGACGCCGCCGTGCTGAATTCTATGATGAGACAAAGTAGATCATCGACCACTCGATACATGGAAAAAATATACGCGGAATTTTGACATCGTATGTTATGGGATCAAGAGACGCGGTAGCGTCTCGACGCCAAGTACTTAAAAGAAATTTTTTAAGTGTGCAAAGGACGCTACCAAGTAGTTATACTCCAAAATGCCGGAAGTATTTGTTTGCACTACGTTACCTCACAAATAAATCATCGGATCGAAATGATATTAAAATTTTACTATAGAATGTCTATCCAAGCTTTCCAGTTTGCTTAACTCCGAACACATTCGTTCGGTGGATTCTTGTGTACGATGATCGCGATCAGGAATCGATCCAAAATGTTTCGATTGTGCGTGAACCTGAATACGGGTGTGAGGTGATAAAGTACATCGGCAACGAAGCATAGGATCGAATTTTTAAGGACACTTTTATTATATAATTCGGACCCAAGCTTTCCAAAGGGCCTAATTACGATCATAATCGTCCAGTGGTTCCCGAGTTATAATGAAGTGAACGTGAAATACGGGTGTGAGGAGATCGATTGTGCGTGAGTTTACGCGATAATTTTCGGACGGCTCGATTTCGGCAACGAAGACCTGGTGAGTACATATATTTTATCGTCTCATATTTTAAAAATTTATTTTGCTTGGGGTTAACCTAAAATGTTTCATTTTTTGTTATTAATATCTTTTTTCTGGCCTTAACCTCAAAAAATAAATAAATAAATAAAAGAATCAATGGGTATCTAAACGTAAAATACTCACATAGTTTGTTATGTATTTATTCTTTTTTCATTTTCTGTTTTTAGGAACGTATCAGGAATACGTACATAGGAGGAGACCGTCGAGAAGGATTTTGACGAGGAGAACACCGTCGAGTTTCAATGAGGAGGAGACCGTCAAGTTTTGACAAGGAGAAGACTGTCGAGGACAATTTTGACGAGAAGGAGACCGTCGTGGACAATTTCGACGAGGAGGAAACCGTCGAGGACGATTTCAACGAGGAGTAGACCGTCGAGCCTCGACGAGGAGGAGACTGTCGAGGACGATTTCGACGAGGCGTAGACCGTCGAGTTTCGACGAAGAGGAGACCATCGAGGACGACTTCGACGAGGAGACCATCGAGGAGGACTTCGACGAGGACGAGACTGTCGAGGACCATTTCGACGAGGAGGAGACCATCGAGGACGACTTCGACGAGAATACCGTCGAGAAGGATTTCGACGAGGAGGAGACCGTCGTGTTTCGACGAGGAGGACAAATAGCCGAAGACAGTGCCCTAGGAGCGCACATTGACACGGATCAATTGTCAGACTACGAGATGATGATAGCCAGCCATCTCGTCAATCCTAGTGATATCAACGTATCATGGGACAACATAGCGGGACTCGAATCGTTTATTCAAGCACTCAAAGAATCAGTTCTATTACCTATTGAGAGGAAAGATCTGTTCGAAGACTCTCAGTTAACCCAGGCGCCGAAGGTTTGTTATATCTGTCATGTGCTATATCTGTATATAGTGTATTCTATTGATGCGCATAGAAGAATGTTAAATATTGTTTTTCTTTTTTTGCAGGGTGTACTGCTGCACGGACCACCTGGCTGTGGTAAAACTATGATCGCCAAAGCAACAGCCAAAGAGACCAACACTCGTTTCATAAATTTAGATGTGAGCATTCTGACTGACAAATGGTATGGCGAAAGTCAGAAATTAACTGCTGCTGTATTCTCATTAGCTGTTAAACTGCAGCCCTGTATCATCTTTATAGACGAGATTGGTAGGTAGGGTAGAGTGGGGCAAATGGGGCAACGGGGCAAAACGGGGTTTTGGGCAAAACGTCATTTTCTAATAATTTTTGGATGCCGGAATTCGCCCTATCGGATACATCAGTCTTTTCTGCCCAGTTTTGTCACCTTGTTCGAACCAAAAATGATTGGAAAATTTAGTTTTGCCCAAAAACCCCGTTTTGCCCCGCTCTCCCCTACAGGGATAATAATAGAAATTTCAGTGAAAACAGTGTTTTTTTTAAAGAAAACTGGGCCTTGTTGAGTACTTTTAATTTTCTAGTTTGAAGCTTTAAAGTTCCCTTACTATTTTACAATTTAAGCGCGAGCTGTAAATACGTATCATAAATTGCTAATCATTATTGATCTCGTGTAAAAAAGAATCAAATAAAAGTTAGTACAAACGAATTTGTTAATTCTACTTTCCTCCTCAAGATTAAGACTAAGAAGAAAATCGCATTTACAGGAAAAAATAGGTGAAATCAACCACAAAATACTTTTTTCAAAAAAGTAAAAATGGTACGCCAAGTACTTATAAAACATTCAGAAAATATGTTTATGAAAAAAACCTCTTAAAAATTAAAAAATCGACCAAAACAGATGTTTATCCGAACAATAAAAAAAATATATGTGTATCAAAATGTAAAAAAAAAAAAATCGAAAAAATCAAATCAAACCAGCCAAGTAGTATTACAAAAATCTAAAAAAAAAATCCAAGATGTAAAAAATGTGAACAAAAAAAACTTGGCGTGCCAGTTTTTTTTCCAATCGCTGTCGTACGTAGTTCATTCAAAAAGTGTAAAAAAAACTGGCACGCCAAGTTTTTTTTGTTCAAGATTTTTTACATCTTGTATTTTTTTTTTTTTTTTTTTAGATTTTTGTAATACTACTTGGCTGGTTTGATTTGATTTTTTCGATTTTTTTTTTACATTTTGATACACATATATTTTTTTTTTATTGTTCGGATAAACATCTGTGTTGATAGATTTTTTAATTTTTAAGAGGTTTTTTTCATAAACATCATCGTCTAATCGTTGATCGACCGAGAGAAATTTTTTAATTATCTTGAAATTATTTGCCAGTGCAATTATTCGAATCTATACGAACAACTTTGATTGATCGAACTGCTGCCCGCGAAGTCAATGACTTTTTTAAACTCACTTTCCTTGATCACAGATAACAAAGTATAACTTTTTTCTTTTTTATTTTGTGAAAAGTGCTATCGACGTTCCGACACTAGATTTGACACATTGATAGCGACTCACCGATCTGAGCAGGAAAACGAGATATTTTTCTATACAGTAGGACCCCGCTTATCCGACCTTCGATTATCCGAGCCTCCCCGTTATCCGAGGCACCCAACTCATCCGAGTCCTCCGCGTTAACCGAGGTGTAAGCTCGGATAATACGGAAAACTCGGATAAAACAGATAAAGCAGCATTTCCGCGCGCGGAGTAGTAACTGCTACATTGTTGCATACCGGCTTAAACTTGTACAAGTTTGCTGCGTCTTTATATTGCGAGCTGTAAATACATCGGTTCCGATTCTAGAGTCAATGGTAGAACATCGCGATGTCTCAAAAAAGGAAAAAAAAGTCGTAAATTGTAAGTGGTGTGTTATTTTTTAAATATATAATAGTAGTGCAAGTTTGCGTTGAGTATGTTATCGGTGTTATCCGAGTTTTCGCTTATCCGACCTACGCTCTCCCCACATTACCTCGGATAAACGGGGTTCTACTGTATCCTGTTTCTACGAAATAGGCCGATAGTATCGATTGCGTATAACACGTTATTCCGATAACGTGAGAAACTGGTCGAAATTCTACGAACGCAATTATAGTCGATTGCATGGATATAAAAAAGCAAAAAGGGGAGAAAAAACTGATCATATGTTGTGACCGTCGATCAACAATTACTATTTCAATCTCTCCGAGCAAGACATGCTCGTATCGAACGGCCATTAAGTTAGCATAATAGCAGTGTAGATCAAAGTTTTCCTGAAATGTAGTAGATCGTGTGATGTTTTGGCAACAGTATTTTTTCTTCGTCTCGTGATGCGCGAGTATGCGCAAAAAAATGGTTCATTCTGTCTCTCGTTATAATGAATTTTATTTCACTCGGTGCGTAAAATGCGGTTTTACGCACGCTTCGCGTGCGTACAACCTCATGTTCACACCTTGTGAAATAAAATTTCATACGATACTCGTGCATAAAACGTTTTCTGAACTCGTGTGATTGCAACACTCGCCTTCGGCTCGTGCTGCAAACTCACACTCGTCAGAAAAAGTTTTATTGCACTAGTATCGTAATGTACTATTTTGTAATACGTGCACGAAAAATCCCGCTTTTCGTGCCTGTAAAGTGTGGCGAAAGTGGCGCTTTCTAGCAGAGGATGCGTGAAAAATGCTGGAGATACTAATTTTACACGCTAGTTTCTTTTTTGCACACTTTTTTTACACGCTAGTTTCTTTTCGCACACTTTTTTAACACTCTAGTTACTTTCGCGCACACTTATGTGGCACTGTAGGTATTTTTTCGCACGCACTTTTACAGGCATTTTACAGGCACGAAAATCGGGAATTTTCGTGCACTTGTCACAAAAAGTAGTATGCGATACTTGTACGAAAAAGCGGTCTTCCGACGGCTGTTGGGAAGTAAGCAGCACTCGCCACCTCTCGAGCTACAAACGTCACTCGGCTTCGCCTCGTACCGTTGTAGCTCTCGATCCGGCTCGTGCAGCCAACTTCGCAACCTTCGTCGAAAGACCGCTTTTCCGTACTAGTATCGCAAATTACTATTTTCGCGCCAAACGCAGAATCGACAAAGTGAAGTATGACGATGGAGTATTTTTTATCACGCTGAACCCGAATCGGCCAATCGTTTACGTCAACGTCTAACAAGACGTTGACGTTGAAAAAAGTTGAAAATTGAAATTTTCATAGCGCTTCCTCATAAAGTTGAACATTGAAATTTTCATATCGCTTCCTCGTAAAAGTTGAAAATTGAAATTTTCATATCGCTTTCTCATAATGTTCCTTTATTCGCGAAGCTTCCTCTATGAGGAGGCCAAAAATACAGGCAATGCTTCCTCATAGAAGAAGCTTCGCGAATAAAGGGACATTATGAGAAAGCGATATGAAAATTTCAATTTTCAACTTTATGAGGAAGCGCTATGAAAATTTCAATTTTTTCAAAATTCTTCGTATGCATGTAGCGTTGCAGAATACATACATACATTCGCTTTGCGGAGAAGCAAACATCGTAACATCGGGTAGCCGAACATGTTTACAAAGTAGACGCGCGTCCAGGAAGGAAACGTTTGCCAACTTTAGAGTGTTCGTGGCTCCTTCACATATTGGTAAAAAAAGTGTTGCAATTTATTGCTTCAATGTATTAATCGGTCACAAGAAATTCCAAAAGTATAAACACTCGTACCCTTTACGGATGGTTTCCTCTCGGCACTCGGTCACGCCCAAATCCCAATACCTCGTGTAAAAAAGTTCCTAAAGTTAACAAACATTTTTTATAACAAAAGAAGATTGTCAGATTTGCAACAAAAAGAATAAGGAGGTTTGCGTACACGAAATGTTTGTTGAATGTAAAAACTTGTGCACGAGCATGGTTTCACTGTACACTGTCCTGTATTAGGTTCGGGTACGGTAAAAGTGGTGAATATGGTCCAGTCCGATTAGCACGCAAATTAATGATATATGAACCGGGCCTCACTTTTCCCAACCGTTATCCAAATCACTGAAAACATTGCCACCGGGTCGAGTGCGGTGTTGCACGTCACATATAAAACGTTGCAGTACCACGATCCAACTCCACATCTACTTTCTTCGATATCTACTTTCTTCGATGAATAACAATCAAGAGATTCTGCTTAAGCTCAGAATCCAAAGCCGAACGTCCGCGAAGCAACTATCCGTAACCCTGTGCGGCTATATTTTTTGTTCTTTCTTCTCATCGACAAATCGGAAAATGTATCTCCCGCGCAACCTCGCGTAAGTTTCCACTGAACAATAAACTGGCGAACGCGAATTGCGAAAGGGCGTTCAGAAGCGACAAAACAAAAACAATTAAAAAACAGCAGTAAGGATGAACAAAGTCAAGTGGACTCGCAAAATCGTTGCAGTCTTCCCCCGCTTCAAGGATCAGACAGATTATTTCGTAGTTCGAATAGCGATTCAATTAATTAAACTTCGTTGCTCCCGATTTTTCTTTTAATTCGCCGCTAATTTGTAAATGTTAACTCGTTAAATACTAACGACGAATAGAAAATGTACGACACTCGTGAGATCAATTATACAGGAAACAAGAAAACTCACTTTTGTCAGTGTTATCGCCATGAACAGCTGCCTTGACCCCGAGAATGAGGAAGACGACAATGTGAATTGAACGAAGGGACCCCATAACGGTTGTTAATTTTTTTTCTCTCCAATCCACCGCACCTTCATAGACAATCAGCAGACGAAATGGCCCATGCGTTTGACTGCATTTCTTATATAAACGACGAAATTGTGTATGCATTGTGATTGCATCTGCGCTATTCAGGGCGAATTAATTTAAGGAGATTAAAAAAGAAGTCTGTCATCGTGGTCGTGCGCGATAATATTTGGGGAGGCATTAAGGTAGCATGCTCAAGCCACAGCGATGGACTCTAGAATAATTCACACTTTGGGATTCCCGGTAGAGAGCAAACTGTGAGATACCTGAGTAATAAAGGCAATTGAAGCACGCGTCAGTAAACATCTTGCACACGCGAACCGTAAAAAAACACATGGCTCTGATGGACACGAGAAGTTCTAAGAAAATTTTGATTATAAAAGAATAACTTTTTAAAAATGAAAGTAAACAACTTATTTGATTTTTAAAAATATTTAATATTTAATATTTAATATTTAATATTTAATATTTAATATTTAATATTTAATATTTAATATTTAATATTTAATATTTAATATTTAATATTTAATATTTAATATTTAATATTTAATATTTAATATTTAATATTTAATATTTAATATTTAATATTTAATATTTAATATTTAATATTTAATATTTAATATTTAATATTTAATATTTAATATTTAATATTTAATATTTAATATTTAATATTTAATATTTAATATTTAATATTTAATATTTAATATTTAATATTTAATATTTAATATTTAATATTTTATGGATCGTCATGTCATCTCGACAGATATGTTGTTCGCGCAGACGAAGACGGTCGACGCGCGGGGTTATAGAGGTGCGTTCGAACTCGCTTCGGGAGAAATATCACTCGCTCCTCGTGCCCCTTTCGTTATCTCACATCTCAGCGACAAGTGTAATTCAACGAACAATGGCATCACTTCGATGTTTTTCAAGACGCTGGAATCTGATCTTGATGTGACATCGAGATCCTTTTTTATAACGCTGAACGGCGCCGAATACCAACTCCCTTTTTCCTCGTCTGCTTCAAAGTCGACGCAATGTTAAGAATTTTATTATAAAAATATATCGAGCGTGCACATATCTCCGTATCTCGGGCTGAACAGGCAATTTGCGCATGAGCCGCGAGCCGTAAATAGAGAGTGGTGACATTTCCAACCGTGTGTAAAAAAACCTATTCTCAAACACTCGCACTCGTTCTAGAGCTGGTCGGAATCGGGAATAAGACCATTTCCTCACGGACTATCGCGGCATATCTGTTTTCCTCCTTATCTCTCGAGAAAGGCAATAACGGTATTTAAAAACAACAAATTGTTCAAAAATCTGTCTGTACCAAAGATATGTGTTATCGGACGCAGACGAAATAAAAAAAAGAAAATAAACAAAATAAATTCAACCGCGAGACATCGCTTGTATATCGTATAATGTATAATGTATATCCGTATCTTACACTCAGAAAAATAATGTATTTGACAGGTGCCCGCAAATAAATATTTACTGAAATCAAATACACAATATCAACTTTATGAGGAAGCGCTATGAAAATGTCAATTTTCAACTTTTTTCGACGTCAACGTCTTAGACTTTTATGCAAAACGACTGGCCGATTCAGGTTCACCGCGTGAAAAAAATATTCCATCGTCACGTTTCACTTTGTCGAATCTGCACTTGGCGCCGAAAAATACATGGAAGTATACGCTCCTGAATTTTCTTTGTTGCATTTTCGATCTTTACTCAAGAAATCCAAGTGATACCTCTTTATCTAGCTTTTTTAACCCCGTCATATCCATCGTCTTGTGTATGTCTTGCTGTAGATCACGATAGGCATTTGGGGTTTTCTGCGATGCCATCGGAAAGCAAAGAAATCGTTGTTTAAAAATACTCAAAATCACTCATATTTGAAATTTTGGCTATAAAAATGTCTGATAAATTTTTTCGTTAGTTGTCGCTCCGGGACTGTAATTCCATGTATTTTTTTATGTTGATCACGAATCTGACACTCATTTATTCGTAGATGAATATTTGAAAAAATGCGTGTAAAAAAAATCATGAAATTTAAACAATTCAAAATCACATAAAATTTAAACGGTTCGATCGATTTTCGTGAAATTTTAATGGGATCGTCGGGTGATAATATTCTATCTGTATACGCATTTTTAGCCCGATAGCTAAAAAATTGCGAGCGCTACAGTGCATACAGACATTTTCGATGAAATAAAAAATGGCGGACAAAAAAAAACTGAATATTTTTGGATGAAATTTTGCAGAAACATTGACTATTAACCACACATGCTGTGTGTGGAATTTTAGCTTGATCGGTCGAGGCCTTCTCGAGTTATGGCCGTTTGAATTTTCCACGTCCAATTCACACATACACACACACACACACATATACATCTGGAATTTTTTTCTAAATGTGATTTTTCGATGTTTTAAAACATTCCGCACACGTTTTCATTAAAATTTCGAAATTTCCTTTTTCACCATCACAAAGATTCCTCTATGAGGAAGCGAAACGAAACACAAGTTGGATTTTTCTTCTCGTCGATAAGGTGGTTCATGCTGAAGATTTTGATGTAAGTTTGAGGATATTTGGAGAGGGGTTCCGCTAAACGCGTTAATCAGTGTGCGAGTGAGAAACGCAGACAAAGCAAGCAACAAAACAGAGATAGATCTTTAGTTTATTGACTTTATCTCAGAAACTAAATCGTGAATCACCTTGAAATTTTGTCACAATCTGTCTGATAGTACGCTCTTCCCTGTGGTAGATTTTTTTCATTGGAATCTAACAGAAATCGGCGGAAAAAATCGTTATGTTCTGTCGTTACCGATCGGTTTCCGAAATGTTTACACAGAACCTTAAGGGGACTCCTCTCCCTCGCTCTCACAGAATCCCCATGATGCTGTCTATCTCACACCCAAGCAACCGCCATCTGCGTTTAGACGCCTCTTAAGCGAAGGACTTCCCTTAAGAGGAGTCTCTCTCGCAGTCACACGTATGAGTGAGAGAGACAGAGTAAACATTTTTTCTCCGAAACGATTCTGTAAAATGAAAAACGAATTGCGGGACGTTAATGAAATATGCAGTGCGCTCCGCAAGGACCTTAAATAGCTTTGGTCACTATTACGAAAAAACTACATGGTAAAAAAATCTGAACAAATTGCAAACGTTTCACTGTCTTAGCCTGTAAAGTAGCAAAGTTTTATAGCGATTGAACGGAAACGCGTTTTGGCTCACATATCCTTAATACTTATTTGAAAATGAAAATGCCCTATTGTACATCAGCCGAAATCAGTGAGCTCCCTCTAGCAATGCTGTTCCGAGCCCACCGCGATGCAAGACGCACGATTCACGGATAAATTTAATTACTGAACATTTCATTTAAAAAATGTGTCTGTCGCCAAAACAACCTACATTCAACGCTCTTCAATTTGCCAGTAATCCGGTTCATATTTGACAAAAACTGAATATATGGCAGTAAAAAATGTGCCGTCAGGCACAGAAAGTACGGTAGGATCACAAACTGGGTTGTTTACTTTAGCTGAAACGTGAAGGGACCGCAGGCCGATCGTTTATTATTACTTATACCAGGAAGTTATATACTTCTTACGGAACACACATGCCTGTACAGTTACCAGGAAATAAATTAATCCGTACCTGTACCCCCCCCCCCCCCCCCCCCGCGGCTCGTATCTCATGTTACTTATATGTTATATATATGTCTCCGACTCTCCATAAATTATCCGAGTGTGCAAATAAACGAGGCACTGGTGCCCAACGCCCGCATACTAATGATCGATCTATCTTGTTGCTTCCCGAACGCTTTCCTTTACTCTTCATCGTTTTATCACCTCAAAACATAATGCAAAGTTTAATATTAATAACGAATCGAGATAACAAAAATGTACCAATTAAATAAGGAAAATAAAAATCGCAATGATCGAAGATTGTATTTTTTCATCCATTACCGCTTCCTCATAGAGGAAGATTTGTTTTCATGAACTTTTTTATGTTGAGATATTCATGTAAACATGTTCAGAATGTTCCAAAACATCGGAAAATCTCATGTAGAAAAATGTCTGGATGGATGTACGTACGTGTCAGGCCTGTAAAATTGAATCGTCTATAACTTAAGAACGGCTTTATCAATAGGATTAAAATTTGGTTCGCATGTAGAGCAGCTGGGTGCCGCTGTTTGTTACAATTTACACAACATATAAAACATTTGTTCAGATTGCATGAGATTTTGAAATGTTTAAACAAAATTTCAATTCAAATTGACATTTTTATAAATTTCCGAAAAAGTATGTTCCCCACTGTAGATTTGGCCAATTTTGAATTATCGGGCTGCAATTTCCTACAGAAGTAGACTAAGATCAAACAATTTTTTCAACGCGTCTCTCTCTTGCTCAAGCGTTTAAATATGCTTTTGTTATATTTTTAGTTTTAGTTTCAAGTCTCATAATTTGAAACGCTTATGTAACATTGTCAAACAGCTTTACCGAGGCATTCATAAATCAAATCTCTCTCGGCCTCTTACCGCTACGTCGTCCTCCGCAGACGCATTCGTCGGCCTCTGCGGAAGAGGTATGTCAATTAAATCCGTATATCAGCGGATCCCTAAGGTACCGGGGTGTAGCGCCGCGCGGATACCTGCCTCCTTCCGTCGTCCCGGGAATCCGTTCGTTCGCTGGTTCGCCGTTCATTCTCGTGCCCGCCGCGCTCACGAGTACGAGTTTCAGTGGCCGGATTTCTGGCGAGGTGAACGCGTTCTCCGGTGTGCGATCGCCACCGCTACTGCTGCTGCACGCTGTTTCGATTACATTCACTCATCGCTGATCCTCGAGTTCTCTTCGCTCAGCCGCGTGCGCGCGTGTGCGTCGATTCCGTGCAAACTATCGGCATCGAGAGAGACCCAACGTTCTCTACTGGTGCCGAGGGTCCAACCAAATTGGACGAAGAAGAAGAAGAGAGACCGCTCGAGAGAGCAAAAGAGTGCGCCATCGGTGTACACACAACAGTGCGGAGAGAACAAAAACGTCTTACTGATCCGTCGCTGGCTTCCGACTGCTTATCGTCTCGTTCTAGGTAACCCCGCACAATGTACTCTCTTTTATTGTCACGGCTATGTTAACTGTGGCATCCATGCTTCCCTGCGACGCTACTTTATACATCGACGCTATACCTCGACTTCATACCAAAAGTTTCACCGTGGCCGGACGCACTTCCGTTTCCGATAAATTTCATACAATTATCCTTGTACTGTTTAACTCACGGGAGGGCTTTCCATTAATCGTCAAACTTTTTATTTGCCGGTTAATTGTACTTCAAGACTCGAGTGAAATCGTGCTACTTCCTTTTTTTTATTCGTCTTCGATCGATGCAGCACCGGAGATTGAGTGTGGTCGATCTCCACGATCGTAGATCATTGCGGCATATTTTTTCTATTTCTTCTTTTTTTCTTCTCTTTACGGATCGCTGCAAATAATTGTGACACTTTCTGCAGATCGACGTCGACACGATTTATGCAATGAATGATTATTATCGGACCTCGAGCGCACTGCTGGCGATAGTGTGCTGGCTGTACATTCATATGGGAAGTAGCGATGGGGCGGAATAAAAAAATTAATAGATCAGTGCCCTGGATCGTCTTAATGATTGTTAATTTTTTAAAATTACGGACAGACGGCTTTGCGATCCGCGAGCGAACACATTCAATACCTTTTATGTTTTCGTTCGAACTCAGAATGCAATTAAATACGAGCAATATATGGACAAGTCACATGTCGAGACGAAATAGATTTTTTTTAAATTGTTATCCCATAATACGTAAATCGTATAGACGGACGGGTCGCGAGAAACGACTATTGCATTGTATTTGTTTAGTTTTTATTTGTTTATTTTTTATTTTTGTTGTTTTCGATTATCACTGACTCATTAGCCTGACGGATTCTTAAATAGAGCTGTGCCGCCATGGCCTGCAATGTCTCACCTCAATGCATATACAATTCGACTCGGGTATACATCATGACCGGTTTCCATTAGAATCCTTTGACTTTCACTACACATTTTATTTTCAGTGTATATGCACACGTTATTATTATGTAAACTAGGCTTGAGTCTCCGGTTCGTCGAGACCAGATATCAATCGCACAGCAGGAAGTTTTTACGGTGGCGTATCCCCTCGAATTTATAGATAAAAAAAATCAAATGGACAGATGCCACCTTTTTTTTAATATATATAATCGCAATATATGCTCATTTATGTACCTGTGTGAGGGATAACGGTACTTCTTCGATTTTCGCATTCTTTATTGGCACACACTCTCTCCTCGCCTCATGTTTTTTTATTTTCTTATTTTTTTTAATTCAAAAGCGAATCGCAATTATTATTTTTTTCACAAACAGTTCGCAGAGAGTCTGCGCATCGCGACAACGTCCCGATGAAATAGTCTATGGTTCTTAGTCATTTTTTATAACCTGATTATCTAATGTCACAGTGATAAAGCAACTCTGGCATTTTTAGGTCACCAGCCCGACCGCGCTAGTCAGCGTAACGGGACTGTGTCAGTGGGTAAACGAAACTGTTGAGTAACGCAATTATTATTATTATGTTTTTTTTTCCTTTTTTTTTTTCTTTTGAACCCTCGATAATGACAAGATGGCAGTAAACTTGATATTAAAAAACTAACCGATTGAAGAGCATACTTCACTACACGCACAGTGTCCAAAAGTGAAAAAGATTTACGGTCTCGTTTTCAACTTTCTTTTTAAAAAAACGAAGCATCCATCTCTTTCTAAAACATTTGCTTTGTATCACCTTTCTCTCTCGCACAGTGACTACCGCGTTCGGCGGGGCCCCTCTCCCGTGCCCCCTGGCATTTCTGGTAAGGATATCCTTAACTGTCCACTGGATAGATCGGAATTTCCGGTACTTTTAAACAAATCTGGTTTAAAGTGCCGGAAATTTCAAATTGTCCAGTGGACAGTTTAGTTAAATAAGCCTGCCTACCGGAGCACGTGAGTCACAGACGCGTGCCCGGCTGCAAATCAGTAGTAACGCCCAGTGACGAACAGCTTCATTTCGAGATCAAAAAAGAAAAAATACAGTAAAGATCAGACCATAAAATGCACGCAGTCTCAAAAAAAAACAACTTGAATCGCTTGCCGATAAATCAAATCTCCGACTCGGGTATCTATGCAAAAAATTAACGCTATTTAAAAAAAAACACATAGACACATCTTTTTTGTTATATCGCGCATATATTACGTCGGACGATTAATTGTTCAACCAAGTTAAAAAGAAGAAAAAAACATCTCCGCGAAGACCTTTTTGAATCGTAAAAAAAATGAAAGTGCCCGACGCGGCTCGGCACGTAAAGATTTGATTGTATATTCTTTCTAGAAAGTTACTCTCCTTTGCCGGTCCGGTCTAATAGCAATACGAAGTCCCCCGTACTTCAGCCCACTCGAATGATGTGCGCACCGTACAACCTCACAATGATTCACGCGCGAAGGTAAAAATTCTCGTGTGACATAAATTGGTATTCTCGGAGAAGGAGACACAAATAGGAAGGAAACGAAGCGAGCGTAATTGCATGACAGATATATATACCGGTCGTATGCTCCGGATATAAAATCGGTTCTTCGTAACCGGTACGGTTTCCATCCTCGGAGGTTAATTCCGAATAAAAATACATGTATATATATATTTCTAAAGTGGTGTCTCTGGTCGTCACACATAATTTCGAGCAAAGTAATAACCCCTTAATCACCGCCAGGCACAAAATGAGAAGACAGAAAATATGCATAATGGTTCTTAAAGGATACCGGATGCTTTAGCAATCGGGAAAGAGTGATAACGGATCGTCATAGCACCATTAGATATACACACTGAAAAAAAAAGAATGATTACTCATATGCGTTCTTTCTTTGGTACAACCCAAACATTAATTTGTCCAACGTTTATCCGCTGCAGTCAATCGAGGTATGGCCGGGGCGAGGCATTTGAACGCATCTGCCCGCGCCTCGGTTGAGCCAATCATAATTTTTTTTTCCACTGTACATTCCTGCGGGTTTTCTCTCTCGATGACGCTGAGAGTCGCGATCGTCTCGAGGATCACGCGAATTACGAAACCATCAAAATTAACGAACGCGTCTGCAGCAGAGATGTTTCGATGCGAGACTTATGAAATGTCGTGGCCCATTATATCGTCGGCACGATATTTATCTTGGTATAGCCGTCAAAAATTAAGGATCGGGATAAAATGCTGCACAGCAACCATGACATGTATACATTCGGCTATGCGCGCTCCAGATTTGTATAAATTAAAATCGTTGGAACTCGTTCTTTCCTTTTCCGTTGGGCACTATCGAGCCCCGACGAGGTCTCTCGCGGTAACAGCCCCGAGTGCGTCATCGGGTATCTGATGTAATATATTTTTCACGCAGGGTGAATATTATCGATCGGTTGGGGACGAAGTTGAACGCTGCAAGGGTGTGTCCCTGTCCTCGAATAACTAAAGAAGGGCTCGAAGATCGATTCTATGGTTTCGGCATTTACACGGGGCGTTCAGTAATCCGTATGACACAACAGCGGCATGTTCTCTGAAACGTGCGGGAATATGATGCGTGTCGAAGTATCTTGTAGATCGTCTGTTTTCTTTTATAATTGGGGCAAAATGGATTCGAGTATACGTTGTCTGACTTATAGAGAAATATTTTCAATATCATCGATAACGATCTATTTAAAAATATGTATATGTATGTCTGAAACATAGGGACACATGTGGTCCGAATACAGGGACGCGCGGAAAAACAGCGTCCGTAGACTGGTACATTTGGGCTCTCTTGTTATTACTGCAATAAAAAAAATATCTTTTTGTAATTAATCGATGTGTTTTTGAAACTAGATACTATCAGCTTAACATTAAGTTATTTTCACAAAAAAAATGTTCACCCAGCAAAAAAACATAATTTGATGGCCACCGTTTATTTGGTTTAAGTAAAATATTTATTTGATTTAAATAAATATTTATTTAAATTAAGTAAATAGTTACTTACATTAAGTAAATAGTTACTTAAATTAAGTAAATAGTTACGTAAATTAAGTAAATAGTTACTTAAATTAAGTAAATAGTTACGTAAATTAAGTAAATAGTTACTTAAATTAAGTAAATAGTTAGTTAAATGAAATAAATATTTATTTAAATCAAATAAATGTTTTACTTAAACCAGATAAACGGTGGCCGACAAATAAATTATTTTTCTGGGTGTTCTTGACTGATTAACATCTGCTGGAATCTGGGGATCCTCTTAACCGTCAAAGCATTGGTATCTTTATCTTAGTGGAATAAGAACCCGTACTGTTTACGTTGCACTGCCCTACACTCACTGGAGCTACTGATATCGCGGACCGGCCGTCTCTCTACACCTTGGTGCTCTTTGAGAAAGGGCGATAACTTCGATTTAGGGTCGTCCTTGCGACTAGTGTTCACTTCGCATAAGGTTCAGAGAAATGAGAGGGAATTGCAAACATTTCTGGATGGTATACAAATCTTTGAAAAAAATCAAGCATATTAAAGGTGCTGAAAAGATTAATTTGACATAATAATAATTCCAAAATGTTATTAACAAATGAATGAAAAATAAAATTTGTTCAATAAATCTCCCTGAAACTTAACTTTTTATGAAAATGATTCGTTCACTTTTATAAATACGTATGAATTTTTTCAGATTTTTAAATTCACTTCGAATTTTTTTTTGTATGGGAAATGTATAAAAAGTCGCAAAATTCAAACGGAATTTAAAAATCAGAAAAAAATTCATACATATTCAGAAAAATGATCGAATTATTGTCATAAAAAATGTTAGGTTTCCGGGAGATTTGGTGAACAATTTTATTTTTTATCAATTTGTTTTAACACCTTTAATATGCTTGATTTTTTCAGATTTTGGTACCATCGAGAAGTGTTTGCAATTACCTCTGATTTCTCTGAAACTTATGCGAACTGAACACTACTCGCAAGAACTATTTTAATCTTTGAATATATCGCTTTTTACATTTATCGAAACCCGAATTTATTATTAATGACTTTCAAGTGATTCGAAGTTATTCATTATTGTTGAGTAAAACAAGCACAATAAAATGATCCAAGAGAATTAATTTTTTTAAATGACTTAAAGTTAAATGATTTGATAACTTACGCTGGATGAAATTGTATAATCAATTAAATAAGGTGAACTGTTTGACGATGAAGCAGGAATGTCCAGGGGTTGGAATTCATCCGCGTCCTTCATTCCTTCAAGCTCTCAGAGCAAGTCGATTGAATCAATAATCAATGTTAATGACGATGAATAATAAATAAGTTTCATTATTTATCAAACTTGATTCTATTGGAATAATAATTGATCGTGGAATTAGCAAAAAATTGGAATAACAATTTTTTCGTAAATATTCACCTTTGATGATCTTATTATTAATAATGATTGAATATATTTTTAATAAAGCTTTGCATAGTTAGTGATGCATGGAATGCGTTATCACCAACGGTTATTTACGCTGAAACAGTGAACCAGTTTAAAAGCAGACTCAACTCTCATATGTCTATGTGATATCTGATATGTATTTTTTTTGAAGCAGTATATAAGTTTATACTTATTTTCTGTAACTATTAATAATAATGATGATTATTATTTCTATGCCCTGAGAGGTGCTGCACTCGTTAGCGCCGATAGTGATTTTTCGAATCGGTCGCCTCGTCATACCAATTCTCTGGCTACACTGCTGTGTGCGGTGTAGCCAGAGGAAGGTACCGTCTCCTTTTGCATAAAGCAAAGAATTCGTATTGCCTTTTGCGTTTCAAATCAAACAATGTGTATAGACCTAAGGCATTCTCTCTGCCGATGATACCCCGGGAGCGATTCAAATGACCTCTTTGTTCAACATTTTTAGTTATATGATTATTGTAATGCAATCACTGAATACAATCATTCGGTGATTTGTTATGTATTATTAATTATTTAATGCGCAATGACCTCCCAGTGAATATTTTTCTAATGTGATTTTTACTATGACTCGACTATTATTTTTATATACTCACTGACTCTATTAATTTATTATCAAATATTTATAGATTTTTAGCCAGTTGCGTCAGTGAATTTCATAGAAAATTCATAAGACGTAACACTGTCTTTGGTTTTTTTTTTCAGCAGAGATAATACGAGGAAGTACACCCGTGGCGCTGAGACGGGTGTGCGGCGTATCGAAACCGACGCAAGTCCCCATTTCGTGGTAGAAAAAAAGAAAAGAAAAATAAAGTAACAAAAAAAAGTCCAAGCGACGATCAAGCACGTGGGGACACACATTTACAGTCATCCGAGACTGTCTCTGGACTGTCGGCGCAGCCGCGTGCGACGATAATCGGAGAGGCGGCAACACAACGGCTCTCTCGACTATCGTCCACTCTGTTCATTCATTCCGCTCCAAACTCTTGTCGACTCGAGTGCTCCGTGCTACGAGGAGAAGAATCCTCCGAGCCGATATACCCGACTAGTTCGGCGAACGAAGCTTCCTCGCCAGTAATGACGACTTCTCACCGCACCGGACAGGACTCACTGACAGCGACAAGAGAACAAAATTCATAATTTTGGAACTTACGAGCTTCGAAACTGATTTGCGAACAATTAACGCGTGAACTGTGATCGATAATCGATAATTGATAATCGAGTTAAATTTTCAATTATCCGATCGCGACAATGTCGTTCCTACGCTCGGTCGGTGAAGTGATCGGCTTTCTTATGCTTTCGCTGATGGCGATCCTCGAGGGAATCGTCAAGCTCTTGATACCGCGTAAATACAAAATGAAGAGCATCGCGGGCGAAATTGCCCTCGTTACCGGCGGTGGGGGTGGCCTCGGAAGATTGTTGTCGCTTAGACTCGCCGATCTTGGTGCGATCGTCGTGGTCTGGGATATCAATGAAAAGGGTGAGTCAAAAAATTTATGATCGAAAATATAAGGTTAAAATTGTGAATATTGCCCGGTTCATATATCATTAATTTAGATAATCAAAGTGGTCCATATTCACCACGTTTACTATATTTACACTTTTAACCCTGATTGGACGACGGATTTGTAAATTTAATGGTGTGCTCTTACAGTCCGATCGAAAGTGGAGCCAAACACACTATAACTATCGTGTTTTTGATTCCTAAATCCCTTCAGTACTATCGTTAGCTATCGGCCTTTATTATCAGAAAGTAAAACATATATATATTATAAACGATATGATTATAATAAGAACGATGGCTTTGACATAATAGTACATTTGGATACGAGTGCGAAAAAACTTTTTCTGACGAGTGTGAGTTTCACACGAGTTCAGAAAACGTTTTTCGAACGAATATCGAACGTAATTTTATTTCACAAGGTGTGAAAATGGGAGTTTTCGCACGCGAAGCGTGCGCAAAAGCCGCCATTTTCCCACCGAGTGAAATAAAAATAATTTTTTTAAAAGACAAGGTCGGACCGTCGATCACTCTTTCGCGATTACGAAAACGAGACTGCAGTGACCATGACTCTATTGGTAGTTACGGCAATGTATTACAGTGAGTTTGCAGAAAATTTTCTCGCTGAGGAATTCTGTTTCGCAGAATGGGTGCAAGATTCGAAAAATTCGCGAGCGCAGATGAAAGTTCGAACGCGTAGATGTCTGAATTTCATGAATCGTTATCAAACGAATGTGGAATGGAATTTGACCCTATTAGCGATGTTTGAGCCTATCGTGGTCCAGTTGCAAAAATATCACCGAATCGATTGCCAAACGCGCATTTATGGTCGGTTAATGTGTGTACATCGTTACAAAATAGCGCCAAGAAACGGGGTCGTATATGTCACTGTTACAAATTCCACGAAGTACCTATTATATAAGTGTATCTACTTGAGAGAAACCCTTTTTTTTGCATTTCCCACACTATCGCCCGGTAATTACGTTTGCTGTGGAAATGGCAAAATTCAGAATATTATTCTGACTTAATGCTACATACCAAAGAATAGTATTGTGATTTATTATTTTATACTGGTCTGACTTTTCTGACTTGGTATTTTCTACTAAGCTATACTATTCTGATTTACTATTCTATATTATAATGTACTATACTATTGACGAAATGCTTAGTATTCGAGGATGTTATCTATCGAATTCACGATCACGATACGCCGTCGTCGAATATCCGTAGATCGATAAGATCCCGACGATTATGAATTACCGGGCGAGTAAGCTTCCACAATCCGTGATAGTACGGTCCATCGAGTAAAGGTACGTGCCCGGCACGTAAAAAGTCAAAGTCTCCCGAGAGGCCATGCGCGCTGTTGAGAAATAGAAGGAACGGAGTAAAAGTCAGCGACAACCACCAGCACAAGCGGCATTATAACTTGGGACGAACGTGAATGCGCGCGCGATCAAAGTTTTTCTTACGTTATACCCATGTCGACACGACGACATGGGCATAAAGACGTAGGCTTCGTTCGGATTCGAGGAATAAAAAAAACGTGGCAACTTTGACTCCAAGGACCTTTTTGGTTTCTTATTGTTTTCATTGGCACTCAGTAACTCACGGTAAGCCACCGGTATGACTGGTTATTTTTATTTTTATTTATTTTTTGCTTTCTTCATTCGCTCACCTACGTCAACAACAATATCTTATATAAACCTCGATCGAGGCCCCTTCTGTTGACTATTGACTGTTAATCACATGGTAACCCGCCATGTGCTTCATCTTACCTCCAGAATAACAGTGGCGCTCATCCAACGCATCTCTCGAAAGCCGTCTTTCCTCCCCGTCGGTGTACGGTTGCTCGCGTGTAAGTTTACACATGTGGAGTAATATGGACGTGTTATGTTTTAAACTTGCAACGTTTGGCGCGTGTTACAATGAAATATTGTAAACTTCCTAATGTGTTACACATTAAATATGTATATTTATTGTATTGTAGGGAAATGGCGGCGGTGGGTTTTGATCCGATAATTAAGCAAGTGTTAGTCATTTGTACGTTGTAACATTTTTTGCGGTCTACCATTTATTCCCGTATTAACGAACGAGTTTACGATTGAACGGTGTCGATTGAAGGCGCTTCAATCGATCATTGCTATGCTTCATGATGCAATTCGTTTTTATCGGTGCAAGAAAGTAACAAAGAAAAAAAATCTCGACGTGCAACATCGAATGACCGGATATCCGATAACCTTCGGCAAGGTCGCAGGATTGATGAAGTCTCGAGTAAAAAATTACGCCTTACTGTTCACGCGCAACCGTCCGAAGGAGGCGCTTGATCGATCGAAGGATACGTCTCCCCCGTGTCTCGAGTACGTGAGCGGAAAATTAGAATATCGTCAGTCGGACGCATCGGTGGTCGGAGTCCGAATTCAAGGCCAGCTCGATTATGAAACGATTACGTGCTCGATCGATGAATTAAAGGTTCCCCGACTGTGTATTTTTGTTTTCTTTCCAATCCGCCATTAGTAATCTCAACGCTTGTCAAATATTCGATAATCAGGAGCGATTCATCGTCACGCAATGTCATTTCGGAGATAACACGAGTACGAAGAACATTGAATTACTATATGACATGCATATCGAATACATATACATCGTGCGTCAGCAGAAATAATGATAAACAAATTTTGAAAATGAATATTAATTCATAAAAATAAATACGTTAAAAAATTTAATTAAATTTTTTAATTGTATTTTATAAGGAAAATAACGCAATAGCTTGCTGTTCGCGATCACAGAGGATTATTTTTAACGATCGAGGGACCGGGTATTTTCACGTTTGTCAGCGAACACCGACGCTCAGCCTACTATGTATCTCCCGCCGATTGCGCGATAACGTTTATAAAGTACGCAAGTCGTAACCGGCGGCGAACGCATATGCCATGATGCAGTGCCCTGTAGCTGCAGTAAATCGTAGTTACCTCGTGGTGTTGTTGTGCAAGAAAATCCGCGGGTCTAATAGAGGACTGGTCACACGTAGAATACGTAAAAGCGCCGATACAGGAGGGGAGGGGAGGTTAAAACGGACCATTGTCCTCCGTTTTAAACGAGACTTTTCGTTATGATTTTGTGTCCGACGGAAAATTTGTTACAAGGGTCCAATTTGCCCCGCTCTTCTGTACACACTCACACACCTGAACAAGATGCGTAGGGGCATAGGAGCTCGAGGAACATAGGACACCGCGGATATGCCGTGACAGGATAAACCCGTTTCTTACCAGTAGATGAAAAAATTCATGACATGGAAAAAAATAATACCTGACGCAGGAATAAAAAGTACACTTCGATTATACGACAGTCACACTCGAGTCAGTAAAGTATATTGCATCGTCAAATGTCGCAAAGCATACGCCGCCGGCAGAAGGTCGAAAGTGTCGCATGCAGTGTACAGGAGGATAGCGAGAGCTGCACGGTCACGGGATCGTTAGAATCGTTACCATCATTAGAGTAACACTGACAAGAAACTTTCACGCATTAAGATCTCGAGTTGTCGAGCCCGACTTTTTTCTGCCGTGACGTAAAATAATAATTATTGATATGTCCGTACGAGTGAGAAGTAAATTTTCGCAATTCGATCGATAATTAAACGTGTTCAATAATTTATGCAGAAATAAAAATAATGTATATAATCTCGAAGCTATTAATTATCATATTCATAGGACTCGAGCTCGATAAAGTTATCACGCCATCGATAGCTAATGACCTTCGGGTTATCTACCCGTGAGACCGATGAATCGCTTTGACCACGGGCACGCTACCAACTTCTTCCGACCTGCGGTAGAAGGAAGGTTTATTTTTTTCGTGCCCCACGGACCGTCGGTTTGGCCCGCTGTGCCATTTTACCCCGCTCTTTCCTATTCGACGACTCGCCCGGTGGTCAATTCAACCGTTGCCGCTTCTCCACGTGCGAGTGTACCAACGAACGTTTGAACTTCAACTATACTCAGGAAAGAATCTCCATCAATGGGCGAGCGAGAGTGGGATCGCAATTGTTATTGCATACGTGATATGGAATCAGACAGGAATATTTTACGATCGGACAATAGACATTCGCGGTGCGTGTGTCATGGAAAGAGTCACCTGCGCGGACAGTTGTACATCGCAGCGCAGTGTAACGTCTCACTTAGATTCCATTTCTCATGATATAATAACAACAACAGAAATTATACAATATAAATAATGATATAAATTAAATAATATTGTATAAATGATGTTGTTAGCGAGCTGCGGGAGGATATCAGCGAGATGAAAAACACAGTACGCTAGAGCCGCGACGAGATTGCACATACCCTGCCCATACTAACTGTCCTGTATGGTCTGCAGCTTCCCCCTCCACAGGCCGCGCCGATCGATATTCACTCCGTGGTGGGGAATGTTGAGGAAATCGAGGGCGCAAAAATCGAGGTCCTGGTGTTGTGGAGTGTCAAGGAGCGCTGAATGCTAATACGCAGGTTTTAAACTCTTACAGTAAGATCCAAGAAGAGAATAAACAAACTGCCATGACCCGGGAATTAGTGCGAGCATCCCACGATCCGGATGTATTTCAAGCAGAGCTCGAGGACAGGCAACGCTGAAGGAGCAATCCCAGATGCAGATGGCCGACGCTCCGAATATGGCCAACGATTAGCTTTTAGTCGGCAGCAGGTTGGCAGCCGATGTTCGGATCTCGACGAATGCCCAGCATTAGCCAAACTGTCGATTGACAACCACTCCAACGTCGGGCCGAAGTTGGAGTTGTTGTCCAAAGTTGAGCCGATGCTCGCATATCGTCGTAACGATTCGTGTTCCGCGATATCGAGTGGACATTCGCTCACGATGTCGAACGACTTTAGCCCAGTATCCGCTAGCAACGTTCAGCCAACGTCCAACACCAAATATTTATAAACACTGCAATCTTTTTTAAATTTGCGCGACTGCTGAAACCTTTTTTATTATTCCAGATTCCTTTATTATAGTTTTATCTAAAGTACTGTAATGCAAAGAGCCTAAGTTTCATCAATATTATTAATTACAGTGTGAATACAAAAATGAAATAATAAAACTTATACAATTTAAAGAAATTGCTAAGTTAATATTAGATAGAGATGCAGTAAACATGCTGCTTTTATATAAGATTCGAAACAAAAGTCTTCAAGATGAGCATAGCCGAGTGCATAAGAACGTGGACTAGTAGTCCAGGGGTGTCGGGTTCCAGCCCCCATTACCGACTAAAAAATTTATTCTAATTTTTTCAATGTGTGAAGATAAAAAACTACAAAAAAGAAATTGTAGGATGATAAAAAAGCACTGAAAAGTCACGCAGATCGATAAAAAAAATGTATTGCCTATTAATATTTTCCATTCAACGTTGGCTGGACATCGGGAGCCAACATTGGGGCAACGTCATTTGATAACGTAGGGCCGATGTTATCATCCCAACGTTCACTGGTAGTCGAGTCTATATTGGCGACCAGAGTCGGTTCGACTTTGTAACTCAGGCATTCAAAGTTAGTCCAACGTCAGCCCGGCTCTACAACCGCACCTGGGATGTCATGCTCTTTGGATTAAAGGGCGGACTAGTATCCACAAATAAGGCAAAGGAGTTGGCGGACGCCGTTACAATACTTCCAGCGGTAGCGGAAATAGACGAAAATATTAGGAGCATCAGGGTACGAAGACTTGAACCGTACTCGGAGAAAAATTCCCGCCCATTGCTAAGTACGCTGCAATTAGCAGAGCAAGCTCAGGAGATACTAAGGAACACGGACAAATATAAGGGCATGGTGAGTATGGTAGAGCATCGCTCCGCTGCCCAAAGATACAAATGCGCATAGGCAAAGAAACAGCTAAGCAAGATGAAGCGAACGGATCCCTCCACACAAGATAGACATGGAGTCCCGACTATTATCGATTATAACCGTCACACCCAGAAAAAAAATTTATTTGCGATCACCGTTTATTTGGTATAAGTAAGATATTTATTTGATGTAAATAAATATTTATTTCTTTGAAGTAACTATTTACTTAATAAAAATAAATATTTATTTAATTCAAATAAATATTTTACTTAAACCAAATAACGGTGGCCGTCAAATAATTTTTTTTTCTGGCTGCAACCACAACTTGCCAGAGGAAACGGCGGGCCCTCGGTCGGTAACAGACCAGCACTGCCGTCCGGCAGCTTACGCATAACCGCCCACGAAGTAAATAGGACATCACAAACCGATAATGCGCGCTGGGGGACGGATCTAAAGAATAGACGGGAGCACAGACGTCGCTGGCCGTCAAAAAATTAAGACCGATCGATGATAATAATACAACAAGCTAAAATTATACTACCTAAGCGTCCGGGGACTGAGGACTAAATGAGAAAGTTGGGGGAAACCGTTTCACAAATCGCAATGAACTACGACATTTTAGATACTGAACTCGGACTCAGGGACTTTGCGGTGTTTCGAAGAAACAGTGGTACGAATTCCGAGATGGATAGATCAAGTCGAGCAGGTGCTCGTTGAAGTCTCCAAGGGAAGGTTAATGATCGGCGGAGTCTATATCTCTCAGTCCTCGAGTTCCAATTTCTACGAAGAACATATAACCCAGGTATCGGAGTTGGCCGAATTGCACCCTAATTACACGATCATCCTTGCTGGGGACGACAACCTTCCAGGAGTAAGATGGGTTAATAAAGGCGGCGAAGTGCTGTGCAACTTCTCAGAGGCAGATGCAGCCGGGAGAGAGAAAGCGCAGCTTCTGAGCGAGGGATGTTCCTTCCCCGGTTTACATCAACGGTGTAATATAAGAAACAAGTACGGGAACATCCTTGATCTTGTCTTTTACGACATCCCGCACGAAGTTTCAACAGCTATTGACCCTATGCTACATTAGGATGAAGACTTTCACACGGGAATGGAATTCGAGATCCCATACGACGCCAGCGAATCAATTGAGGAGAGACGGTGGACTACGATCTCGGCAGAGCGGAATTAAACAGCGTACTTAGGTCCTTGGACTGAAACACCATCCTTGCAAGTGATACCCTTGAAAGAGCGGTCGTTACCTTAAACGCATCTCTACACGCCGCGATGGATGGCTTATCCCAAAAAACGAACGTTCTCCACATCGAGACCGCCATGGTTGACACGGTCTACTGCGCTGCATTGCGGACAAAACAGTGGCACATAGGTCTTTCAAACTCACGGGTCTCCGGATGGACTACCAGAAGTTTAGCACCCTTACAGCTATTTGCAACCGGAGATTGCAGGAGTGCTACAACCAATACGTCTCAGAAGTTGAGAATGAAATCACAACCAATATCAAAGTGTTCTGGGGTTACGTAAACCAGAGACGCTCCAGCCGGGGGCTCCCGTCGATGCTAACCCTGGACGAGAGGCGTGCCAATCGAATACAAGAAGACGTAGACCTCTCCGCTGACTTTTTCGAGTCCGTGTACACTGATCATAATATAACCAGCTTGGGTTCCACCAGGCCCTTTCACGATCTCAATATCGACGTTCACGGAGGACGAAGTTCGGGACAAGCTTCGAGGGCTCGATGCTAACAAAGATCCAGAGCCGGATGGTAATTCCACCCCGGTGTTAAAGGACTGGAGTGTCGATTTTCTGGCTGCGCCTATCCGGAGGATATTTGCAAGATCTTTAACGAGGGATCCTTTCCGAAACCGTGCTGCTCGTCCATTATCGCTCCCCGGAAGTGAAACGGCAGATAAGTGGTGACCATATCGTCTAGAACTTTGGGAATCGTGCTGATTATCGAAATAGGCCAATAGTTCCTCATGTCTGTCTTCGCGCCACTCTTGTGGATCGGCTTGTCTTCCATAGAAGACAAGCCGATTCCCAAAGTCCTAGACGATATGGTCACCACTTATTTGTCATTTCACCTCCGGGGAGCAATAATGGACGAATAGCACGGCTTCATGGCAAAACGGTCAACGGTAACGAACCTTCTGGTATATGAAAACTACATTTCGGAGTTCTTCGAAGCGAAGGCACAAGTAGGCGCGCTCTACACGAGCTTTGCGAAGACGTTTGACTCGGTCTGCCATAAGCTACTGATAATTAAGTTAGCGTCTCTCGGAATCTACGGAGGTTTGTTGTCATGGATATCGGAGCACCTGATAGATCGCCGCCAGGTGGTTAAATACAAACATTTTTAATCGCGGAACATCGCTGTGACATCGGTCGTACCGCAGGGATCGCACCTCGGCCCACTTTTGTTCCTTGTATTTATAAATGACGTCAACTCGCGTTTCGTCCACTCGCAAATCATAGTGTTTACGGTCGACTTCAAAGTTTACAGCACAAAGATACAAATGGACCTGGATACCGTATGGGAGGCGTGCGGTCAGAATAGACTGCCCTTAAATCTCTCTAGCGAATGCAAGGTGATCTCCTTCTCAAGGTCGCGAAGTCTAATCTAACACAATGACAGCATAGGGGGTCACCTCCTTAAGAGGGTAACCGAAATCAAAGACCTGAGAGTTATCTTTGACGCAAATTGAGATTCGTGAACCATGTTGAGACAGTTGTCCTTCGCGTTTACCGGCTCCTCGAGTTTGTGACATGTTTCAGTGCAGAGTTCCACAAAGTGGACACGTTTAAACATCTGTATCTGCCGCTGGTGAGACCGGTCTTGACCTATGCGTCCAAGGTATGGAATCCGAACTACGAAGCGCACTCGGGTAGGCTCGAAAGGGTACAGCATAAGTTCCTAAGAGCGGCGGCCCATAAGAGAGGAACACCCATGGCATGAGATACCCATGATTACTCCGAAGTCGCTGAAGGATTGGAAACGCCGCATCTCGCATCACTACGACTATTCACCGACGTTGCTCTCCTGGTAGAAATACTATCAAGCAGAGTGAGTTGCCCGTTTGTTTTTGAGAAATTCTCCCTTCATGCACCAATCAGATCGACGATATCGTCGCAGACATTTCACGTCCCAGTCGCCCGCAGCACCTTCACCTCGCAATTAGCAGTTCGCAGGATAACCATGGCGGCAAATGAGCTAGTTTGTTTGGATCCATTCAACGCTTCGATCGAGGAGTTGAGGAGCAATATGCGCGACATTATCTTACGTTACGAATAATGTACTCGAATACTACTAACTATCATTGTACAATTTGGTATTTTTTTCGAGATCTTTAAAAATAAGTGACTTTTGAAAACCTATATTTGATATAAAAACGTGTAGGGGAGAGTGGGGTACAATGTGTCACGGGGCACAGTGAGCCACGATCGATTTCTCAGAGGTTTGTGGTGCATAAATTTCGAAACTTTTTGTGTTGGGCCGTGAGCTAAATTGAGTTTTGTCAGACCTAAGAAAACTTAGATGACAGCTCGTAAAAAAATATAAAAAATAATAATGGATTTGGGCTCCTGGAAAAAAAATTTTTTGCTCTTAGAAAAAATGTAAAACTTTCTGTGCATCGCTCAATGTCCATATTACGGTATATTTAGTTCGATAAATAATTAATTTTTAATATAAATATCGTCTGTTGCTTGTGGGGTACAATGTGTCACTGAGTTGTGGGGCACAATGTGTCACAGAGTTGTGGTGTTCAATGTGTCATCCCTAGATGTTATTAGTATATAATGTCATTCCAACGTTGAATTCAAGTACAGAATATTATTTTTTTCTGTCTTTTATATTAAACATGCAAGAAGAAGAAAATAACGGCAAAGGGAGGAGACGTCTAGGCGCCGTCGGAAACTTACGGCTCGTCGGTCTAACCTCAAAACAGAACAGTCCTTACATGACTCATTATACCCCACGTTTTGCATTACTTGACACATTGTGCCCCACGTTTTTGCATCACTTGACACATTGAACCCAACTATCTGACACATTGTATCCCACCAGTGGGGTACAATGTGTCACTTCGCGACCAGTTGTTAATCGAATTATTTAAATATTGTCGACCTTTTGGCAGTAATTATTTCAGGCTTAACGTATGCCCGAAAGTCCATAGAAATCGATTATGAAAGGCATTTTTTGAATATACTATTCTGGTGAAGGCAATAATTCATAAGAAAAAAAGTGACACATTGTACCCCACCCCTACTTATTAATGTAAAGGGACTGGTCCCCGTAAATAAATAAATAAATAAATAAATAAATAAAAACCTGCGTGCTTTCGAAAAGTTAGTTCAGACATATAAAAAATCGCGGGCCCCATCCAAGATGTGAAGGGACCCAGGTCGAAATGGTACTGAATGCCTCATATATACTAGGGCTTCGGACTCGCGCATTATCATTGAGTGTCTCCAAAAATTACTTAGAATAGGGACTTGGAATAATCAAGACCAGGGGCAGGCGCCTCGAGCGATTTGGAAGAGGATAATATGAGAATAGAAAGGACTTAGCCCCCCTCCTGCTCCACGTGTCCCTGGAGATTCATATTATCCCTCCCGAGATTATTATTAGTTGCGCAGCCAAGGTCAAGCCTGAAACTGCACACGATCGAATACTCGACGATAAACACGAGGGTTTGGTGACCCTTAGCGGGATTTTTGGAGATCGGGGGGAATGCATTGTCTAAAAAAAAACAAAGAAAACTGTAGGCTGTTTTACATTCGGGAATGCGCCGAGAGTGCATCGACACATTGCGCACCAGTCGCTGCTGCCGCACGAGCGGACAACCTGCCGGCCGGCGAAAAAGTGGCACAACATCGAGTCAAGGCCTGCCGAGCCGCTGGACATTGCAGCGTTCTGCGTTTTGTACCGCCAGCGTGTACGTTCATTCGGGCAACGGTGAAAACTGGTTAAGCAGCGCGCAAAAAAAAAAACGAAATTCTATGCGATCATATAAACAGCCTCGAGATCTGTAACATGGATCACGGGTAACGGAGTAGACACAAGACGCGCATGATCCGAAATGCCTTATTTGTAAAATAAAAAATACATTTTTTGCCTCTGCTAAAAAAATATAATAATTCTTCGAAGGGCGGATCGTTCAGTTATTGGCTAATATATAAAGAGAGAATTATCATGCGTTATTCAGGTTATTCGAAGTCACTCAAATATCGATAAATGTAAATTTGAAATCTCGTACTTTCCGTTTTGATATTGCGTAATGCGCCCTCCACCTGCGCTCGCTTGTACGATATCCCAGAAAATGTTTTTTGCGCACAGCGTAAGGTATAATGCGCACGCGTATTCGCGTACCACTTGTGTAAGCAGCGAAACAACGAGAACCGTACGTTACCGACAGGATGAAACTTTCTACACGGTTAGACTATGTACAGGGCCATTCAGAATGAGAATTTCCTTTGCGTGAGCAAACATTCCAGTTCCGTATAATATTAATAAAAAGTTCATCTATATGTGCAGACAAGCCATTGCCAATTCACAATCTGAGCTAATTTAATTAAAAACCTGTCTAAAAACAAACATGTAATGTTTTAAAAAATCGAACATTTCGAAGGATCTCGTCGATTTATTCGTGTTATGATTAGCTAAAAGAAGAAGCTATTTTGGGGGGAGTTTGGCCGCGCCATACACAAAACAATTTCATTTTTTTATTTTTATTTTGCAATTACGAGGGTCTGTCTCGATTTTAGTCTAAACCTAATGTTGGATAAGTGCTCAGCGGATCAATGACCTTTTCTTAATTAAAAGCACACAGCCCAGGTGTGTTTTTAGAGCCGGGCTAACGTTGGACCAACTATGGCCGCCCGAGTTGGAAAGCCGACCCGACTCTGGTCGTTAATGTAGGCCCGACTAGGAGTGAACGTGGGGATTCTAACATCCGCCCAACGTTATCAAACGACGTCGGCCCAATGTTGGCTGCCGATGTCCAGTCGGCGTTGAATGAAAAATATTAATAAGCAATAAAAAAATATTTGTATCGATCTGCGCGACTTGTACAATTGCTTTTGTCTGCGTTTTTATCTGCACACTTTGAAATCATCAGAATAAGTTTTTTAATCGGTAATGGGGAGTCAAACCCGCGACCCCAAGACTACTAGTCGACACTCTTACCAACTCGGCTATGGTCACCTTGAAGATTTTCTTTTCGAATCTTATATAAAAGCTGCATGTCTACTGCATCTCTATCTAATATTAACTTACTGATTGCTTTAAATTGTCTAAGTTTTATTATTTTATCTTTTTATTCACGCTTTAATTAATAATGTTGATGAAACTTGGGCTGTCTACACTACAATACTGTAGATAAAACAATACTGTAATAAAGGAATCTGGAATAATAAAAAAGGATTCGCGCTAGTTAAAAAAAAAAATATTTGTTTATAAATATTTTGTGTCGGACGTTGGCTTAACGTCGCTAGCGGGTACTGGTCCAAAATCGGTTCGACGTCGTAAGCGAACGTCCACTTGATATCGCCGAACACGCATCATTACGACGATACGCCAGCGCCGACGCAACTGTGGTACGCAGCGTTTTCCCAACTATTGAGCCCAACGTTGGAGTGGTTGCCAATTGACAGTTTAGCCAATGGTGGGCATTTGTCGAGATCCGATCATCAGCTGCTAACCTACTGCCCACTAAAAGCTAATCGTCGGCCATACTCCGAGCGGCGGGAAAACGCACCTGGGAGCTGTTATTAGAAACATGCCTAATACTCCGGCGAGATTATAATAACAATTATTAATATTACGTCGAGTAATCTCGACTCCCGATAATTGATTTCCCCCGCTGCTTCAGCATTAAATTTCCGTCTACGGAGCAAATTTTATTTTATTATTTTTTCATGTCCAGGAATTGAGGAAACAGTCAAACTGGTTCAATCTGCCGGTGGCACGTGCTACGGTTACGTCTGCAATCTGTGCAATCGACAGGATGTCTATAAGAAAGCGACCATCACACGACAAGAAGTTGGCAAGGTAGTTTTTTAATATTATGATATAATGATATATATATATATATATATATATATATAATATATGTATAATTAAAAACGAATACAACTTCCCCAATTGAAGTTAAAGCTAGGCATTAGAATAATACTTGTTTCGACACCACCAAGGAACACGTGGACAGAATATGAAAAGGGATAATTATTATTTGTAACAAATCCAGATTTTTCCGTTCTTAATCGATTAAGTTTCCGAAGAATTTAAATGAACGTTCACTTTAAAGTCCCAGCAAACTGTGCAGGAGAGCAAAGTGACGAACTGCCTGCAGATTCAACGCGCACGATAACGACATTACGAAAGCCGACTAACTTGTAATGTTACGCCATCACGTTAGTGCAATATGTTGCTGATATACGATCTCCTCGAACGCAACACACTGAGAACCCGCTTCATTCCCCAACATTATCTCATAAAATTGCTTTTTATTATTTAAAAAAAAAGACATTTTCAGATGGCTTGTTCATAAGACATGCAAATTGAAATTTTCTTATGGCTTTCTCATAATGTTCCTTTATCGGCAAAGCTTCTTCTATGAGAATTTTCTGTATTGTTGGCTTCCTCATAGAAGAAGCTTCGCGAATAAACGAACTTTTCTGAGAAAGCCATATGAAAAATTCAATGTACAGCTTTTTTCAAAGTCAACATCGTGTTTGACTATTATGCAAAACGCCTGGCGGATTCAGGTTAAACGCGAAAAAATACACCAACGTCGTGCTTCGCTTTGTCAGATATGTGCATCCACTTTGTTTAACGAAAATAAAGGAACTTAAAAAAAATGTTTAAGTCATTAAGTCAATTAACCAATATTCACTGTTTTGTGGTCATGTCTAATGAATTTTTCTCCGCTGATTACGAATCTCGAACTTATTTTACTCCTGGAGCGATATTCGATACAAAAATTCTCGTCGGACATAAAATAAACATTTTCCGAAAAATTCAAAAATTTCAAAATCTTATAATAAAACCTTAAAATCTAAACGGTTCGATCTTTTTTTGCCGAATGTAATACGACACATTGTACACTATTAGTCCATTTCCGTAGTAACTTTCAGTTCGATACCTCTGTGTTTAGTCAAATTAGACAATTTTTTGTAATTTTTCAAAAAAAAAAAATCAACGTTCGATAAAATCTGACCGCTTCGGTAGATTTCGGCCAGATACAATGCTAAAGATCTTTGATCATCGTATTATCCAATAGTTCAATTCCAACACGCTACTTCAAACCGTTTACGAGTTATAGTCATTTTAAACAATTCAAGTTTGGCACGCACGCGCGCACGCATACATCCGGACGTGACCTAAAAATCGCATTTCTCGAAGTTCTGGACTATTTTAAATACGCTGACACTAAAATCTCGATTTTTTTAACGAAAACATAACTTCCTCTATGAGGAAGCAAAACTAATCAACGGCATCGCCCTAACCGTGTGTGTTGTTCATTATGTTCCACAGGTAACGATACTCATCAACAATGCCGGTGTCGTCATGGGAAAACGTTTCTTGGATACACCGGACGAGGACATCATAAGAACGATGGACGTCAACATAATGAGTCATTTTTGGGTAAGGCGATTCTTGTCGTATAATTCCGAAAGCAATGACCTATAAACGAGCATCGCGTTATTTTTTGTTTTCCAAGTCCCGTAACACAGCAGTGTAGAAAAAAATGTAAACACTAAATGATAGCCGCACGTTTCGCTCGGTAACTGTATACGCCGAATACATGTAATAACGATTCTCCCTCGGAGAACTTTTATTTTTCTCGACGGCACGAATTTCCCCTTCCGAAAGTCGTACTAGTCAAGGACCACGAATGTGTGCGCCTGGAGAATTCAACCGGTGAGAGGGTTTCTGGCGCAACGATAGCAATATCGCTCGCTTTCCTCTTGCGTTTCACATTGGTGTTGGTCAGGCGCGCAAACCAGTTCGATAAGTACCGAGGATCGCGTTCCCGGAACGGTCGTGTTCACACTAATTTCGAAACGGACGAGGACCCTCCGTATACAGAGGCGCGTTAATATGGTCCTTGTAGAATTTTCTGGATCGATGAAACCCGATAAAAATTAAAGTTTAAAATTGAAATTTTCATATCGCTTTCTCATAAAAGGTGAAAAATGAAATTTTGATATGGCTTTCTCATAATGTTCCTTTATTCGCAAAGCTTTTTATATTAGAAAGCATTTTCTATATTGTTGGGTTACTCGTGGAGGAAACTTCGTGAATAGAGGAATATTATGATAAAGCCATATGAAAATTTCAATTTTCGACGTTTATAAGGAAGCGATATGAAAATTGTTATTTTTAACTTTTTTCAGTGTCAACGTCGTGTTTAACGCTTATGCAAAACGCCTGGCTGATTCAGGTTCAGCGCGAAAAATATACCAACGACGCGCTTTAATTTGTCGGATCTGTGCATCTACTTCGATTAACGAAAATACGGGATCTTAGAAACAGATTTTTTTTACGACATTAAATCAACTACCCAATATTCACCGATTTGTGGTCATATCTAATGTATTTTTCATGTATTTCATGAAATAAACTAAATAATAAACAACGCGGAAAAACGCTACGATTCAAACCAATTAATACAGAATAAAAAAAAAAAAAAATAGCTAACCTGTCGAATGACACGGACGCCGTTAACCTGGCCCGGTATCACAAGTTCATTAAATTAAAAGAAAGCATTAATAAAGAACTAATAATTATGAATGAACTAGGTTAAATTTATCACTATAATAAATAAACAACGTTATGATTATAAATAATAAATAATAATAACAAATCCGGGCTTCTCATGGGGCATTGGAAACTCGGCACTATCTCGGCGGCAGCGTGAAGTATGCGGCATTATTTGCAATGTACGTAGCAGTGGGGATCGCCGACGTGATTTTTCGATATGTCACCGCGAACTTTTAACCGGATTTCTCCAATTATGGTATATTACCTTGAGTTCATACCTCCGTTCACAAATGTATTGTCACAAACATAGATCAGGCTATGAAGTTTCAGTATACCAAAATTTGTTAAGTAATTTTTTGCCGTTCCGACGTTTGTAGGCACTTGCGAAACGTACCAAACCGGTGGATCGCAGTGAAACGCATAACTCCCGTCTTTTTGCCCTAGCGGGTAGTCGGGAGTAAAAATTCAAAAATTTCAAAATCGTATAAAATCTAAACGGTTCGATCCATTATCGCCAAATTTAATACGATACATTGTACAGTGTTAGCCCATTCCCATCTCAGATTTCAGCTCGATACCTCCGAGTTTACTCGATTAGACAATTTTTTGTAATTTTTGAATAATCAAAATTCCTTAAAATCTGACCGCTTCGCCAGAATTCGGCCAAATTCAATACCAAAGGTCTTTGGTCATAGTATTATATTTTTATACAATTTTAGGACGATAGTTCGAAATGTACGCAGGTTACGCAACTTAAGAGTTACCACTACCGTTTTTAAAAAATTTCAAAATCGCGTCGGATCAAATTGCACCGAGGGAAGAGACGCACGTCTGTCATATGCACACACGCACACACACACATTCATCCGGACGCTAGCTAAAAATTGCATTTCTGGACGTTTTGGACTATTTTCAGTGCTCTGACACTAAAATCTCGATATTTTTTTTACGAAAACAGCTTCTTCTATGAGGAAGCAAACAAATCAAAGAAATGCTATTTATTATTATCATTATTTTGTTTAAATCGTTCGCTCTTTTATTGCAGACCGTAAAGGCCTTCCTGCCGGCGATGATCGAGGATAACAAGGGTCACATCGTGAGCATCGCCAGCTTGGCGGGTCACTGCGGAATTTCCAAGCTGGTCGACTACTGCGCATCGAAATTCGCCGCCGTCGGATTCGATGAGGCACTGAGCATGGAACTCGAGGCGAGTATTGGATAAGAGTATTTAAAATTAAAAAAAAAATCGGTATGCGTCAGTTATCCCTATATTCCACATCGGCTACAAAAAACATATATATATATCTTGACACTGTATCGATATTTGCATTCTCGTTCGAGCTGTTGACCAATGCACGTAGATTTTTCCTATTAACATGAAACGCGCTGCAGACTTGTCTGTATAAAAAAACAATTAACATAAATTAATGCTGGAGCAAGCTAGCCAGCCAGGATTATCGTTATTGCGTGGCATAACATGTGTGAGAAAATTTAATTTATTTTTCCTCAGGCCGAGGGATACAACATAAATACGACGGTGATATGCCCTTACTTCATTCGCAGCACTGGCATGTTCGAAGATGTTCAGTCGAGGTATGATAAAAATTTTCGTCACTTCACTATATCGCAGCTTTTTTAAATACGTACCAACGTTTGCTATTACCGTTTGGAAATTAATGATAGGACCGTCGCGTTGCGTTGGCTACAACCAAATAATTTTTCAGGTTCGTGCCTACTCTGCTATCCAACGATGTAGCTGATAAGGTAATCAGCGCCATGAGATGCAACGAAAAATACGCCATTGTACCGAGTTATCTCCAAGTGATGATTGCCGCGAAATGGTAAGATATATGTGACCTCGTGAATTATTATCGATCGCATGGCGAAAAAACAACAAAATGTTATAACCCCAAGAAAAATTAATATGTGTGATTAATATATCTCTCTATAACATATAAAAGTCTCGTCGCCGTCATCGCCGCCGCCGCCGCCGCCATGTCAAAAATCGTGCGCGAAGAAATGGCGGGGTGGACGCGTCGGGAGAGGTTGAAGGAGGATGGGGAGGGGAGGAGTGGAAAACGGGGGTTACGACGTCATTATTCTAAGTCCTTCAATGGACCTAGAATAATGAGTGCATACTTCACTTTAATAGACTATGAATATTAAGGACATACGTCTATTAAGTGGGGTTTAAAATTGCAAGGGCGTAAGTTCTTCACAGGACGTAGAATAATAATCAAGCCCTCCCCCTTTATGGACGTAACCCTTTATTATTGTAAGTCTCTGAAGGACCTACGAGAAGCGGAGAGACGGGGTGAGGGAATTATATATAATTTTTATTTTTATTTATTTATTTATCTCCATTGTCCCCCGTTCCCCAAAACTACTGCCTTCCCTAGCAAACGAAGCGACCGTGAACAGCGACCGAAGAAACGACCCTAAAAGCGACGGTTGTTATGTTCCAAAAACTAACCACATTAACGACCGCCGAAGCGACCGCTCTGACGACATTCTTTTGCCGCATTTCGGCAGTGAAGTCGCTTCTTTGATTGTCGACCGAACAAACGACCGTAAAAGCAACCGTCCGTTTCCTAGACGGTTGCTATTACGGTCGTTTATTCGGTCGTCAATCAAACAAACGACTTCATTGCCGAGACACGGCAAAAAATGTGTCGTCAGAGCGGTCGCTTCAGCGGTCATTAGTGTGGTTAATTTTTGGAACATAACAACCGTCGTTTTTAGGGTTGCTTCTTCCGTCGTTCAGTATGCCAGGGTTATAGCGGGTCGGCTCGGTTGATGCGTAATTACTAGTCCTCACTCATTTTTTTTTATCCATTTGTGTTGTTTGTCCTTACGCACCGACCAGTCTCCCCATTTTTGCGGCGGCAACCGACTTCCTCCCGACCTGCCGATACTCTGGTTTAGAGGGGAGCATGCTAACCACTACACTGAGAAAAAAAAATTGGTTGGATTAACCAAAAGACGCGGTGACATACGTTCAAAGCTGTTATTTGTTCAGTACAAATAAAACATTGTTTTGTTAAACGATTATTTTCTTCGATTTATTCCAAATTTGTTGATTGCATCTAAAATTTTTGTTGTACCAACAGAGTACACCTTTGAACATATGTCACCGCGCATTTGCTTAATCCAACCATTTCTTTTTCTCAGTGTAGACCAACGTACCGGTGGCATTATGTATAACTAAGCCATTATTATTTTAAGTCTAAGTAGAACCACCCCCCCCCCCCCCCATTCTAAACACGGCCGCGGCGGCGCCATGTCAATTATAGAGAGATATGTAATCATACATGATTCATATAAATCATGTATAATCATATATATAATGACAATTCTCAATAATTGTTCCCGGGATGTCCTAAATTGGTCGATTTCCCTTCGAGAAACATCACGTCAGTAGACTCTTTGAGGTAAAACAGTTTTTGTGTCATTGCAGGATGTTCCCTTGGCCCTGCGTAGCAATGTTCCTCCGTGGATTGGTGAGAGACGTGTCGCCGGGACAAGAAGTAAAATCGGCGAGTTCGTTGAAGAGTGGTGATCTTGCGAGCGAGCAATCCAAAGATCAAAACGGCGTGGGACTTCACCAGCAGTTGGCCAGACGCGTCTCCAGTTCTGAGAGGAAACCGTAAACTCGTCGGTTACCAAAAGTAGCCAGATGAGAATTGCAACAGGACCGAAAATCATGTTACGCGACAAGTGGGCTGACTGGGAACGTTGGAACGTTACAAGTCAGCAGCCGTAACGAGTGCCCGAGAGTACGCTCGATAGCGCTAACCGACTCTTCTCGCCCACGTCCGGTTACCGAATCCACAAGGAAAATTGCTTTCCGCATAAGATTCCTCATCGATGACCAGATTCCATGCTCGGCCCAAATCGGCTGCCCGAAATAGATCTCAAAACAATAAAATCCCTCTACGTTGCTCGGTACAACTCTGCGAATGACCATTCTGTCATATCGATTTTCTCTCCGACTATAGTGTACATATGTGTTTTTATTATTTTTTTAAATGAAATTACTCTATCGACCAAGTAGTACGTACATGTAAGAACAAATTTGTTAATGAATGAAGTATAAAAAAAAAACTAAAAAATACAAAGCTAGTGAGTAATAATAAGGATTGTCTCGCGCATATTGGCGTGTGTTTAGAGTTTAACAAAATAGTAGCAAATAACAAACGGGTATAAATTAAGAGCATGCGTAACAGTAACCGGTGCATATCTATCCCAGCGTATATTTTTGAAAAGAAAAGCGTTGATGGAATTGAGTCGAGAAATATTATATATTTATTGTCAAACCGAGTGGGTTGAAGTGAGGTTAAAGATTTTGTGTAGAGATTCGTGTTTTTGCTTGATTTTGGGTGATGAAACAGGTTCTATGAAGAAAAAAACCATAGAGTGATCGAAAAATGTGAATTTAGTGTGACTCATTGAAACGATATAGAGTATCGTGCGACCTGTGTCCCGATTGGCTCTCGAAAATCGAACGAACTAATTTAGAAATCAAGGGGAAAAAAGCGAAAACGAATTTAAGCTTAGGCCTAGTGCCATAATCCTTGCCTTTGGAGTCGCTGTGCGACGTCAAGACGTTGGTGACTACCGCGTATATTATACTTCAAAATAAATGGGATATGCTGCAGATAATAATCCTAATTTAATTGTACCCCCCCCCCCCCCCCCCCCCCACTATAATGTAAATTATAGTACCTATAATGTAAATCCCCGGCTCGTTCTCACTCGTTCATCGGAACAGTGAGAATTTCCTAGTGAGCGTTAGTCGAACGCAAAGCAGATGTACAAATCGAAATAGGCCACAAGCCTACGAGAGATTACGTTAGTGCGGCGTTAACGGCATTGTCGATAGCCCCACCTCTCGCTCTCGGGCATCATCAAACGCTTTTATGCTACACCACATAAACGTATGTATCTCTACCCACATAGCGGAATCGACAATGTGTTGGTTCAGCGTCAGTGATAAAAGCCATCCACACTCTTCACTTTCGAAGGTGTGTATACACGCCCAACTTTTTTCACACAGGAGGCCGTACCACGTTTCTCATGGATAAATGATAGTCGCACTGACGATCTGTACCGTCGTGTTTAGTTGACTTTTGTTGTGCACAGTAGTTACAGTAGACACGTTACTACCCCGGTTACATACGCTAAAAAATATATGTAAACAAATTTCTCTCGAATATTGCCTAAAAAACCTAAAATACCTAAACTCAACGTCTAAAAAAAACAACAAATAACGCACCATAGGGGAGCCATTCCCGTTGCTTTTGGTATACGAAACAAATTTTCCGGACGCTATTTGATGGAGGAGTGAACGCATCGGGAGATGCAGAAATTGCGGTGTCGTCGTGTGAAAAATACTAGCCGATAATTCGTTCGACAACGAATGGTACGAACAATTTCAGTCGTCGTACACACACACGCGACCGTGGTGTATAATAACAGCCAAGCCGTTTATGTAATTTCATTGACGAGGCGTATTCTTCATCTCTGTCCGGACAATATTGCAACAGCGATGCAGCGGCGCTCGTTCGCTCTCTCTGGTAATATCATTATTTCGACGGTGTGTACAGACATCCTTCCTTCCCTCGATTGTTTCTCGCACGAGATGACACCTTGTCCTCGTTAGAGGCGTCGAACAGGTGCGTGGAAACGTTCCTTACCAGAGCCACGCGAGGTTTTTCAAATGATGCCTTCACACACACGCCGAAAAGTATGTGACTAGTCGTTATCGCGCGGATGTATGAATCGCCGAACAGATGTGTCATTGGAAAAAAAAAGAAAAAAAAACCGCGCTTCGAATGTTGCGACAGAATTATTTTCTGAATCATTATCATCGACCCGCTGAAAATTTCGCTGTTACCAGAGAGACTCGAGCGATATTATAGTAACTGGAGCGGCCAATAGCGCGGTATCGCCGGGCAGATCGTTATCGGTCTGCTGATAAGGCCAGTGCGCGACGTGAATTATGTTTCAATGACACAAACGCCTCTCTCACACAGCAAAATCGTGGGTTAACTCCGGAATTTCGTTAACTGGTGTCGGAAGTCGGGCGCGGTGATTATTTACTGGTATCTGTTTAGCTTAATCGAGGAAACAAGAAGAAAGAAGAAATGGTGGTGGAATTATGCGGAAAAGCGTTTTTAATCGTGAATCGTCGATAAAACAGTGAGGCATGGATAAAATCATACACGCGTTCTTGGCTCTCTTAATCTGCTCGATTTCGAGCCGCGTGACTTTTTCCTCCGAAGAGGTCGAGATCGCTATTCAACGATGCGCTCTGCAAACGTCGTGCAAAAACTGCATGGAGAGCAGTCCGTGGTGCGCCTGGTGCAGCGAATGGGTAAATTATTCATGTCACTCTTCATGTAGTCATTAATAACAAAGGATTTATCGGCTTCAATGTTCGAGACATCGGAAAGGAGTCATTGAGTTGTAAAGAAGTTCAACAAAATTCATATAAAAATTTATGAATTATGAATGTAATCGGTGTATTAGATTTAATATAAAAAATGATGGTTGATTCAATTAATTCTTATGATAAACACATCTGAAAATCTCGATTAAATCGATACATCGATTTATGCGTAAAAATTTAGATACACCATAAGCATACATCATATGTAAACATTGAAACTGAATTTGTTTACAGTGAGTATATTTATTATGCAATAATATGCGTTTTTTCAGTCATACTCGAACTCAACGATCGGTAAATTGAGATGCAGCAGCTCCGCAAGGCTCGAAGCTTTCGGGTGTCCGAAAGACGCGATTCGGATAAGTTCCAGTGGGAACGTTGAGATACTGAGAAACGACGAGTTTCAGGATGTCGTTATGAACAAAGTTCCCGTTCAATTGAAACCACAGAAAATTAGCGTCAGACTGAGGCCCCACTCGACGGAGACTTTGCGATTCAACTACAGACCAGCCAAGTACGTGCGAGATAAAAATTTATCTGCCGTTACATTAATAGAAAAATAAAGAAATTGCTTTTCTTATCAGTCTTTATCGTTCACAGAGAAGAAAAAAATGTACCGTTACAAATTTATCTACGTCACATAGGCACATCCATTTATTGTCCCTACATAAAGAAGATAAGAAAGCAAAAAAATTATTACTGATCAACATTTTTTTAGAGATCCAAAAGCATTTAGGGACAACACTTATAGTCCCTATATAAAGAAGATAACGTAGCAAGAAAATTATTAACGATCCACCTTTTGTTAGAGATTGAAAACAATTTTTTCACCGTGTTTGCATGGACAATTTTTCGGAGTTCCTGTGTTTCAATTACCAGGAAACAATGTTTTTCTTCCCATTGATCGTTGACGTGTCTCGCACCCATAAGATAAATACTAAAGTTAAACCGAGCCAACCTCGCATGTCCGACTCGGGAATTTTTGCAAGAAGGCCTTATACACTTCCCACGCGCAATTCATAATACAAAGATCATTTCCTATTAGCCTAATTGTAATCCTACGAACACGCTTTACGATAATTCATGCATAAACACAATGAAAATGGAAAATCGATCGTTCTCGTCAGGAACTATCCTCTCGATTTGTATTACCTGATGGACCTCACGTGGTCGATGAAGGATGACAAGGAAACGCTCGTTGGCCTGGGATGGAAAATGGCTCATACCCTCGGAACTTTCACGACGAATTTTCGTCTGGGCTTCGGCAGTTACGCCGACAAGCCCCTCATGCCCTACATATTTCCGAATCATGAGCAAAATCCCTGCAAGAGTCAGCACACCACCTGCGCGCCGCTCTACTCCTTCAGGCATCACATGCGGCTCACCGACGATGTCCAGAGATTTATTCAGGAGGTACGGAAAGTCCACAAGACCTCGCTGAAATAATACACAATACAGATATAATATTATTAAATATATTGTTACTAGGGCTTCTGGCGTTCGCGCTCTTCCGTTGAATATCTCGAAAACTTACTTAGAATAGGGGAATAATCAAGATCAAGGGCAGAGTTACGTCCCTCCCTCCTCGATACCCGCCAATCCTTACAGAGCGGGGGGGGGGGGGGCTCTGTAAGGGAACTTAGAATATTTCAGACTGACGGCACACCCAAGGGGACTTATGATAAGGCGGAAAAGGATCACCATCAGACCGCTCTCTCCGTATGGTGAAGCTGATCCCCGCCCAATTTTTTACAGAGCGGCGGTGACATTAACACCGAGGATTAGTGAGAATATTTCAGCCCCCCCGCCCCCCGCCCCTAAGGACTAAGAATAATTCAGTCTGAGGCGCCACCCAAAGAGAATTTTAATATTTCAGGCTGGGGGGCTATTATTGACCATCCTCACATCGGTATTATTGACCCACTTCACGTCCTTATTATTTGCCAATTTCACGCCCCTATTATTGACCAACTTAATGTCCCTCTGATTGTTGACACGGCGGCAGCGACGATGGCGGGACTTTTATATACTATGTAGAGATAATAAATTAATCATATAATAATAATGATTATTATTATTCTTATATTATGTTGGAAATATATTATTAATTATTGTAATATGATTATCAGGTGAATGCAAGTGATGTAACAGGAAACGTCGACAATCTGGAGGGTGGCCTAGACGGGGTAGTTCAGGCAGTTGTGTGCGGTAATGAAGTGGGCTGGGCTCGACAGGCCCGGAAGCTCATGCTCGTGGCGACAGACGGTTTTCTTCATTTCGCCGGCGATGGAAAAGTATCCGAAGCTTCATTTTTCATGTTTTTTTTTTCTATTTCTTTCGTATGCCCCATTAAAATAAAATAAATTTGTAATTCAGCTCGGCGGTGTGGTAAATCGTCAAGACTTCGAATGCCACTTGAACGACGCCGGCGAGTACACGATGTCGAGGAACATGGATTATCCGTCGCTAGCCGAGGTATCACGGCTGCTGAAGTCAAGAAAGGTCAATCTAATATTCGCCGTGACCGAGGATCGCCGAGAAGAGTACGAGAGGATAACGGATCTTCTCCGCGAGAAGGCCCGAGTGGCCACTCTAGCCGAGAACAGCTCGAATATTCTCGAGATCGTCGAGAGAGCCTATCATGAGATCGTGACGAAAGTCGTGCTCCGGGACAACTCGACGCCGGAACTGATGGTTCGCTATTTCTCGAATTGCGGAAGAAACGGTGAGGAGGAAATCGAGACCTCCGAATGCGACGAGCTCGTCGAAGGCAAAGTCTATGAATTTCGGGTCGATTTTTCCATGAACGAATGCCCGCGTAATCAGAGTTTGAGGGTAAGACTAATTCACGGTATTCCTCGAGTATTTTTTTACATGTTGTTAATAAAATTGATCCGATCGGTGCAGAGACAACGTGTAGTTATCGACGACGCGCTCGCCTCCGAAGCCTCGGAGTCCGAGATCGATGTCGAGTTTCTGTGCGGCTGCGATTGCAGAAGAAGTACCGACAAATCTCACTGCGACCACGGTACCGACGAGTGCGGGATGTGCCAATGCGACTTTGGGTGGTCCGGTAATGAGATCGTTTATTCGAAAGTGACGAAACATATTAATGAACCCTTTGATGTTATTAAAGGCCTATTTAACCCTTTAATGCTCAATATGCTGTTGTCAGCTCATTGGTTAAATTCAGCCATTTTTGCGAAAATCCCACTTTTCACACCTCGTGAAATAAAATTTTGTTCGATACTCGTGCGAAAAACGTTTTCTAAACTCGTGTGATTGCAACACTCGCCTTCGGCTCGTGCTGCAAACTCAGACTCGTCAGAAAAAGTTTTTTCGCACTCGTATCGAAATGTACTATTTTTTAATTCTGGAATTTTTTATTCGGTAAAGTTTTGAGCGGTTCCGATTTTGTTTTTCCAACCGAAACTACACTTCGGTCTTGAAGGGTTAAAAAAAAATCATTTTTTACAGGTGAAACTTGTGACTGCGACGACGCCGCCTGGGCGGAAAACAGGCTGCAGTGTTTCCGACCCGGGGAAGATAGGGTTTGTTCCAACAGGGGCGAATGCACGTGCGGAAGTTGCACGTGCGATCCGGGCTACAACGGACAATACTGCGAGTGCTCGCCGTGCGATAAGGTAACGAGAGAAAAAATGGCCTAGCAAGTTGACGGACCACAAACGGACCGAAAAACGGACACGTCCGTTGGGAAACGAAACGGACTGTACATTTTTTGTTGGCATTTGGTCTTTTTTCGGTTGCGGAAACCGAAAACGGACCGAAAATTTTTTTTCGAAAAATTTGCTTTGGTCCGTTTTCGGTTCCCGCCACCGAAAAAGGACCAAGATCGTATTTTTATTCTTTCCTTTCATTAAAAGCAGAATTAAAAGCAAAACAAAAAAAACTTAGCCAGAAATGTTTATAAAAAACGTTCGGTCCTTCCTAGGTTTCCACAACCGAAAAAGGACGAATCCGAAAACGTACGGTCCGTTTGACTGCTTTTGCGGTCCGTTTCGGTCCCCTACGGACGCGTCCGTTTTTCGGTCCGTTTTTTTTTTAGTTTTTTCTCTAAAAGTGACCGTCCGTCAACTTGCTAGGGTGTGATTGGAAAATTAACTTAAAATTGTATATACGCACAATCAGATAGACGGTATCGAGTGCGGAGGCAGGGGGACCTGCGAATGCGGCACGTGCGTCTGTATAGAAGGATGGGAAGGGGAGAGCTGTAAATGTCCCTCCGGTGAAGCTCCGTGCATCGCACCGGGAAGCAGCGTCGTTTGTGCCGATCACGGATTCTGCGATTGCGGACATTGCAGGTGCAACGTCACCGCGCCGGCAGACGGATTGCTCTATCGCGGAACATACTGCGAATCGTCGGCCAGCGCTGGTGGAAGCGGCCTCTGTGTACTGTACGAAAGTTGCGTAAACGCGACCATCGAGAAACCGGAAGTAGCTCGTAAATTTTGTGAACCCGAGAATATGACTCCGTACAAAATCGAAAATGTCGACGACGTCGACACGGGTAGCGATCATTACTGCATCGTCAGAAAAGTACAAGACTCGACGGTTTGCACGATACCGTACGTCTATCAGTTCAACAAGGATAATACTGTGTTGCTGAAAATTTCGAAAAAGGTAAGATTTCTTCATCTTGATAACGATTCCATGAAAACGTCGCTGAATTATTTATTTATTTATTTATTTATTTATTTATTTATTTATTTAGTTATTTACTTATTTATTTATTTATTTATTTATTTATTTATTTATTTATTTATTTATTTATTCAGGTCTGTAGAACTCCAACTCACGTGGCATTCGTTCCGGCTTTGATAGTCGGACTTATCGTTATCGCAGGAATAATCGGACTGCTGATATGGAAGTGAGTCAATGAACAATGATCAAAAAGTACAAAATTCTAATATCGTTTGGTGTTTCATATTTAGATCCTGGACAGCTATAAAGGACAAACGCGAGTACGCGAAGTTCGAGGAAGAGAGAAAAAGAACGGTGTACGCTTTGATACAGAATCCGATTTACAGACCCGCTACGAGGGCGTACATGGTGCCCGCTATGTACAAGGAGGACTAATTCGATATTGATTTTCGGAAATATTAATTTTTTTTTTATCCGCCATTGCTAATGTCTTACTAATAAATTGTGATTTTATACGTATTCGTCACTTTATACGACGCACAAATATTCCATCGGCTAAATCAGCCTCGGCATTTTCAAGCAGTCCCTACGTGGTCGGAAGTTGAGCCGTTGCTTCAATCCCGTATTTATTTTCCCGAGGGACATGAATTTCGTCCCAGAAATTATTTCCGGTCGCGAAACGAACCTTCGAAAAATTAACCTCATATACTACCGACCCTCTTCAAATAACTAATGAAATGCTTGTTTGTATCTCACATCCCCATCCGCTGACAGTTCACCCTTCCAGATAAAGCCGAGAGGTTCCCTATATCGAATATCAAGGGACGGCCTGTTCTTGTTCCAAATCGCCGCAATCGAGGAACCGTCGGGCAAGAAATAAATACCAGGGCCACTCATGTTTCCGTCTTTGTCGAAGCCTCCCTTATACGCCGTTCCATCGTTAAAACTAGATAATAAGATTCACACATGACACTCATGTCTCGACGAGAGGAATTAAGATTTCGCTTTACCGGACGTGAAGATTATCGCCGATTCTATCGCGATCCCACATAGCCTCGTATCTGTTAAAGTCGTCGGTCTCATAAATTCCCCGACCTGAGAAAAATCGCAATAGCTCGTGGCCCGTACGGTTCGAAAGAGATTTAATTATCGACGCGAGTCACCTTGCCTGGCCAGTAAGGGCTGCCCTCCACAAATCCTGTATTCACCCTCGTAACTATCCCCATTGGGAAAAGTAAATAATCCAATCTTCGTGACCAAACCCGAGTCGTCCGCCGTACGAGAGCCCTTCGAAGCCATGGAAATTTTCGATGGTACGCGTTTTTTCATATTTCTTCCAACGATAAATCCGTACGTGATTTCGACAATCCGAACTACGCCCTTCAACCAAGTTTACCGTCAGGCGAAAATAAAAATTCGGTTGTAATAACAAACAAATAATAATAGAAAAATGCGGTTATCAGCTCACATGTTCCATCGGGTAATCGCGACGTAAACTGGCGCCATCTGGTGGTCGGATCCGGTCCGTTGCGTGCACGAACTCTCGACCACTGTCGACTACACATATGTGACCGCGGCTACTGCACGGCTTGCCATTTCTAGCGATCTCGTACATTATTCGTCTATCGAAACTTAACGATGAATGTCAGAATTAATACCGTGGCAAACGCACCGACGAGTGACGATTCCCGAACACGCGTTGAACGAGTGAATGTCCGGAAGTAAAACTTACATCCGAATGAACATTCCTATCGTTCACGTGACCTTGCGAACGACCTCTGAAACAGAAACTCGATCGGGCCAGTCGCGTTCGCCCGTCGGTGTGGAACAACCGTGGCCCCTTTATTTTTTTCGCGATTATCTTTGGACGTGTAACTGAAAACCCCACGTTCGGCAGGCACCCTTCAACGCGCAGGTCGAAACCCACGCGTAACGATAACGAAAAAAATCACAAGTCATAACTCGGGGTCTAGAGGACAACCTCCAAACTTTCACGACACAAAGTCTTGAGAAATGTTGTTACGAACGACGACGAGTCTTCGTTGTGAATTGGCACGATTGACACTACGTAACGCGGTACGAGCCAACACTGTGAGATGCGTTACAACGCGATGTCTTCACAGAAAAATCTTGCAAAGGTACTTCTACACGATAGATTTGATCGTTACTCTTGCTTTCCGCAACGATAATCGCTATTTTACGTAAATTTTACGACGAATCTGTGAACAGCATTGACTATTTGAGGTTAGGTAGCCTCTCTCGAGTTTAACAATAAACTCGCGAATGTTTCGCGTATTTTCGTTCGTTGTTTAAGGTACCAGACGAGCAACGCGCAACGAACGACGGCTGGGCCATGGAGGCAACAGCTGAGATTCTATGCGGATTATCCGGATCACTTCAAGGTATCGCTGCCTGCTCTCTCGCCTACCATGGAGACTGGCACGATAATCAGTTGGCAGAAGAAAGAAGGTACACATTTCGAAACCATAAATTGTTCTTGTGTCATTGAACTATCCTCATCGTCAAACTTAATCTATGACAGGTGACAAGCTCAACGAAGGTGACCTTCTCGCTGAAATTGAAACGGACAAGGCTACGATGGGTTTCGAAACGCCGGAGGAGGGATATTTAGCCAAGATAATTATACCGGCCGGAACTAAGAACGTCGGTATAGGACAGTTGGTTTGCATAATTGTGGCGGAGGAAGGCAGCGTCGCTGCTTTCAAGGATTTCAAGGATTCCGGAAGCCCCGCTGCGGCAACATCCGCGCCAGCTCCGCCTACTCCGGCTGCAGCTCCTCCAGCTCCAGCTCCAAAAGTCGCGGCTGCACCTCCGCCCTCCGCTCGGCCATCGGTCGCGGCTTCCTCGGGCGACAGAATATTCGCGAGTCCTCTGGCGAAAAGACTGGCGGCCGAGCAAGGGCTCAGCCTGCAGGGTCTCTCCGGATCGGGTCTATTCGCGTCGATAACATCGAAAGATCTAGCGGGCGCCTCGCCAGCTGGAGCGGCAGCGGGACGTCCCGCGGCCGGTCAGGCGATGCCCGGAGCCTTCCCTGGAGGCCAGGACATCCCTGTGTCCTCGATTCGCGGTGTTATAGCGAAACGTTTGCTCGAGAGCAAGCAGACGATTCCTCACTACTATCTGACGGTCGATGTTCGAATGGACGCCGCGCTCGCTATGCGGGAGCAGTTCAACAAGATGCTCGAAAAGGAAAAGGTCAAGCTGAGCGTCAACGATATTATAATCAAGGGAATGGCAATGGCATGCAGGAAAGTCCCGGAGGGAAACAGCGCGTGGCTCGGTGACGTTATAAGACAGTAAGTTCGAGGCAACGAGATACAATATATACATTAATTTTGTACGTATAACTAAGGGATCGAATGGGATTAACGAGAAACTCTTAACGCAGATACGACCACGTGGACGTGAGCGTCGCTGTCAGCACGGAAAACGGTCTCATAACGCCGATAGTATTCGCGGCTGACGCGAAGGGCATCGTTGAAATCAGCAAGGACGTCAAAGCTCTCGCTGCGAAGGCCAGAGAGGGTAAACTTCAACCGCAAGAGTTTCAGGGTGGAACTATCACAGTTTCGAATTTGGGAATGTTCGGTATTAAGAACTTTTCCGCGATCATTAACCCACCTCAATCGATTATACTCGCGGTCGGCACGACCGAGACTAGACTCATTCCCGCCGACAATGAGAAAGGGTAAGGCTCATATAATTTATTTTTTATTTTTCGATGAAACTAGATCAACAGTAAAGACTGTATTTGTGTTTCCAGATTCATCACTGCCCAATACATGTCCGTAACGGCGAGCTGCGATCATCGCACCGTCGACGGTGCAGTCGGAGCGCAATGGCTCGCTGCGTTTAAAAGTCTCCTCGAAAATCCAACGACTATGTTACTCTAAACAAGACCGACGTTAGACCGTATTGAGTCAGCTGAACAGTCCGATCGACCTCTCGAGTCATACGAACGGTAAATAGACTCGCGCGCGTATGTTTGTCACCGACTACATACATCCTACCTTATCGCTCGTCACGCCTATCTTACATTTATCGATGAGTATACATTTTCGTCAAGTCGAAGGTTTTTACCGCCTTCGAATTTTATTTTCCCTTCTTCCACCGCGAAGAGTTTCGCGGAAGTTGTTTCGCGCCACGAAACTTTCGAGCAATTTCTTATTTCTTTCGCGACTGTTCAAACAATCGATATCGTAGATGCGGCAATGAATCTCCGTCCACGGCGGACGGTGAACGCGGATAGCGAATTTATGGGGAGGAAGGGATAACAAGCGACGAAGTTATAGTTCGAATTATAGGAAAAATTATACTGATACCCTTGGCAAAACAAATGTTCCTGGAGAACATTGGCCCACACCAAGTGGTCGCATGCCCGAATGAATTATTATTATTATATGTAAATTAAAAAACGCCGACAAAGCGTTTATCATAATTCGGTCAAGTGTCGTCGTAACGGAATAAACTACGATTGACCGCTTGTACATACTGTACGAATCTGAGAAAAAACAAACTGAAAGAAAAAAATTGTTACATCCACTGTAGCAAAGAAAAATGTAAAACGCAGTGTTATAGATACGACGAGATTATGTATTTCAGCGAGGAAAGTCCGAGCTGATAAAAAACAGGTGTATAGTAAAAAGATATATAAAATAAGTAATTTAATAAATTATATCTTATCCTTTACCCGTGCCTTTCCTCAATTTAATTTCTTCGAGTTACCGTTTATAGATTCGACGTCACGATTTTCCGGTAACGCGACCACAGAGGGAGAATCGCGCGATGCTGATTACATACAATTTACATACGATGAAAACAGTACAATCTAATCTACGACGTATTTGCTGCATGTAAATGCGTTATTTATCGTATTAGCTAGATAGACGATTAGCCGACGCAGGAATTAACGCGAAAGGACAACGATGGGTAAAAATAAAACGAAGATTATCTAACTTGGATCGGGTGACACACAGTTGACCGAATGCGAACTGTGAATCACGCCCAACCTCATCATATCGAAAGATTCTAGCGTAGTTAGGTCCGAAATCTTTATAACTAAATATTAAAGGTTTCCACAGTTAAATGAAATTTGCGTATGGAATCCCTATAGATTTGCGTATTCTTGTCAAAAAGTTTAATGGTACAATGATTTTTGCGATAAATATAAAAATCCTGATGGATCATAACGTCGCACTCACAACCTATGAACGCCTACCCACTACATACTCAAAGAAAATTTCAATTTTTTTTAAAGCAGCCATCTGGGGCCTTATTACAAGATATCATTCGGCGATGATACGGTGATACAGTGATATAAGCGCCTGAGACGTAGGATTTTCGTCGTCCAGTTATTTCCTCGCCCGTGATGGCGCGAGAGTCCGTTTCGCCCGTGGAACACGAAAGTGTTCGACTCGCGGTGCGCGGGAATTATGAAAAAGGAGTTGTTAGGGTATTAATGGAAATAACCGAAAACTCGGAGAGACTAGACGTTATGGTTGAAGTTTCAACGGATATTCAATGTATTGTTACAAGTTCTTTTCTCGAGAGCTCGATGCTCACGGCTCAAAATTCAAACTTATTCTAATTCTTCCGTTTTTCCTCCGCTCATTTCTCCGACGATTTTTGGTGGCGATCGCTCCTCGAAGCCCGAGGGTAGGGGTGGTCCGGCCCATTCAGCTCGTGCGTTGCCCAGTCATTGGCCAGGTTCCGCCCTCGTCGTAGAGTCCTGCGGGGGTAGCTCGCGGCACCCACGCGGGTTTTCCGGGGGGGTCCAGAGTGGTACAGGGTGGCACCGGCGAAAGCGGCCGCGCTGTTTTACGAGCTACGGCCTTTTTGTTACCCGCTCGAAACGTCGCAGACCCCGTTCTACAGTTGTTTTCCAGACGATAACCACGCGGCGTTGATCCATCCGCTTTCTTCCCTCCGAACGACGAATCCACATGTGGCATCCATTCTTTAGCAAAAGTTCCTCGTTCAAGGGTTTTATGGTCCTCCACTTGAAAGGGTCCGAGCAGGCCTCTGTGCTCCGAAGGAATTTCCATGGTGTGTTGTCTTCTTTCCCCGTGTAGAATATCGACGGTTATGCAGTTTTCTATAGTTAATCTATTTCTCGAGTGACCATTCCTAAATAATCCATATCTAAATTATATATATGCTATTCAGTTATTCTACATTCGAATTCGCGCGTCCCGCGTACCGCGACTATCGATAGTCGTCGGTATCCCTGCAACTTTACGTTACACCTCCCCCCTTATTAAAAAGGTGTTACCCGAGGTGACAGCTTTTACAATGTTTGCTTGGTATTTAGTTTCGAACTCCAAGCGCTTACAGGGATGTCAACGCGTAAATTTTAACAATCGTCTAGCAATATCGTATTCCGACTTACTCCTGACATCGGCAGTGGTGTCGGTCTCGACTTGTTCCCTGAGAATATTAATTCTTCGAACGCCCTAACCTGAAACTTTGCCGGCGATAAGATGTTTTAGTTTTTTATACATTCTGTACATCTGCGAGAGGCTCGGGCCTAATGTGTGCGGGTTTTAGTTTGTCGGTATGTACTATTTTCGTACGGTTTTGGTTAATTGATATCTCCACGTTTCGGTTGTTTAACACCTGGATTATTTTATACGGACCATCCCAATGATAATCGAATTTAGAATGTCTAGGTTCCCTACGCAGGTAAACGTAATCATCTACGTTGAAGACGCGAGGGTTGATATTCCTGTCGTAATACCTTTTGCACCTTTCTTTGGATTGTTCTAGATTCTTCACAGCAGTGGCCTGCGTCGTGGTGATAGTATTAAAGAGCTCGTTGAAATATTGGATGAAAGTGGGAGGTATCGCTTGATCTGCAAATTCCGATGGGATGCGAGCTGTTCTACCGAAAATGAGTTCGTGAGGTGTGAATCCTGTGGATTCGTGAATCGCTGTATTGTATGAAAACATACAAAATCTTATCCATCTGTCCCAATCCCTTTTGGTACAATAGTGTTTGAGGTACTCGATGAATACATGATGAGCACGCTCAAGTGACCCCAATGATTGCGGGTGGAAGGCCGTTGACTTAATTTGTTGGATTTTAAAGATTTGACAGAACTGTTTCATTATCTGACTCGTAAAGTTGGTACCCTGGTCAGTGTGTATGGCTTTGGGACACCCAAACCTTGAGATAAATTGATCGGCAAGGGCGAGTGCTACCGTTGTAGAGTCTATCGTCGGCACGGGGATAGCATCTGAATATTTCGTGAGGTTATCCTGAATCGTGAGTAGGTATCGACTTCCCTTTTCGGTTATGGGCAGAGGACCAACAATGTCCATTTGGATTTTGTCAAAGGCTTGTGACGGTGTATCAGTGATTCGGAGGGGTTGCCTGGTTTTCACTCTTACGAGTTTGTTTTTCTGACAACTAGCACAGGTTCGAACGAGATTAGCAATATCCTGGCGCATTTTTGTCCAGTAGAAATCCTCCCTAACTCTATTAAAAAGTTTTGTGACTCCTTGATGCCCCCCCACGACCGATTCGTGATATTCTTTAAGAATACTAGGGCGTTCTGCTGCCAAAGGGAATTTCAGTTCATCGGTACAAACAGTTACAGTGTAACCTTCGTTAGAAAATGTTATTTTGAGACATTGCTCTATGCTTGTCCACGGCATTTGTCCCAATCCATCGTTATTCTTAGAAATGCTACAGGTGACAATGCCAAGGTGGTCCATGAGAATCTTCAAACTTTGGATGGAGGATTCGACATCGCTGAGTTTTGCTTGTTCCCCGAACGACTCGTTAGCGATTAACAGGAAGATATAATGTTCGCCGGTAACGAGAGCTAAAGCTTCACCGACAGAGTTCTGCGTCTCCAGCAGTTTTTCCAGCGAGAGCCTTCCTTGAGAGAGCAATGTTTGGCTTATCGCGGCGGACATATCATAGTTAGAGGGAATGAAATGCACGAGATTATCCTTTCTCATTGTCAGGAGGTCTTTCGTATGGGTGAAACAGGAAGCGGACAGGATGAGTATCGTACGGTCTTCGTTTTTTCTTTTCAGATCTTTGGTGGCCAAGGTCTCTACGGACGACCGTATCCTTCCTTTATCCTTCACTGGGGAGGGTACACAACAACTACCACCAGTAGTCCATTCGTTGGCCCCGGGTTTCCCGCAGGCACAACGATACACAGAGAGGTGGACCACGTCCTCATCCGGACTCACTGGCTTTTGCTCGTCCAGTGGCACAATTAATTCTTTTTCCTGCTGAGGAGGGAACGCACTCCACTCAGCCCTTTCAGGATACGATCCGTCCAAATTCATCCCTACGCTCCCCTGAAGCGGTGATACGCACCTACGTATCGGTGTTACACAGACACCGTTAGCCAACAGGGGAGCACCCTCTCGCGTTGAGTTTTACCTCGTGACGCAGGGAGGTGTCTCGTATTCGTTTGCAGTTTCGTACACGTCACTGTCTGAGTCCGTATCGGTCGATTCTACATCGGAATCTATTTCCATTCCGATATCAATTCTGTCGTTGACCCTCTCTGGCTCTTGTTTTTTCTCCGTTACCTCTGAGCTTGTGAGGAAACAGGTTCCCACGAAAGCTTCACAATCAAATTCTTTTGTATCATCATATATTCCGTTCTGTTGGGAGTCTGTGGGAATAGGATTCCGGGAAAGCGCGTCCGCGTTAGAATTTACTCTACCAGGTTTGTACCTTATTTCATAATCATATTCGTTCAGTCGAATTCTCCATCTCAATAGTTTCGAAGTCGGGTCTTTGGCGTTATGCAACCAGGCCAGAGGTCGATGGTCTGTGACGAGGGTGAATTTGTGGCCATACAGGTACGGCCGAAAATGGCCCACGGCAAAAATAATAGCGAGCAGCTCTTTCTCTATGGTTGAGTAATTGATTTCTGCATTTTGCAGAGTCCTAGATGCATAGGAGATGGGGAGATCCTTTCCTATCACGCCTTGGCTGAGCACTGCCCCTAAGGCATAATCTGAGGCGTCAGTCGTGACGAGGAAAGGTTTACTGAAGTCCGGATACTGCAGCAGGGGTTCTGAGCAGATGATGTCCCGAAGGGTCTCGAAACCCGCTTGCGTGGCGGCACTCCAAATGAAAGGGTTTTCCTTTTTTAGAAGAAGAGTCATGGGCTTCGAAATCTTCGCAAAATCCTTAATAAACCTCCGGTAGTATCCGATTAACCCTAGGAATTGCTTGATATTTTTTTTTGTTTTGGGGATCGGGAATTCTTTGACAGCTTTTATTTTTTCTGGATCGGGCTTCACGCCCTCTTTAGTAATTATGTGTCCTAGATACCCTATCTCGCGCCTAAGGAACTTACATTTTTCCGGTTGGAGAGCGAGACCGGCGGTTTTTAGTCGGCTCATAAGGACTTTCAACTTCTGGGCATGCTCTTCCAAGGAACTGGCGTATATGACTATATCATCCATGTAAACGAACAGCTCGATTCCTTGGAGACCCGAGAGGACTCTGTCCATGAGCCGCTGGAATGTCGACGGTGCGTTTTTTAAGCCAAAGGGCATGCGATTAAACTCGTAATGCCCGTAGAGAGTTGAAAAGGCCGTTTTAGATTTAGAGACAGGGTCCATCGGAACCTGGTGAAAACCGGAAGCTAGGTCAAGGGTGCTGAAGTATTTGGCACCCCCTAGCTGATCGAGGATATCCGTGATATTCGGGAGCGGGTACGCATCGCTGATAGTTTTTTCGTTAAGTGAGCGATAGTCTATCACCATTCGCCATCGTGGTTTGCCCGACGAGTTTGTTTTTTTTGGTACAATCCAGACGGGTGAATTGTACGGGGAATCTGAGGGTCCAATAACCCCGTTTTCGAGAAGTGAGTTGACCTGTTTCTGAATCTCGTCTTTATGGATCTGCGGGTACCTGTACTGTTTTGTGTTTATGGGAGTCTCGTCGGTCGTAATTATCCTGTGTTTCAGAACGTCCGTGGAACCGAGTCTATCACCGGGTAGACAAAATTGAAAGGGAAAATCGATTACGGTCTCTAAGATACTAGCCTTTTCGACCGAGTTCAGCTCGTCTAACTCGAGGATAGTAGATAGTTTTGAAAGTCGTTCGGCCGCGGATTTTTGGTCGTCTTTTCCAGGGTCACCAAGACGAGCAGTGCGAGCCAACGGAGGACGAGTTTCGAATTCCTCTAATTCGATGGGCGGAACTGTGAGGTTTACGTAATTGGTTGTACAGTTGATCGCGAATACTTTGATGAACCCGTTTCCCTGCGCGGCTAAAACTTCTCCTAAGTAGATACCTGGCCCTAAGCTTATTTTCCTTACGTAGCCTTCCCTTTGGTTGACATTTTTCACCGGAATGCTAACGAGCTTTTTAGTCCGAGGGGGTAAGTCAAAAGACGGGTGATTGCAAAAGTTGATTTCCTCGCAGCCTAATATTAGCTTACTGGGCATTTTATCTCGGAACGCGATCACTGCTTCTTGTTTCGTTAAGAAAGCCATACCTAAGATGCCTGCTTGTTCGATCGGAAAGCTGTCATCAACAATTTGAAAGTTTATTTCGATGCCGCGCAAAATGGTGGTAAGTTCTCCGTACGTGCGGATTGTGCCCGAACCTATCCCGCTCAAAGAATAAATTTTCGTTGTGTTCACTTCAACCCCGGTTGCTATCGAATTTTCTTTAATTAAGTTTAATTGAGATCCGGTGTCAATCAAAAGGTAATTTTGGCCCTCGTTGAAAGAGGGGTCATCCAGAATTACGACAGGTAGTTGCGTTATTCTTTCGGGGTCGAGTTTATAGTTAATTCGGTAGATCTTGAATTCGCTCTGACATCTGCGCTCCTCACTACATCGTTGCGAGGAGCGGCTTGGGAGTTTAAATCCCCGATAGTATCCGCTTCTCGTTCGTTCACAATAGGGTCAGCCTGACGGAAATCGCGACGACGAAAGTCATTCTGCATGCTCTCTCTACCGTGCTTGGAGAAACAGTCTACCTCTCGGTGCCCTTTACGCTTGCAGTACTTGCAGTAAGGACGGTCTGACCGTGCGAAGTCTGTCCGTCCTCGCGGTTTGTAATCCGGGCACTCTCTTTTCATGTGCCCCGGTTTGTCGCAGTGAAAGCAGATTATAGGCCGTCGGGTATTATCTTCCGCGCTTGAATGTTCTACACTGAAAACGCGAGCTGCTTGAGCTTTGTGCTGCGTGTCTTTGCTATCAGTCGACTCGGATCCTGTTTGATTTCCATTTAATGTTACAATTCGCGTTCGAAGTTTGTAATGCTCTTCCTCGGTCACGGCCAGATCTATAGCTTGTTGTAAATCATTTGGTTTGCGTTGCCGAACTAAAGATTCGATTTCTGCGGAGAGCCCAGTCAAGAAACAATTGCATGCATTAATATTTGCCCTAGTCTTAATAGCGTAGCTAATATTCGAATCGCATTCTCTATCTACTGCGTCCAGTACGTCGTCTAGAAGATCATTCACGCGATTTCCGAATTGGAGTGCCGACTCCCCCCGTTTCTGAAAAATAGTCGACAACTCCGTTTGAAGTGAGTCTAGAGTAGCACGTGAAGCGAAGGCCTGTTCCAGAACGCGGAGCAGTTCTTCGAGATAATAATTATCCCTTCGCCGGCGTAGGTACCCCTTCGCGTCCCCGATAATCTTTTGCTCGATTATTTTTAGAAGAAATTTTTGTTCCGACGGTTTAACGGATCTCCAAAGATCCAGGCAGTCTTTGGAAAATTTCCATATGGGAATTGTTTTACCATCGTATTTCGGTAGGATTTCCGAGGCTAGTTTCAACGAGACGCGGCAAGATTCGCTGGTATCGTCGCTACGGGTGCTTGACGGGACTGGTTCGTGTTCCCTCGGACGATCGTGATAGATCGGATGCACTAGTTGTTGCCTGAAGTTAGGTGGCCGGATAAACGGTCGATCTATGTCAGCCGGGGGTCCGTAGTACGGTACCACTACCCCGTGCTCGTTATCGCGATTGAGAAAGCTATTCCCGAATTCCTCCGACAATCCGTTCGGCGATGGCCCTGGATAGACTTCGATATCCCAAGAGCTTGTCGATACACTATGGTTACTCATCTTCGCGGCTATTTCTATGATTAATAATCCTATTTCTAGCTACCTGGTTACAAATTCCCTAATTGTCACAACGAGAAATATTCTTAGACGACTCACTGACTGATTTCTGGTAGGTCTTGATCGATAATGGTGCGTCCTTCGTGGATGAGGGAAGGTACCGTTGTCCTCCAGTAGTTGGGTTACTTCCTGTCGCTTTCCATGGCAACTTATTGGTGAAGGTGAGCGTTTTCCGTTTGTTTGCTTCGATGGTATCGTGGCCTGTGATTTCAGGGGTTTGTGAGCACGGCCGCTGACAATCACTTTTTCTCTGGCATTCGCCCTTTGCTCTGGGGAAACCGTGCAAAAACCCAAGAGAGAGAAATGGCTCAAACGATGAATAATTGTTGCGTCTTTCCAAAATACATAGATACGCGAATTTAACGAGAATAGTGAATTATAAATGCACTTCGCCACGATATTAATTGTTACGGGTCCGTTTCGATTTTACAAGGCATGTAAATGAGACACTTATAAAACTTTCACCACAAAAAAAATGTTTGTAAACTGTCCTCAACAAACGCGTCACCAAAATCTCGCGAAGTGTTCGTTCAAACGCGCACCAACGAGTTGACGAATCCCACCGCTGTCACCAATGAGACGTAGGATTTTCGTCGTCCAGTTATTTCCTCGCCCGTGATGGCGCGAGAGTCCGTTTCGCCCGTGGAACACGAAAGTGTTCGACTCGCGGTGCGCGGGAATTATGAAAAAGGAGTTGTTAGGGTATTAATGGAAATAACCGAAAACTCGGAGAGACTAGACGTTATGGTTGAAGTTTCAACGGATATTCAATGTATTGTTACAAGTTCTTTTCTCGAGAGCTCGATGCTCACGGCTCAAAATTCAAACTTATTCTAATTCTGCCGTTTTTCCTCCGCTCATTTCTCCGACGATTTTTGGTGGCGATCGCTCCTCGAAGCCCGAGGGTAGGGGTGGTCCGGCCCATTCAGCTCGTGCGTTGCCCAGTCATTGGCCAGGTTCAGCCCTCGTCGTAGAGTCCTGCGGGGGTAGCTCGCGGCACCCACGCGGGTTTTCCGGGGGGGTCCAGGGTGGTACAGGGTGGCACCGGCGAAAGCGGCCGCGCTGTTTTACGAGCTACGGCCTTTTTGTTACCCGCTCGAAACGTCGCAGACCCCGTTCTACAGTTGTTTTCCAGACGATAACCACGCGGCGTTGATCCATCCGCTTTCTTCCCTCCGAACGACGAATCCACATGTGGCATCCATTCTTTAGCAAAAGTTCCTCGTTCAAGGGTTTTATGGTCCTCCACTTGAAAGGGTCCGAGCAGGCCTCTGTGCTCCGAAGGAATTTCCATGGTGTGTTGTCTTCTTTCCCCGTGTAGAATATCGACGGTTATGCAGTTTTCTATAGTTAATCTATTTCTCGAGTGACCATTCCTAAATAATCCATATCTAAATTATATATATGCTATTCAGTTATTCTACATTCGAATTCGCGCGTCCCGCGTACCGCGACTATCGATAGTCGTCGGTATCCCTGCAACTTTACGTTACATCCCGAACTCTACTGTGACGAGCGCTCGCTCGCACGAATTTCCCACGCCTCATGGCGCGATAATTTAAACACAAACTGTATCATTTTTAATGCGCTCATTCATAGATATACACACATTTATTCTCTACATGGTAGAGTAATTGTAAAACTTTTAAAATACGTTAAATGAGGGCCTATAAGAACGAACGTGACTCTATATCGAAAGAAAAGATTAACCTATTACATTTTTTGAAGAGAAAAACCCTCATATACCTTCTTGTCCAAAAAGGACTCGCAGTCAGAGCTTTGAACCCTTGAAAAGTACTTAAAGTGAAAATTAACAGATAGTCTTGTTTTTCTCGCGCGGGCTTGGGTGGCCGAGATCAGCCGGTCGCCAAATGTTTTACGACCTCTTCGGAAAACAGACGTACTCGGAGACAAAGCCGAGGGCTTTCTACGCGGTACAGAGAAAAAGCCCTTGACTCGGCGAGCTGCTTGGTGGGCTCAGCCTGTATGGAAAAACGGAGCTATCGCGCGGGCGGTACCTCATATAGCCAATCAACGGCCGAGTTTTTACCCCCAACTACCTTCTCACGAAAACTCTTAATTTTTGGAAGAGTATAGTTGATCTGAGATCTTCGAGTCGGAACGTTCTTCTAGAGTCACTCGGAAAATCTCGCATGGTTCACTTCGCTTACTAAGAGCTTGTACAGAATTAACAAATTGTTGCAGTTGCGATACTACGTCGTAAAATAGTACAAGTTATGTTAAACTATATTTTAGTTGGTCATTTTATGAATTGATGTTGGTGATATTGTGTTCTATTCATTCAACGGATAAATAATTGAATTGCTTCATCTCAAATCGTAATAACGTGTCTTTATTGATCTAACATATATGTAAACCTTTAACAAATTTCCCGCGTTAAGAGTCGGATTTTAATTCGCCAGGCAGCAACGAATGACCATTCGTAGTCCGGAGTATAAAAGTTACCAGCCATCCAATCGGATCGGCCCGTAACACGGGACAGGATCGCCTGAGCACCAGTCGACTGTACACTGAGTCGACTGTATACGGTGAACCGGGCACGAAACAAATGCACACAAGTAGAACTGTGCACCGTGTCGACAGGGCACGCCGCCTGTCGGGGTAAAATAACGATGCACCGAGTCGATTGTGCACGACCGACTGGACACGGTTTAACTGTACACGAGTGCAACTGTGCACCATGTCGATTGGGCACGACGCATGTACAGCTAGTGTACACCGAATAACTATGCACCGAATCGGTTGTGCACAACCGACTTGGCACGGTGCAGCTACACACGGGTACAGTTGCCCACCGTACCGACTGGGCACGAGGCGCGCAGTGACAACTGGGCACGGGACAACTGTGCACCAAATCGGTTCTGCACGACTGACTGGGCACGCTTTAAGCGCACACGAGTACAGCCGTGCACCGGGTTGACTGGACACCGTTGCAATTGAGCAACCGGTGCAACCGGGCACCATATTATTTTCCCTACCTTACCAGCGGTCCTAAGATCCCAATGATGGAGCCACTGTTACTATCGAATTGTCGAATACGCGACTTTTCGAATAGAACGCTGGATCATGATGATGCAAATTACTACCTTTACCATGCTTTTTTCTTTTCATAACTCCGTGACGGCCTCAAAAAAACCTTTCTGAAACTTAGTCAAATACCGTATTTCATTTTCGACCTTAGAGATTAAACGAAACTATAATAGGAATACTTACTTTGTTTCTTCTTTCCCTTTAGCTTTTCATCAGTTTCTTTCTCTCGAACTTCCGATGCGACATGATTCTATCGCTCATGTGTATTGGTTCAAACTAGATCAAAATATGAAAATTTGTAATTTGGAGTTGAAACCGATGAAAATATTTAAAAGATTATAAATTTGACGGGTGTGTACCTTCATCGTAGCTGTGTACGATGGTTTTCGAATTTTATCAAAAATGTCTGTTACGCGCAAGCTCGTACAATTTTTGAGCTATCGGGCTAAATAGCTTGTGACGTGATTTTTCGATCACGGTCACAAAAATCAACATTTTTCGGATACGGCTATCGATTTAGTTCGGTTAGCCCGTTAGTTCCCGCTTTACTGCCCTTTAGCTGTCCATGTACCGTCCAGTTCTCGCTAAATGAATGTTCGTAACGTTTTGCGATCCAGTTTAGATTTTGCGGATGAGCATTGTGTGTGATAAGCTTAGAGTTAAGCTCAGAAAGATTTAGTTCAGGTCGGGATTCTCGAATCTATTCGGTGGAGAGAATCTCGACGAAATGAGAAACACGAATAGAGGAGAGCCCGACGAGATTTCGTCACGAATACGCCAAAGTCCGGTGCAAACCCGGCACTCCGCTTAGGTGATAATACAGGACGTTGGAGAACAGGCGGAGGTTTTAGTTCAGTCCGGGCAAGGTTGGAACCCCTTGTGCCGTGTTTTAGTTTAGAGAGAGAGCCTTGTTTTCACGTCCTGCATTTGGAGTAGCGATCGCGAAGATTCTCAAAGTTACCGCGTTACAGTTTCGGCTCTCGTATAGATGACGTCACGAAATAGTTCAAGAGGGCAGTAGTTCCCGGTTAAGGATCCCGTAATAATCATGATAACGTCTCGTTAGAATATTTTCGTAGGCTTATCAGTCTACCGGGAGTCGTCCTCGAGGCTGCTCGGACCTCTCTCGTGCTCCCGATGTTTACGGTTTCGGCTATTGTGTCGCGCTTGAGTCAGTCGTTCTCGCTCGCGTTACCGTAGACTCCGGTTATCGCTCTCGCTTCGGTTCGTGCGTCGCGTTCGCTACCTGTCACTTTGCGCGTTCGCTAGTAGGCTCGTGCGATGTGTTTCGTGTGAATTCTTTCCCGAATAATTTAGTGATTTTTCTGTGCTCGAGAGGCGTTTCGGATAACGCTCTTGAGGTGCAGGGATTGTGCTTAAGTTCTCGTGGCATCGTAAGATGCAGTTCCCGAAAATTATTGGATTAAATCTGCTGTTTCGGTGAGTTTATCGCTTAGATAATTTATCGATCGCCTATAGATCCGTTCTCGCTACGCTCGCTCGATCGTTCGATCGGCTGAGCGCTCCCGATGCACTAATGTGCGATCCCGTGGCCTAACAGCCCATAAATAATCGTTCCCGCTATTTAAAGTTGAGATTCCGATATTTCCGATTCCGCGTTATTTTATTGGCAAAGGATCGCGACCCTTCTACCATAACCCGCATCCTGAACAACCGTGCATTTCCGTTACCGTTTGCTCCCGCGAGTGCATTGGTGTTAGCTCGTTACGGTTAGTTCTCGTTTTGTTGTTCCGTTCGTTTCGTCCTTGCGGAGGTCGGCCTGTTCCACCGACCTCCAGATCTCGCATTGGTGGAGTCGGGCTTGTTCCACCCGCTCCCAGATTAGTCCGGTTTGGTAATTCCGGCGAAACAAAAATTAACCCTGCGGAGCTCGGCTTGTTCCACCGACTCCAGATTAGTCCGGTTGTTAATACCGGCGAAACAAAAATTAACTGGCGCCCACCGGGACGCCAATGTATTCGCGGAGGTAGACGGCCGAAGGTGACGTTTTTTGAGATCCCGATTTCGCGGTTTTTCTGAGTATAGATTTTCGGACCGTTTCGTGTGAGTTCTCGGAAAAATACGTCACAAATGGCGCCCAACGTGGGGCCACGCCAATAAAATAACAGCTCCCGTCTTGTTTAATTTAATTGTTTTTTGGTTTCGCTCCCGATCGAGTAAAATAACTCTTTCTTTTCTTCTCTCGAAGTTTCTCGCGTTACCGAGTAACGCGCTCTCGCTGTGGTTGTTCGCACGAACCCACGCGTTCCCGACGACGGACCCAGACCGCCTAATTTAATTTTTTTTTAATTTTTTAAATTTTTTTATTTAATATTTTTTTTTTTGTGTCGTTTCGTCTGTTCTCGAACCCCGAAAGGTGAAAACATCTTTTGGGGGAAAACATATTGTTCTCGAATGCCTCGATGGCAGGTTCCCGGAGATTTTCGTTAATTTCGAATTTTCGAAATTGGCGAATTTTCTCACCTGGACGCTCGCGCGTCACGCGCGCTGGAGTAGGGGTTGGTCCCGCTAGCCAAGCCTCGGCCCTTATGGCGAAGGTTCTCGAATTGTGAAAAACAATTTTGAGTTTCGCGGAGTCCTCTTCTCGTCCTTCTCGCTCTCGATCACCGAAATCGGCCACTTCTCGGTCACTTCGTCGTGGACTACCGTCGTGAACGGTCGAAAGCTCCCGTTTTCGGAGATGCTCTCGATCCGTCATAAGCTCTCGTTGGGACAGGTCCTCGTATGAATCGCTTTGCGTGTCTGAATTAATTTTCGATGCCGAAGTGATTTTTGATCTCGCAATTCTCGATTTCGAATTAATTTTCGATTTCGATGATTTTTCGTTCTCGCAATATTCTCGATTTCGAATTAATTTTCGATTTCGATGATTTTCCGCTCTCGCAATATTTCTCGATTTCGAATTAATTTTCGATTTCGATGATTTTTCGTTCTCGCAATATTCTCGATTTCGAATTAATTTTCGATTTCGATGATTTTTCGCTCTCGCAATATTTCTCGATTTCGAATTAATTTTCGATTTCAATGATTTTTCGCTCTCGCAATATTCTCGATTTCGAATTAATTTTCGATTTCGATGATTTTTCGCTCTCGCAATACTCCCGAATTCGAATTAATTTTCGATTTCGATAAAATTTTCGATCTCGTGATATTCTCGATTTCGAATTAATTTTCGATTTCGATGAGATTTTCGCTCTCGCAACACCTCCCGATTTCGAATTAATTTTCGATTTCGATGGAGTTTTCAATCTCGCAATATTTTCGATTTCGGAGTGATTTTCGATTTCGATGAAGTTCTCGCTCGCGGAATATTTTTCAAGGTCGAATTAAATTTCGATATAGATTAAATTCCTGCTTTTCGACCGCGAATTAATTTGTCGCTGTTGGAACTGGTTCTCGTCTTCGAACGCGAATTAACTTTCGCAGTTCGAATTAATTTCCGATTTTTCGAACGTGAATTGAACTCCACCGTTCGGATTGGTTCTCGTTTTCGGACTCGGATTAAATTTCGACGTTCGGGATTTATCCCCGATTTTCGAACTCGAATTAATTTTCGACGTTCGAATTGTTCTCGCCTTTCGAACTCGAATTAATTTTCAACGTTCGGACTTTATTTCCAATCTTCGAACGCGAATTAATTCTCGACGTTCAGAATTTATTTCCGATCTTCGAACGCGAATTAATTTCGGACGTTCGGATTGTTCACGCTTCCGAGCGCGAATTAATTTTCGACGCTCGAATTAAGTTTCGTTCTCGCTTTCGAACTCGAATTCAATTTCGAGGTTCGAATAAAATTTTGTTCTCGCCTTCGAGCTCGAATTAATTTTCGACGCTCGAGTTGCTTTTCGATCTCGCTTTCGAACTCGAAATAATTTTCGAAGTTCGAAGTAATTCTCGATCTCGCTTTCGAACTCGAAATTAATTTTCGACGCTCGAATTAATTCTCGCTCTCGCTTTCGAACTGGAGGTAACTTTCGAAGTTCGAATTAACTCTCGTTCCGCTTTTCGAACTCGAATTTAATCTTCGAAGTTCGCAGTGATTTTCGTTCTCGTTTCCGAACCCGAACTACATTTCGAGGTTCGAATTAATTTTCGTTCTCGATTTCGAACTCGAATTAATTTTCAACGCTCGACTCGGTTCCCGGTCCAATACCGATTTTTGGTCAGGCGATCTTGCAGGGATACGGCGGATCCCCTGCTCGCCTGAGGGAGAGGATCCTCACCGATCCCCCGATTGTGTAAGGGTCGACAGCGAAGCCTTTCGCTGGCCGCAGTCAGACCGGATCCCGACGTGAAGCGTGACGGACGCGGGAGTGTCCCACCGCATGCTACGATCTCGAAAAGTTCTGTTTCGGATAAAATCCGATTTGAACAGTTCTCGCCGTCATTGAATTTCGAGGTCGAATTACTATTCGATCTTGAAACGTTTCTCGATTTTCCGAGAAATCCCGAGTTCGTGTTCTTCGCCGATCTTGGAACAGTTCTCGGCCCTAAAAATATTTTCTCGACACGATTCCGCGTACCGAAGCCCTGTCACCAAGCTCCCGTTCGTAATAACAGACAGAGGCAGCTACCGGACGTAGACCCAGCTCCCGACACGTCACTAGGCGACGTTACAGCGAATGCGACTATACTGGTCGCGTGATCGCTCTTAGGGTCGACGTTGAAACTTACGGACGCACCGTAAGGGCTCTCATGGATTCGGGTGCCACTAGGACCTCGGGTTCTAGTTCCTGTACTCGGCCATGTCTCGCGCTTGGTAGACCTTTCGGTCTCGGCGCTCGATTCAGAGAACAGAGCAAGCGCCCGCACCCGGCTCCGGCCGTAGCTCTCGCCTCGTAGACCTCTGGGTCTCGGCGCTCGACTCAGAGAAAAGAGCAAGCGCCCGTAACCGGCTTCAGCCGTAGTTCCCGATTATGGAGATCTCCCCCGGATCTCGGATCTCGATTACCGGACCAAGGATCCAGGCTCTCGCACCCGGCAGGATGGCCAAGGCTCTCGTGAAATAGACCGGTGGGCCTAGGCTCCCACCGATGACGACAACGCTGTAGGAAGGGGGTAACGTAGACATTTATTTGCTTACGTGTGGTCGTCCTCAAAAGTGTTGTCCTTTCTCTTTGTTATATTATCTTCTCGAACCGCGATTGAGACGTCGTCTCTCGTGATGATCTCGCCTCACCCTAAAATTTAATGGCTCCCGACTGGTAACAGGGTTGAGGGACCGCTGCTACCGAATTACGGGCAGTGGTCTTATTAACGGTTCTCGCGCTGAGAGGCCAGCCCTCGCGTACCACTCGCGGCTTATACACGATGGTACTCGCGAGTCCTCGTGCCAGACCGCGGAAGGAACCCATAGCTACCGATACATCCAATACAGGATAAGATCACGATAAGTTCCCGTAACCTCCCCCGGGTAACCTCAAGAGACAAGGTACTCGAGTTGTATTCTCGTCATCTTCGGATGGGCTACCGTTTCAACCCCTAGGTCGAAACCACCCCTAAGGGGTGAGGAGTTGTGACGTGATTTTTCGATCACGGTCACAAAAATCAACATTTTTCGGATACGGCTATCGATTTAGTTCGGTTAGCCCGTTAGTTCCCGCTTTACTGCCCTTTAGCTGTCCATGTACCGTCCAGTTCTCGCTAAATGAATGTTCGTAACGTTTTGCGATCCAGTTTAGATTTTGCGGATGAGCATTGTGTGTGATAAGCTTAGAGTTAAGCTCAGAAAGATTTAGTTCAGGTCGGGATTCTCGAATCTATTCGGTGGAGAGAATCTCGACGAAATGAGAAACACGAATAGAGGAGAGCCCGACGAGATTTCGTCACGAATACGCCAAAGTCCGGTGCAAACCCGGCACTCCGCTTAGGTGATAATACAGGACGTTGGAGAACAGGCGGAGGTTTTAGTTCAGTCCGGGCAAGGTTGGAACCCCTTGTGCCGTGTTTTAGTTTAGAGAGAGAGCCTTGTTTTCACGTCCTGCATTTGGAGTAGCGATCGCGAAGATTCTCAAAGTTACCGCGTTACAGTTTCGGCTCTCGTATAGATGACGTCACGAAATAGTTCAAGAGGGCAGTAGTTACCGGTTAAGGATCCCGTAATAATCATGATAACGTCTCGTTAGAATATTTTCGTAGGCTTATCAGTCTACCGGGAGTCGTCCTCGAGGCTGCTCGGACCTCTCTCGTGCTCCCGATGTTTACGGTTTCGGCTATTGTGTCGCGCTTGAGTCAGTCGTTCTCGCTCGCGTTACCGTAGACTCCGGTTATCGCTCTCGCTTCGGTTCGTGCGTCGCGTTCGCTACCTGTCACTTTGCGCGTTCGCTAGTAGGCTCGTGCGATGTGTTTCGTGTGAATTCTTTCCAGAATAATTTAGTGATTTTTCTGTGCTCGAGAGGCGTTTCGGATAACGCTCTTGAGGTGCAGGGATTGTGCTTAAGTTCTCGTGGCATCGTAAGATGCAGTTCCCGAAAATTATTGGATTAAATCTGCTGTTTCGGTGAGTTTATCGCTTAGATAATTTATCGATCGCCTATAGATCCGTTCTCGCTACGCTCGCTCGATCGTTCGATCGGCTGAGCGCTCCCGATGCACTAATGTGCGATCCCGTGGCCTAACAGCCCATAAATAATCGTTCCCGCTATTTAAAGTTGAGATTCCGATATTTCCGATTCCGCGTTATTTTATTGGCAAAGGATCGCGACCCTTCTACCATAACCCGCATCCTGAGCAACCGTGCATTTCCGTTACCGTTTGCTCCCGCGAGTGCATTGGTGTTAGCTCGTTACGGTTAGTTCTCGTTTTGTTGTTCCGTTCGTTTCGTCCTTGCGGAGGTCGGCCTGTTCCACCGACCTCCAGATCTCGCATTGGTGGAGTCGGGCTTGTTCCACCCGCTCCCAGATTAGTCCGGTTTGGTAATTCCGGCGAAACAAAAATTAACCCTGCGGAGCTCGGCTTGTTCCACCGACTCCAGATTAGTCCGGTTGTTAATACCGGCGAAACAAAAATTAACTGGCGCCCACCGGGACGCCAATGTATTCGCGGAGGTAGACGGCCGAAGGTGACGTTTTTTGAGATCCCGATTTCGCGGTTTTTCTGAGTATAGATTTTCGGACCGTTTCGTGTGAGTTCTCGGAAAAATACGTCACAAGCTCTACACGACCAGACTTTTATCGACCATTGATTCCTATTGAATTTAATGAAAATCGATAGAGCCTATTAAATTTTATGAGATTTTGAATTTTTCGAATTTTCGGAAAAATTACTATAAAATTCCCGAGTCGATCAAATTTTGGACCAACGAGCTCGAAATTTGTATGAATGTTTAACAGGGTCAAAGGAATACTAGTATTAACTTTCGTAAAAATCGATTGAAGCGTTTAAATGTAGTAATGACAGTTTCAATTTTCGAAATTGACGAAAAATCGGTATTAAGACTCTGAATGCAACAAATGTTGAGCTATCGGGCTGAAATGTTGGCCAAATGTTTATGAGAGTAAAAAGATTACCGCGATTGAATTTTGTGAAAATCAATACATGGGTACAAATTTCATAGCATTACAAATTTTTTGATACATTGATTCAAGCAATATTTGATTGAACTAATCAAGTAACATGACTTAAAAATGTTCATACTGCTTCCTCATTATGTTCTTTTACATACAAAGCTTCCTCGATGAGGAAGCCAAAATATACAAAAGATGCTTTCATATAGGCTTTGTGAGTAAAAGAATATAATGGGGAGCAATGTTAACATTTCAATTTTCAGGGTATTTATTTTAGCGCATTTCTCGACGTTTTAGAATATTTTATGTACTCTGATACTAAAAACTAAATTTTTTTCTATTTACGAAAACAGCTTTATGAGGAAGTAAAAAGGAAATAATGAAGAAGCAATGTGAATTCAATTTTCATGGTTTTTATATTAATATACTTCATAATTTAAGAGAGCGGGCATAATAGAGAAAACGTCTCGATCGTCTATATTTTATCCGATTCTCGTTAACTACAGAGCGCTTCTGAGAAGCATCCCCACCCTTTTATCCCTCCCGCAGCCGCGTTGCTGCAGACGCCGCGATCGGCTACATTTTATACGATTCTCGCTAAATACCGATCACTTCTGAGAATCACCCTTCCCCTTATGCCTTCCAAAGCCGCGTCGCAAAGAAAAAAATAGCGTCTGGTGTCTGCAGTCGGATCTACGATTTCATTGCGAACGCGTGTGCCGAGTTATTTTTATTAAAGCGATATGCAGGTCCTTCCAGGACAACGAGCTAATAGCAATAAAATTTATCATGACGATTACGTGTACCACCAGGACTATCGATTTCTAAATGTTTATCGATGTTCACAACGGTGTCGAGAAGAAAAATGTACGGCTGGTCTAATCGTAGACGAAGAGGCTGATGAAGTGCGCGTCGAGGGAGTTCATAATCATCTGCCGAATCCAGACGTGGTCGAGGATAGTGCCTTGCGGAGGAATATTAAGCGCCTGGCCCGTGAGACCCTCGATACGCCGGGGGATATCCTCAGGGCAGCATCTCTGTTGTAAGTAATTAAAACGTTTTTTTAATTTCTGTCAGAACTGGGTAGTATTTTAAGTACTCGGTACGCAAGCTGAGGCCCAGGAATTTTTTAACAGCACTCCCGATTCCGCTGATGAGTTAAGTTTGACAAGGTTGACATTGAATTCCGGCAAAAAAAAGTTTTTTTTTCTGATAAAAAAGACGTTTTCGAGCCTTATAAAAAAAATTATCAAAAGATATTCTGTTATAATTTTTTTTAAAGGCTCTCAATATATATACCTGTGAGTAAAAAAATCATTTCGTTTCCACCAATCGTTTCGGAGGAAAAAAATTCTGTATTTTGACCTCTTTTCGAACCGCCAAGTAGATGTGGCTCCTTAACTTGATCACGTACTCGAGGTCGGTGTACAGCGAGTCGCATGTTTGTACCGCGGGGCAAGATCCCTCGCCAATGAGCTTGTACAGCTGATTTGCCGTCATTCCATCATCATCAAAATGTGAAGGAGGTTGGAGCGCTCTCCATACTAGTCAAATGAGTGGGCATTTTCTAAATCGTTTATACAAATTTTATGCATCAATCGATTATAATGGATGGTGATTTGTATTAAAATAGATGTCCTTGACCTAGAAAAAAAATAATTGCAATAGATGTGCAAACATTTTTACAATTTTGTGCCAATTTTCGAAAAGTTGCATATTCGTTCAGTTTTTTAAAAAGAATAATCCCTATTTTTTATTCGATTTTGAAGTATTACGCTCATTCTCTTTTCCTTGCAAGATGTCTACGAATTCACCGTCTAGATATTTAATAGTATTCTCCGTTAAAAAATTACAGCCTCTTGTTTACCCATCGACAAATTTCCTTCATAAACAAACAGATGTAATGTTTTAACGGAGAATGCTATCAAATGTCTAGACGGTGAATTCGTAAAGCATCTCTCAAAGAAGAGAATGCGTCATAATAGGGCAGACCAGGGCAAAATGGGCCCGCTACGCAAATAACGCCGCTAGAACGCTGCCGAAAGCGTACATTTTCCGGAAATCAGGAAAATTATCCTTAGGAAATTCACTCGGGGCGGAAACAAATTTTAAAAAAGTTTTCTTTCGCGATTACCATTTTCCCCGCTAGATTTAGGCAAAAATTTGTGTTCAGCGCGAAAAAATGCAATCCATGTTCCAGAGCATTTTTTTGATAGCTTCAATTATTTCGCAAAAAATTACAAGGGTACCTTTATCGACCTGAACTCATACATTCGTATGATAATTCACAAGACCAAGATCTTTTTATTGCTTTTCGGTAAGCATAGTCGCTATCTAGATATAAATTGATCTTCAGAATTTTCATGAGCTTGACTCGTCACTAATTTGAAAGTTGGAGCGCTCCAAATTAGTCAAATGACTGGTACATTAATGGAGAACTCGTCCATTAATATTTATCGTTAATGAAACAATATTTACTCCTTCACTGTAGAAGCTTTATAAGGTTGTAGCTTGTTTAATTTCGTATGAAGCTCGGAAGATAAAGTATCTTTTATCTCATGTCGGTAATAATGATCACTATGTTAGTATACATTCGTATTTTAAATTTGGCCATAGTATTGACAAAGAGATTCAAAAGTTAGAAGTATTTCCTTCATTATTTTTTTCTTAAGTTCAAATTATTGCAGTGCATGGCGTTATTTGTGCAAAATTTAACTGGTCGAGCTGAAACTTTATTGCTTTTTTCGTCATTTTTTTTGTGTTCGTAGATATCCGGCAGCAGGAGGACGGATGAGTCCTACTGCCGCCAAAAGCATGGTTTCGCGAGAGCGTAAAAAAATAAGACCTCCGGTACCAAGGACAATTCGAGCTCTTGGCGAGATGCTCGAGAATTACCTACCGTCCCGGCATTTTTACCAGGGCGTTGTGAGCGCGCCTGGGCCCGCCGGCGGCGATCCCGTTTACGCGGTCATATTCGCTGGACGACAAATGCTCGAGCGGCTGAATCATGCTCAAGAAATTCATGTGGACGGTACCTTTGATGTAAAGATTTTTTAATTACATCCCACATTACTTTTAATTAAAGATGTATCAGTGTATCCTTTTTTATCGTAACCTTTTTTTATCGTAGGCAATGCCAGATCGTCCAAGAGGCATACAATTATACACCGTTTTAATTCGACACCACGACCGCGTAAGTATGAATTTCCCTCACATTAGTATATTAGAAATGGAATTTTCAATATCAATCGCAAATCCGTTAGCTCTATAATCGTTATCGTATACATTTTCGATCCCCAATCTCTTTAATGCCGTTCATTTTCTATGTGAGGGTCCGTGCGGGACAAATAAACAAGTAAACCCCTAAGTTTTCAAAATAGATATTACATTTCATGAGCCATCCGCGCGGCCTCATTCCTGAGATGTTCAAAGATTCATATACAAATAGAATAGTTTTCTATAAGCAGTTCTAGTTAATACTATTGCTAATGCTATTACGCCCTATCCTCGCGTCCTTGAGCTCTTCTCCTAGAGGTCCTTGTCCTCGCGTCCTTAGAAACTCCTTTTTTCGTAGGGTTTTGCTGCGATTTACGTATTGTGCGAAAGGCGTACAACGGAAATGTATAACGCAATTTGGGAGCGAATCTTGGAGCTGGCCCCGGGACTCCGGAACGTCCGAGCGGTAGTGACCGATTACGAAAATGCGGCAATTAGCAGCATTCGTCGCGCGTTCCCGAACGCAGCGATAAGGGGCTGCTGGTTCCACTTCTGTAGGGTAATTATAGAGATCGAATATTACATTATTTAATTATATATAATAATCGCCGTCGGCGGTTGGCACGGTGACAATTGCCAAACCAATCACGCGCAAGGATGCTGGAGAGGATGCAAACTACAATCTTTTAATTTGTGATATCACTTTCAGTCCAAAAACGAATTTTTCGACCGGAAGTCACGTCAGAACGGAAATACGTCTCTTACAGTTTGAAAATCTCATTTTTCGACCGGAAGTGATATCATATCGGAAATACGGCACTTTCGGTCGAAAAATGAAATTTTGTATGACGTGACTTCCGTTCGAAAAATTCGTTTTTGGACTGACAGTGATATTACAAATAAAAATATTATATAATTTGCATGCGCGTCAGCTTCCTCGAACGCGATTGGTTCGGCGGTTGGCACGGTGACAATCGCCGAACCAATCACGCGCAAGGATGCTGGAGAGGATGCAAACTACAATCTTTTAATTTGTAATTTCGCTTCAGCTCCGAAAAATGAGATTTTCAAACTGGAAGAGACATCATACCGGAAATACGTCACTTCCGATCGAAAAATGAAACTTTAAAACCGGAAGTGACGTATTTCCGGTATGATGTCTCTTCCAGTTTGAAAATCTCATTTTTCGGAGCTGAAGCGAAATTACAAATTAAAAGATTGTAGTTTGCATCCTCTCCAGCATCCTTGCGCGTGATTGGTTCGGCGATTGTCACCGTGCCAACCGCCGAATCAATCGCGTTCGAGGAAGCTGACGCGCATGCAAATTATATAATATTTTTATTTGTAATATCACTGTCAGTCCAAAAACGAATTTTTCGAACGGAAGTCACGTCAGAACGGAAATACGGCATTTTCGGTCGAAAAATGAAATTTTCGTACCAGAAGTGATATCACAAATTAAAAGATTATATAATCTGCGCCGTGTCTACAGTAACGCAAACGTTACTCTTGCGTCAGAATTAAAGTAACGCAAAGCTCACGTGACTCCCGCATTTCGCCTATAGTCACGTAAACTTTGCGTCACTTTGCGTTTTTTGTAAAAGTGACGCTGATTTTGTTCAGGTCCCCGACATTTTTTGAGAAAAATATAAATATGTGCGTTACTCTTGCGTTGGAATTAGGGTAACGCAAAGCTCACGTGACTTCTTGCATTTTCTCTATCGTCACGCAAACTTTGCGTCACTTTTATGTTTTTATTACAGTAACGCTAATCGATTAAACATCATTTTTTTTTAGTATTTGAGGTCGAAATTCTACCGCATCTTTGTATTAGTTTACGCGTTTTAAAAAAATTGCATAAATATCTGCGTTACTCTTGCGTACAAATTATAATAGCCTTGCCAGACTCCTATCTTCCCCTTATCGTCACGCAAAATTAGTATCATTACCCAATTTATTTATTGAGAAAATTAGATATATACATATAATCTTACACTAATAATTTTTAGAGGTTCACCCATGTTCATTAACCTTCAACGTTATAAACTTAAAAACACACGATGATTGGGTGGAACAACCACGGTGTAGGCAGTGAAAACTCTGTTTGAAAAAATATTCTTTAATGGTCGATACCGTTCAGCCAATAGACAGCATGTTTGTCCAAATATATTTGCCAATCATGGCAGCATTATGGCTGTTTTTGACGGCGGATAACTTTTCCGATTCATTATTTGGCGCCCACCCGGTATCCACATTATTTACATGGCGGCAACATTGTCGCCGGTTTCAAGCTACGATTCGGAATAAAACGGGCTTCAACTTGTGAACGTGCGTCACGTCGGATGTGATATTTTCTCTCAAAACTGTAACGGTAAGTTGTTATAACAAATGGTCTTATTTTTTATTACGATTGATTTGACTGTGCGCGTACTTTTTTCGTACGCACAAATAAGCTGAAAGTGTATATGATTTCTACTCGCTTGATGCCGGTGGAAAATTCATTGCCGCTATTGTCAACAGAAGCTGCTTCCTTTGTTTGGTCCGAAAAAATATAACACTTCGAAGGATATGACGAATGACAGTTATTATTCATGCGAGAAAGTTTACTATTTTGCCTGAGTATTTTGTAACAAATAACTTGTGCGTATTTATTGCCATATTACATTTGCCGTGGGAAGATGTACATGTCCATGGTATATATGAAAGGTCGTTCAATGCTAACAATGTCGTCGCGGATTTCAGAACAGCGATTACGATGATATAACGCATGCAGCATACGTAGCTCGTTGTACGATGATTTAAAAAATTGCGAGATGTTCTAGATGTTTTAGCTAGCGACCGCCGAGAAAAAATCGTCAGTATGGTACTTACGGCACTAGCATAAGGATTTGATCCAAAGAACAGGTCTATTTTCATCATTATTCTAACGCGGGCATTAAAAGGACGAGTTCGGGTTTTTACACTTGGTTAATACAAGGTATTATTAAGTTTGAGTTTTTTTTAATGAAAAATATTAATCAACAAGGGACTTGTTAATTATTTACAATCAACAAATAATAATTGACAACGGATGTCGTATTTCTAAATCTATTCGTCCGATTGAATTGAAATTGGGACTAATCCTTCTTTATAACATTTGCTATTCAATGAACGGCTGTTAAAAAAAACGGTTCAACATTTATTTTGAAGATCCGTCCTGATAGACAAGCGCCGCGAAAAGTAGCAGTTGGCGTAATAATTGCGGCATGTGCCGCACATATCGCAAATATTGCGCCAATATTGCTACTTTTCATAGCGCTTGTCTATCTGGGCGGTCATTAGACCTTATATGTTATAATTAATATAATATGTAATCTTTCCAAAATTCAACTCATCCGGATGAGTCGATTTTGAGATAAGATCTCCGTTGTTCAGTGATACTAAAAAAAAAATTGACCTGGTTTTTTAACCAAATCCATATGCTAGTTGTTAGTGCCTTAAGGTGAAGTGTAACCGCCATGAGTGCGAGAGAGATAGCTGCAATTTCGCTTCCCAAATATCTCCCAAGCCGTTCATTTCCTGGGAAAATGATGAGAACAGCCAACTGCGGGATTTCTGCGCCTAGTTGGCCTTTCTCGTATTTTTCCCTAATAATTAACCGTCTTTGAGAATATTGGAAAACAGTTTTTGTTACCGACCGAGTAGTTGCACTTCACCTTAAGACCACATGAAACACTTCCCGCCCCGTGCATCCTGGGCTCAGTCGATATAAAAAATTATAATCAATTTTTCTCACCGGTTTTCGAGGTAAAAAGAAAAGTCCGATCGGAAGTCGATATCGGCTTCTGATGAGACTATTCTTATGACCGTACATGCCAGAATCCATGAGAGAAGTAGATTACAGTTTTTATTACCGACGGCGGTATTGCACATGCTTTAAGTTTAAGGGTAGTTAAGTTTATAATATTTAAAAAAAATCTATTCAAAAAACGGTACTCGTACAAATTTTCGTGTTCGGATTTTTTGAATGTTTGAAAAACCCTTACGAACAATCAACCACGGGGAATTTTTTATATTAAATTTTTTCTCGGAGGAAAAAAAGAAGTAACTTTTTTCTCGAATTCGACGGACCTCCCGCTTCCCCTCCCCGCGGCTTGATTCTTCCGTAAGAATAAATCATTAATACGTCATACGTTCAGGTGTAAATAGTAATTATTCAGTTCCAAAATCAACAAACAGTGTAGGTAAAATAAATAATTTGTTTTTATAGATGCTCATATACAATCTATTATAGGTATGGACCCCGACGAATTAAAAAGAGTTTACCGAATGGCGGTTGGCGAACGGTTCGAGAGTCTCAAAATCTGGAACAGTTTTTTGGGAAAGTATGAACAGGAAAACAGACAAAAGTTCTGGGTGAGAGATTCCAAAAAAATAGGCTCCATCGACGTGAAGAGAAAAATTTGTCCCGATATCGTGTATTACAAGCTGTGCATACACTGCATCCACGGAGGCATAAAATTCAAATCTCGCGGCAAAGGAGAACGTCAAACAAGGTAGTTCTTGACTTTTTTTTATTTAATAATTTTCACGCGTTTTTACACAAGTATTATTAAAATTACATGCATAATAATAATACTTGTCTATTCATCAGCACACACAAGATGGATTGCCCAGCAAACGTCAAATTGTTAGCCAGCTCGGATGGTAAAGCTCTCGAAATTAGGAGTCTGTGTTTGGACCATGAAAATCACGACCTATCGCAGGTAGACCTGAGAAGAAGTGAGCTGTTAAGGCGTTTTACATATTTCTTAATTAATGTATCTTGTATGAACAGCCGGCTTTTGATCATCTTCCGCAAAACCGCAAGTTGGCCAACATCGAAAAGGAAGAAGCACAGGAACTTCTCAAACTCGGATGTAACAAAAAACTGCTGCAAAACAAAATTGCAACCGATACGGGCAAATGTACAACATTGAAAGATTTGTCAAACATCAAAAGCGCCATGAAGAGGGACGACGAAAATGATTTGCTAAAAGCGGTTACGTTGCTGGAAACAAAGTACCGTGAGTTTTGTAACTAATACCGTATATTTTGGAATGCGATAAGCATATCCGACGCTGTATACAAAGCAATCGTATGACATTTTTAAAATCATTACTTGATAGTTTGACTGACGTGAAATCTATTTCCTAGGATGGTATATAGTTGTAACAGTTGTAATAGTTTATTCAGGTGTTTTCTAACAAATAATTTCAGACGCATCTGTCGCTGTTCTTCGAGATGAAGATAACCGTTTCAAAGGCCTTTACCTATCGACACAAGATATGAGGAACTCGATGGCAGCCTGGCCGGAAATTGTCCTCATAGATGGTACCTATAAACTTCTGGTTCAGGGCTTCACCTTGATGCTGAACCTTGTTGAAGATTCCCATGGCTTGAGCGAAGTCGTAGGTGTTTGCCTAGTGGTCAACGAAGATCGGGAAACATTTCAATGGTTTTTAGAGCACTTCAAGAACGAAAATCTTGAAGCATGCGAGCGAATCAATTGCTTCATGGCGGACAAAGATTTGTTGGAGCGCAATGTTTTGAGCGAAGTATTCGGTGTCCCGGTATACATTTGTCTCTTCCACACGCTGAAGACCTTCTCGCGTCAGATTACGACCGACAAGATGAAGATTTCTGCGCACCAACGCGAAGAAATTTTACGCCTTTTACAGGATCTGACGTATAGTTCGTCCGAATCGACGTACGATCAAAAGTATGCGGAATTCTCTAACATGGCTCCGGAGCGAGTTCTAGAATATTTCAATAAGAACTGGCATCCGATTAGGAGTGAATGGACGGTATACAGCATGGTACACGGAAACCTGAAGAATATTACGAACAATCGCCTCGAATCGATTAACAATAAAATTAAACAGGTCGTTCCTAAAAATAGTACGCTGGTATCGTTCATCGAATATTTCTTCGAATGGCTGAACTCCCATAAGTTCGAGAGGGACCATAAAGCGACGCAGCACGTACTAAAAAGGCCAGTTCTGTATCATCCCACAGGTAGTGCAGAGTCTCAGTATCTCGTACACCTTACGGGTCATGCGTATCGCTACGTCTTGAGTGAGATAAACAAATCGTCGATCATAAAAGCCGATAGTATCGCTAAAAACGACGATACCGGCGAATATTCGATTCCTTTCAAGGGGACGATCATCGCAGCAACTTCCAGAAGTTGTCAGTGTGGGGACTGGACATCAATGATGCTGCCGTGTCAACACATCTTCGCGGTTCGCAAGCTCGAAGATCTATCGTTATTTGACGAAGACTTGTGCGATACGAGGTGGACCCGAGAATATTATCTCGGAAAACAAAGGACCTTCCGATCCCAAGACAACGTTCAGTCATCAATTGGAAAGGCTTCTGCTCCCGTAGTAGCCACGACGAAGAAACTGAGATCCTTATCACTGACTGAAAAAAGAAAACGAGCACAGGCAATAACGTCGTCTCTTGTTACTTTAACAAGTCTTGCTTCTCGAGATTTATTTCTCTGCAAATTGAACGCACTGAAAACTATCGAACGATTTTGGAGAGAAGGTCACGAGGTCTCGATCGAACGAATCGAAATGTCTTCGTCGAGATCAACGCCCGCCCAGTTCACTGCATCGGAGGGAAGTACGTCTGAAGATGATGTCACGTCGGAAGCTTCTTCTGATGTAGATCTTCCGTCAGATCAGACATCCGAGGACAACATTCGAAGAAATTGCGGATATCAAGATACTGATTCCGGCGCCGGCTCTTCGAAATTAGTTGCGGAAGCTCTTCCGGGGTCGTCTAAAGAGGTCTTCCAATCTCAGACGCCTGACTCAGGAATTGATGCTGGAGTTCTCCCAGCAATAGCAGAAGAAGATTTCGTCATCGACGAATCAAGTTTGACGGAGATGGATAGCGCGGTGCTTGAGAAAATATTCGATATCGACACTTCTTTTGACTTAGAACAGTACTTGGAAGTAACCAACAACTCATGTCCTGATGTTCAAAATAAACTAGTCGCGATCGTGGAGGGTTGCGACTCTCGTGCGAATCCAGAGGGACTCGACGAAGCTGCAGCCGGGCTCAGTACTGCAGAACAGAATGGCAACGATGCGTGTTCGACTGCTAACAGCACGGCCGTGTATAAAACATCTCACGCACCTCATAATGATCCCGATTCTATCGACGTTAGGCCACCCATTGGTTCCGAGGACGTTCTTGAGGGAAATATCGATTGTCGTCAGGAAATCCAATTAAAAGAAATCGTTATGCCGGCATCGATTCGTGTCAGAGGACGTCCGACAGGCGCGACCTTAACGGCGATCGGAATTAAACCGAAGAAGCGAACTTCTCAAAAGAATCGTCCTGTCCCATTCAAAGAGCGATCTGAAAAAGAACGGGCTAAGATCATGTTGGGATGGTGTGTATCGGAGCACGTCATACCCGACGTCTTGCTTGGCAAGTACTTGGTCAACGAACGTGACGTAGAAATGAGGCCGGAAGACATTGATAACGCCATTCTCGCCGAAAACGTGGACTTAAGTATATTACATAATTATGTTGACGACGACGCATTAGACGCTATAATCAGCACGCTTGAAATAAAACGTAAGACCGCAGTTCGGAAGTGTTCCGTTTGTTCGAAGGAGAGTACAGATTTCGATACGATCGAATGCGAAGCGTGTTTGGCGGGGTTCCACCTCAAATGCGTGGGAGGAAAACGCGCCTCAAAAAAAAACGTACTGGTTTTGCGCTACGTGTACCGACTCAGCAGCGTAAAGAAAACCTTAGCGCAGGTAAAGCGCAGCGCCAGAGCTTTTATTATTCTTAGTCTTAGTCATTAGCGGTGCAATGTATGACTGTTAAAAATAACCATTACGAAATATAAATATTTATTCCGTGCAATTAATTAATTTCGTACGACGATTGCTTACATCCTTTCGCTCATCTTTTGCTATTAAAAAATTTCACTTATCATTTTTAAAGTTTCCTGTACCTTTCACTAATTTATTTGAAAATATTATAAAAAGTTAATTGTTTGATTTGATGTAAAAAAAATTGGTCCAATATTCACTAAATACACAAAAAAAAAAAAATCCTCGTTGGTTAAAACGTCTGCGGTTAAAGATTGAGATTCATCAACATAATGAACTTAAAAAAAAATTGTTTTTTTTTGTATTTAGTGAACATTAGAGCAATTTTTTTTTACATTAAATCAAACAATTTAATTTTTATATCTTCAAATAAATCTGGAGAAAGTATTACAGGCACATTTAAAAAATGATAAGTGAACATTTCTGTGTACATATTTTATTTTTTTGAAAAATAAATTGGGTAATGATACTAATTTTGCGTGACGATAGGGGGAAGATAGGAGTCTGGCAAGGCTATTATAATTGGTACGCAAGAGTAACGCAGATATTTATGCAGTTTTTTTAAAACGCGTAAACTAATACAAAGATGCGGTAGAATTTCGACGTCAAATACTAAAAAAAAAATGATGTTTAATCGATTAGCGTTACTGTAATAAAAACATAAAAGTGACGCAAAGTTTGCGTGACGATAGAGAAAATGCAAGAAGTCACGTGAGCTTTGCGTTACCCTAATTCCAACGCAAGAGTAACGCACATATTTATATTTTTCTCAAAAAATGTCGGGGACCTGAACAAAATCAGCGTCACTTTTACAAAAAACGCAAAGTGACGCAAAGTTTACGTGACTATAGGCGAAATGCGGGAGTCACGTGAGCTTTGCGTTACTTTAATTCTGACGCAAGAGTAACGTTTGCGTTACTGTAGACACGGCGTATAATCTGCATGCTCGCCAGCTTCCTCGCGCGTGATTGGTTCGGCGATTGTCACCGTGCCAATCGCCCAACTAATCACGCGCGAGGAAGTTGAAGAGCATGCAAACTACAATCTTTTAATTTGTATAATTTTGCTTCAGCTCCGACCCAGCTAGCAAAAAGACATCTGGTACAAAAAAAGTCATCTGAATGAGTTACATGTGTTATCGGAATGGTAACTATAAGCTATCCTACGTCTAAAAGTTAACTTTTGGACGTACGACAGCTTATAGTTACCATTTGGCCGGACATATGTAACACATTCGAATGACTTTTTCGTACCAGATGTCTTCTTGCTGCCTGAGGAGAAATGAAATTTTTAAACTGGAAGTAATCATACCGGAAATACGTCACTACCGGTTTGAAAGTTTCATTTTTTGACCGGAAGTGACGTATTTCCGGTATGATATCACTTACCGTCGAAAAATTAGTTTTTCGGACAGGAAGTAAAGTCACAAATTAGAAAATTGTAAATCCCATGCTTCTCAGCTTCACCCCACGTGATTGGTTCGACGGTTGTCACCATGCCAACCGCCGAACCAATCACGCTCGAGGAACCTGACGAGCATGCAAATTATATAATCTTTTCATTTGTGATATCACTTTCAGATCAATCACGAACTTTTCGACCGGAAGTCACGTCATACAAAATTTCATTTTTCAATTAATGACAAGACAAGCCGGGTATCTATCATGCTCTATGAGAAAAATAGACAAGATAGGGTACTTGGTGGCGTTATAAAACCATTTTTTGCGAGGTTACAGGGAAACGTTAAAAAAAATGATAAAGGGGTGGCATTTTTTGCGATCCATCGAAGGGTCGCAATAAATGTTGTGAACCATATAATTGCATGTACTTTTTCGCGCTAAACACGAGACGTATCTATCGTTACTTATGTTTGGATAATTTTGTCTTAATCGCAGGCCCTTTTTCGCAAATGGAAACGTCTGGGTTTGGTTGGTGCTCCGCCAGAGGTTTTGTACCAGGCGTGGGCGCTACCGCTTGCCCCAGCCGCCCGATTCGAAGAAGGGGTTACAGTGCTGACCGCCATTGCCGATCGCTTAGCGTAGCAGTTCCGAGAAATATTAGATTTTACGAGCTATTTGCGACGCCAATGGATACCATTAGCACCGATTGTATCGGTCAACGACTCCCCCATCCGCACTAACAACATTGCCGAGGCCTTTCATAGGCACATCGTTTCGAAGCTGGGTGGCCCTCACCCGCAAATCTTTATTTTTTTGGGTACGTATAAAAAAAATACGGTTGCAAGGAATCAAGCAAAATTTATACTGGAATTATTTAAAAATTGCTTAATGTCAATTTTCAAAAGATCTCAAAAGATCTCATAAAATAACAAATTCAATTCTAGTAGTAGTTTGATTCTGTTGAACTTTTATACAAAATTTTAGCGGTAGTTCAAGATTTGGTAGATTCAGGATCTTTATAGTAATGTATAATTGGAAAATTACATAAAATTGTTCGATTGATTCTCCCAAAATCAATACAGATAATCTTACAGAAGTTACAAACATCATGAGCTAATTTAAGTGGTTTTCTCAGCTTTAATTAGTTCTGAGGTTTGTTCTAATACTTGAACATTATATATTTACAGAAAAGTTAGGCCACGTTGTCAACGACTTCGATGAGCGATGGGTTCGATTAGAAAATCGGACCGAGGGTCCGCCTTCTCGAGGACCACACAGGGTAAACCAAGAGTTTAGGAGGGTTGACGCGCAAGCTGGCTTGAATTCAGGAAGGTTCGTTGGAATTGCAATCATATATGAATGCACTAGCAGGTTGAGACTTCCAAGATATCTATATAGAACATTATTTTATATATCTTCACGATATCGTTCTTTTCAGACTAACGATGGACCAATTTTTGGTGGATGCTATCCATGCGGGTCATCTACGCACGATCGAGCAAGATGCGGCGAATCGAGCAGGTACTGCACACAATTTAAAAACTCATGATAAAAGTCCTGCGTAAGGAAATTTCTATAATTAACGACGTTCGTTTTGTTTCAGACGGGCAAGACGATGACGTCCAACCTCCGCCAATGGAGTTGATGCGCGATCCGCCCGGCGTGGTGCCACTGGGTACGAATCTAAAATAATTTGATGATCGAATAGCTTTTTGCAATCCTTTGAAGTTCGGTAGTACTTGTGTGCAAGAACTTTTCGAAGTAGATTCAGTAATAATTGCGTTTCTGACATTCGCTTTCCGCAGATCCACAACCTGCTCCGTTACCGCGAAGGCGACGGCCAGCCGCCGCAGGTGCAGGACGAGGCCGTCGACGTCGGCCGCAGTTGCTCCCTGCTGTGCCGCCCTGGCGGCGCCCAGACCCGTATGTCGCGAGAGTACCACGAGGTAAGTATTTGAACATTATTGCTAGAAATAACATCTCTTATCGATTACGACGTTATGTTCCCGGCCGTCCTGGCTGAAATAGGTAAGGGAGAACCCGATTCAAACCCGGGCTGCGTTAGCATTTTTTCACAATATTTAATTTCTTTGTTTAATTAAATTTAATTAAATAATTTATTAAATTTCTCGTATGAGAGTTGATAATTAAGCGTTAACAACAAATAGGTCTCGCTTTCGAGCTCTGATCAGAGTTGAATTCATCGACTTCGATTCTCAATTTGGTCGTTCCATAACCGCAAATATTAGAGTAGAAATGTATTTAAATCGACCGCAGCTTATATAATAATAATGTTCGAAAAGAAAAAAATATCGCCATTGAAAGAAATCTGCCACTAAAATATCTTTTACATGCGTAGTCGAACCTCCAGTCGTTGCGCCAGAGCCAATGATGCTATTCCATGACGGCGGTAACCAATTCGACGGAATCGAATTAGGGGCCGAAGTGGATATAGTTGAGGAAGCCGGTGGAAACGAAGATGAGGAAGACGTTGGAAACGAGGACGACGAAGAGATGGGCCCGCTCGAGCCTGAAATTCTCGAGAATTTCGTGGTGGAAAGGGCACCCCCCGACAATCAGATTCCGGTGGTGAACTATCACATAATCAGTAGCGATGATGAGGACGACGATGTCATCGTGATAGGAGATCCAGTGGGCGATCGAAACACACGTAAGTATTATACCATCCAACAATTACAACTATAATACAACAATTATAGTTGTAATACTACAATTACAACAAATACATCTAAAATACGTCTAAATGGTTACTTAAAGTCTTCTTAAAGTCTACTTTTGCGTCGTTCTACGAGTTCAATATCTTAATGACGGTATAATGAGGTCGTAGTCATAAAACGGCGCATCAGTAGACTTTAAGAAGACTTTCAGTAATCATTTAGACGTATTTTAGATATAGTAATAATATGATTGCTATGTGATATTATTTTTCAACTGTCTTTCATAGGTTTTCGCGGCTTGGCATTATTTTATTTTTAAAAAAATTAATTTTGAAATAAAAAAACACCCGACTGAGATATTGTTCATTTACAACAAAAAAATACAATAACTTTACAGACTGAAAAAAACTCGTTTAAGGGTTTGGCGATTTCAGACAAAAAAACGTGTTTTATTTTTTTTGCACGGGTAAAAAAATCGTATCGAAAATCCCATATGATTATTTGTTCGTAACGGTATTGTGATAATGTAAATAAATCCCCAGGTCCGTATATAAAAAATTATAGAAGTTCCATTTTTTAAAAATGGAAAATTTCAAAAAAATGATTTGAATAAAATGAAACTTCTTCTACAATTGTTTATATTTAAACCTCGGGATTTTTTAAACATGATCAGAACACCGATACAAACAATGAATCGTATGGGATTTTGGATACGATTTTTTTTTATCCAAAATAATAAAACACGCGTTTTTTTGCCAGAAATTGCCGGACACCCCCTTAACGCGCATTCCCCCGACTGCAGTAGAAACTTTTTCCCAATCTGTAAAATTATTTTATTCTTTTTGCAAATGAACAATATTTCAGTCGGGTGTTTTTTTTTACAAAATTTTAATTTTTTTTTTTTGATTATTGACTGAGGCACTAACAGGGCATGGACACTGATAACTTTAAGGCAATATCAAACGCATAACACTCCTCCTTTTCAGTTGGATATTAATCAATATAAAAGTTGCCATCTAGCTATGGAGGATTTTTAAAAATCAAAATTGACAAAATGGCGGCGGTTTGAAAAAAAAGTATCGAATTTTAATTTGAAACTTTTTCGTTCGGAAAGTAAAGTATATTTCAGTTCCTCTTTCCTTTTGATTCTCTCGTGCATGCGTATCCAATTCCAATCGTGTCCAATTCTCTCTCCCTACAGCCCCGCTTCCGCTGGATATCCATGCTCGTCCTAACATTCCCGAAGACGATCACATCTATGACGTGACCTGCCTCATTTGTCGAGACAGACAGAGCACTTGCGTAACGATACCCTGCGATCATTTGTGCTGTTGCCCACAATGTGCAAACCAAATAATTAGACATTCCTTAACGTGGGAGAATGGACGGAATCCAATGTTTGGGCAATTGAGATGTCCGTTATGCAATCGAGACATTGAAAATTTCAGAAAAATATTTGCCGCTCATGTGTAGCAAATGCTCAAAAAAAAAAAAAAAAAAAAACAAGATGGAACTTGCGAAATTTATGACTCTGTGTACGGAACGTTTTGCATCTTCCATATCGCACAACGCCGAACTATCGCGTAGGTATGTAAGAATATCAATAAAAAAATTGAATTTTTGACAGGCCATAACTAGCGTATTATTCATCGTACAGACTTTTTTCTTTGGACTTATTTTCATCGTTATGAAATTCTCTAGGTGCGCATTTTTTAATTTTTTTTTTTTTTTTTTTTTTTTTAAGGTTGTGCATCAAAAACAAGTTTTTGGCGCGTCATAACTGCCGTATTTTCATCGTACGATTTCTCTCCTTCTCTCTCCCTGACTTGAGCGCCAAGAATGGTGTACCGTTTTCGAATACTCAGCGACCTTCGCAATGTCTTGAATTTTATTGATGATTTCAGCAAATACTAGACTGATCTTGTAGAGAAAAAAAAATTTAATAATTTTCGAAAGATCGTTATCGGGGAGAGCACGAAAAAGACAGGAAAAAAAGAGAACATTTTGCATTAGTAAATAAGCACCTGGACCTGGAATTCCCAAAAGCTTCCCCGTAATCTGCCCGTACAGTTGAATCCTTGAACAAACAAGGGTGTGACAGATGAAATTGAGGTAAGTTTTATAAAAATTGTAATAATAAGAGCATCATAAACAGGTGAACACATTTGTAGACATTGATACATTACTAGATAATAATTTTAACCATTGATAACGAATATACCGTAATTCGGATTTTTGCAATAGTTACGATATTACATAATAAGTGACATAACGAACAAATACATAAATGATAAATAGAAGGCGAAGATTGTCGCATTTGTGTGTTTAGAGAAATATATTTCGAGATTGACGGAAAATAACTATAATCAAATCTCGCACGTTTTACTGATCGATCGGTTATTTATTGTACAATATTTCACAAACAGCTTTACAGTTCCTCGATGGCGATGAAAAAAATAGAATAAAAAGAAAAACAAATGCTGTAGATTTTATTTTAACACGGCAAAGAAAAAAAAATAAAGTAGGGTAATCGCTGAAATTACTTCTATAGTAAAATCATTGTAGTTACTATACAAGTAAATTACCAGTCATTACATTTTATATGAGAATGAAAAAAAACTGCATGCAAAGAAAATCTGATTGTCTCAAAAGGTTGAATTGGTCGAAAAATGCAAACGGTTGAAAGGTTATTGATATTTCGAAAAGTTACACCGATTGCAAAATTCCGAAAATTGTCGCGAATTTCGATTTTTAAAAAATGATGTTTGTGTGATACATCAAAAAATTAGCTCAATCTTAAATTTTGTTTCACGAATTGAAAAATCGTACTATAAAATCAGCCTTCTACAAATGTACACATCGCTACTCTAAACAGAAAGAACGTACGTTGAAACAATACTAATAATAGTCGATCGTTTTATTCTAATAAACTCTAATAAACTCTTTAACAGATAGGAAATTTTTTTAACTTCCCACATCGGACAGCGTTCGAATTTTTTTCAGTCATGTATTCGCCTATTCGTCAGTACCAGTGGCTCCATCTTTTGGGTCTCAGAACTGCTGATAAGGTAGGGAAAATAATATGGTGCCCGGTTGCACCGGTTGCTCAATTGCAACGGTGTCCAGTCAACCCGGTGCACGGCTGTATTCGTGTGCGCTTGAAGCGTGCCCAGTCAGTCGTGCAGAACCGATTTGGTGCACAGTTGTCCCGTGCCCAGTTGTCACTGCGCGCCTCGTGCCCAGTCGGTACGGTGGGCAACTGTACCCGTGTGTAGCTGCGCCGCGCCAAGTCGGTTGTGCACAACCGATTCGGTGCATAGTTATTCGGTGTACACTAGCTGTACATGCGTCGTGCCCAATCGACATGGTGCACAGTTGCACTCGTGTACAGTTAAACCGTGTCTAGTCGGTCGTGCACAATCGACTCGGTGCATCGTTATTTTACCCCGACAGGCGGCGTGCCCTGTCGACACGGTGCACAGTTCTACTTGTGTGCATTTGTTTCGTGCCCGGTTCACCGTATACAGTCGACTCAGTGTACAGTCGTCTGGTGCTCAGGCGATCCTGTCCGCGTAACACTACACCGACGTAGCCGCCACCTAGTCGTCGTTACGAAGATCGGAGAATTTGAGAAAATTGAAGGTCGGTGTTGATACTGAACCGACCCGATTTTCGGATACTATGTTTGTCTCTCGGGGAGTCGGACTGTTTAAAAATGTCGTCAAGACAGTTGCGACGAGACAAACCCTACGCAATGTCGTACCGTCGCGTAAAAGTTCACACGCCACGTAAGTTCGATTAACCTTACAGATTATGTAATTGCTGTTCTGCAGATTAGAATTCTCCTCTCCAATATTTTCATTTACTCTCCTGCGTATTCCTTGTCGAATTCGACGACGAGGCAATTTCATGTGTTTCCGAACATAAAAAACATCACATCGCCACTTTAACAAAATTTTGTATTTTAGTTTCTACTATCGTGACGTCCCGGCTGGTCCCAAGCAGGATCAGATAGCGGCTGAATTATTGGGTGGATTTCTTTGGTGGTGGATTTTGTGGCACATGTGGCATGATTACGGCCACGTTATCGTGAGTGACCAACAAATTTACGAAAAAAAAAATGTTTACCAACAAATTAACGTAAGAATTCAAATTCGTAAATGTAACATTAAAATGTTTTTTGCAGGGCGAATTTGACTATCCGGACCCATCGAAATGGACCGACGAAGAACTGGGCATTCCTCCCGATGATTGATTGTTTTGATAATGATAATGATAAATAATAAATCGTAGATACCGTTTACTTACATTATACGCAGGGTCTTCATAGGTGTATCTGTTGTACATTGCCATTGGCTACATTAAAAAGATCTGCTTCAAGCTCCATGATTTTTATTCATCAAAGATCAAAGCTCCACAAAGTAGTAAAACATCTCTGGATGTGTACATTTGTCGAAGCATCGACAAATCAAGCCTGCAATAAGAAACCAAATGAACCAAGCTGCCTCAAAACAAATCTGCTGTGTCTAATTATCCGAATAACATATGAATACGTTATGTATGATAATATATATTCGTTCGTTTGCATATTTTATTCTAAGGTTTTAGCTACTCTGTCCAGATGAAGAATTGTATATTATTCGTCTGGATATGTTATTCACTCAGATATTTTATTCCGAGGTATAAAGTATTGTAGTCAGACAAACAATTGTATAGTATTCGCCCAGATAAGTCATTGTTCAATTGGCAACGTTGTGTACGGACTAATCGTTCATATACAACGTTGCCAATTGCGCAATGACTTATCCGGACGAATAGTATACAATTGTTAACCACATATATGTGTTAGTCCAGATGCAACCATAACCTTTAATGTTCAACTGACATTTGAGAAAACTTTATAAGTTTTCAAGTCTACGTGATAGAAGAAGTTGAGATTATAAAAGGGCAGAAGAAAATATATTTTATGCGTCCGGTAACAGTAAAAATAAGCTCGATATCCACTATATATGGATATCGATATTATATTGGATATTATAATAACGAAACATAATGGAATTTCTACAGTTATCCGCGAAATAATTGGACGCAACTTACCGATGTCGTGCTTTTCCCCATAATTTAACCGCCTCAGAGAATTCCGGAAAAACACGAACAACTTTCATTTTTTGTTGTTGTGAAAACATAACTTCTTCTGTGAGCACGCAAAACGGACGTTTTTTTACGTTTTTATACAAAGCATGTACTCAATGTCGTACTTATCGTTCCGTTCGTTAATAGTTGCTCTTCAAATTTCCCACGCTTTCGTTGGACGTTATCGTAACAGCGTACTAGATGTCGCGCAAACCCAATTATCCATCGCGATAAAATTTAACGGCACTTTGCGGTATCACCTTACGCATGTCAAATGTTCTGCAGTCCGTTGGTTTCCTTGAGAACGCTTGTTTCGTTGTCGATGACGCGTGGTGACTCGTTTACTTGTCAACCGTTTTCCGTGAAGATCTTGTCAACGAAAAAAAATGGTAAATCCTTATCATAATCGTGCTTAAATGCATTTAAAAATTGTTACCATAACTTATGATATTTCAGGCTCAAGAGGTCGAAGAAACTATGAAGCGCATTCAGTCGCACAAGGGAGTAGTCGGAACTATCGTGGTTAATTCGGAAGGTTGGTTGGTTTTTCCACAGTAGGTTTCATGAAAAAACTAAAAAAATCATTAAACTTATCCACGTGATCTCGCAAAAATCAGGTATTCCGATTAAATCGACACTGGACAACACAACAACCGTTCAGTATGCAGGATTGATTAGTCAACTGTCGGACAAGGCTCGCTCCGTGGTTCGCGATTTGGATCCCACCAATGATCTCACCTTTCTGCGTATTCGCAGTAAGAAACACGAGGTCATGGTAGCGCCGGACAAAGAGTTTATACTAATAGTCGTCCAAAATCCTGTCGATTGATCCAACTATGAAAATTTCCTGTCATTTTTACACATGGCACTCCTTTGATATTACGATTAATTTTGCTATCTATAAGATATTCACGCGAGCATGTTTTTTAAACCTCTGACAAAAATTCAATAATAAAATGCAAATAATTTTATTTTAACACTCCATGAGAGTCGGAGTCTTCGATGTCGAAGAGTGCAATTGTCGTTAACAACTGTGGTTCATTGTTTTCACTTTATAAAAAAGAAAAAAAAACAAACACTTACAAAAGATATTACCGCTATAAGATACTAGTTTGATGCGGGTATTTGAGGTTCATAAAACATAAGAGCAGTTTTAACTAGATTTAATTATCGCATAATATATATATATAATCTAATAGAAAATATCCTTTATCACAAATAAATATTGAAATAAATTATATAAAAAGATTCTATGAATGTATAAAAAAGTATAAAATATTTACATGTTATTTTTGTAGGTAAGGTACAAACAGTTGTACTTACAAATCTTACAGAATACGACTGCCGAAACATCGGTATAGTTTACTTACCGATCGGCCTATTTAAACGTACAAAAAGAAAACGTTTATGGCAGTTTTTTTCTCGATGACAATATATCGTTTAAACTTTACACTGGTCCCTTGAGAAATCTGTACATTAGTAACGATGAGGGAAATGTCTCTAAATCGCGGCGGACAAACATTGGCTGGCTTGTGTCGGCGGCTCTTTCGAAGTTTTCGTAGAAGGATGAAAGTACTTGTAGTAGAGAATCATGGATACGGATCCGATTGCGAACGGTGCAATGCACAGAGAAATAAGGAGCTCGAAATACCACCGCGCAGTTATTTCAGCGGTGGCGACGAATGCCCAGAGGCTACAGGCAATGAGATTCTCGACAAAACAGAGTAAATAATAGAGTAAATGCCTGAAGAAAGTCGAACCGTCAGTGGGATTGAGATATATGAAAATATAGACTACGCCGAGAACGGACGCGAACATGACGGAGCCTATACGTTCGCGAATTGTCAGGGGCGTGTGTGGAGCTCGTCTACGATCGCGGCAGAATTCCATGGCACCTGAAGGCTCAGCCAAAATCCAGATTGTCATGCTGATCCAATGGAGGGCACAGTAAACACCGGTGTACAAGACCCATACACTTGCCACTGCGCTTATGGATATGATCCTCGATACTGAAAAGATTATTACAAAATATTTTTATTATTTGATTTTGATGAATGCAGACTTTACATTAATCTTCCAACGTTAACGTTTGAAGATTCGTCTGCGTATTGTTTTTTTTTTTCAGAGGGGATTCAATTTTTTTCACCCCGTACAAAGTAAGTAAAGAAACTATTACTACTTAACGAAAAATAAAATTTCGCTTAAACAAGTTTGCGAGTGTGTGTAATAAACACGTGGAAATAACGAAATTATCATTTTTTCCTAACGGATGCACGTAAAATCGCGCTTTCCGTTCCTGTGGCGTGTGCGCAGAAAGGCACTTTTTCTCATCGCGTGCGGGAAAAATACTGTGCATGCGTACAAACGCAATATCATCTCTTTTCCCGCACTAGTGCGGAAAAGTGCTTTTCTACGCGCACTTTCAAAAGACGAAAGGCGTGGTTTTCGTAAATTTGTTAGGAAAAATTGTGTCACTGGCATGGGCGTAGAAAAGGGAGTTCTGACTCGTGCGCGAATGCCGTTTTTCATACTCTGAAAATGAATGCTGCATTTTAACATTCGTCGAGAACTCCCTTTCTACGCCCTTGCCATACAAATAACTATTCCAATAATTTTGCATAAGCATACCAGTGATCAAAAAGTGCCAGAGGAACTGCAGCAAAGTCCCAACCACGCCGATATTAGATTTGTCCCATTGTGCTAATCTGATGCTCCGATTGTAGCTTGCCATGGCCCATCCCATGCTCACCAGAGAGCTGCAGATACTGCCAACCTGATGTAACACTGTAACAGTAAAAATACGATAAACCTTCTTCCTGCTTTTCTCCGCCACTTTTGAAATTCCATAAAAAAATGTTTACACTGCAGATTGAATGTCTGGTGATAATTCTTCAGCATTATGGTCAGTTGCAAAATTTGCTGAGGCGCAGCTTCCAAGAAACACTCGAATACTCTGAGGAGAGCTATGTCCTGATCCTCTTTCAACATCTTCACATAGTATCTTCTCTGATTGACTTGATCGCCGTCCCTCTCACATTTCCTGGCTTTCAAGGCATACTTAAGGCTATCGATGTGACGAAGGACCGGAGCTAATTGAAGCACCAGTATGAATATCCAGCAGGCTTTGTTATGTACAGCTCTGCTTGCCAATCCTCGATGTTTGCCAGTCTCAGAGCCTGCATTCATCTGTAATCAGTTGCATGAAAAATTTTATTTAAATAATAATAATAACAGTAATAACAATAATATTGATTACCTCACAATCTTGATTGTACATTCTCAGACTGATGACAATATTGATGAACGATGGTATGAAGAGGAACCCAATTGTCCAATAGAAGTAAGCTTTTTCACCGTCGATCAAATATCTTATGGCGAGATTGAGATCGAATCCAACGTCGACAATGTGAGTTAAAATTGAGAAGCATATGAAAAATATGTCCAACTTTGTGACCGAAGCTTTTCTGCTTGGTATATCGTTGACGTCGATGCCGATGGTAGGCATCGGAAATATTCCCATAAACTCGACATTTTCTTGCCCGACCTCGTCGTCGTCGCGCGCCTTTATCGAAAGCACCGATACCATCGCAACAATGTGTTTAGCGCATAATTTGAAAATCGCGATTCTATTCTATTGTTTGACACGCGCACACCCACCATCAATCTGTAAAATTTCTTTTTTTTCCACGCAACTACGAACCAGGGATTGTTTGTATCGGTATCACGATTCGGAATAGCAACGTCGCTTCCCGTGGGCGAACAGGCAGTTTATCCGTGAGTGAAACCAGATCGTAATTTTCATCGTGAAGAAACGATTTGCAAGTACAAATTTTCTAACAAAACACTACGGTATTGAGCATCGTCAGGTTATGTTCGTCAGAAAAACAGCATTATGGCGAGGTAAAGTCGGGATCCGTTGTACGGACCGAGCGTCGTCGAAACTCACCCGCGATCCGGTAAGCGCTCAGCGACAATTCTCTCTCCGAAAAACAACGACAAAAATAAACGAGTGAGCCATCTGATGTAAACTACTTGTTAAAATTCTCGAAACCACCCTTCATGCTCTCGGTTTACCAGTCCTGACGTTTGTAATCTCAATAATGTAACCTCGGAGTACGCCGTTAATTGACAATAAGTCCCCGACGTACTTTACTGACTCGCGACGTAAAGGAAGGATTGAACGAAAAAAATCGACGAGTTTGCATCGTCTCTTCATCGATCACGCGGTATGAAATATCACGACGTCAGATAGATAATGGACACGGAGACGATGAACGACCTACAGAGAAAGGAGGAGAGCGCCAAGGCCGCTGGCACGAAGCATGTAATAAACATGCTCCAGCGACCCGGTCAGCTGGAGAAAGTTGAGCAGTACAAGCGAAGGATAGGCCGAAAAAAGGCATCGGTTGAGACGATGCTGAAGACCGCGATGCAGAGCGAACTAGACGGTGTCAAAGTAGGTTTCAATCAGTTGCAAAGCTCGCTCAAGATAATACGCTCGGTCAAGGAGGAGTTGGATCTGATAGGTCGGTCGTTTGGTTCGGCCCTGGAACTGAGCACCAAGCTCCAAGCCGTCCAGGACGAAAACATGCGCCACTCGCAGTACGTAACTGCAAAGGAAAATCTGAAGCACATATTCACCGTTCCCGAGAGTGTCGAGAAGACCAAGCAGTGGATAAACGAAGGTGAACTTCTCCACGCTCATCAGAGTCTAATGGATCTTGAAAATTCCAGGGACGATCTTTTGTACGAACTTCACAAGCTTCCCAATCAGTCTCTGCCGGACACTCTTATGCTCAAGGCTTACTTCGAGGACGTAGAGACGCTCTCGCAGTTGATGGAAAAACAGATAAGACTGGTACTAGGTCGTACTTTGAATACGGTAAGAAAAGAGCCGACCGTTATAGTGACGGCGCTGAGGATAATAGAGAGAGAGGAGAAGGCCGATCACTTTGCCACCCAGAGGCACAAGCAGAGTGGCTTCATGCCGCCGGGTAGACCCAAAAGATGGAAAGAGATGGGCTTCAAGGTGCTGGAGAAATGTGTAGCCAACAGGATAGAGGGGACCCACGTCGACGAGAGGGAGGACAATAAAATGTGGCTGGTCAGATACTTGGAACTGACCAGACAACTCATACTGGAGGATCTCAGAGTGGTCAAGACCCTTTGCCAGCCATGCTTCCCACCAAAGTATGAGATAGTAAGAAAATTCGTTACGATGTATCACAGCAGTCTCTCCCTGCATCTCAAGGATATAATAGCCAATGGCCTGGAAGGAAACGAGTACGTATCTCTGCTCGCTTGGATAATGAACACCTACACGGGTCCCGATTTGATGCAGCATCCCGAATTGAACGTGGACACGAGCGATATCGGTCCGCTCCTCAGCAACGAGATTCTCGACGATCTGCAGGACAAATATTTGCGTAATATGTCGCAAAATTATGACGACTGGATGAAGAAGACTCTCGAAACGGAGAAAGTCGATTGGTGGAGCGGCGTGTTGCCTGAGGGGACGTGCCGGGATACGTACTATCATACCGCCGCGCCGGTCATAATCTTTCAGATGATAGATCAAAATCTTCAAGTCACGAAGACCATAAGCACTGATCTGACCTCTAAAGCGTTGCTTCTGTGCATAGAGCAAGTGACGAAATACGGCTGCATGTATCGTCAGGCTATACAGGAATTCAAGGAGAAACATTTTGAAGATCGCAGCCAAGTACCTTACTTCACTCATCACATGATAACGGCCGTTAACAATTGTCTGCAATTCGTCGAGCTCGCTCAGCAGATGAAACAATTGTACTGGGCACCGACGGCGAGCGGCGACGCGGCCGTTAAATTCGAGGGCCTCCTCGCTACTTACGAGCAATTGCGCAACGAAACCGCCGCGATATTGCTGGAGGAGTCATTCTTGGATTTGAATCGGCAGTTTCAGGATCTTCTCACACCAAAATGGCTGGCATCGCCGATACCGGTATCCACTATATGCGTCACCCTCGAGGACTACTTTCAGGACTACAATCATCTGCGCGCTAAGAATTTCGAGTACATAATAACGGAAGCTCAGAATTTAATTGCCAAGCGATACATCGTCGCGATGCTGCAGCGTAAAATTTCACTGAAGACTTACGAGGACTGTTTGACATGCACGTCGAAGATAATCAAAGAGGCCGACGAGTTGAAGAATTTCTTCGTCCGGATCGCACCGAAAGTCGGTAATTTCGATTGTCCTTTCGAGATAATCAAGCGTTTGGCCGAAGTCTTGCGCTGCGAGGATTCGGAAATTTTATCGCTCGATCTTCATTCGCTCGTGGAAAAGTATCCGGACATGACGGAAGATCACTTGGTGAGACTTCTGAGTCTCAGAGGTGACATATCTCGGAGCGAAGCCAAGGAAAAAGTCTCGTATATACTCGAAGCTCAGAGAAATAGGAAAACTATACAGCCCATTTCGAATAGTATATTCAGACACATAGCTATTCAGGATAGTTTTCTCAATTGGAAACCTTGAGATCGATGTAAGCCACGACGAGATTCGCTGTACTTAAGAAATACCATAATTCATGCTGGAGCGGTGATAACGCAGAATCTTTAGTGATGTACAAATTGTAGTCGCTATACACACAAAATGCCTGGTTACTCTGTCCGGAACTCTGGAGAGTACACTATAAAGTAGTATGTGCACATAATAAATATAATGCCTCATGTACAGTAAGATATTCAAAAGCCGTAATGTGTTGAAAATATGTATATAACAATTTCTAAATATAGACCGAAAGAAAGGAGCCGATAATAAGAACATAAATGTGTCCGGATATTTCGTAAATCCTGAAATTGCTAAAAATGATCGTCAAAATGTCCTTGAAATTTAACTCACGTCACGTCCTGTTTGAAAGTCTCATTTTTTGACCGGAAATGAGATTTTCAAACAGGAAGTAACGTATCTCCGGTATGACGTCACTTCCGGTCGAAAAACGCGATTTTCAAACCGGATGTGACGTATTTCTGATATGCCGTCACTTCCGGTCGAAAAACGAGATTTTTAAACCGGAAGTGATGTAATTACATTATGAGGTTTGTCAACAAAATGATGACTATTTTTTATTAATAAAAAATCAATTAAAAAGCTTCCTCCATGAGGAAGCAAAAACGCGAATTTCGCGTAAATGATTTCCCACAGTCGTAACGTTGGCAATCCTAATCGCGAGAATCTTGACATTGTTTACTACAGCTAGGAGTTCGCTTCGGATTACGCACGTGTAAAGACTGAATAGCAAAGAACTAATCGCGCGATTGACTCAGACTTAATAAGAGAAGCAATTAATATTATCGCTAAATGATTCCGGTGCGTCGTTTAAGCCTGTCTTTGAATAAGATTTTCAAGAATCACATTGGAAGGAGTCTAACCTCAAATGCGGCAAGCGCAGCTGTCGAAAAAGAGGGAATCGTTAAAAAACCCGAAGGTAATACAAACAAATCAACTCGTCGAACTGTCTCGTTCGAGATTATTTTTTGGGTAAGAATAAAAATCGAAGAGAATAAGTTTCTTTTTCTGTCATTGATAAATTTATCAGAGAATACTATCGTCGTGAGCCAAACCGGTCCGATCACTCTGATCGGAATTAATCGCCCGACAAAGAAGAATTGTCTGGATGTTGCGACGGCTGAGCAGCTTTCGGAAGCTTTGGATGCCTTGGAAAATGACGAAAACGCGTTAGTTGGTATTCTCCATGGGATCGGAGGAAGTTTCTCATCAGGCTTTGATCTCAATGAGATTGCCAACTCAAATGACTCTGACGAAGGGTTTCCACATTTTGGACCACTGGTAAGATTTTATTAATTATTGCACTACAAAAAATTTTTATATGAACTTCTATATGGTGTACCGCCAGATTTGCATACGCAGAATGGATTAAAAATAACATGCAGAATTATTAATTTTGCAAATATATTGTGTATGCATCTTTATTTTATATGGTAAAACATCAAATGAATGAATAGTTAGAGAGATTATTTAATTATGCTGGAATAATTTTATCACCAGACAATTAATCTTGCGGATTCCAATAATTCCCAATTTTTCAGATCCCTAATGAGTAAATCAAGTTGTGTTGTTTGATTCGAATTGATAGCAATATGAAAAAAAAAAGTACATTTTAAGGGTTCTGAAAAAACCTAATGGATGAACACTGACAAATTGGCCAATGCCCAAAAAAATTTACATGCACTTAACGAATAAATGGTATGGACATTTGATCATCCCTATTCATTTATTGGTTCGATTTTTTTAAACAATCTACCAATAAAGTAAGAACCGTCTGTTCATTAGGTTCTCACAGAATGTATCATTCACTGTATGGACATTGCAAAACGAGTATTTTCTGAAGGGTTAAACAGTTTTTCCAAAGTCTAAAAGCTTTTTGAAGCATTAACTTTAGTTCTCGACCCTTTTTGTATGACAAGCTTTGACAGTTTTATTCTCAAAAAGTTTATTATTAATTATCGATTAATAACCCACATCACTTGATCTCAGCTTCTTGTTCCTTTATGAAAAAAGGCCAAGTTAACTGAAGACACCAAAGTCATGCGTCGATATAAAAAACAGCCGGAGAGATGTTTTTTCTTTAGTCATGCATGCAAAATCCTCGTTTGCGCACCATTCACAGGCACGCAAAATGGCTGATTCCCGCACGATACACAAATGCAATGTGCAAAATACTTTCACCGGTACGCAAAATGCCTTCACCAGTGCGCAAACTACTTTGCGCACTGTTACCAAGCGGTTGCTATGGTAACATCAAGGCGACCGACGCGCCGCAGGCATGCGCCATTGGGCATGCCTGTGAATGGTGCACAACTTGGATTTTGCATTGCCTTTGTAAAGAAAAATATGGTTCGATACACGAGGCCATCTCGCTTCTTGCGCACTGCTCGTGTGAAGCAGCACTTCACACTCGCAGTGCCCAAATCGCTCGTTTTGGCCTCTAGTATCGAAATATAATATTTTTAACTTCGTAGGGTAACAGAGACGGGGATAGTCCAATGAATGTATACTGAAAGCTAAAAAGTAATTTTTATGTTTTAGTGCAACCGGGATAGTTTAAGCAAGAAACCGCTGATAGCATCTATCAGTGGATATGCTGTGGATGTTGGCTTCGAGCTGGCGCTCATGTGTGACCATAGGATTGTGGAAGAAACTGCATTGATGGGTTTTCTGAACAGGCGATTGGGAATTCCGATAATGTGCGGTGGCACCGTACGTTTGCCGGCTATGATCGGTTATTCCCGAGCGATGGATATGATAATGACGGGAAGAACCATTTCAGCCGACGAAGCCTTCAACTGGGGCCTTGCGAACCGCCTCGTTCCTTGCGGTGCTGGTAATGGATACAAGTTGTCGAAGATATTTAGACCCGATTATTATTAGCTTTGATAGATTAATGAAAACTACTTACCTTTCGAGTTCGCTCGGAAATTGATCACAACGGTGTAGAAAATGCGGGCAGTGAAGAAAATATCGCAAACGTCCATCCAAAAATGTGATCACAAAAATGTTCTCTTCACAGCTCTGGGACAAAGCATAGTCGCGGCACAGTCCTTGATGAAATTTCCTCAGAAAACTCTCCTCGCGGATCGTACTTCACTGCATTACGCAACGTTCTCATGCAATCAGATTGAAGAAGCTCTGCAATTCGAGAAAGACAACGCGTCGCATCTCCTTATGGACGACGGGGTCGCGGGAGCTAAAAGGTTCGTTGAAGGATTCGGCAGACACGGAAATTGTAAAAATATCAAAGTCAGAGACTGCACGAGCTTCAAAGAATTGAGTGACGATATGCTCTGACGAATTTGTCGTATATATGGAATTTGAGATTTGACTTGGGATTGGTGGAAAGTGTTTACGAAATGTCTTGTATTATCTTAAGGACGCGATATTCTGTGTTACAGGTTCATTAGCGAAAGAGCGAAAGAGCGAAAGAAAAGCTGCGAAGTTGCCGCGTAAAGAAGCAGCTCTGTATATTTATGTAAATCCCCTTCTATAATACATTTAATTGATCTGATTATTTTGATTTCCCCTGGGATTTCTTCGTCCACCCTTGTCATGTAACTTCGACGACGATACTGTTGTGATTGAATTTTTCTTCGTTAGTCGTGTAATTTTTGCTATAGTTTCCGACAGCGCTCGCGATTGCCTTCCACTAATCATGGGTACGTAATTAACGATTTGGCCCTTCGCATCCCCTAAAACATCATGGAATTGTTAATTGTAAATACTGTGAAGAACTAATTCATTTCGCTCACGTTTTACGGTAATCAGGAAATACGTGTGATTGGGCAGGAAAACTTCTAAGCCAGATGCGCGGGGATTCCGGTATGAGATATTCTTCAAAATACTAGTAGATTCCTCCCACAAGTCAATCTCAGCTTCAGCGATCAATTAATCGTTTCATTTGTTAATTATTTGTATATTTCGTCCCTGGTGAACATTTTTTTCGGAATTTTTCTGAAGTTCGTATAATTGTTTTTTCATTCTTTATTTCTCCGTAATTGTTTTATTATTATAATAAACTATTTAAAAATGTATGTTAATCTTTTTTGGAAGAAAATAGTTATGATATCAAAACGCCAGTCTCATTTACCCGTCGTCTCGAGTTGAGTAACCTCTCGGATATAATCCACTATGAGTCCAGTGTTACAATTTATATTCACGAGAAATTCTTTATTGTCTGCCACCGACAACTCTGAAGACGTACCCCTCGTATTATTAGCTTCGTCTGTCACGGCGGTATCTTAAAAATCAAATACTTTGTTAGCAGTAAAAAGTCGTACATCACTTCCCACACTTGAATTTCAATAGTCATACGGCTGCGAGCAGTTGTAAACAAAAATCCGCTTCTTACCAGTATACTTTATCCTAATTATTGTCGTCATTTTTATTACCGTAGTATTTACTGTCGACTTTCGCAAGATCTCCAGGAAATCCCGGTAATGTCAAAAGGTTAACGAACAAACAAAACAAAAAAGTAGCGACATGGAAGTTTGCTGTTTTTAGGTGACGAAGCGAGCCTAGTACTTATACGTAAGTTCTTTTAATCGCAATAGCATATATGGCCTGTACATTGATCCATCTCGCCGCTGCGTGACGTACTAATAACACAATCCGCGTCGCGTGATGGTCACATGCGCTCTTCGGAATACAATATAAATAGTATGCACAGCGGTCATCTCGTGTACGTACCATCCATTGAGTGGATAGTGCCAAAATGAGCGGAGATACAGACGCGTGCAATTTGCATTCTAATACAAGTTACATGTTGTGACGGGATATTTTATATCGGCTACCGTCGCCGTAAGAGCTGTTGAGCGCCAGTTATTTTTTTATAAAACGGCGGGATTAACAAACCGCAAACCGTATACGTAAGATCTTAATTCATCCCAAACTCAAAAAAATTTAAATATTCATATGACTCTAATAATGTTCCTTTATTGGCGAAGCTTGTTCTATGAGAAAGCATTTTCTGTATTGTCGGCTTCCTCGTAGAGGAAGCTTCGCGAATAAAGGAACATTATAAGAAAGCCATATGAAAATTTCAATTTGCAATTTTTATGAGAAAGTCATATGAAAATTTCAATTTGCAAGTTTTATAAGGAAGCCATATGAAAATTTCAATTTTCAACTTTTATGAGGAAGCGATATGAAAATTTTCATTTTCATTTTCAACTTTTTTCAACCCAAACGTTGTGTTTGACTTTTACGCAAATCGACCGGCCTATTCAAGTTCTGCGCGAAAAATTACACCAACGTGCTTCACATTGTCACTGTGCATCTACTTCGTTTAACGAAAATACAGGATTAGAAAATGTTAGAATTTTTTTTTATTCATCCAATATTCGCCGTTTTGTGGCCATGTCTCATATATTTTTTCTCGCTGAATACGAATCTCGGACTTAGTTTACTCCTGGAGCGATATTCGATGCAGAAATTCTCATCGGATGTAAAATACACATTTTTCGAAGAATTCAAAAATTTCAAAATCTTATAAAATCTTATAATATAAACGGTTCAATCCATTTCCGCCAAATTTAATACGAAACATTGTACACTGTTAGTCCATTCCCGTATCAAATTTCAGCTCGATAGATCGATGTATACTCGAATTAGACCGTTTTTGGTAATTAAAAAAAAAAAAATATGCAAAATCCCAAGAAATCTGACCACTTCGATAGATTTTAATCAAATTCAATACCAAAGGTCTTTGGCCAAAATAGTATATTTGTGTACAGTTTTAGAATGATAGCTCAAAATTTACGAAAGTTAGAACTACCAGAGAGAATTTTCAAAAAATTCAAAATCGCGTTAAGTCTCCAATCGAGCCGCAATATTCACGACAATTATACTGAACGAAGCAACGTGACCACTTTACTGGTGTACCAAATTTGAACTGGCTATCTCAAACCGTTTTGGAGTTACAGTAGTTTTAAACGATGCAAGCCTGTCTCTCACACACATGCAAACATACACATCCGGACGCCAGCTAGAAATCACATTTCTCGACCTTTCTCGACCTATTTTAAGTACTCTGACATTAAAATCTCTTTTTTTTGTTTTTTTCGAAAACAGCTTCCTCCATGAAGAAGCAAAATAACGGAACGACTTTGGAACGGAGAGACTGGTTCGCGGTACACCTCGGCTCGCTCAGGATGAAGGTTGTACAGAGAGGGTGTGGACGACGGTCCTTCAGCGGAGTGAGTTCATAGCGGAACGCCAAAAATTGAATGTAGAGGTCGGGAATTTTATTTGTATAAATCCTTGATTCGAAAACCCATGAGACAAATGATCACATTCCAAAGACCAGAGCTTTATATACTTGATGGTAATGAAACCGAGAACGCCGGCTAGTATATCAGATAGCGAGAGCAAAAATACAGCAAGGCGGTACGAAAGGTAGTAGTCGAAAAACAAATACTGAGGGCGAGACAAAGCGAGCGTACGCGCGCGAACCAAAGAGAGGGCTCCATAGCGAGCTACAGCGAGAACGCTGCACCGAGCGACCGGACGAGAGCACAACAATCTCCTTCGTGATAACACGGGGTCTTGACCGACATCACATCGAAAATTCAATCATTAATATTTCCCAACATATGTAGCGGGTGAAGAGGCGTACAGCCATACGGACCACGAGAGCTGAACTATTTACTCGATGAAGGGCGTCAAATCATTGTACAGTACATATCCGCAGTAACTCGATAAACGGTAATCATAATTCCGAATCGACAGCGCATATTTCAGGAGAGAGCATTCCAACCATAATCGATAACGAGAGCATAGGTCGATAATGGAGCGGGAGCTCGGGGGCGAGATTCGCTCTCGGTGGTAGCCGGACGAGACCTGTCTTCCAAATGACACAGCACAATATAATACTACATAGGTCCGGTAGATGTTTCAAAGTTCGATAACGCGAGGCATGGCCACCAAGATTAATCGTTAATGCTGGAAATGCCGAAAAGAAACGGTAACACATAGCAAGTTAACTCATGACCGACAACTAGTCTAACCCATAGGTCCCTGATAGACAAGCAGCACAAAAAGTAGCAGTTGGCGCAGTAATTGCAACATGTGCGGCACATGTCGCCAATATCGCGCCAATATTGCTACTTTTCGTGGGGCTTGTCTATCTGGGTGCTTGTTCGCTCTTAAGGGGAGTCTAAACTCCTCCCTGTCGCTCTCACAGAATCTCGATCTCACAGAAGCCTCCTTTTAAGGGAAGTCTAAACCCCCTCTCGCTCGCTCTCAAACAAACCCTACACTGGGAAAAGGAAATGGTTGGATTAAGCAAATGCGCGGTGACATACGTTCAAAGGTGTATTTTGTTGTCACAACAAAAATGTTTGTCTCAATCGACAAATTTTGAACAAATTGAAGCAAATAATCGTTTAACAAAGCAATGCTTTATTTGTACCAAACAAATAACAACTTCGAACGTATGTTACCTCGACTTTTGGTTAATCCAACTAATTTTTTTTCTCAGTGTATGGCGCTGTCTCTCGCACTCGGCCACTCACCGCACGGGTGTAGACTCGCCTTAAGGGGAGGCTAAACTCCTCTATCTCTCTGTCGCTCTCACAGAAACCGTATGGCGCTGTCTCTCCGACACCCAACTAACCACCATCTGGGTTTAGACTCCTCTTAAGAGCATATGAAACACTATGGAGTGCGAGAGAGATAGCATCAGTGGCGCCCTCGGCGAGACAAGAGAGACACGCTGAGAATGTGTTTCACATGCTCTTAAGGTAGCTATGTCGCTTCCCGCTCATCTCGCTCAAGTTCGAGAAAAGTAAGCGAATATTGCAAGTACTTCTCGATGTTATAAAAATCTGAAAAAATTCATGCAGATTAAAGATACTGAAAAGATTAATTTTGCACAATAATAATTCCAAAATGTTATTAACAAATTAATAAAAAAATTAATTGTTTAACAAATTGCCCGGCAAAACAACTTTTTTTTCTATGAAAATGATTCGTTTATTTTTCTGAATACGTATGAATTTTTTCCGATTTTTCAAATAGCTTTGATTTTTTAATTTTTTTAGATGGAAAAGATGTCTGAAAAACTCAAAAATCAAACATAATTTTAAAAATCTGAAAAAATTCATACGTATTCAGAAAAATAAATGAATCATTTTCAATAAAAAAAAGTTGTTTTGCCGGGTAATTTGTTAAACAATAAATTTTTTCATAAATTTTTTAATAACATTTTGGAATTATTATTATGCAAAATGAATCTTTTCAGTGCCTTTAATATGCATGAATTTTTTCAGATTTTTATACCATCGAGAAGTACTTGCAATATTCACTTTCTTTTCGATAACTTATGCGAGATGAGCGGGAAGCGACATAGCTACCTTAAGAGGAGTCTAAACCCAGACGGCGGGTGCTTGGGTGTAAGATAGACAGCGCCATGGGGATTCTGTGAGAGCGAGTGAGAGGAGTTTAAACTCACCTTAAGGGGAAACGGTAGGATTCGCGAGATTGGGTCGGGGCTGTCGCTGGCGACAATGTGACGGGAGTGTCCCCAACAAATTCTGTCACGATGTAGTAGCTATATCGTCGAGATATAATGTCGATGTCGCAGTCATCAACAAATTGAGCGAAATCGCGGACTTTACCAGTATAAAATTTAATTGAAGAAACTTACAATTATTCCCACTATTATAATGAATGTGGTCCCACATTTGGGCATTTATTCGTATAATACTAATTAAGAAGTGATTTACGGTGATTAGAATTAAGGTAGTTCTTGCAGTACTTTGAAGTCATGGGAAGCCTCCCAGAAAAAAAAGCGTGCCGTAACATTTGACATGCCGTGCCGGTACAATGCAGACATGTATGTCCGCAGGTGACGACATTGTGACGGCACGGCGTTTTGATACTAGACTGCTGCTTGCACAGTTCCAGCGCGCTGTGGAGCTTCATGCTGAGATTGTGAAGCTACACGGAGAGCTTGAACTGTGCAAGCAGTAGTCTAATATCAAAACGCCGTGCCGTCACAGTATAGTCTGAGAAAGAATATTTTTCGAATATCAATTTTGACAAAATATTCCACCTGGCGCGGCCTGGATCAACGGCTGCCAGGGCTCTGGTTGACGATTTTAATTATAGATTTCTTTTGGGCGCCAGTTAGTTTAGGATAACTAAAAACCTTTGACAATTAAACTTCGGCTAGCATTTACTATTAATAGAGACGATCACAGGGCGGGTAGGATTGGAGAACCCGATAAATAATAATTGCGAAACCATAGGAGAGAGAATTTAAGCAAGAAATACGAATTTATTATATTTTAACTTACGTCGATTAATCCAATTACTTTCCAAAATGCACAATTCACTTCTCTTTTGACAATTTATGATCGAACGCCAATCTATTTTATTGATGATTTGATAACACAGAATATTTCTTTTGACAAACTGTCGACGAGACACCTCGACGGCTGACCTTCCGCGCTCTAAGACTGTCGATGGACAAGTGTTGATTATTAGTCGATAGCTCAGGGAGTGACCGATATTTTGGCACACGCATCACGCGTCATAGGGCCGTCTTTTCAAATGCGCGAATCAGATGAGCCGCGTAGCTCAGCTCTTCCCTTTGACTCGTCGATACTTTGCCTGATTTCGACGAGAATAAAGATCTATACAATTGACAATTGCAATATAATGACATTTATATGGACGGCACGGAAAAGAACAATTAATAAATAATTATATTTGACAAAACAGATTCCCTGCGTTAGCGCTCGAGGAGTTAAAATGAGCGCATTGACGTCGAGGAACGTTTCATCTAAAATTTCCTGTCACAATTCACATGCGGACATACATGTCTGCATTGTACCGGTAGGGCGTGCGTTCCCGCGCTAGTATCGAGTAGATTCCGTGGTGTCAGTTTCCTATCTGGGCTATTGCGATTAATAAAAAATTATGTGTGATCTGCCCTAACGGACTCAGCCACCAACTAAACCACTGAAAAAACCACAGTGATTTACTGTCAAAATATAACCGACCAAACCACTGTGAAAACCACGGGCCCAGCGGTCCCAAAAGTTCCGAGGGAAACTTATGATGTGGTGGATTTAAAAATTAATAATCATTCAAACTACCGTACAAACCACCGTCCGAATAAACTCTAGTAAGCTTGCAATACAGTGGTATTGTCGTCAAAACTTTATGACGGATTATTTTGTTACCTCTTAAAAGTGATTGGGCTTGAAATACCCGATCGGAAATTATAAGAGTCAAAGACATTTGAAAGTGACTTTGTCTTCTAACATTTCGCATCGGAAATTTCAAGTGGCAGGAAACAGCCCAAATGCGACGACGGTTTCTACGGCGCCCTCAACGAAAAATTCAACAGTGGTTTCAAAGTGAAACCAACTTTGACCCCATCCATTTAAAACCATACTCTAAGCTCATCCGAATAGTGTTTGTACGGTGATTCTGAAAGTAAAACATCAGTCGCACAAGTTCCCTTCAGTGTACTTAGAGGGTCGTTTGAGCGGTAGTTTCTCCTACGAAAACCACTGTGTTGTAAGCTTACCCGAATTTAATCCGCCGATGGTTTGTACGGTGGTCTGGATGGTGGTTATTTTAAAAGCCACGAGGCCGCAAGCTCTCCTCCGAATTTTGGGCCCGCTCGGCCTGTGGTTTTCACAGTACATAGTTCATTGCATGCTCTTAAGGCGAGTCTAAACTCCTCTCTCGCTCTCACAGAATTCCCATGACGCTGTCTCTCTCACACCCAGCCGGCGGTTGCTTGGGTGTGAGAGAGACAGCGCCATGGGAATTCTGTGAGAGCGAGAGAGAGGAGTTTAGACTCGCCTTAACGCAGTGCGCCCCGCAATTTTCTTTTTCTTTTATAAAAGTGTTTCAAAGAAAAATAGTTTCAAAATATTTTGAGGTTATGTTGATCTTCAGACTCACCTTAAGAGCATGTGAAACACTATGGAGTGCGTGCGAGATCGCATCAGTAGAGCTCTCGACGAGGCGAGAGAGACACGCTGAGAACGTGTTTCACATGCTGTTAAGACCATATGAAACACCCCCCTCCCCGTCCATCCCGGGCTCAGTCGGTATCAAAAACTGTAATCAACTTTTCTCACTGGATCTCGCATATACGGTCAAAAGAAAAGTCTCATGGGAAGCCGAAATGATATCCGCTTCCGATGAGACTTTTCTTTTGACCGTATATGCCGGAATTCATAAGAAAAGTTGATTACAGTTTTTATTACCGACCGCGGTATTGCACATGCTCTTAAGGTGATGCGGAACACCCTGCCGCCCGCTTGCCACGGCTCAGCTGGTAACGATAACTGTAATGAATGTCCTTTTGAGACCGCACACCCCGGAGCAAAAAGAAAATTGTCTTTCCCTGCGTCTGCCGATTCTCCAGGGAAAGACAATTTGCTTTTTCGTCAGCGGACTGTGATCTGAAAACGGCATGCAGTACAGTTTTAGTTACCGTCGGCGGTATTTCACATCACCTTAACGATGTGAAACACTATGGAGTACGTGAGAGATAGCATCAGTGGTGCTCTCGGCGGAGCGAGAGAGACAGGCTGAGAAGGTGTTTCACATCACCTTAAGGGGAGTCTGAACTCCTTTCCCTTGCTCTCACAGAATCCCCATGGCGCTGTATCTCTCACACCCAAGCCACCGCCGTCTGGGTTTAGACTCCTCTCAAGGGAAGGCTAAACATGCAAGAGAGACAAAGTTAAAATTATAAGTACATTTTTCGCCGAAACGATTCGTTTTTTATATTATAAAACCGTCTCGCAGAAACAAGATTCAAAATATTTTGAGGTTATGTTAATCTTTAGCCCCACCTTAAACTCATTTGGGACTGAATCAAAGCACTCTGCTCTGTATGGGTATAATTCAGTCATATATATATTTTTTTTTTCATATATATACCTTTCTGATACGTTATTTTTCCGATTCAAACGAATTCGAACAATGTTATTGAAAGAGCATTCATGTCCATAACCTGCAAAGTGATGGTGAACAGACTTCCCTCGTTATCTGTTGTATTCGGTGAATGCGGTCTCACGTATGGGTGACCGTACAACCGGAGGTTAAGTCTTGTGCATACCAAGTATAGTCACGTGTATAACGAGAGATACACGGCATTCCTGGTATTTTCACGGTACCCAACCCCATCCCGCGGACAACGAGGGATATTAATATACCTGTAGAAAAACAGTGGAATAATTTGTGTGATAAACTTATGCGAGATATAATACTGTTGACCGAAGAATACCATATGCTAATTTCACGCTACGGAACGTAAACAGTGATTAAAGTGCCTTGCAAATGACAAATTTACACATTGCTTCCTTATAATGTTCCTTTATTCTCGAAGCTGCATCTATGGGGACGCGTCCTCCGCAATTCTTTTGTTTCCTCACAAAGGAAACCCTCATGCACACACACATACGCACATCAGACATATTTTCTAAACGTGGGTTTTTGATATTTTCCAACATTCTGAAGTTTCTGAAGAAATGCATGAAAATCTGGAGAAAAAAGAACATTTCACATTGAGAAATCGAATGTTATGAGGAAGCAACCCGCACGGAACTAAATTTGACAGTAATTCCATGGACTTCTTCAATGAGTTCGATTTCCCCATTTATGAATTCTTCAGGATTCGAACATCTTTAATACTTCGTTGAGACAAAATTAAGATCATCGCTATGGGAGGGTCAAAAATTGTGCAGCTTCTTTAATTTAAAAAATAGCAATTGTAATTTTTTTGATAATTTTTTAAAATTTGTTCGTTGAGAATTGCCGATAACTGCTATTGGAAAATGCAATTATCATTGAAAACTACAAAACTACAAATATTTTTTATAAACCTATTCATTTTTTTATAAGCGTTGACACGGTAAATTGCAAAATAAATTTGGAAGTTGTGTAAAAAAAAAAAGAGATTTTACTCGTCTCCGATTGTAAGTAATGGAAGCGTGCACGCATCCGAAGTGAATCGATAGGAACACATCACGGCGAGCGACGATCGAGGCAACAGGTCCTCTCCGACGAGGGAGACGAAACGCTCTCAAAAGATAAGGACGGTACAGCGCTGCCTGGACGCGAAGTCGGGCGCTAAATAATTTTCCAATAACGCCGGGTGCACTCGCGCACGCGCGCGCGCTCACTCACGTTCTCCGGCATTTCATATTAACGTTAAAGAAACTGCAAGTTTAATTGGCGAAAGTAACACGAGAGCTAAGAGAACGCGCGCGCGCGCGAGACACCGGTTAAAGTGTAGTGACGAAACGAGTGCAGGTGGCGGCACATTGTTGCGCAACTGGTCTCTACCTCTTGCACTCTTTCTCTCGCTCTCCCCCACTCTCGTTCCCATCGGTCTCCACCAGATTATACTATAACTATATCGCGTCAGACGCCCCGGTGAATGTTGCGCCCGCGCTCACTGCAAATCGATTCAGCGCCCGCGTGCGATATCCTTGCCGCGATTTTGTATGCTTTTTATTTTTATTTTTTGATCATCCACTAACTTGTTCTCATCATCTTCTCCTCGTCTTCTTGTATCCTCCTTTGTCAATTGACTTCAGCCTTAAGATTTCATCCTACGTGTAGTTAGCCGTGTCTTTCCTCGTCGTACCTATAAATGCTTTTTAAACTTTTTTTTTGAACGCATCTTTTAAAAAAATGATTCTCTCCCACCCGCCTAGCCCGGGGCCTGCTTGTAACGAAAACTATAACGAATAATGTTCTGAGACTGCAGACAGTGCAGGAAAATAAAAATTATCTTTCTCTGAGTCGTCTGCCAATTTTCCAGAGAAACACTATTTTCTTAATCCCCAGCCGTTTGTGGTCTAAAAAGGCATTCATTACCGTTTTTTTTTTTTTTTTTTTGCTATCGGCGATTTTGCTATCCCACATAATCATATGAGCAAAAAACATACTGCACGGTAGAAAATGCTACTCAATGATTCGGAAAATAACCGATTAATATTTTTCATAACATTCTTTGATCGAGACTCGAAAGGAGGAATCGAAAGAATGGTTCGACCAATGAACAACGTGTTACGTTATAGCGAATAAAAAAAAAAAGTTGCAATCAACGTATACGATCGGGTCATAATATCAGAAGAATACATGGCATTTGGATTGTGTATATGGGACAGGATAAATCTACAGATGGTACGGTAGAGGCGCGAGAGACGCAGCCACGCAGGGGCCTTTCACGAATCAACGGACAGTGAGACCGAACGATTGCCCGGTTGGAAGTCCGTTGACGACGGGTATTGTTATAGGGGGGTTCGGCTTCGCCATACCGAGCGGAGTGTGGATTGCGCCGAGTAAAAAGTGGTATACGTACCACCGGGAGGAACGCCGGGAGAGGATAGAAGTCGATGCTGCATAGTGTAAGTGTCTGTAACTATATGCTTCTATTATGGGAGAGGCAAAAGAAAGATTCACATTGGTGCATTCCTCGGGTATATTCTAAAACCGTGCTCTCGTAGGTTAGAGTATCATTCCGTCTCCGTCGAATGGCAGGCAGGCAAACAAGGACGGAACGATGCTACGGAGTGCGAAGAGTAAGTTTTTAGCAGAATATACGCTTGGAGTCGACGCTCGATCGTGGCAAATGCGAAATACACTATATACCATATACATCATATAACTTGCACTTCGGTGCCCGGATGATTATGTAGGTTAGATAGACTCGTGTTTATCCCGCCGACAAAACTAAGAACCAACGAAAGAAGGAACGAACGAACGTCCTTCGCGTTGTTCGCACACGCAGACACGTTTTCCGCGTCTAGTACTCACACAGTTCTGGGCACAGCTCTCGCTCTATCTACTGTATTTGTACCTATTATTAAGGCTATTCGCGGCGTGGAGCTCGTATTACGGCATCTCTGTAATTTGCATGTACGGTAGCTTTTCATATCTTTTATTTTTTTTTTTTTGTTTTGTTTATTTCCCAAGTACTCGGTGTCGAGATTCTACCGCGTCTCATCGTACACGAGTAGTGGTGCAAGCGCGTCCTGCGTACCGGCGCGCAGTTTCGGGTACGACGCGGCAACTTTGAGGTTTCATCGTGTATACGTTTTCCGCCAGAAGTGGTATACTACGAAAGTTCAAAAACATTTCGTAACTTTTTTTTTATGCGAGTAATTAATCGTGACATAAAAATTGATGTTGCGTCGGGAAGATAATTCTTTCGCATCTTGTACTCCGCAATAGTGGGGCCAAATTCTTTAAATGGCTATTATAAATACGAGTTCCAGTACTGAGTGAAATCACTTTGAACGTAACATTGAAGTAAGTATATGTAACAAGTTCGCCCTCGAATGAAAAAATAATAATAATAATAATAATAACATAGTAGATATATATTGCCGAGAAATATTGAGTTCATTATGCAGGAAGCAGGAAGTGCTCGAAAGTTTCGTCAGTCTGCTCGGAGAATTCGCGCCGAGTTGTTCGCCAATAATGAGTTGCATCTTCGTCTCGTCGATTTTGATCGAACGTGACGCCGACGCTCAGGGCAAAAGCGCCGTGGCGTATTTGACGATTGCGAAACGCAATATTTAAGAGCTTAAATCTGCTCGCACCCAGACCGCGGCAATAGAAAGGGCCGCGATGCCGTTTGCTGTACCGGCACGGCAAGGTATTCAGGCCGCAGCAAGGACGCCCATGCGGCCGCGCTCGCGCGCACTTCGAGTAAAAGTACAGTAAATAAAATGTAGGTTGTTACATGGCTTGAGGCAAACCGCCACCGCCACCATCAACTACCGGCGGCTGTCTGTTTCGACTTTGCTAACTATATGTATAGACGCGATACTAAATATCAGAAAATTGAACTGCGCGAAAATGAATTCTATAACCTGTTCGTGCGACTGCCGGCGCGCACTGTGCTGCGACCAATCTCCCAAGCTATTAGTCGGTTAGTGACGGACTATCCGTTGATGATCGGCCCATCCGGACCGGCGGGTGGTCCCGTGCCTGGCGCGCACATACACTTAAATCCGAAGCCATATTATTAGAACCATTAACCATTTTATTACATGTAAGGAGAAAGTGGTGCAAATTTGAAACCGAAGATAGACATTGTGAGATTTTAAATGTTGTAAATCGCACCACTTCGAAATAAGACATAAAAAATCATTTCAAATAAATACCGAGTTAACCCAATTATTTTAATTCACTGTTAGTTGTTTACGTTCATCTCATATTATACATTTTCCGTATTTCGTTCTCCTTCATATACAGGCATTTATATTTCGACAATTGAAAATTAATATTATCTGACATCTGTTCGGTTTCGTCTCACTCATACTTCCACACTTCCATACTTTTCCTTTTGATATGAATTACACAAAAATACTTATCAATAGGAGGATGCGCAGTTTCGTTGGCTCTTTCATATGCTCTGGGGCTCGCAGACTTCAAAAACGGTTTGGATCCCAAATTCTCAGTGATTATGCCGGCTGGCCACGCACGGCTTGAGGCGTCCGACACGAGTCTCGGCCGCCTATTCCTCTGGCTTGTAGATTGCGTCACGGTGTCCTACGGACCGATCTGCCCGACGTCCCCAGAGCGAAAGAGGCCGATTTTCGGTGTACGATTCGCAGCTGCCCATACAATTTGGTGACGTATGCGCGTCGACGGCAGGGATGCTTACGCACTTAATACAGTAAATCGATTATCGACAGCGCCGTAATCTCTACATCGATTCTCGATATTCGAATTCTAGAAAACATCTTACAACATCCTTAGAGGATGTTAATGGATGGGTGATTAACAACACTTTTTTTTCTTGAACTTAATAGTTTAATAGCACCGAAACCCAGAGCGTCGTTTTCGCGTGCACGTCTCTTCCGCCATCTTTTTCCATCTAATCTTTCGGGCAGCGCCTCGACGGCCCTCGGCGCACTTATCTAGCGCTCGCAGGTCTAGCAACTTACGGTGTAAAAAACATTACAATGAACAGAGGATCTGATATAGGTTGCTGCGCGGTTGCTTTCGGTCGGCAACCAAAAAGCAACGGTTACTTTTCCCAAAAAAAACTCTAAACGAACCGAAATAGCAACCGTTACTGTATGTCGAATGGGTTGCCTTTTCGTTCATATTGCAGACTTATTATCGGACGTTTAATTCACGCTTGATCTTAAATAAGCCCAGCAAGCCAGCACAAAAAATTTAGGTCCAGTGATGCTTCATGGGTAGCTTTCCCTTGGATAACCGGGGAGCTACTACGAAAATGTTTTTAGGTCTAGCTCCTTTTTTGGTTGTTTTGGGATTTCCAGTAATTTTTCGGTCACTTTTCGTGGAAAGGCAACCAGGTGTTAATTTGTCGATCCTGATGACTGTCTGTTTCCGTATAAAGGCGCTAATGGATTGGCGATTGCACACAAAAAAGCTATCCAATACGCCGGTAAAACTTTTAACCTATTTGAGAGCAAACAAAAAAGAAACTAGTCACCGGTGACTTTTATACCATAGCCTCGGTAACGAGTGGCCATTCGTTTGGGAGGCAGAGGGCCGTACCGTTTATCAAACATCGAGCTACTTCTGGGTGGAAATGTGTTCTTATATGGGTCTCGGGAAGGATAAAACCTATTCCGAACCCGTTTTGATACCAGCGGATAACGATTTCCCCACTGGAATGCCAGAAGATAGGAAACTGTTGACAGAACGACTGTAGTTATGATTCGGGTGGTAAAATTGATCCGTTTTGCAGAGTTATTGCTGCAGATTCCTCGGATAGATCATAATAATTCGGTTTACTTCACCGAGCGATGAAGAGTATATACATGCTCGTCGGTATTGGAGGATCATTAAAATTCTGTTGCCCTCGTTCCAGCATTGCTGTAATAAGACCACGGCTCCGCTTCCCCAATATTGATCGGGGAAGCGGATCCTGTTGCATTGTTTTGAGGGAAATTATGAATTTCTGGACGGCCAAAAACCACCCGTAAGGATTCGCCCAGAGGTGATAGAAGACGAGATATAGCTCTTGCCGGATTGAGTATTGAGATTGCTCAATCCTCAATCCTCAATCCGGCAAGAACTATTTCTCGTCTTCTATCATCTCCGGGCGCATCCTTAGGGGTGGTGTTTGGCCATCTAGAAATGCATCATTTCCCTCAAAACAACGCAACACGATCGGGCCACAGTGCAATTGTTTATGCATTGAGAGTGTCATCTCATCGGTGGAGCATCGCAAGACCTTACTCTGGTCTTGTTCTCCTTGGAATTTCTATGAGGGGAAAACTCCTGGGTCGGGTACAGGTTCCGCAATCAGGAACAATCAGTGGCGCGCGTTGCTGAGGGTAAGTGCATCCCTCAGGCAGAGAGGAAGACTATAACGTAGCAATCGGATGATCGATCGCCGAAAATCGCACAGAGAGTGTGCGATCGAAGGGCGTTACGGAATTACCATGCGATTTTGCACCTTTCAGATAGTCTATCAACACCAGATGATGATCGGACTCGAGAAAATATATATATATATATATATATTTTTAGCGAGGATTCTAATTGGGAATTATAATGCGACGACGCTTTTCGCTCGACATGGGGGTTCATCGAACGTTCTTCCCACGATCAATATGAAGCGGCGGATAATATCAGAAGTACTCCCGTTGTCGACCCACACGTTGGGCTACACCCGGCGCAAGATTTGTAAACGGATAATCACAGAACGGATGGAGATATGAAATACATGAGCCTACGACACCCGTCGGATAAATTGTTTCCAGCTTTAGACGTTTCTATGATTTTATTAATGATTGGTTGATTGGTTCGGTGGGAAAAAAAATTGCCCGTTCTTGACGGTAATTGGTAACGGTAACTATAACTGAAAGTATAGTTCATTGTATATAATACAGTTAAACGTATTATTTCACTCGGTGGGAAAATAGCGGTTTTTTCGCACGCTTCGCGTGCGAAAACCTCCATTTTCACACCTTGTGAAATAAAATTTTGTTCGATACTCGTGCGAAAAACGTTTTCTGAACTCGTGTGATTGCAACACTCGCCTTCGGCTCGTGCACCAAAAAAGTCACACTCGTCAGAAAATGTTTTTCGCACTCGTATCGAAATGTACTATTATAACTACAGACGAAAGCATCCATTTCAACAAACGTTTTGAAATATAGAAATAAAATACATTTTTAAATATACAGTCGGCTTTTTTAAGGTAAAAAAAAATTGTGCACAAAAGTGAAATTTTTTTGTCATCTATTACAAATAGGACCGATATTGTTAGATTATCTGTTTGTCCAAACTAGTTTTTATTCAGAGAAAAATATCGCCCGACATGAAACGCTGATGATTAAGGGCTAACTAGTAATAAAAAAAATGAAGCTTGCAAATACAAAAGAAAGGCACTGCATCGCGCCAACTGCGATCGTGACTTAATTGCAATTCTAACAGATATTGATATTAATAATATATCGCGCACCAATATGGTTTAATTGCAATACAAATATTATTGTATGCATTTATTACATTGGACATGGTAAACTCGAGTAGGCGGAAATGCGGTGTTCCGTCTATTTCGCATTTTATTTACTAAAAGATCCCGCAAGTATTCCGCGTCTTGCCCTGCCTCAGGATTGTCCGATGCCTCTGCTACATTTGCGTTGTCACGAGACGCGACGTGCACAGCGAATCTTGATAAACCAGTCTTCCCGTGAAGTAACCCGGGCTACGACCAAGACCTAGGGAAGCGAGATGGAAAATACCGGCTGCCAAGAATCCCGGATCTTATAGCAGTGCACACATACTGCATAGAAACGACGGCATAGATGTCGGGCGCGAGCGAATGTGCAAACGAGCGAACGAACGAGCGAGCCCTCGGTCGTACTGCCATAGCGCCGGCTTGTCGCTGCATCTCTTATGCATTGCATCCATCTGCTTCAAAATAAACATTAATACGCGTTTAAGGAGGATCGACTGTTTCTTTGGGGTAAAAAATGTGATTGAAAAAATATCCATCACAGCTGTCTCGAATCGCATGCAATATTAGCAAAATGAATTCTGCATGCCAGTATTGGGGTATATTTTCAAAAATGAGTCGTGTATCGAGGATTACGAGAAATATGTAGTCAAGTTTAAGAATTTTAACGACTTCGGAATCGACATCTCGTACCACTTGCCAACACTACGAAACGGAAAACGAAATCGCAAGTCATTTTCCAAAACTAATATTAACAATTTATTAATAATATTTGAAACATAAAATGATTGATAGATTGACAATTTTATGTCGTAGATTCGAGGTGTGGTAAAACACTTAGACTTGGGCGTGTATTAAAATGGACTGAAGTGGCGTTATGTTTGGTTCTCTGAACGCATCAGCTTTCGACCGGAAATTTTGTCAAACCTGGCACTCATAATTCGGTCAATTGATAGACCACGATGACAAAATACACTTTGCATCAATAAATCATTGATTTTACAAGGTAAAGTTCGAATTTCTCATTTTTTTACATAATCTTTGATGCTTCATCTACTCGAAGCTCGTTTTTCAAATCTCTAAGTTGGCTTAATAAGTACGAAATTAGTGATCTTTATCCCGGACTGACACTAATTTAAAAATATAGGACGATACGGTCCAAATAGTTAACTTCTAAATTGTATAAATAAACTATATGCAAAAATTGCTCAGTCTTCGGGAATAGATGCGTAGAGTGCTCATATAGAACATGTTTAAAAAATTGAGGCCTTAAGTTAATCCTTCAAGTACCGGGGACCATGCCCTCTTTTAAGCACAAAACGTTACGTATGTTCGGAATAAAATTTTTTCTGCAATATCAAAAAAACAACACTTCAAGGTATGTCTATGCATTTTTACAGATTTTTTTCTTCCTCGTAGAGGAAGCTTTGTTTTGGTAAAAAAAAAAAATTCGAGATTTTAATGAAAACATGTTCAGAATGTTCTAAAACGTCGAAAAATCACATTTAGAAAAAATGTCCGGATGTGTGTGTGTGCGCGTGCGTGCGTGCGTGCGTGCGTGCGTGCGTGCGTGCGTGCGTGCGTGCGTGCGTGCGTGCGTGCGTGCGTGCGTGCGTGCGTGCGTGCGTGCGTGCGTGCGTGCGTGCGTGCGTGCGTGCGTGCGTGCGTGCGTGCGTGCGTGCGTGCGTGCGTGCGTGCGTGCGTGCGTGCGTGCGTGCGTGCGTGCGTGCGTGCGTGCGTGCGTGCGTGCGTGCGTGTGTGTGTGTGTGTGAAATGGACGTGCAAAATTCAAATCGCTATAACTCGAGAACGCCTTGACCGATCAAGCTGAAATTTGGCACACATCATGTATGATCAGTAGTCAATGTTTGGTCAAAATTTCATCCAAAAATGTTCAGGTGTTTTTTTGTACGCCATTTTTTATTTCTTCAAAAATGTCTGTTCGCGCTCCAGCGCTCGCAATTTTTTAGCTATCGGGCTAAAAACGCGTACATAGATGGAATATGATAACCCGAGGATCCCATTAAAATTTCAAGAGAATCGGTCGAACCGTTTAAATTTTATGTCGTTTGAATTTTTCGAATTTCATGATTTTTTTTTTTTTTTTTTTAGACGCATTTTTCCGTATCAAATATTCATCTGCAAATAAAATAAGTGTCAGATTCGTGATCAGCGCGGAAAAATACATGGAATCACAGTCCCGGAGCGACAACTAATAAAAAAGTTTACCAGGCATTTTTATAGCCAAAATTGTAAAAATGAATGATTTTAGGTATTTTTAAACAACGATTTCAGGTGCCTATCGTGATCTACAGCAAGACATACACAAGACGATGGATATGACGGGATTAAAAAGCTAGATAAAGAGGTATCACTAGGAATTCTGGAATAAAAATAGAAAGGACAAAAAAAAAATTCAGGAGCGCATACTTCCATGTATTTTTTTGCGCCAAACGCATATTCGACAAAGTGAAACGTGACGATGTTATATTTTTTTACGCATTGAACCGGAATCGGTCAGCCGTTTTGCATAAAAGTCTAAGACGTTGACGTTCATAAAAGTTGAAAATTGAAATTCGCGAAGCTTCCTCTATGAGGAAGCCAAAAATACAGACAATGCTTCCTCATAGAAGAAGCTTCGCGAATTTCAATTTTCAACTTTTATGAAGAAACGATATGAACATTTTTATTTTCAGCTTTTATGAGGAAGCTTTTTGAAAATTTCAATTTTTAACTTTTTCATATTTTCATCCTATTGGAAAGTGTAACAAAATTCTCACCTGATCTCACTTTTTTAGCATATTAATTTGTCATTCGAAGGTTTTGTCTTGCCAAATTCTAGGTCCTCGTTGAACAAGGATCCGGTACGTGAAGGGTTAAGTTATTCCGATTTCACAACAGTATTAATTTTTTTCCCGATATATATTTTCGGTCTGACATATATATATATATTTTATAGCCACTATCGGAAAAAAATACGAAAAAATTGAAAATGTTAGGGAATTTTGAATTGCATCAGGGATATCGCGAAAACGTCGAGGAATTGGATATTTGGCAGGGAAAATTTGTAAATCCAAGTCTTGATTTTTTTGGATCGCCAACTCAAAGTTTGGCTGCCGGACTATCCGAAAGATGACAAGTCTCGTGAGTTCTCGTAAGAAGAAGAGTTGATGTTACGAGAACCGCCCAAAGCTGGTTTTTTGGCTGGTTCGCCGACCTTCGAGAACTCTCGGAACTCAGTGAAGCGAAGGCTTGTATAACCCTCGATAGCTTCCAATAACGCTACGTTTCTACATAAGCAGTTTTTTGGTCCATCGGAATTATCGCGGAAGATTCTTTACATATCGGCTTAGTCGGGTCATGATTAATATTTCCTGTTTCGAGTGCAAGAGACGCGCGCTCATAAATGACCGCGAGCCTGGCCATGAATGCATAGTCTTTTTATTATTGCCATTAAAGTTGGTCGTATATATGCGCGCTCCTCGCGTAAAACGTGCGCGGTTCACCGTCGAGCCGGAATATACACTATAGTTGGTCCATCGAAAGATAGTGAGATTCCGAGAAGAGCTCGACCAACGTGGGCTCTGATATATCCGCGACTTTACGGTTGGATATATTATATTCTTTGCAAAGTTTCCCGAGAGAGCAACGAAGCTCTCGACGACGAGGTAAAGCTGTAAAACGAACAGGGGTACTTTCCCGACGAGACGAAACGACCGAGACGAGTTCTGGTCTCTTGTTTATTTCCTTTTATTTTTTTTTAAATCTGTTTATAACTTTATTAAGGCATATCGAATTATTGTACTTGAAAAAATTGTCCAATTATTCTTGTAGAGAACATGTATAAGCGAAGATACTTTAACAAGTTTCATGAGTTTTCAAACATCCATGACGCCAGTCGTGACGGAAGAGCAAGTCTGAAAAAAATGCCTATATTTTTTTTTATCGTGATATCGAGGACGTTCAACGTGTTGAATTTTTCTCTTCATTCCTATTATATTCCCGATATTTTTGCAATGAATCGGTATTACATTAACGGTATTACATTATTATTACATTAGCTTCGTTGCCGATATCACAATATGTAGTTCGGTATTTTAAGTTGTGTTCATTAATTGATTTCTTTTGTTCATTAAATAACTCGACTTCCGTAATGAGGTTTTGCAGTCTGAAAATTAATAGCAGAGGTACGCGAGCTCATGTACGTAGAAACGTCAGCGTTGCCGCCCGGTGCAGCTTTGGTACAGAGCCGCAAGCGGGCTCGAGTTTCGTTGGGCGATTGGTTAATCCCGCCGAGCAGCAACGTACCTAGGCTGAAAGTTTATCCTGCTCACCTGCTGACTATATACATGTGTGCAGGGATTGCGTTAGCCAGAATATTGTATAATTTAATAATATTCGGGTCATTCGCGAATGGAAACGTATAAAATTTCAAACGACGCTGGTTTGAATACACCACGCACGAAACAAATTGCGACGATCTTCGTAACGATTTAGCCTGTCGAGTTGGAAGGGGGGTAGGAATCAAGAGACGCGGTACACTGAAAAAAACTTACATAGTAAATAGTTCCCAGGGGGGACGTCTACATTTTACAGTTACGACAATGACCAAAAATTATAGTTGTAACTATAATTATAATTTAATCAATTGAGTATATACTATCACAAACTATCTATATAGACGTCCCTCCTGGGAACTATTCCCTATAGTAGGAAATACCATCCTTTTTCTCAGTGTAGCTTCTCGACAAGTACTTTAACAAATGTAAAAAACTACGTTTTTTAAGCGAGTTTATAAGCGCGACGCTACCAAGTACACCCAGGAAAATAATTTATTTGACGGCCACCGTTTATTTGATGTAAATAAAATATTCATTTGATTTAAATAAATATTTATTTCATTTACGTAACTATTTACTCAATTTAAATAAATATTTATTTAAATCAAATAAATATTTTACTTAAGGGAATACGTCACACAACGACTTTTCTATTTTCTAAACTCACAAGTGTTATAAAGCAATGAATAAGGTTTTTTAAAAGAATTTCTAATAATTTTTTCCCGACATGGATTCCGAGATACACGAGCTTAAAATTGTGCCAATTAGCATGAGCTGCATATTGCGCCGCGTGAAAAGCAACATTCTTTTTTTTTAATATATATTTCCAGACTACTGTATTAGAATTTTTTTCGAAAATAACATTATAACATTATTACGGACGCGTTAAAAAATAAAATCGAAGCGTGCCCATAGATTTTTGAAGATATTACGAGTTAAAGGAGCTTTGAACCTGCATATGAATAAATACCTAGGCCTCAAACATTGCTAGCAATATTCCCCCCATCACCCCCCACCATTAAGAATGGCCGATCTGTGACGTATTCCCTTAAACAAAATAAACGGTGGCCGTCAAATAAATTATATTTTTGGGTGTAGTTTTACTCCTGTGAGATATCCCCGACGATATAATTTACGATAAATTAATTGAATTTCAATTTCATTTCAGTCCAAAAGTAAATTTGGTTGGAGAAACACCATGTATCCAAATCGAATAGTTTAAGCAAACGTGCGAATCAAAAGCCAAAAATACTTATTTTTTTGTATAGTCCATTTATTGTTAAGCGCACTAAAACGTCTTATTGATAATTGAAACATCGCGAATTCGCGATCGATGTCATGCAGTTTTTTTCTTCATAGTTTTTTTTGTTGGGGAAACGTCTCTTCCGATTGGAAAAGTTCATTTTGCTTCCTCATGGAGGAAGCTTTGTTTTCGTGAAAAAAAATTTTTTCGAGATTTTAGTGTCAGAGTACTTAAAATAGTCTGAAACGTCGAGAAATGTGATTTTTAGCTGGCGTCCGGACGTGTGTGTGTGTGTGTGTGTGTGTGTGTGTGTGTGTGTGTCTGTGTGTCTGTGTGTCTGTGTGTCTGTGTGTCTGTGTGTCTGTGTGTCTGTGTGTCTGTGTGTCTGTGTGTCTGTGTGTCTGTGTGTCTGTGTGTCTGTGTGTCTGTGTGTCTGTGTGTCTGTGTGTCTGTGTGTCTGTGTGTCTGTGTGTCTGTGTGTCTGTGTGTCTGTGTGTCTGTGTGTCTGTGTGCGTGTGCGTGTGCGTGTGCGTGTGCGTGTGCGTGTGCGTGTGCGTGTCAGACGTGCGTCGTTTAAAACGACTATAACTTGGAAACGGTTCGAGATAGCCAGTTGAAATTTGGTACACTAGTAGAGTGGTCACGTCTCTTCCCCCGGTGCAATTTTCATGATGATTGAGGCCTGTTTCGAGATTTTATGCGATTTTGAAATTTTTGAAAAAAGGTCGTGGTAGCTCTAACTTGCGTAAATTTTGAACAATCGTCCTGAAATTGCACATAAATATAATAATATGACCAAAGAACTTTGGTATTGAATTTGGCCGAAATCCATCGAAGGGGTAAGATTTTATGGGATTTTGAGTTTTTCTGAGTTTTTTGAAAAATTATTAAAAACCGTCTAATTCGAGTAAACATGGAGGTATCGATCGGAAATTTGACATGGGAATGGATTAACACTGTACAATGTTTGGTATTAAATTTGGCGAACATGGATCGAAACGTTAAAATGTTATGGGATTTTTAAATTTTTGAATTTTTTTGAAAAATTGTATTTTTTGTCCGACACGAGTTTATATATCAAGTGTCGCCTCAGGAGTAAAATAATTTGGTGACTTGTCATCGGTGGGGGAAAAATATATTGGACGTGGCCACAAAACAGTGAATATTGGATAATTGACTTAATAATTTCAAAAAAAAATCTTTTTCCAAAACTCTGTATTTTCGTTAATTAAGAAATAGGTGCACGGATCTAACAAAGCGAATACATCGGTGTATTTTTTCGCGCTGAACCTGAATCGGCCAGACGTTTTGCATATAAGGCAAACACGACGTTGACGTTAAAACAAGTTGAAAATTAAATTTTTCATATCGCTTCCTCATAAAAGTTGAAAATTGAAATTTTCATGTGGCTTCCTCATAAAAGGTGAAAATTGAAATTTTCATATGGCTTCCTCATAAAAGTTGAAAATTGAAATTTTCATATGGCTTCCTCATATAAGTTGCAAATTGAAATTTTCATGTGGCTTTCTCATAAAAGCTGCAAATTGAAATTTTCATATGGCGTTCTCATAATGTTCCTTTATTTGCGAAGCTTCCTCTATGAGGAAGCCAACAATACAGAAAATGCTTCCTCATAGAAGAAGGAACATTATGAGAACGCCATATGAAAATTTCAATTTGCAACTTATATGAGGAAGCCATATGAAAATTGAAATTTTCAACTTTTATGAGGAAGCCATATGAAAATTTCAATTTTCACCTTTTATGAGGAAGCCATATGAAAATTTCAATTTTCAACTTTTATGAGGAAGCGATATGAAAAATTTTATTTTCAACTTGTTTTTTTTTTATCGGAAGTGACGTCATCTAGGGGAAACGTCGCTTTCGGTTCGAAATTCGAATGTTTCTGTCCGCACGCTTTACAAGGAAAAAAATCTTTGCGGCTTATCTTTATTCGCACGATTGATTAAACTTCGATAAAAGCTAAATTCGGTTCAAAACAGTATCGGCGCGCCATCTGTAATTTATAAGATTTGGGTACATGGCGTTCCACAAACCTAGCTACTTTTTGGCTAAAATGAACGTGGCACAATATCTCACCTTGCTTGATATTACCGAAACTAAGCGACGAATCAGTTGAAATGATTTTTCGCTGAAAAAGGTATCAAATAAATAACCTGTTTCGCGATCAACGTTATCGCCGCGCTAGTGTTACATTAATATAGCGTTAACGAAATATGTCATCGGGTTCGCACTCCAGTTGGATCGCGTGACTCTATTAGCGTCACTTGTAAGTGACAATAGATACTTCCTTAATAATATCCGCCCCGGCAACAAATGCGTTCTCATTTCGCTCGGTCGTAACGGTATGTTGAATAGCGAGATTTCGATCCGTCGATACGATGACCGGGAACCCCGCCGACAATGATGTTACATAACCGGTTGCAATTTTACCGAGAATACTTATATGCTCGCCGCTTTTTCCATACGTTAACCGATCGTAAAAATCGAATACCTGTCACGAGAGGGGATGACGTTAATTATGTGCATCAGATAATTGAGCTAATACCGAGTATACCATGTGAGATACTTAGGGATAGCTGTCATCATTCGACCACTCAATGACAAATGTCTGCAATTGTGCACTGAGAGAATGAAGGGGGATGAAGCGTTTGAGCCAACCGAATATGGTTGGCTCAATGACGATTTAGGTGGCTCAACCACCGAGAGGTTGAGTTAATGACATAAGCTTGACTCAACCTCTCGGTGAGGTTAAATACGGCGAAACTCATGGTGAACTTGAACCAATCGACCTCATTGAGGTTGAGTCAACCTCAATTTGAATCAGTCAACCTCACTGTGGTTGGCGCAGCCTCGATGAGATCTGTTGATTCAAGTTCACCATGAGTTTCGCCGTATTCAACTTCACCGAGAGGTTGAGCCAACGTTATGTTGTTACCTCAATCTGTCGGTGGTTGAGCCACGTAAATCGTCATTGAGCCAATCATATTGGTTTGGGTCAACCTCTCACGTCTGTTCGCTACATCACCGATTTTTCTCTCAGTGTGCAAAAACAATTGCTGTCCACATTAGAAGAGAGGTCCATATCAAGATAAAGAGAGAGAGAGAGAGAGATCGCATTGCTGAGAAACAAAGATCGTTTATCCCTGCAAGTGGTTTCAACCGCGCAGTCGATTGCTTACTTTTATCAACACCAATCTATAAAAGGGAATGGAAATTAATTTGGGCAGGCATTGGAGAACATAAAAGATCAATATAGATTCAAAGTGAATTTTACACGAGTTAAAATAATGACTTTGTTATAATAACTGATACTGAACATCCCATGTCCGAGGATCAGAATTGCACCTTTGAATATGAATTGTAGAACCGTATGCTTAGTTTTCAAAGTCGTCGTGAACAGCGATTTTATTTAATGCCATTGAAACGGCTGGACTGAATAATCTTTTGTGACATAGTTAAAGCGTTTGGTAGACTTTTACGAGTATTCGATGATGAAACACGACTTCTCGACTATCATAATCCGCAGTGCAGATTCTCCGTAGAGCGTTTAGTACTGCGCCAAAGGAATGAAACAAGTGCAATGGGATCGGCATCTCCTGTACCCGTCTTTTCCTCCACGCTCGTCCGATTTCACTTCACTTGCGCCGTAACTCTGTCAAAGCAATTTTACTTACCTATTGATCTGTTCGTGCTTCGAATCGCTTCGGTCTTCGTAGCGAATCTTTATGGCTATCGTCGATGGAATAATTTATTTGACAATTAACTGAAAGTTTGCCATCACGATCTCGAGAGCCCATCGAACGCCACGGAAACTTGAATCAACATCATCGCTGTTGATAACAATCGGGCGTAGACAGTGCGGTTAATAAAAAAATCGAACGTAATTACACATCGTACAATTCTGTATTATATGAATATATTTCATAATTAAAGATTACACCATTATCCAATAGCGAATGAATCTTCGTTGATGGTAAAATTTCGCAAGCAACGATGAGATCGAATAAATCGGAGGTCGAGGTGCTCGCGTTTCTGCGCCAACAGCATTCTCTCTCATCCCATACAACTTTCGAAATCTCTCGGATAGTCGTGATACTGTTGCGCATTATTATGAAAAAAAAGTAAATGTTCAGACGTTAACGTTTCGGACTTTTCAATTATATGCGAGCAAGCCGCGATACGAAAGTTCCTCGCTGGCCTGGAGCTAGACTGTTCGTAACAGGGCGAAACAATTCTGCTATCTATAGTTCGAAATGAGAACGCAATTTTGAACTATTGTAATATTCTGACAATTTTTTTTTCTTTGTCACAATTCCGCGAGACGACAAAAGATCAAAACGACAGTACACAGAGAACAAAAATCAATTGAGCCAAGAAAATGTGCGCTTACGGGTGGCGAAAGAAATGTTTGTTTGATCGAAAGGACACCTCATTGATCGAACTAATAACAGGCCGTCGAATCAAATGTTTCTTTACTTACCACGACAATTATTTCGTTCGATCAACCAAAAATTTATTTCGCCACCCGTAAGCGCTCATTTTGTTGACGCAATTGATTTTTTTCTCACCGTGTATTGTGGCAAAGAAATACATATTAACATCCTAGTTGGCGGTATCGTAATTATTCCGGTTGTCTATCGTAACCAATTTATCAGTCTTCTCAACTGCTCTTTTCTCCTGTACTCGCAGTACCACGGTTGATAATCAAGTCTTTCACTTACTCTTGGCGACCCTGTGATTTACGAACCCATACATCAACCGGTTTTCGTGGTTACCAAGTGCCATAATTTAAATCGCCCGCTCTTTGGTCCTTACTCTCCACGCAGGCGCAGACGTAGCAACGAACTATCCTAGAAAGGACAGGCAGACCGCGATTGGCTGGATGGGGTGCTATAGTGGAAAAAAAAAAAAAAATTATGGGAACGCCGCCGGTAACTACTTAAATTATGGGCACCGTCTGTGTTACATAAGAGAGTATAAACGTGAGAATGAAGAAAAATCGAAACGCTCGATGCAACGATTGATTGCGATTGCGAAACTATTTTCCGGCGCTGGGACGCATCTCGACGTTTTTTTTTCACCTTTTCCACTGTACTGTAATACTGTAGCACTCGGGACGGTAAACCATTGAAACGGACGCGGTATGACTACATCACTTACAATTAGTTGCTGTAAGAGATTGGACGTTGATGTAGCCGCTCAGGGTGAACGAGAGGATGCTGCGTACAAGCTCGTCGATGCCTTATGGGGCAAGAAATGGTAAATCATCGAACCTGTGCACCACTCTTTCGTACAGTGGTACACATGTATATTGGCACTGTCTACGACACGCTGCCCACAAGTGGGGTACAGATGAGGCATTATACGGCATAGGTGGCAGTATAGTTGGCCCGGTTGAGGGGAGCCGGATCGGCTACCTATACCTTAATTAATACGTGCTCTCGGTACCGCGAGCGTCGAGGAGGTATCGCGAAACCTCGGGAAGATACCATGTACCGGCAATCACGTACGTGTTTATGAGACTCCCTATAAATCTCGTAACAACTTAACTAGCTCATCCAGCGAGCGATACGTAGGCACTGGTACGTGCACAGTTTTGAAAGATGCGCGGATATCGTAAAGGGGCTAGACAGAGAGAGGGGAATAATCTTCCGGAGGCTTCGGCGTTACAGTCTGGACCAGTGATTAGCCAGATGTAAATTATTATTCCTGGGGTAAACAATAGTGCACCCAGAAAAATAATTTATTTGACGGTCACCATTTGTTTGGTTTAAATAAATATTTATTTGATTTAAATAAATATTTTACTTGAACCAAATAAACGGTCGCCGTAAAGTAAATATTGTAATTAAACCAAGTAAACTGTGGCCGTCAAATAATTTTTTTTCTGGGTTTTTTTCTTCAAACGAAACTGTAAGAGCGGGTGGTCGCTGGGGAGGTAATGGTAAGATATTGAAATGCGACGAAATTAGAGGAGAAGTTTGCAAGATGGAACCAAGGTATCTAAGGGTACAGTCGGTAATGCAGAACACGAAAGTTAAAACACTCACTTATCGGCACGGATCTTCCTTTTTTTTATCCATTCGATGGATTTTGCGGTCAACGTGCCACACTACGGCCAATAGCTCTTCAGTTGCCGATGGCTGTGCCAATTACCGTTGTGTGTAGAGTAGAATCAACTGCGCGCCGTATTTGCTCGTAATAAGAGAGTAAGAGTGATTGCGGCCAAGCAGAAGCGGAATCTACCTGGATCGTCGTCCTCGTCGGCACTCTCTCGCGTCCTACATAAACCATTATAGCGTTATCTAATACAAACTATAACGAAAGAGATTCAGAAAGAGTACACCGTGTGTGTATATATATATATATATATATATATATATATATATATATTCAATAGTATGTTGTACTATTGACTAGAACGGGATCCCGCCGAGTCGGTGAAACGAGCGTTCCAGCATCAAAGAGTATGACGAGCTTGCTAACGACGAGCTTGCTATTCGCGGTATGCGTAGTACTCGAGTAGACCAAACGGTCGATTCTCCTCAGCAGATCGTTTCGCGAATTCCCGGGACAAAGTTTTCCCTCTCGCGGTCACAGCGATCATAAAGCTTCTAGGAGAAAAGTTATTTTAATGCAAAGTGCAGGTATGCAGGAAGCCATTCTATACAGGAAATTGTGTATTGTACCTGGGTAGAGAAATCGTCGAGGCTTTATGGTTTTCCATTCTATTTCGCAGTAAGCTATTTTGTAATGTCTTCATTATAGATCGCCGTTGTTTACAAGTGTATCCCATCGTAACGTTACAATACACATACGCTTTTACGCTTTATAACACTGTAACTCGCTAATTAATCGTACCTCGTGAGAAATATATTTGGCAAGCTTCCTGCATTCCATACCAGGCAATTTGATGATTCTTCGAACGTTTATATCGCGGCGATCAATGGAGTCATAAGAAATAGATGCAGTATTAAAAAAAAAATTATATCGTCAGACGTTTCAGAATAATAATCTAGTGTAATTAAAAATACACTGAGAAAAAATGACACAGTAAAAGCTACAATACTGACTTTTTACCATAAATAATAGTTCCCAAGGGAAACGTCTACATTTTATAGTTACGACGATGACAAAAAATCACGGTTGCAACCATAATTATAATTTAACCAATTAAATATATACGATGAGAAACTATCTATATAGACGTTCCCTCTGGGAACTATTGGTATAGTAGGAACGATCCTTTTTCTAAATGTAGAATTTCTAGAATAATTCGATTGTAGAAACACACCGAAAAAAAATTCCTTTGATTGACATGCTTAGGTAGTTCGCTTATCAGATCGCTGTGCGGACGGACATTAATCTAAGTAAAATCATTTTATTTACATCGGAGAAATACTTTTGCCAGTGATTTCTTTCGACTTTAAAAAAATAAGGTACACGACGAGTCGTAGGATTAGACCAGCAGCGATTAATGGAGTCACAAGAAACTGATGCAGTATTTAAAAAAATTATATCGTTAGAAGTTTCAGAATAATAATCTAGTGTAATTAAAAATATAATTTATAGAATAATTCGATTGTAGAATCACTCAGAAAAAATTCCTTTGCTTGACATGCTTAGCCAGTTCGCTTATCAGGCCGCTGTGCGGACGGACATTAATTTAAGTAAAAAATCATTTTATTAGCATCGGAGAAATACTTTTGCCAGTGATTTATTTCGACGTTAAAAAAATAAGGTACACGACGAGTCGTAGGATTAGACCAGCAGCGATTTTCTTTTTCTTCCCCGTTGGCAGTCGGTCCCGGCATAGACCGACGTAATGTCCTCTCTTTGCGTAAAAGTAATCTTCAGTGAATCTTTCCTCCGTGATCCCGCGATATCGAACGTCACGGTATTCCGTGTGCGCACTTGTCCTGCAGACGGGTGAAAGTGCACATTAGAAAATAGCGATGCATTCCTTCGATCCAGCACAATTTGTATCGTAACTGCGTCGCAGCGGGAAACAGTGCCGGCATCGGGTACCGCAATAATTTCGCGATTAACGGTTCGTGGGTCCCCGTCGTGGGATTGGATACCCGTCGAATAATTCCGATCGGAATTAAGTAGTTATACAACGACCGGCGAGAGTGTATTACCGATAATCGATTTGTTCAGCGCTTCCTCGAACGAAAATCGAAAATCGAATTCTATATTTCACGACTCGTAATTCCTCGAACCAATTACGATACATTATTGTTTTATTCGCCTCGTCGTATCTCGCACGACTTGTCCGACGATCACGAATCCATAGTTCTAAGAGTGAGTCGTACGGGGTTTTTATATTTATTTTTTTTCGTGAAAATGATTATCTGCCCACCGGCCGGATGTGGCAACCTGCATCGGCAAGGACAATCAGCGTCTTTCACGAACATTCATTCGCGGAAACATATCTCGTTCATGAAATTACTCACAATCAGCCACCTGTGTGTGGCCGGTCCGGGCTGTGTTCCTTCGTTATTTCTCAACGTATAACCTATTCCACCTCTCATTACTCGGTACACGTTCATTGTTCTCTCGTGCATCAACGGCGAATAATAAATCGATGAGGGACGAGGCAATTTATGAAAATTCATTATACTCTGCATTCATTGAATTCTTGACGCGCTGCGATATGCCAGGTCGACACTTGACTATCTGGACGACAGGAGAAATACTCTCGATCGTGTTCTCGCAAACTAGCTCGAAGCATTGCGATCAAGATCCCTTACGACTTTTTATAAATTTCATATTCATCGTATTTTATTATTACTTTTGGGTTCTTTTATTTAAACCACCATTCCCTCTAAGCGAAAAATAAAATAAATTACGAGTCAGTTTAACGATGTGAATTATGCACATAGAGCATAATTATTTTAATGCGTTTATACACATTGTTAAAAAAAACTTTTTTGTGATGTGCTTCATACTTCGGAAAATAATAAATATTGCATTATTTTGTGTAACCGTGAACGTGCGTAATGAGAAGCTTCAGATTTAGTGAAGAAAAAACGAACGAAGCTGCAAACGAATTGTCACGTTGCTTAGTCATTGGTTGATATCACGCGAAACGCCTCGGTCGATAATAAAGACTGCAATTAATTTTTGCAAGGCTGCTAACTTTGGTCGGCGAAAAAGCAAATGCTTACATGGAGGAGCTGTATTGATATACGCGTCGTGTAAGAATTGGCTTTTAACCGGAAGTCTTTAGGATTCGTTAAAGTAATTTATTACAGTTTTCGTTATCTGCTGATTCTGGGCTCGACGACGAGGAGGGGGTTTCGCATCGCCTCAATTCCTGGCTATCTCGTAGAGGAACCTTCGTAAAAGACCAAAAAATTTGATCAGACGGGCAAATACATAACGAAAAAAAAATAATGATAATGAAAACAAAGGCAGCTGATTTTGATCGGCGAAAAACAAATGCTTACATGGAGCTGTATTGATATACGCGTCGTGTAAGAATTGGCTTTTAACCGGAAGTCCTTAGAATTCGTTAAAGTAATTTATTACAGTTTTCGTTATCTGCTGATTCTGGGCTTGACGACGAGGAGGGGGTTTCGCATCGCCTCAATTCCTGGCTACCTCGTAGAGGAACCTTCATAAAAGATAAAAAAATTGGATCCGACGGGCAAATCCATAAAGAAAAAAAGAAAAAAAATGATGAAAACAGTTTCCTTGGCGAGGACGCGAAAGGCGAGAATTAAAAAAATGCCCGACGATAGTTTCCGCAGACTGGAAAAATCGTGTTCACGCCTCCGGAGTGTCCGAGTGTCCGACGCCGTCAATCTGCGGGAGCGTGAAAAGTGAATTTCGCACGGGGACCTCGGGGGTACGGGCGTTCGTTCTCTCTATGCGCATTCCATAGGCAACTGACCGCGGAGAACTCTCGCTGGCGTAACACCTCCGATCTGAATTTCGTTGCCACGGGGATCTGTCGCAATACCGCGAGACAGCGGCGGACACGGTATCGCGATTGGAGATTATAGCTCCGCTACTGTACAGTACTATCTCGCGCGGAACATCGATGAAAAGTTAAATCGCAAAGGTAACACACTAATAATGTTATGCAGGAGCGAGGGACCGGTGTGTGGCGCGTAAAAAAAAAAGTTTCACTCGATGTCTCGATTAAGAAAGAATATTATAATTGGTATAAAACGCAGTTGATAAATCACCATATCGGGCGCATTAACCCTTCAAAATAAAAATAAAGGTGCAAAGTAATTTGCAAATGGCTTCCTCATTTATTGAACTTTAGCGCATAGTTTCCTGTATGAGAAAGTTCGTTGATCGATTTTAGCTTTCTCGTGGAGGAAGCTATGCGCAGAAGTTTAATAAATAAGGACGTCATGTGCAAATAGCCTTGCACCTTTTTTCGTAACATAAAAAAAACGTCTACACCTCACAAAATCGAAACGTTCAAAATTTACCGCAATATTTATTGTAGAAAATCGTTCACTGAAATTTGCGTAATTCGTCGTTTTGAGGCCATTTTTAATCTATTCTTCACCGCTGATTACAAAACAGTAACTCATTTTTTAGTTGTAGCGTGATATTTAAGTCAGAAACTTGTGTCAGACGAAAAAAAAAATAAGTTTTTGGAAAATGCAAAAAATTCAACATTTTATAAAATTTAAAGATTAATCATCACCAATTGAGCCTTCAAAAAATACAACCTTTCATAAAATCTAATTGCGTCGGCTTCAAACAGGTTAAAAAAATGCTGTATAAAAAAATGTTGGTTATTCGTAATTTGAGCGGGAACGTCTGAGGTATTTTTCGCACTGATCACGAATTTGCTACTTATTTTGCGCCTATCTCAATATTTAAAACGAAAATGTGCGGCTGTTGTGAATTACGAAATTTTAAAAAAATGCAATAGTGAACATGGGACCATAATAATTTCTTTACGTCCAATTTTGAAGTAAAAATCTCAAAAATCATAAGAGCTAGAGAGCAAAAAGGGATTTTTCGAAAAATTAAAAATGTCACACAACCCAAACCCCTCGATCGATTCTTACCAAATTTAATAGCGAAAATTGTTTGATGTTAGTCTCATTCTGTAGAAAGTCTCAGGGCGATGACTCAAAATTTGCGAAAGCTAGAGCGCGAACACACTTTTTTCGAAAACCTCAAAATCTGATAAAATCTGAACGAATGTCTCAATTATTGCGTAAATTGTAGTAAACAGGGGCACATAACTGCTCTGCTTGCGGGCCGAATTTCAACCCGATTGATAAAGCCTGTTTTGAGTTATAGACAATTGAATTTGACAGGTCTGACGCACGCACGCACATCCGGACATAATGTTCTAAATGTGATTTTTCACCATTTTGGAACGTTCTGAACATGTTTACTCGATCAAATATGTTTAACATGTTTATACATATTTAATCTGGAAAAAAAATCCTGATAACAAAGCTTCCTCTATGAGGAAGCAAAAATAAAAAAATTAAAAAGAAAGTACTTGCAGTTATGGTATAACGCGAAATAACTATATCTCACGATGCAAATATGCATTTGAATTTATACCCGAGAAGTCGATAATCTCCGAGTTTCACGAGTGGATCAAGAGTTTAGTGAACTTGACGGGCTTGGAGTAGCCTTTGATCGTACAGTCAATGCCACGACGAGAGATAGAGAGTCGCGCGCTCGACGGAGTACGATACGAGTACGTACGGTTGACCGTAGTGCGCAGACTCGCGCAATGGCAATTAGCATGGCCATCCAGTCTGACACTGGATGTTAAAGAAAAACAATTTTGCGCATAGCATTCTCTATGAGAAAGTACATTGATCAATTTTTACCTTCCTCACGAAGCTATGCGCAAAATTGTAATAAATGTGTTCATGTGCAAATTACTTTGAACCATTTTGCTTCCTCACAACGAAAGTTTTGTTTTCATGACATTTTTTTTTCGAGATTTTCATGTGAACGTCTTCAAAATGTTCGAAAAGTCGAAAAATCACATTTAGAAAAATGTCTGGATGTGCGTGTACGTGTGGAATTAAATCAGCTATAATTCAATAACGGCTTTATCAATCGTGTTGAAATTTGGCCCGCAAATACAGCAGTTAGATGCCTCTGTTCGTTACCATTTACGCGATAATGCTGACATCCGTTCAGATTTTATCAGATTTTGAAATTTTCGAAAAAAGTGTGTTCTCGTCGCGCTCTCGCTTTCGCAAATTTTCATTTATCGGGCTGAAACTTTTTACAGAGGTGGAATAACATCAAATAATTTTCGCTATTCAATTTGGTAAGAATCGGTGAGGATCTCGGTGTTGTGACATTTTTAATTTTTTGAAAAATATCATTGGCACTTTAGCTCTTATCATTTTAGAGATATTTGCCTAAAAAAGTCGACATAAATAAATTATTATGAACCCCTGTCTCATATTCCCTATTCAATCTGGCAAGAATCGATCGAAACGTGTAAATTTTATAAAATTTTGAAACTGAAAAAATGCGTACCTTACAACAGACGTATGTTTCCGTTTCAAATATTGAGGAAGAAGCCAAATAAGTGATAGATTCGTGATCAATGTGAAAATAGTACATTTCGATAAGAGTACGAAAAACTTTTTCTGACGAGTGTGACTTTGCAGCACGAGCCGAAGGCGAGTGTTGCAATCCCACGAGTTCAGAGGACGTTTTTCGCACAAGTGTCCGACAAAATCTTATTTCCCAAGGTGTGAAAATGGGGGTTTTCGCAAAAACCGCAATTTTTTCCGATCGGTAACTTTATAACTTGCAACGATTCGAGGTTATGTAGATTGTTTGTAAAAGTTTATTGTCGCTCGGTATATGAATCTTCCTGAGCGTGGGCTGAAAGCATTATTTCAGAGAAAGAATGCCGCAGCGAACAGAAGAAGGGCCGCAGAAATTGCCAGAGCTGCGGAGAAACGGAAAATCGGAACAGCAGATCCACCGTCACCGACGGTTCAGAGTTTTCAGCTTGTCGACATGAAACTATTATCCCAGAAACTGCGGTGTTCTGTTTGAACAACATTTTATTGTATCTAGTAGTAATACGTAGTCTCTATTCTTAAATTTGTAAGATTTATCATATATATTTTTATTTATTTATTTTTATCTACTCTGCGACTAATTTCATCCAAGATAATTTATCTAATTTGTTCATATGTAACTTATATTATTATTATTACTTAATTTTGTATTTGTTTCAAGGTAGAAGGGAACGTATGTGATAATAAACTAAGTCTTATTGAAATGTTCTATTTTTATAAAACTGTAAAAGGAGTAATCCGTCAATAAATACCAATATCAATATCATCTATCGTTGCTGGGAAAGGTCAGATTTCAATGCTTAATAGAGATTTTTAAATTTAATTATTAGACGCAATACGAAGGAGATTTCGTACTTATTTTTAATTTCCAATTATTTTCCTTCTTTCCTTTCTCACTAATTAATCAATAATAACAAAATGACTATAATTGCTGTGGCAAGTGGCGTCGAGCATTTATAATACTGCGGCCTTAGCTGTTCAAATAACGCGGTATTTACATTGAGCTCGGTGGGGGCGCAGCGTTGCTACATTGCCTGTAGTGACGCGATGGAAGACCTGAACGATGTAAATAATCCAAATTAATTTAATTGTCGGACCGTCGAGCAAATATTGTATTTTCCCAATATTTGCGAAAATATTCAGTTTACATAATGTTAGTTAATGTTAGTCGTCGAGCAAATATTTTCTTTTCCCAATATTTGCGAAAATATTCAGTTTACATAATGTTAGTTAATGTTAGTCGTCGAGCAAATATTTTCTTTTCCCAATATTTTCGAAAATATTCAGTTTATATAATGTTAGTTGATGTTAGTTTTTCATTCACATTGAACAGAAATTGTCTGAGAAAATCAATTTATCGGCGAGTTTCGGACCGGTTGCCTTATCGAACCCATGTTAAATTATTCAATTTTGAGAATAAATTTCAAGAAAACGGATTCGTGAACCCAATTTTGGAAGACGGCGATCGATAAAACTCAACTTTCTCTACGTATTGTAAACATTTTATCTAAATGGAACGACTTTTGGTAAGGATATCCATAAACATAGTCCCTGCGCAACGATTAAAGAAAAAAAAATCGGGTATATTTCAATAAACAATATTCCAAAAATGAGTGATTTTGTATATTATTAAACAACGATTTCTTTGCTTCCCGATGGCATCGTGGAAAAACGCAGGTGTCTACCATGTTTTACGCCGAGAAATATACAAAATGAAGTTATGATATGATATGACGGGGTTAAAAAGTAGATAAAGAGGTATCATTTGGATTTCTTGAGTAAAAATCGCCGGCCTAAAAAAGTCAGGAGCGCATAAATTCATGTATTTTTTCGCGCCGAACCTGAATCGACCAGCCGTTTTGTATAAAAGTCAAACACGACGTTGACGTTAACAAAAGTTGAAAATGAAAATTTTCATATCGCTTCCTCATAAAAATTGAAAATTGAAATTTTTATATCCCTTTCTCACAATATTCCTTTATTTGCGAAGCTTCCTCGAAAATGCTATCCCATAGAACAAGCTTTGCGAATAAAGGAATATTATGAGAATGCGATATGAAAATTTCAATTTCCAACTTTAAAAAATGTATTTTTTCCGTTTCTTTAATTTATTTTACTTATGTTTTTACTAATCTACAGGTAACATCTCCGGTGGATGGCTTTCGAAAGCGCGAAGAATATTTTTTGCGACTGACGAAATTTACCGATGACTTTTGTGTGCGTGTGAAGCACGAATAAAAAAAAATCAAAACCTTATAAAATTCTACCAGCTGGATCGATTTTTGCCAAATTCAATAGGGAACATGGCTCCGTAATGGTTTATTTATGTCGAATTTTTTTGTCAAATATCTCAAATTTTGCGAAAGCTAGATGCAAACACACTTTTTTCGAAAGATCCTAAATTTCATAAAATCTGAATGAATGTTTCACGTATCGCGTAAATTTTAACCTACAGAGGCGCCCAGCTGCTCTACTTGCGTGCCAAATTTCAACCCGATTGATGGAGCCGGTCTTGAGTTATTTTATTTATTACAAGATTACATACACGCGAGACAGATTTTTTTTTTAAAACAATATTACATACCTTGTTGTTCCGTAAGAAATGTATTCCGATTATTTCACATCTAGCGAGATAAGCTCGTTGAGGGGACCCGTGAGTTATTTCGCATTCTCATAAGAGAATGCGAGAATGCGACGGTTGAATTTTACAGGCCTGACATGCACGCACGTACGCACGCATACATCCAGACATTTTTTCTAGATGTGATTTTTCGACGTTTTGGAACATTCTGAACGTGTTTGCCTGAAAACCTCGGAAAGAATTTGTTGTCATTACAACAAAGCTTCCTCTATGACGAAACGAAAGAAAAAAAATGATAAAAAAGATTCTTTTAATGAAATTTTGATAACTAACAAAATGTTTACGAGAATCCGGATAACGGGTGGAGAGCTTTTACTGCTGAAATAATTAACGAGTCCCCTCGACGAGCTTATCTCGCTAGATGTGAAATAATCGGAATATATTTCTTACGGAGCAACAAAGTATGTAATCTTGTTTTCGAAAAAAAATCTATCTCGCGTCTCCCGTTTGAGAGCGTATTTTTATTTCGTGCGTTACGATAAACCGCCCTATCGTCTGCTAATAGCTCGTATCAGTCGCGAATCCTGTTGTTCTGTTGTTCGCAACGCGCATGAGGCTCGCTCGATAGTGCGGGACGCAAAATATCCGCTGGTCGATAACAGGCTAATAACGAGTAATTACAAATTACCGATGAATGCAAACGCTTTGCCCAATTGCCACGAATCGTTGAACGGATTTTCTTCATCCGAGGGATGGAATCTTTTCGCTTCATTGGGAGCGAGCGAGCAGCGAGGTCAGAGGCCGCTCTCAAACGGATACGCGAATTCGAAGACTCTGACGAACAAGCGGTCAGTGTACTTTGAAAAAAATAAATAAAAAATAAATCGCCATCACTTTTATCCGCACGAATTATGTTTTTCTTGATCATCACATTCCGGGACCGCGAACAGTAAGCAGCACACAGGATTCGGGATTCTTCGAAACATTTAACGAAAAGTTCCAAACACTAAAGCTTCTACCCAAAACTGAGCTTTACACTGTGAAAATAAATTGTAAATTTAATGTAGTGGAAATTTTTATTTGCTTACATTACTTACATTAATTGAACATTAATGTACTTTTATTGTAAAATAAAAATACGAGATATCAAAACTGCAAATCTTTTGCCTGAAATTTACAAAAATGTTCATTAAAAAAATACAAATTTTACTGTAAAATTGCAACGCACATGTGTTTGAAATTTCAGAATCAGTTTATAGTAGTAGTATTTATTGCGTGTACACCCTTTCGGGTCTTTACATTTGTTTTGTAAACCTCTTGTTCATACATTTTCATCTTAACATACCATATAATCATGTCAATTGTGTTTCATTTATACCATTTTCCTTCTCTTTTCGCTGTAGTCTCTCAAATTCTTTAATATAATCACATATAATTGCTATAGGTTTGCTTTTTAGACTATGTTCTATTTTGCACTTTATTTCCCAATCCTTGTTGCACGCTAACCATTCATCCATTCTCGCGACTAGTTCGACATTCACAGAATCAGTTTATATAAAAAAAGCTTCCAATACCGTTAATTATATTTAAAACAAAATATTTTTGTTGTTCCAATTCCACCGTATACCCTGTCGGGTTTTTACGGAACCCCATCCCGATTCCCCCCTAGCATTTCCTACCCGCACTCAGCTAAGCTACCTAACTTCCATTGCGTCCGTAGCCGACTTAGCTACACTGTACCGCATTTGCCAGGGACACGGGGAAACTACGGAAAACCCGTGCCGGTACAGACGGCCATATTCTACTGATCCACCGGTATTTTTGCACTTGAGTAAAGTGCAGAAACACCAAAGTCTCAGAAGAAATCGCCTTCCGCTCAACGGTCGATGCGCCAGCCAGCGCACGGCTAAGCGGTCACCCATCCAAGTACTGACCGCGAACGAATCAGCTTGACTTGGGGGACCACCAGAGCCGTGCGCGAACCGCGCATAAACCGCTGTCGGTCAATACCGTTAATTAATTTTCAAAAGAATTTTTTGTACAGTGTACAGCTCTACTTCCTTTCCCTTCATTTAACTTTTATGAATGATTATATGTAAAAAAGAAAAGATAATCAGCTAAATGGCTGGGTGACGAATAACACGTGCATCTGCTCTCGCGTTCGAACCGAAAGTTCAACGGCAGTATTTATTCAAAGGATTAAGTGGACTTATTGATTAATACGTCAACTGCAAGGTACATTGTTATCATATCATCATACCTTTGTTTACATCCAACAGGTTGTGACCAATAAAGGACCGAGAGATACCTTTTGTGCGAGCCAAAACTATGAGAATCGATTTTCTGCTTTCTCCAGACGCCCGTCAACGTGGTTGACACTCTGCGTAGGCACCGAAACATGGGAGCGACTCGGCAGGTGCTTCTATTGAAAATCCTGGGTGCATGACCGATGGCAATATATTTCTGTAATAAAATGGTAATACATTTTCCGACTTTATTTTTATTTTATTCTGTCGGGACAGAAGTTGGAACGGACCGAATGATATGCACAGAATTTGTCAGCCGATGTCTCGCGCTATTTTTGCGAAGATCGCATCCTCTTTGTTCTTTGCATCTCCGGTGTTGATATTTTTCAGATTTACATCCCACTCGCATAGTTTACTTCTTAATATTCCTATGGTAAACTTCCTTAAATTTGGCTGGATATGTAAGACATCCTTGAAACTATAATATGTAACTAGCGGGTTGTTGCGACTCGGGCTTCGTTTTCTGTGGAATTTAGAAACTAGAAATTTAGATTTCCGGAAATTTCCCAAAAATACGTCAATTCCTGTTTGAAAATCTCATTTTTCGAACCAGAAGTAACGTCACACCGGAAGTACGCCACTGCCGGTCGACAAAATAGATTTTATGTCACTCGGTGGGAAAATGGCGGTTTTTGTACTTAAAACAAATAAACGGTGGCCGTCAAATAATTTTTTTTTCTGGCTGCAGAAGTGACGTACTTCCAGTATGACGGAGAATCATCAAACCAGAATGTAAGAAAAAAAAAGCACGCATTTTTTTTTTCTTGAAAAAAATTGCAAGTCAAATATTAGCGATAAAGTTAAGTTACACGCGGCTTAGAACTGAGCATGCTCACAATCACGAATAATCAAAGATTTCGACGGACGCGTATCAATCGATCGACAGCGCATGCGCAGTCGCTAATCAATTGTCTCGAAAAAATATGCCATTCTCCCATAAATTTCATTCCCGATCGGCTCTCCGGTTCGCCGTTACTATACAGGATTTTAAATACACAGCGGAGTGATCGTTGGTCGTTGCGTCAATTAGAAATCGATATGTGTGCATGCGCAACGAGACTTGTTGCCGGGACTCTCGTCTCGGATCCGGCATCGGCGGCACATTATGCTCGCCAACAGTAAAACCACCAGCGGCCGCAGGACCGATTGCGAATACTCGTTTCTTATCTATTCTCGATAGTGCACGGGCACTGCTCGTTCCTCGTGCCTTGCAAGAAAGTTTAGTCGATAAATCACACACACTTTCCCTCTCGCTCGACCACGCATTAAAAAAACATACTATTTTTACCTCCTCCTCGTAATCGTGAATTATATTTTCGCAATTATTTACTTAATACACTCGTTTTGTACGGGCACGAAATAGTGGCAAAAAATAAAATTATAAAACTTCGCAATCGGGAATCGTTTATTTTATTTCTTTTTCTTTGTGCGACTTTAACATACCGATATTTTTTAAAAATGGGTGTGCGTATGGGCCCGTGGAGATGGGGTGGCCAAAAAGATAATTTACCCGCGATTGTCTTAACGAAGACTCGTGTCGACGACCTTAAATTTATGGTCACAATTGTAATTAAAACTACGCGTTTGATATTTGATTTTGCGATTAACTATTTTCGATCGTAAGGCTTTCATTAAACAAACTTTCTAATATAAAAAATTGTTCAACATTTTTCTTTACTTGTACAATTGGGTGAATCGCCACGACTCAGTATTTATTGAGTTTCCTCTACGCGAGTGAGGAAATAATGAGATTTAATCGGTCTATGAGGAAATGCTATGATATAAACATTCTAGCAGCGAATCAAATGATAAATGATTGCATTAGTAGCAACGCTTCTTTATCATCTTTCTTTTGCTTCCTCACAGAGAAATCTTTGTAGTCGTAAAAACATTTTTTTTCTTCTAATTTTCTCAAAATATCTGAATCTCGGTTTCATTCACTAAAAATATTCGGTGTATGTGCGTTTGCTAAAAATTGGGCTGAATTCTTAAACCCGATACATATTTTTTTTAATTGACAAAACATGCCCTCTTACTGCAGGGAGCTTTGAAATTGTGCGCAAATTTAAATTGTTTGAAAAGAAATTGTACGCAAATTTAAATTGTTTGAAAAGAAATTGTACGCAAATAATATGATAAATTTAACTTCTTCAGGATTTATTTTTAGTTCTTTATATACCGGATACATTTTCGAACAAATTTAACTCTTTAAAGCGCGGTGTATCACAGCAGATACACCTCTTTGAATCCCGAAAAAAAGGCATTAAAAACCAACCGATGTATTAAAAACTTCTGGGGGTATTTTGGATCGCTGAATTCGAATCTGAACTCAAAATTAAAAATTCAGTAATGGTGGATCCAACATGGTGGATACCAAATTTCCAGAGAATCATATATAAAGAATAATGTATGCTTCGAAGGGTTAAGATTAAAATAAAAAAGAAAACATTTTCTTCCTCTGGCAGATGCTTTCAGGTCGTGGGAGCTTATGAAATAAATACAAATTGTAGGGAAGCAATGCGAAAGATTTATTATTTTCAGGGTTCATTTAAAATTGCTCATCGCACTTTTACCAATCGAAAATTGTCGTTATATCCCAGCAGCGACAGAAACGTGGAAATTGGATGCTCCATTGCAACCTGCAATGGTTCGATAATCATTCCGGTCGACGAGCGTGGCTTGGGGTTTCCAAAGTGGAAGGATATCTTCACATTCGTCTCATAATCGGTGTTGTATTGCTGGAGATGTTAGATCCGAGCGTCGCCACGAGAAACGTGATCGTTCATATCGAGAAAGTGAGGAAGTCTTCTCGAACTCGCTGGTGTCGCTCACAGTGGACCGTCCACCCTCGGCCTAGCGACGAGAATTTCTCGTCGATACCTTTCTTTAAGAAAGGTATCGAGGTTTAGCAATACTGGTAACTTACGCGCGACGATCCTCGAGCGGCACACACCTAAATTTATACCGATTGCCTCGATCAGAGGAAAACTTTTAAATTTTTCGGCATTATGGCAACGAGAGATTTTCATTTGGGAACGATTATCCCAAATTTGAAAATTGATTGAATTTACTAAAATCATTCATTTTAATGACAGCGGGAAGCTAAGCCATCAATTTTTCCAATTGCTCGTCCAATTTTACTATTGCAATGTCGATGTGTCTTGTCAAATGTCCAACTATTGGAGGGTCGGAAATTTTGCTGCGCGGCAATTTTCGTACAAATCAAAACCATCAACAAATAAATTAATAAACCATTAATAATGTAAATTGTGCCAATAATTATTTTTATAATAATGATAATTTGTAAATTTAATTTACAAAATGCGCCTCCGAACACATTTTTTTTTAAATTATGGCATTAGGATTTTTTTATTGGGCGCATTTCCGGTGGTCCAATCGCTGCATTGTTTATTTATAAAGAGCTGTTGACATTATTATCTTCCCCCGGTAGTGCACACGAGCAGACGCGAGAGTCGTAAAAATTATATACTTCCGATAAGTGCCCTGGGATAATTTGGCATGAAATAGCCATCGGCAACGGCTAGACCCGATCGTGATCGATCCTTTCTTCCGCCACTCTCAGTCTCAACGAGGAAATTCCAGCCTCGTCACTCGAACGGTGATGACCCTTGATTTCACGTGGACGATCAGCGTCAGTCGGCACTCAATTCCAAGAAAGTTTTCCTCACAACGATGATACGACGATTACGAAGGAAAAACCTCGATCCGTTCACCATCGATGTTAATTCCTCTATCGCATGCGACGACGATAGAGAGAGAGAGAGTTGGGTGTCTATAATTTTTCTTTTCGTTTCAATAAATTATAAATAGCAGGTCGGTTTTAATTCTCAGTGTTTACATGATATTTATTTTCAATCTTTATGCATATTCTTATAACATGGTTGGATTTTGTTTGTTTGTTGTTTCTTTACATACGGGAATATATATTCAATGGGCAAATGAGAGTAATAAAAAAAAAAAAATTCACCACATCAGCGCCCATTCTATACATTCGAATATAATCGTTCAAAATAGACGGCTTTCTCTATAATCATTCGTTCGATTCTTTCTCTCTGTCTCTCTCAATCTTTCTCTCTCATTCTCTCGCACGATGTCTCACACTCCTACGCTCGCAACGGTTATTCTTTTTTTTCCAGATTTTTTTTCTCCTTAATGTACAAATGGGTTATATTTAATTTTTTTAAATTTATTTTTTTATTATTACTTTTACATTTAATATTATCGATAAATCATCGGTAAATAATTAACGATATCGTTATAATTTCCAAACGTGCGTCGTTGTCCGCGTGTGACTGTACTTTTACGCGTAATAACGCAAAGTATAAGTTTTTACGTGTGTATGTGTGTTTATGTATGTAGAGTGTGGACATTGCTTTGTATGCTAACAACTCTATTACATGTGTCTGAGAGTGTGAATTTGGACTCGTGTGTACGGACGCGATTTTTTTTTCTTTTTTCTTTTTGCGTTTGTATACTAATATATACGCGGAGAGAGGCGCATGCGACATCAAAAATGATTCTCCTATAATGATTTACGAAAGTCTTCATGCGTTGAAAATACACGCGGCTGCTGCTGCTGCTGCACATCCGGACGGTCCCTCGAGAGTTCGACGAGGCGTTTTTTTTATTTTTTTATTTAGTACAGTATAGTATATCACGACAGCCAGATTTTATTTAGTTATTATAGGTAACGTATAGAGAAAGACAGATTGGAACCACGACGAGCGACGTTTCTCCTCGAATGAATCTCGAAGCGCAGACTTGTTTTTTTTTTCTTCATTATACTACATTATCTCAGTGTTACTTTTCTCATATATATATATTTTTTGTTTAAATATTATTTATTATCATTATTATTTCATCTAAACGCGAAGGATACGCGCCGATTTAACCGATCACCGGTTACACAGTCGACTCAGAGACGTTTACGATTATTCTCGTTCAGTATTTTTTTTTCTTTTTTTTCTCATCGGATATCAACAGCCGAAAATAATACATGAGTGGTGTGTCTTAAGTAATCGTAGGGAGGGGTAGGAGGGGACTCGACTTATTAATTCTATATCTACTGTACATGACGTGTCAACGAACAAAGTTCATCCTCCGTAGTACTTTGCTTGACCTGAACCCTTTCGTCGACTCTCATAACATCGCTGAAAAAAACTCTTTCGCCATCATTAATTCATCCGACAACAATGTCGCGGCAATTGTTTCAAGTTAATGTGAAAATCAGACAAAAACTTTTTTTTTACCCAATGATCGAATAATAATTAATTAATGCGAGTTGAAAGAAAATGAGATAATTGGCTAGTGCATAAAAATACGATACTATTTTTTTTTTTTTGTATTTCATACAAATAGTTTTTGTCCGTCCTTGGTCAGCAGTAGACGCGCGAGTATCCGCGAAGAATATCTGGCTTTCGTTTCGCGTGACGGCGAACCTCATGGAAGCCAGATTGCATACGAACGTAATGACGAGGAGAGTGGAGAAAGAAGCGAGGATAGAGTAATGGAAAAAAAAAAAAAAAAAACGAGAATTTTTGCATCACGTGCCCGGCGACGCTACATCGGGGCACGGACGAGCGAAAGGCCGCTGGGTCACGTTGGCTCCGCGCGAGACACATCCCTCATTCTCGATCGGGTTAGCGAACTCGGGCGTGTGCCACTGTCGTCGCCCCGAAAACTCGTATTATCGACGTCAGTCGCACTGCACACGCGCGCGCCCCGACGAAAGCTACTTCTTTTGTAACTAATCACTTCCCAGCCGGGTAAACACGCACGAGCCAACGAGAACTAATTGACAGTGGCGCGGCGCTTTAATTCCTATACATAGAACCAAAGCAATCGATATACAAGCCACCTTCAAGATATGTTCAGACTTTAAGTGTTTTTTGTTTTTTTTTTCTTCCCCTTCGACGTTGAACTTAAAAGATATCCAGTTTTGATACCGCACAGTGCGATATTTTCCCGATTTTTCTAAGCGGTTGAAAATTTTTATTCGTAATTGTAAAATTTTTGATATTTTCAATTTGGCAAATTGTACTCGAAGTTCGGAAAATTCGTTAAACAGTTTTCACATTTTTTTTCAATTACCGTACAAATTGTTTTTCATGTTTTTTTTTTTACGTTTTTCCAAAACTGTATACGACCTTGCGTAAGACTGTACATTTTTCGCATAAACGACTTTTAGATTTTGTTCAACATTATATAGTTAAACGTGTTGTACTAATATTTGTTAACAGTCTGTACCAGAGTTCGATAAAACTTCAATAATAATGGTAGTATTACAAATATATATATATATATATATATATATGTATATAAACTTTAATTAACGCGACGATAATTCCCGTACTGTTGTCGTACTGCACTCTGGCAGCAGATCCCGAAAAAAAAACTCGCAAACGAACTGAGTGCCTCCGCAATATTATACGCACAGTATTTTTTTCCTCCGCGTTGTTTTTTGTTTTACGTTTAATTGAATCTCAGTTTTACCATTAATTATCATTTAAATTAGACTATAATTCGATAGATATAACATATGATATATGACCATTATCATCACTATTCTTTTTTTTTTCTTTTTCTTTTCTTTTTTTTTAGCAAATGGTACGAAGTAGCGGTGTTGTGTTTGTGTATGTATGTTTGGTTATTTGCGTGTTTTCTCAGCGTCACTAGTTATTATATCTGTTATCTCGATGATGGTACATATACACTGATATATATATATATATATATATATATATATATATATATATATATATATATATATATACACAAATATACATCGATTCTAATGGACGTAGTCCACTTTATAACGAATATATATATGCTTATAGATGCATGTAGATGCGGCACGAGATTTTCAGATAATCGGAAATTCCCCTCTTAGCTTGGTACTGAATTGTGCTGTACGCTTTTTCCTGCACTAACTCGTGACTGATATAACGAAAGACAATGGTATATCGGGTGAAGTGAGCGACGTAAAAAGGTGTTGAGGACTTTCTCCGACTCTCAGGGGGACTAACATTCAAATTTTTCTTTTTTTCCAATAATTTTTTTTTAACGACAGAACGAAAAAAGGCAAATGAAATAGCTTTACCGAGTCTTTTCATTTCTTATTGAATATTGCTGGCGTGGGATTCGCGCGCGAATAACTTACGAACTAGGCAACCGTCATCATGCTTTGTATTCCTGAGAGGAGCGTTCCATTGAATTCTTCGTGTAAACGTCATCGTCGACCTTTCGAGAGTAAACCGTCGCGGAAATTGTGTTCGATCGTTCGAGAGAAAAGCGTGTCGAATAACTTTCGATCGAAGATCCCAGCGATCGACTCTCGCAATTTCGACGGAGCATATGAGACCCTTCGATCAACGAGTAAATTTTAATATTTTTCAATTATTTTTTTTCTTATCTTCCCGAGACGAATGATTTCCTTTGTTTCATTTGTTGTTGTTGTTGTTGTTGTTGTTGTTGTTTATCTTAAATAACATTTACATAGGTACAGTCGCAATGCCGCGAGTGGATTCGAGGCGGGAGGAGGATGTGTGTGTTTGGTATATATATATATATATATATATATATATATATATATATATATATATATATATATACACCCGTCGCAATTATCATTGTAAATTCACTCGTTTTGCGATAATCACATATCCTTCATTATTTTCGTACAGTTGATTATTAAATATTCTCATAAAATTATACACTTTCGTTATTATTCCATTAACAGACTCGGAGGGGAGGGGGGGGGGGGGGCGTTTTGCTTCTAGCACTATAATCCATCGCCCTTTAAACATTCTCGCTCTTCGACTTCACATTTTTTTTTCCGACTCTGAACATGTGCAGCCTGAATCGCGCAGAGAGTACATTGCTCGGAACCAACGAAACACCTCGAATTAATAATTCAGTAACATCAATTGTACGATAATTTTTTTCGCACCTCTACATTTTTTTTTATTTCCTCGACTTGACCGGTCTGCATTTCACGCCATAATCATACAAAACTCACGCAAATACATTTCGCTATGTATCTCGAGGGACCATTATAAATTTTCGAGAGAAAAAAAAACAAACAAATAAACCTCCCAAAGACGATCGGCATTTCTCCAATACCAAATGTACAATACCATCAATCGAGCAACCCCAGTTGAATCTCAAACGCCGAGGTAAAAAAAGAAAGAAAGATCATCATCGATCGATTAAAATGATCTACCACGAGATTGTGCGAAAAAAAAATCACCAAAACAGACGGACATTAAATATTTCATAAACGAATCACACTATTAGCGTCGATTGAGGGGAAAAGAAAGAAAGAAATCACGAAAAAAGAAACATCGAGCGAAAAAGTGGATTCAACGATTATCGTTAACGACGGCTAAATAGAGAACTGTTCGAGCCGCTCGGAGCGACCGGAAGTTCTCGATCAAAGCTTGAGAAAGTACAGAGTCGAACCGCACTCACAATTTATAATGTAACGCGATTACACGTTAAGCTGCCGGGACACGAAAGTGCGCAATCAGTTCGGAAGCGGACGAACGATACTACACTGATAAAAAAAGTACAGTTGAATCAACTAAGATTCGGGCAGGGACGTTCAAATAAATATTCTGTTGGTCGAACAAAATATTTTAATGATTCAAAAATATTTTGGTGAAATCACCCAACAAAATTGTTAAACCCACCAATTTTTTATAGCTGTACCAACAAAATATTTACTTGAACGTCCCTGCCCGAAAATTAACCGTATTTTTTTTATCAGTGTATCGAACACCGGACCGTACGATCGGTTTGTATGCGAGCCCAGCAAACCGGCTAACGCAGTTTTCCGTCCTCGCAGCTTCGCCTTTGTAGACATGAAAAATATTCGATAACCGCGCAAATCCGCAAACTACTCCTTTGCCACTTCGCGATATCTCATCTTCTTTCATTCGCCTCATCCGCAACGCGCTTTACCCGGCTACCGGTTCTGAAGTAAAAAAGAAACATTCATATATAGAAAAATGGAAAACTCGTTTCCGCTCATCTCGCGCCGAGAGTCCAAGTGGCAACGGCCACGATTTTCTTATACAACGTGCAACATGCGACGATGATCGTCGAACGAAGCGTTCACGCCAAGTTCATCCATTCGACCTCGCGTCTCGATGAAGAAGTAAACGCGACGCCGCTTCTTTCCGTGAGATAGCGATCGTGCGATGAGTATCGACTCTCGAATAACTCAACCGCGAGACTTTGCTCGAAGCTTGGCGTCGTTTGAGTACGGAACGTTTTCATCAATCACTCATTTTTATTACTCTAAATGAGCTGTTTTTTTTTTTTGTATCCAATTTACTGTTCGATCGTTGAAAAAATATTTTCCTCGATTATTTAATAAAAATCATTTTTCAACCGAGCTTCGTTCGAAGCCATCGAGATTCTATCGCAACTGTGCCAATCCTTTTATGCAACACCGAGGCTACTTCGCGACTTCGTTCTCTGCCCCAATTATCGACGCGCTCAACATCTACTAAAGGCAACGCGAAGTACCGCTGTCGGCATCGAAGACTGTGATTAATTTAATTTTAATCACCCCGACCATTTACCTTCAAAAGCCAATTCTTCCATGAATCTTAATCGACATTCCGTTCACGGAAGAATTTGCTTTTAACCGGAAATAAACGAGTGAAAAAAAATCAACTACAATTTTTCGTTACCAACCGCGTCCGGGAAACCTTTCCAATCATAAAGTTTTCGCAAAACAAATCGTAGGTACAGAACGTGTGATACAGCATAAGATATTTGCGTTTCCTTGAAGAGCAAAACGATCGCTTCGATAATCGTGGACGACCTCGCGCGAGGTCGTCGTACATTTTTGAATATACAAATTTTCCCCGAAATATTACAAAAGCCGCTCGGTTTATCGGTTTCTTATCTTCGTGTACGTGTTTAACTTTACACCGGGTGTCAATCAGTGGCTAATATTTGTATGCACGTACCGGGCAAATAAACACGGACATCTATTATGAATATTCATGCGAGTACAAGAGCGCTCGGACGCACTGCTAACCAGCACTGGCGGCCTCTCGGCAACGGCAGCCCCACGACTGGGAGATATAATACAGTTGAAAAACCAGTTGCCGCACGGTTCTCTTTTTTTGTTTCATTTTTTTTTCTTCCCATTCGGCTATTTACTTTCGCTCGCGCACGATGAAAGGAAGAGTGGGACAGAATCGGAGAGTCAAGTGTGCATGTGGGTGTGAACATGGCAACGGTGTCGACGAAAAAAAAAAAAAATTAATCAGGCTGAGTATCCGCGAGAGATTGTGTGTGTCGATGAATCGCGAGTTATAGCGAGGGAGCGACTAACGGGGTCGCCATTCAATATCGAACCGGGCTGAGACGAGATCGCTAGCTTGGTCCCTGTCGACCTTTTTTTATATTAGTTGTATGTATGTAATATATGTGTCTCTGCACGCTTTTCGATCTTATATTTCATTCGTGTTTTTTTTTATTTTTTTTTTTTTTTCCAACGTTCACTCGCTATCTCTTCCACAGCTGAGTTCTGCATATCGCGCGTGTCGGTGTATGTATATCCGGGCCAACGACTCTCGGCTCTCGCGCTATTGAATAATCACGGGTATTTGATAAAGAAAGTTATGCAAGCGAATTTTTTTTTCTCTTTTCTTCCGACACTGGTGTTAATCGTTGTTCGCCGGGAACGAGACTAGATCCGCTGTAACATCGTCGTTATCGGAGTTATCTATTTTTACTTTGACTTTGAATTTCTTTTTTTTAATCTCTTTAAATAACGAGGTCGATAGAGTTTGAGCGATGGCAAGCAAGGTCGTTCAACCGATTATTTTTCAAGCTCGGAATAATGCTCACGAGTTCACGATACTATCTTTTCACAGCTTACCTATTAAATTCGTTTCGATTATTCTTTTTTTAATGCTTGTTCCTCGATTTCCGCAACTATCCCCAATCGCGCTCAGGCTGCAATGTAATCGCGGATTTCCGGCAATAACACACTTGATCGAGTTATATTAATCAGTAATCGGCCGCTCGCTCAGCTATATAATCATCGGCGTCAATTATACTCGTTCTTTTCTTTTTTTTTTTTTTTTTTTTTTTTTTTTTTTTTTTTTTATGATCGCACAACCGTATTTCGTTTGATCTTACGACGTAGGTACCTAAATGAAATGTGTTCACAGCCACACATTAATATATTTATTTGTAATATATATAATATATGCACATATGTGTATGTGTATATGGATATATACATATATATATATATATATATATATATATATATATATATATATACACATATTTATATCCTTCTTTATGGTTATGTAAAGCAAACGCCTCGCCTCGCTATTGTTTCGTTTCTCCAATATATCTCACACACAATCGCTCTACCTTTCCCTCGCTACCTTTCACGGATTACATTATTTTTTTTTTTTTTCTTCTTGAATCGTTGAATCGGTACGGCGTTGGTCAGGGTGCACCGCTTCGTGTCCTCTTCCAGCGCCGCGCCCGCGGCGCAATTTTACGTTCACTTCCGGATCGCGTTGTGCACGTCCTTCGTCGTTCTCTCTCAGGTCCGGCTTCACTCGCGTTTGACTCGCGAACCAGGACTCGACCAGGGTCATTCGTCTCTCAACACTTTCGCTAATTCGTTTTATTTTGTTTTCTTTCCCCCATTTCGTTCTCGCCAATGGATTATACAATCGATCACCTCGCCATAGGGTTATTATTTTCAATATTTATTCCCGCATTGTTTTGTTTTTTTTTCTCCTCCATTTATTTTCTCTGTATCTCGGAATGACTTTGAAAGGATGATCCTTAAGCGTCCCCACGACGATTGGGGACTCTAGAACGACTTCGAGGACTATTTACGATTATCATTATTAATAGTAATTAATCATTATTATTTATAATCCGCCAAGGGATAATTGTAGTTTTTTTTGCTTTCTATTCGCAATCCCTCCGTTTTAATTTCGACTTTGTTTTTATTTTTTTTCCCCACACGGCGACGACACTTCCTCTTCCAGCTCGCGTCGGGCTTCGTACTCTTCTTTTATCTTATAGCTCGAGGGCGGCTTTTTTTTCTCTTCACTACGTCAATGACACTGAAAGTATCTTCGATCAATATTTAGGCACAGCACTGTTTTCTTTTTTTCTTCTTTATTTATTTTTTTTTTTTTTTTTTTTTTTTTTTACAGGTCGCGTAGTATTGTCCCCAATGTGGATTCTCGCCTCTCGTGTTCATCTCCTCTTACTTATTATTCATACGGATTTCGTACGGATTTCGCGCTCACCCGCGATTTCTCAATCTCTCCCCCCCCGTCTCCCCTCGAGCAGTCGCGTCTCGAGGGGCTGCCCCATTCTCCTCTCATTATCATTTATTTTTTTGTCTCTTCCCGAAGAGTTCGCACGATAATGAGCTCCACGGAGTCTCCTCTTTTTCCTACCCGAAGATTTTTAATTCTTAAATTTTTCGTTACTTTTTTGTTTCTTCGTCTCCTCTTCGTCGCTGCTTCGTCGCAGCGTCGAATTATTATCGCAATGATAATCGGCCTCGGCGGCGAGACGAAGAACGTGATCTTCGGCGTGCCGACATAGTTCGGAGGTTCTCCGGAGTACGGTTCGACAGTTTCACACACAAATCTCACCGCACACCGAGAGTTAACCGAGAGTTAACCGAGAGTTTAAAGCGCTGCATGATTAACGAGGGGCCCCGCGCCACCGACGGCTCTACCAGCCGTTCTTGTAAACGAGACGTCACCTCCTCATCGCCGGATCGTAGACACCCTCCTCGTTGTTGCCGTTGTACTCGTTGCAATTATCCTGATAGTCCTCGGGAACGAACGCCGCGTCGTTATCGAATTCGGTGATAACACAGCTGTCGCTGTACTGGTTAACGTCGTGATTCAGCGAATGATGATGATGATGATGATGGTGATGATGATGGTGGTGATGGTGAAAGTGATGATGATAGTAGTAGTGGTGATGATGATGCTGATTATCGTGAGCGTCGTTCGGTACTCGCTGAGGGAAGTTCCCAATGCCGGTGCTCGTGGCCGTTGCGGTCGGATCGTCGAAGACTTGGCTGTTTTTTTTATCGTCGTTGTTGTTGTCGCTGTCGTTGGCGACGCCGCTGCTGCCGCTGCCGATGCCGATGCTGCTGCTGCTGCTGCTGCTGCTGCTCGTTCTAATGTGACTCGTGGTACTGTCGGTGCGGTCGGTAATCGGTGTCGCTGAGTTGTTAACTATCGGAAAATTTCGGCCGCATCACGACGAGCACGCCATCCACGATGTACACGTGCAGGTGTAACACGCGGTCGGTATGACCGGTGTGTAGTAGTAGCCGTTTGCGTAACCGTTTGCGTAAACGTAGGTCGCCGGCGGACCCGGCGGTGCTTGCTGATTGGTCAGTCGCTGTTGCTCCTGACAGAGTACCTGGAAGGCGAGGTTCTCGATAAGGGCGAGAGTTTGTCTTCTCTCGTGTCCCATCAGGCAGACCGTCGACTCCTCGACGACGCTGTGCAGCAGCATGAGGTACTGGTACTTGAGGGACTCCTCCTCGGCGCCGACGAAATGGTTCCAGAGATAATTCTCGAGCTTCGCCTGCTGCTGACCGACGTCCGGAAAGTCGATGAAGAATCTCGAGCACATGTATCTCTCGAGGGTCTTTATGTAATCGGGTTGGGAGGGTTTGTAACTCTTTACGAGGAGATTGCAGTATTTTAGGAGACCACCTCCTCTTATCTCCTCCGGATGCCTCGTCGATATGACCTTCTTGTGAAGATGGTAGAGAGCCTCCTGAAAGTCACCGTACACCGACTCGCCGACGACTGTCGGATAGAAGTTTTCGCCGATCGGCAGTTTGCTGCACTCGTAGAAGAGCAGTAACGAGTCAAGGACAATCTGGAATGAATCGACGGAGAATTCGAACTGTCGTCTCATCGTGTCGACGAATTTGAGCTCGACGTTTCTGTGTCCCCGCGAGTTTCCCAACGATATAAGCGACCACCTGTCACCGTCGTTGTTTACTTTGACCATTTTGCTGACGTATGCCTCCTTGAGGCTGCACGTCGTTATGCGCTTGCGGGATACACCCTCGGGGAGAAGATCGAACAGCGAGCCGAGTACAGCGGCTTTGACTTTGTCGTAGTTACGACCGCTCGACAATTCGACGGCGAATATGAGATCGAGATCGTTGTACGGTTGGGACTCGGTGGCGAGTACGTGAGACGCCGCACCGCCGTTCAACCGGATGTCGTGTACCCTCATTCCGGCACCACCGTTGCTGGGATCCTCCTCGAGCTTGCTGCGCACCACCGTAACGAGGTCCCTTAGTCGCACCTCCAACGTTGGAAAGTTCCCTCTTCCGTGGATGCTGACGACCTCGTTCATAACGTCGTTCAGACGACGCACCTGCTCGAAACTGAGTACAGCGAGCCTCTGCTGAGGATCCGAATACTCCTGATTGTTGCTGTCTCTGTAACATTTGCTGCTGTTGTTGACACCGCCTCCGCCGCCGGTGCTGCCATTGCTGCTCTTCGTGCTGCTGCTGCTGCTGCTGCTGCTGCTGCTGCTGCTACTGCTGCTGCTACTGCTACTGCTACTGCTACTGCTGCTACTGCTGCTCGATGTTTTGGTCTTGCTGCCGTTCACTTGACAGAGAGACTCCATCATAGCGACCCGACGCTGACGTTCCTCGTCGATTTCCAGGGAGCCACACTGCAATTATACAAGAGAAACAAAATATGTATTTACTGGTATTCGACAGATTTAATTGTAAGGCGTCGATATGTTATCTTAATGCGAGAGCAAAGCTGGGCGAGTACTTTAAGTACCTCAGATACGTATCGATGTATCAATTATCCGACGCTTCGGTATTCGAGACTCTTACACGATTCCCGTTACTTCGGTACTATACTTCGGTTTATACACTGTACTCGTTTAGACGGTACATCCAGAAAAAAAAATTATTTGACGGCCACCGTTTATTTGTTTTAAGTAAAATATTTATTTGATTGAAATAAATATTTATTTAAATCAAGTAAATGGTTACTTAAATGAAATAAATACTTATGTAAATCAAATAAATATTTTACTTAAACCAAATAAACGGTGGCCGTCAAATAAATTATTTGTCTGTGTGTACTCAAAGTACTACACGGTACTCGATACTCAAGTACTACACGATACTCGTTACCTTGGTACTTTAGTTCTACACGGTACTCGTTATTTCGGTATTCAAGTGTGCTTCAAAACGTGTACTTGTAGTAATTGACCAGCTTTGACGTAGAGTAATATGATCGGCGAATGAACGACTAAACGGACGAAAAATGAAGCGAATGAAAAATTTTATACGAAAATCATTTAAGGAAAATTGTTCGTCCATTTATGATTGTTCATTCGCTGATTCATCTATCCGGTAACAATAAAAAACCTCGTCCGACATCGGGAGTTACGACCCAAAACCAGCTGTGAATGAACAATTTTTCCGCGGACGGGTTGTGTACAAAAGAAATAAAATAAAATTATCTCGATAATTAAATATTCCCGGTAAATAAAGCGTAGAGCATTGACGCTGATTCCCATTTTTCATCGTTGCGACACTTTCCCCAAGGTCAACATTTTTTATCTCGATAGTTATGAAATCCGAGCAGGAGGATAGCGAGCAACAAGTCCGCCGCGCCGAGGCGTCATGCCCGACGTAGTAAATAGTTTGATCCCTCAAGCTCACGCTTCCGTGGCGAAATTTATCCTCTAGATTTATCCCGAGCGATATTTTTTTTTTCCATGTCGAAACACTTTCCGCCGCGAGTTTATTAAAATTCAATGCCACTCGGAATCACAAATTTTAAAACGCGCTCGCAAATTTTCTTAAAAAAACCGTTTCACATTTAGTAATGCTCTATATTTTGTCTGGCCCTTGTAAGAGTTCGTCGAACGTTGATAATCTGACTTTACATAGAAAACACGCATCTGTAATGTCAGGCTGTGTAACATCAAAGAGTGCGAGGGACCTGCGTAATGTGTCGTCAACTTTTGGCGACCCGAAAATTATCTCGTCTAACAGATTGCAACGAGGACCTGACGCAATCCACGAAACTCCCCCCCCCCCACCGTTCGTGTAAATAACTTTCACTCGCGAAACCGCGCCACGCTGTTCGAATCGACCGTCACCGAGTCGGCGACTGACGCGTCGTTTCCCCAAAGGTTCAAACTTGTTGCTGACGGTAAGAGCGACTCGATTCGCAGATTTGAAAACGTAGATAAAAAAAAGAATATGGCCAATATCTATTACGCTTTGAACAATCGACGAAATAACCGATCGCATTTCTTTGCACTATCTGCTAATTGAATGGGACGGATTCGTAAAAAAAGAAGAATAAAAATGACAAAAATGAATTTAAATGAATTAATTATAAAATTAATAGCAATTAATTTAAATAAAGAAAAAAATGCAATAAACAAATATTTTTTTAATTGAAATTAAAAATTAATAAATGATAATTTTTTTAATTGAAATTAAAAATAAATAAAAAGATTGATAGAATGTCCCAAATGGTGTACATAACGAGATTATGGCGTGACGTATGAGAGAACGATAAGAAGTCGATTAAACGAAGTCGGCTCCGGATCGTGTCGGTTTAACGACTGGAACACGAACGATGAATGGATTCACAGTAGCGATAACGGGGCGCACGTGTTGCTGCTGTTGTCCGCTCGCTTTTGATAACAGCCTGCGCCCACGCGCGACCTCCGAAACTTTTATTCGCGAAACATCAATACATGGGGGTCGTCGCGACATCCGGAATCTCAGTCGGAGCTTCACAGTTTCACGAGTGCCCTCAAATTCGACCATCCTCATCTCAATTACGTTAATCAAGATCGATGAGAGAAAAAAAATCACATTTAAATTTTTTCACTATATTTATCAAGTCCGAAGCACAAAAATAAAGAAATAAATTTTTTTTAAATAAAAAAGTATTCAATACCGTATAGCAAGCGAGATCTTCGATGCGAAATTGCGTAAAATTATATTTGAAGTTTGATGAACGAAAAAAACTAGAATATCGATTTAATTTAATATTTTTCGTACCCCTGGTCCACGAATCGTAGACCTGTGCCCCTGGCAATTGGTTTGCGAAACTCTTCGTTAACGACGGTGTTTACTTGAACGAAACGAATATTTCGAGAAAAATAATATATGAAATTACGCGAAATCCCGATGGCGCGATCAGACGTACGTCCGTCGAAGATTCTCGCGACAAGCGCGTAGTTAAATCGCGATAGGAAGCGAGGCTCGTCCGACACTCGTTCGACGACAGTCAACGGTGAACTGACTCGGTCTGCGCAGCGGAGTGAAAGGCGAGCAGAGCGACTGGCTGCCAACCGGGCAACGCGGAGCGGTGGTTCTGTGACGGCGGGACACTCTATAGAGAGGCCCGAGGACGATGGGAGAGGAAGGCATGGATAGTACTCGGCCCGGGGAGGGAGAAATGATGAGGAGTGGACTGAGGCGAAAGAGCTGTTGCTGGGGGAAGGAGGATGTAGAGGAGGAAAAAAAAAGTGGGAGGAGGCGGCAGTGACGGAGATGACGGTCGCCCCGACGTACAGTGGAAAGGGTGACGAAAATACGATGTGTAAGAAAGCTCGCGAAAGATAGAAGGGAAAACAGGCGTACGAAGCTACCCATATGTATCGCGCGGATCCGTCTCACGACGTAGATACAACTTTCTATCGACATTTTTTTTTTTTTTTTTTTTTTTTTTTTTTTTTTTTTTCAAGCGACTTGTCATTAACTTTTGTAAGGTTTTAAGACCGTGTTTTTCGTATTCAATTTTGTTAATAACAATTTATGAATGACATTAACAAATGTTGAGAAATATTATGATAAAATATTCATATGCAATAATTTTTTTTTAGCACCTTCGGTGAAAGTGGGGTGTATGTTTTAAATTATGTATTAAGTTGTGTTCAAGGGTTCAAGATATTGTAATATAGTACTACAGTATAGAAAACTTCCGATACCTGTTGCAAATTTTATATTGGACAATATTTGGTATAGAGATATTCGGAATTCAAAGATCGCTAAAATGTTACAAAGTATCTTTCTCGGTGTACCCAAGTCTGAATTTATCAACAACGACTAATTTTACCAAAGTATCGTGAACAAAAGCTCGATAACTATATGTACCCTGACAGACAAGCGGCACAAAAAGTAGCAGTTGGCGCAATAATTGCGACATGTACCGCACATGTCGCAAATATCGCGCCAATATTGCTACTTTTCGTGGCGCTTGTCTATCAGGGTAGTGTGAAAACCCATACGTATCGCGTAGATCCGAGTCACGACGTAGATACAACTTTCTATCGACATTTTTTTTTTTTTTTTTTTTTTTTTTTTTTTTTTTTTTTTTTTTCAAGCGATTTGTCATTAACTTTTGTAAGTTTTTAAGACCGTGTTTTTCGTATTCAATTTTGTTAATAACAGTTTATGAATGACATTAACAAATGTTGAGAAATATTCGTATCAAATCATTTTTTTTTAGCAACTTCGGTGAAAGTGGGGTGTATTTTTTAATTTACGTATTAAGTTGTGTTCAAGGGTTCAAGATATTATAATATAGTACTACAGTATAGAAAACTTCCGATACCTGTTGCAAATTTTATATTTTACAATATTTGGTATGGAGATATTCGGAATTCAAAGATCGCTAAAATGTTATAAAGTATCTTTCTCGGTGTACCCAAGTCTGAATTTGTCAACAAGGACTAATTTTACCAATGTATCCTGAACAAAAGCTCGATAACTGTATGTAGCGTGAAAAACAAATGAATCAGCATCCTCCACCGAGTTGGGCCGATGTTACCGCAAATACCCTCACGATAAGCCCCTCTGACACACAGATCCAGAAATTCACCGCAAACCGGAGGCAAGCGTGTCAGTCTCCTCCATTATAAGTTTTATTAATTTGCAAAAGACGTCCCAGTTAGTAAATAAACCATTATATTGCCATAACCCAAAAATAACATGGAAGCTTTCCCGAGTGCTTTTGTGAATAAGATCCCGAGCCGAGAAATTTCAGACAGAAAGTAATAATAGAAACGGTAGGAAGAGTAGCGGGCCGCTACTCCGGGTCGAAGCCAGAATCCAGGGCAAAGCTTTCGAACAGTAGCCGGATGATGATCCGCGCACCCTGCCGGCTCCTCCGGTATTTTGCATGACGTCACGGGCAGCCCGATAGGAGGTTGAGGGTGAGGACGCGGCGCGTGGGCGTCGGTGAATGAAACGGAGGGAGAAACCTCCCTCTCGGTTTCGATGGTTCGCGTGAGTCGGGGAAGCAGTCAGTGAGGATATCCGAGGGGTGGCGAGCGAGGACCTGTGGACCGAGCGTGCGGGGGCGGTTTGCCCTCTCAGACCGGCACCTCCGGGTCGCCGGCGCCGGCGCCGACGCCGACGCCGAGACGCCGACGCCGACGCGGCCGCAGCCACCCTCCGGGGGGTTGGCGCGGTGCCGCTTTCGGGCTGGCATGACAAGAGACTTCCCGGCTCGGCGAGAAATCCTCGCCACCGCTACTACCGGCTCCATATTCTGTATCGACTTTGCTGCTCTGCGTTCCGCTCAGAGCCCAACCCCCCCCCCCCCCCCCACTTTTCTCTGCGAGAGAAGCTGCTATCAACGGCGGAGCAGAAAGAGGTTCTGATCAAACTGGCGGAGTAATTCGTCTCGTTCCACCTCTTCCTCTCCTCTTCGGGTTTCCTGTCGGCGTTCAGCTTCTGTTCGCGACGGTAACGGGAGACTCCGGCTCCCGATGGCTCCTCTGTAACACGCTGGGGCCGAGGTACAGTCATTGACGTAGGCGCTTTATCGATTGGATGGTCCACGGTGAATGGACGGATGAAGTATAAGTTAAATATTCGAGGGACAGAATTACAGCCTGTTCGGCTTATCGGTTCACGGGGTTTACCTCATATTGAGGTGGGGTCCGCAGATTTTTCGCGCTTTCGCGGAGACTATGAGCGGAACGCCCACGCGCGTACACAGTAAAAAAAAGTTTGTACTTTTTACAACAACTTATTGTCCACAAACGTTCATAATTTTTTTTGTTGATGTTAATATTCTAATTTTACAGACAAAAGTACAAACTGAAATTGCCAATGGCACGGGAAATAAAACGATCGGTTCGTATATTAAAATTAGTGACAAACGAGTTTGTCACTTATTTACATGGTGTCCAGTAAAAAGTCCATACGAAATTCAAGGACATTTCCAGGTTGTGTTGGGAGATTTCTAAAAAATGAAGATATACATATCGCGCGCGACGCACGAAATAACATTTAGTTCGATAACCGTTTTCGTCCACGTCGACATCGGTTCAGAAAAATAATAACTCACAATGCACGAATTTATATATCTATCTGAGCGAAACTGAAACACAACTTTTTTTCAGGATTGTTGCTAGTAATATACATTTTGAAGCAAACTCAAATTTTTGAGGAAATAAAAAATTCAAGGACTTCAAGGACTTCAAAGACCGCTGGACACCATGATTTAACAAAAATTATTTTTACGAAATTTCGCATGACGATTTTACCCAATTATTTTTTACTGTGTAGGCGACACAAGTTTCGCTACCAACGGAGGGTATGTAGGACGATCCGAAACTCGGGGTAATAAAACAAAAGTACGCGGAACGAGATCTGCGTGTAAAACTTAAGTTTCTACAGTGTTTATCTCGAAGTTATCACGAAGTTTTGCGAATAATACAAGCCCTTTGCGTGGGAGACGAAGAAACTTTGGACAGGTTGCGGAATATCTTCTTCGCGCCGAAAGGTCGAAGGAGTCTCGAGGGTTCAAAGCTTTTTACGTCACGGTCAATCCTCACCGCTGACTCTGCAGGATTGCCGACTAGCTGGAAGACATCGGGCATTGTTTTGCTGAGAAAGTACGAATGGGAAAATATACTTTTCGACGAGAAGATCGTAATTCTACATAATTCCATGGTATTTCGAGAGAGGGCGTTGGAAATTTCAAATCCCCGACGTATTGTAAATATTACGCATGTAGAGTTTATGGCTTGAAGTTATTATTGATCTGCTGGAAGACGGGCGAAAAAAAAATTCGTCGAGGTCTCCCGTGGGTTATATTCGTCCGGGAAGTTCCGATGGCGGCTCGGACGCGAGTGGCAGAGACGGAAGAAACGAAGGGAAATAACTTCGTGATAGGACGATTAAATATCATTACTAAAAACATTTTTTATGCGAATATGTGGAACGCACATCGGGTTCTATAAAAAAAAAATAACTGAGTAACTGATTGTAAAAATGTGTATTATTAAAAATTAATTATAAAAAAAATATTACTGAGAACAATCGACGGTAAGATTTCGTCGGTATTTGTAGTCTCAATATTTTAATATCAGCTATTACTACTTACAGTAAAGCTCACGATCAGATAGCAAAGCATATTTTGGCTTTGCCAATACGGGATATTCTATAGATTATTTTGAATAGACGAGATTGTAAATCGATACTGTGAAAAACTCTGGATTTGACCAATTTATTCGTCGATTATTTAGTATTTCGATGTATGTACCAGCATTCGAATAGCCAATATCGCGAGCCGATAAAATCCATTCCCGTTGCTTATCGCGATTCAAACGATTATATAAAAAAAAAATGTACAAGGGTGTCGGTATTTCTTACATGTCTGTGCATAGAATTACCGCATGGTTTCCGTTTTTTTCCCGGAAAAAAATTCCCTGACTTTTCACTGGCCAATTAAAAATGTTCCCTGACCAAACTTTTAACGATTTTTATTTTTTTAAATTAACGATGCAAATGAAAATGCCTAATTAGTTTATTACTATGTAATTCCATATTTTTTTTTCAAAATGTTCCCAATTTTTTTTTTCTTTGAAGGTTCCCTTTTATGTACTTCTTATTTATTTATAGAAGATTCGGCAACCATTTTTTTTCCCTGACCAATTTTGAAATTCCCTGACTTTTCCCTGATTCCCTGACCAAGATTTTTATTCCCTGACTTTTCCCGGTTTTCCCTGACCGCGGCCACCATATACCATCAAGATGAACCCGACTGGTGTCCCAACAGTAGCCGGAAATAATCAGCGGTAACACGGTCGAACCGCGACTCGCCCAAAGACCGGAAGTACCAATTTTGCATGCTTATACGCAAAAAAATACGCCCTTCTGATCTTACTCACGCTATATAAGCGACATAATGAAAGTTAACGTTGCAAACACGACCGCGACGCGATTACGTGGACCCATACAAGCATGTATAGATGTACATATCTGAATATATACAAGCGACCCCGTCCCATGCGGTCGTCGGTGACGTTAGGCGCCGGCGAGGCTCTCTCGCTTCTCCAGAAGAGATTTCTCTCGCTATTTCTCACTCTTTCGCCACAATTCTCCAGCTGTACGTACATCAGACTCTCGGGCACGCGTGAGCTCTGTCGCGTGCCGCGGACGCTCCGCGGCGCGTAATTGTCAGGTCGTAACGTAACCTTACGACACGCTCGCTCGGAGTGTGCACGTTACAGAGGATCGTCGAAGAGAGAACGATTCTCCGCTCGTTCTACGACGTCCAACGAGCTCACACCTGTCCGTCGATGCTGTCGCGAAAGACCGTGCATGCTCAACGCTCTCAGCTTGCCTTCGCGGCTGTCCCGCACGCGTCTATGTGCCGCGGGGTTATATGATTCGCCTCAAGTTTAATTTGCATTTTGCGCGAGGCACGCCGGGTGTCGGCATTGTAATTTCCCGCACATCCTCAGATCAGTATATAAATGACCGATTATATCTTCAAGGTTCTCGGATAACGTGTCACGATATTATTATCCGCGCTTGTTTGTTTCAGTAATGAAATCGCGAGGTAAATTATTGTGCCGGTTATTATTGCGGAATTACGACTATCGGAGACGTGACTGAGTTCCGCAACGGGACAGGGTATTTTATTTTCGTAACGCGAGAGCGACAAAGGGTTTTGATTGCAATTGGCCGTTTACTGCATGGCTGACAGGGATTATTGAGCTCTTGGTGATGAATGGTGCAGAGCATTGCTGGAATAATTCTCGATTTCTCGGAGTTCTCGGAGTTCTCGGAGTTTCGCCCGATACGTTGAATAGGCTTGCCGCGATGGCTGCTGGGTGGCCAGGAAAAGCTCCATGCGGTCTGTTTATGCGGCGACGGCTGGACGGAACTGCACAGTTATTGTTGACTCAAGGCGTCGAGACATTGTATCACAATTACAATGTTGTTCGTTTCGGGCGCCGAAATTTTACGTCGGGGAAGAAAATAATTATTTGTATGGCAAGGGCGTGGAAAGAGAGTTGACGGCATTTTCACACTTGACGAGTGTGAAAATTCCGAACGAGCCGAAGCCGAGTGCGGCATTCACACAAGTCAGGATTCTCTTTTCTAGATCCATGAAATTCACATTATTTTTCCCAAAAAATTCACGAAGATCATGCTTTTCGTTTTTGGAAAGTGTGCGTAGAAAAGCACTTTCTCGCACTAGTGTGGCAAAAAGACCGGATTGCATTTTTACGCATGCGCAGTGTTTTTCCCGCACGCAATGCGAAAAGTGCCTTTCTGCGCACACGTTGGAGGAACGGAATGCGGGATTTTATGTGCATATGTTAGGAAACAGTTATTTCCGTTACAAGGGCGAGAAAAATCGATTTTTCTCGCCCGTGTCACGAACCAGTTTTTCCAATTTATTTACTGATAAAAAAAACCGATAAAAAATACATACATTTATTTGCAGAAGATATCTTTACTCTCTCACGTGCTTAAAAAATTACGTTGATTTATAATCATCCGTCTCGGAATCGAAAACCAAACCGTGGAAAATTCGTGGTTCGAGAAGCGAATGAATTTTTTCCTAAAGCATGCACGTAAAAACCGGGTTCCGTGTCTGTGCCCGAAAAATACTGCGCACACTTCCCAAAAACGAAAAGCGTGATTTTCGCGAATTTGTCAGAAAAATGTTGTGAATGGTACGGGTATAGAAAAAGGAGTCCTGATTCATGTGAATGCCGCACTTGTCAAACACTCCGTTTCTACGCCCTTCACATAGAAATAACTATTTTTTAAAATTAAAAATTGAACTTCTTTTCGATTTTATGGAATAATAGTCATTGGAACTTTAATGAGAAAAGGCTACAGGACATTGACGAATGAACTCTGCGAGGCATTAACCCTAAAACTCATGTATCATTTTTTCTAACTTCTAACTGGTGACAGTTAACCGAGACTATACCGAGTTGCAGATATCTACCCCACGCGTTTCTTCCAAGTACAAGTCACTATAAACGTCTGTCTTACATAATAACAATAAGTGACATATCATAGTTGTGACTAAAAAAAAACACTTACACAAAACACTAACGGGAACCGGGACCCCAGAGTGGGGTGGAGTTCCACCGCGAGCGTTCTGCTTTATCGTCCTGTGCAAAAACCAGCGAGCAAGCTAGTACCGGCCTGTACACATCATTAGATAAATGAACTAAATTATCGTGCAGGTCCCGAATCGATAATGTCCATTTCTACTTTAGGAGTGCAGTTTGAATATCGTCTGGGGTCGTTTTCTACCCTGTACATGAGTTCTAGAGTTAAAAATTTGCACATCAATGAAACTTCAAACTGAAATTGTGTCGCAAGGTCCATATCAAGTATTCGGAGAGGATGCAAGATTTTCATAAAGTGTACAAAGTTGTCCCAGGCTGAGACCGGTTTGGATCGATCAGCGACTGTGGCGACTCATCGGTACGGCAATGCTAAGTGAGTACTCCGCCGTTGAATTGATAGACCCACGGATCGTTTAGCGCTTTAATTGAGGCTCGACGCGTCGACATTCTAATTAAAAGTAGATCTATCGCTTCGTTTTCTGCTGGTAGTGCTGCGTGTGAACGCGCGATTACGACAGAATTGGACTAAACAGCAACATTTGCAGAGTGCATTTGCAGACTGCGTACTGTCAGCGTTTCGTGTCCACGGTCTTGCGTACCTCGACGCCTTTTTATCTCGTAGTCGACCGGACACCAAGACTCGCATTCCAACGATTCCTTCTCGTCGCCGATATACGAACTAGATCTTTCAAGCTTTATACCTCAACGATCCGATCCGAACAATGCCGAAGCTCAAAAATGTTCATTAAATTTCTCAGCCAAATTTTAACATATAAATCTTCCATAATCTTCTATAATAATGTTCAATTGTGATTGTTATTTTTTTAACAAATAAAAACACAAGCGTGTGCGCGATAAAACTTTTTGCAGATATCAAGTTCGAAAAGAAAAAAACAAAAATGCCATTATGATCATGTGAAAGATGCACCACGTGACATATGAGCGTGAGTGTCAATGCCATTTAAAGTCGGTTGACATTTCGGATAAAAGGGAAACATCATCGGACTCGGTATTAAGTTGTACATTCGGTAATGCTCTGTTTTTTCCTGACAAGTCTACGGTCTCTGAATCACTTACTGATTTTGGTTACCGACTGAGTCGTTTCACATGTCCTTAAGACTAAATGAAGCAACATCGCGAGCTCGGTCGGTATCAAAAACTGTAATCGACTTTTTGCACGGGTATCGGCATCTACGGTCATAAGAAAATGCTTATCGAACGCTGCAATGATCCGCCTTCGATGACACTTCCAATTTAATCGTACAAACCACTACCCGTGAAAAATGTTTATTACAGTTTTTATTACCGACCGCGGTATTCCGCGTACATATTCTCAAGTAACTTTCGTACAATCGGACTCTGTGCTTCACTACACGGGCAAAATATTTGCTGCAAATACATTTATGTCACTCGGTGGGAAAAACTCGGTGCCTAAAATCCCCATTTTCACATCTTGAGAAGTAAAATTTGGTACGATAATCGTGTGAAAAACTTTTTCTGACCTCGTGTGGTTGCAGCACTCGCCTTCGGCTCGCACTGCAAAGTCACACTCGTCAGAAAAAGTTTTATCCCACTAGTATCGTAAATTACTATTATGTAACTCATGCATGAACAGCGCTACTTTCCGTGCCTGTCGAGAGTGGCGTAAGTGGCGCTTTGCAGCCACGAGTTTAGTAAATTCCCGGCGCATGCGCAGATCGGCTGCTTTGCGTGCGATTTACTTTTACGCATGCGCAGTTCGGCTCCTTTGCGTGCGATTTCTGGAAATTATTGCACGCTGCTCGCAGCGCCACAATCAGCAGGCACGGAGGAGCGCTTCTCCTGCATTCGTTACATAAAATAGTATGCGATACCTGTACGTAAAAGCGGACTCCTGACAGCGGTTGTGAAGTGGCCGCACCCGCCTTCTCTCGCGCTACAACAGCTCTCGCCATTGCCTCCGTGCAGTCACTTCCCAACCTTCACCGAAAGTTCGCTTTTACTAACTAGTATCGCCAATATACTATTACACACTGTCATCTGATATTTTCCTGCTCCTCGCAAAGTTCCCTTCGCTGCGAGGCTAAAGACGAAAAAAACATTCAACGAAACATGCGAATGCGTAGTTAAATTGTGACTAAATAATAAATACAAGCCCGCGCGCGAGCGACACTGCGTTTCTTGCAGATTTCAAGGCCGACCGTGTAGAGTCTCGGCCCGTGTACCGGGGTCGATCGATCGCGGTTCGCAATCAAAAAGTACGCCGAGTTAAACATTGGGTCGGACAGACGGAACGAGGAAAGCTCGGCTAGATAGAAAAAGAAACTAAACGTGGAGAGAAACATAAGAACACACACATGTGTACGCGTGCACGCGCGCACGGACACACAAAGAAGCCAGAGAGGGCTACAAGTAACGAGAATTATATAGTCTCGGGTGGAAGTAGTTTTAATATAGAATCGGAAACACGGCGAAAGTTGTAAGTGGTTATGCTCAAAGAGGTATAAGACTGACGGGAGACAGCGTGATCGTTCGGTACGCGACCCATTTACGCTGGTGTGAGCGAGGGCGCGTAGGAAAGTACAAGATTAATGGGCTGGTTTTACAAAGCGGCCCGATCTATACCTTCATGTACTGTCGTCGAGGAGAAGTATTATAGTTTGGTATATGGCACGATTTTATGTAACTGTGTCCCGACGGCTATTGGGTACGTACCGGCCCATAATAAGTTCATCGATCACATCGGTCTGCGCGGTGTCTATTGCACCGCGCAGACATAATGGTGACAGGAGTGTGCATATACGCGAACCGTAAAAATTGCAAATTATCGAAACATTTATCGTTAAATATAGGGTCGCGCGGATTCTATTTCGACAATTCGACCGCATAACTACATTTATTTTTTAAAATATATATAGATTTTCGCCAGAAAAAGTTCATCGATCACATCGGTGTGCGCGGTGCAATAGACACCGCACAGGCCTGTGAATCCGAGCACTGTGATCTTACACACGAGGACAGCGCCCCGCCTTATACAATGGTGACAGGAGTGTGCATATACGCGAACCGTAAACATTGCAAATTATCGAAACATTTATCGTTAAATATAGGTTCGCGCGGATTCTATTTCGACAATTCGACCGCATAACTACATTTATTTTTAAAAATATGTATAAATTTTCGCCAGAAAAATCTGATATTTTTAATATACTTTTAATACATATTTCGCGTATACTTATTTTTCCGTGCGGGAAGACTCGCGTTAAGATAAGTGTCATTTGCAGTACGCCAATGGGATAAGAATCCAAATAAAAAATCAAGTTTATTCAAGTGCATAACTACATTTATTTTAAAAATGTGTATACATTGTCGCTCAAAAAATCTGATATTATTAATACTTATTTCGCGTATGCTTCTTTCTCTGTACGGGAACACTGACGTTAAAATAAGTGTAATTTGCAGTACTCGCATACCTCGAATTGGACAAGAATCCGAAAAAAATTAAAATTAATTTTAAAAAAATAATAATGAAAAAAAAAAAAAAAATCACAGTATGTATATAGTGTTCGCAGCTGATTCGTAGTGAAACGCATAAGGTTCGGGAGATCGTGCATTGAGCCACTGTGAAATTAGCTGGCGGCATATCTCGCTGAAATTTCGATATGGACAAACACTATTTTTTCCGAAAAGTCTTTATCTCTGTAAAATCGCATCGTATCGTAACAAAACCTGAAAAAAGCCACAGACCACGATTCAAAGAAACTACGTGCCAAATTTTGTCAAGAGATTTTTTGTGGATTCGGAGAACACTGGATACCAAGGAAACGCGCAAAGTCCCGCGATCGCCGTGAAACGCATAACTCCCGTCTTTTTGCCCTAGCGGGCAGTCGGGAGTTAAAAAAATCAAGTTCACTCGAGTGTACTAAATTTGTATAATTAAGCAAATATCAACGAAGATGCACTGCGCACAGCTGAGGTGTACGCGGACAGCTGAATGTCCTCATGCGTTTCACATTGCACACGCAGCATGGTACCGAACGTGAGTCGACGGGAGTCGAGTGGACGTCAAAAACAGTCGCGTCATGCGCGTTACCCTACATTTTCATTGCTCACGGCATTTCACCGGCAAGGTAACTTGCGCGCGCACACATAAGCGTTTTACATCTCGTACGAGCATTATCGTGCTTGGCACAGTACATTAACACTTTCCATAGTCGGGATGTTCCCGCAAAACATCTCAGAAACTCTAATCCAACATTCATTGCTTCATTAGCCCGAAGCGTAAGGCGCGAGGCTTTTACAATTTTCTCTTTTCTCGTGTCCGTCCGTCCGTCCGTCCGTCCGTCCGTCCGTCCGTCCGTCAGTCAGTCAGAGTCAGTCAGTCAATTTCTTTCCGATAAAAGCTGTGAAAGCGAGTCCTGGACGATATTCTCGAGGCTTCTCGTACGCTCCGCTCTTACGTGACGAAAGCTTGCCGTCTATCGCAATTACAGTTACGACTTCAAAGACGTGAGCAGGTAGTTGCATCCGCGTACGCGCATAAGGAACACGGGACGATCCTACGAGAGATACATCGACTATTGGGATGTTCGCTCGTTACATTATACACAGTCCCGATATTACCGAAACACATGGCGGACTCGGCGACGCGCTGGGAACACGACTCACGAACGATCGATATAAAATATAGAACGTGGATGAAATTAATTTTCCGGGGTATTGCGCCGCGCGACACGGTCGAGAGATACGCCAGCGTCCCGATGCAAAGTACTCGGAAAAAAAATTTCCTCTTTTATATATTAATATTTTTGCTTGATTAAAAAATTTTATTATCACATTTTTTATTACTTTTTTTTCCTTCCTCGTAGGCGAAGCTTTTTTTTCATGAAAACCAAATTTCAACGTGCGCGTGTGCGTGTGCGTGTGCGTGTGCGTGTGCGTGTGCGTGTGCGTGTGCGTGTGCGTGTGCGTGTGCGTGTCACCCGACGAACTAACGCCGAAAAATTGAAACTGATAACTTGAGAACAGCTTCAGCTCTCCAGCTAAAATTTCTGATGTAGGTAAAGGGGCCAAGCCTCAATTTCGGTTACATTTTTTGCAAAACCCATTCAGTACTTTTGAACTTTGCTAAACAACAAGTCTGTGCGCACGCTAGTTCTTACAATTGTTAAGCTATCGCGGTCTGAAAAGTTGTACACGAATGGACTATTATCGAAAATGTGGATTGAATGCTTTCGAACAAAAAATAAATAAAAATAAAGAACATTGAAAAAAAATTTCAGCGTGAAGAATTCAGACCGTTTTTTTTTTTTAACCATCGAGACCAATTTCAGTAAATTTTTTGAAAAATTACGATTGTTAATATTTTTGAGGAAAAGATAATTAAAAATGTTGGCGAATCCTGTTTGGATAGTTTTTATTTCCACCAAGATTGCCTGGAGTATGTTTTGCGAAACATGCTACTGCATCGAGAACGTGAGGAGGCGCAGGATGCTCGTCCTTCTTGCGACGAGGCGGGGGTCGTTGCACCCTCGGTCAAGAGAGGATGCAAGGTGACCGGCCGAACGGAGCTACGGAGGAACACGCTCTCCTTTGCTTCTCATCGGGCCTTCTCGCTCTTGATCTCGGAAAGGATCGGACTTAGCTGAACAGGTATAGAGATAAATAGACTGTAGAAGCGGTGAGTCTCCGCTACCCGGAGGAATTTTCTTCCTGCATTATCCGAACGGCCGGCAAGTTTGCGTGCTCGGATAAATCGGTTTCTCCTTACATTTTGTTTTATTCCAATATTTTTAAGCGCGCGCGCTTGGACAATAGGTTCATATATATATTTATATTAAAAATATATATTTAAAAAAAATGAACTATCGAAACATATCGAAAAAGTAAAAAAATTGAGTTCAATGGCAATTTTTGCCGATCGGTAGAATTGAAAAGGAAAATCATCTAATGAGAGACTGCTGTGTGTGAATACACAGTGATAAAAAAATACGGTTCAATCAATTAAGATTCGGGCAGGGACGTTCAACGAAATATTTTGTTGGAACAGTTAAAAAATTAGTTAGTTCAACAATTTGTTGGGCGATTTCACCAAAATTTTTTTGAGCCATTAAAATATTTTGTTCGTCCAACTAAATATTTATTTGAACGTCCCTGTCCGAAACTTAGTTGATTCAACTGTACTTTTTTATCAGTGCATGCATCCATGTCTGCATGCGGTGTGTCTAAGTAAAGTAGAGAACGTATATATTGGGAGCCTGTCCGTCTCGCAAGAAATGTCGTGCTGACCTATCTTTTTTTTATCTATCTTTTTAAATTCATACCGGCAAACCCAAGAACGCGTTTGAATACCCATACATTTTCATAGGAAAAAATGAAATCGCTGAGCAACAAATTACGCATGACTGCAGGGACTTCGCGGATGCAGCCAACAGTCAACGCACTCTCCTTACTGTGACCAGTCATCGAGTTGAAGGTACCACACAGTTATAGGTACCATACACAGTCCGGTCGCGCATGATAGGGCGACAATGACACGCATATGTTGTACGAGTGTTTACCCATTTCCCAAAGTCATGCAGGGTAGATGAACTGGGCGCTGTACCGGCTGTGCACGTATTGCATTGTCACTCAAGAAGCTTTATTTTCATGAGAAAAAAAGCTTTTTTTGCGGCAATGATGGAAAAATGATATTTATGAAAAACGTCTGAATGAATCGATGTGTATCATGCTCAACTACTATGAATCCCTTTTTTATTCATTTTTTAATGGACTAAAGCAGAGCTGGGCAAATACCCTAAGTACTTCAAGTAGGTATTGAAGTATCAAGTACTTGAAGTACTGAGCACTGGGTAGTTCTTGAGTCCTGGCAAAACTGGATTGCTGAAGTTCTGAGTACTGAACACTGACTCGGTACTCGATACTTTAATACGTACTTCAAGTACTTAGAGTATTTTCCCAGGTCTGGTATAAAGTTACTGTTGAATAATCCTCCTGAGTTTTTTTTTTACATGGCCAAAATATCGGCGGTAAATGGATTTACACACTACCTTCTCATTTTTTTCTTACGCCTCACAAAATTAACAAAACCAGGCCAGAATAAAAATTTTTAAATCCTGTCTGTAGTAAGAATTAAGGTAGTACTTGCGGACAGTTGGACTTCACGTCAATTCAAAGAGAATCGAGAGAGAATTGCGAACACTTCCCGATGGGATAAAAATCTTAAAAAATCAAGCATATGGAAGGTGTTGAAAAGATTGATTGTTGCATAATAATAATTCCAAAATGTTATTAAAAAACGAATGAAAAAAATTGTTCCACAAATCCCCCGACAACTGAAAAAGTTCAGTTGTCATATTGTTATTGTTCATATAAAAACAATTTGTTCAACTTTTTGAATATGTATGTATTTTTTCAGAATCTTGTGTAATATTTGAAAATTACGTTTCTTTATTAACTAAAAACGCAATTTTCAAAAATTACACGAAATATATACGTATTCAGAAAAATTAACAAATCGTTTTCATAAAAAAAAAAAATGCAGGTTGCCAGGTGATTTGTTGAGAAATTTTTTTTTTCAATAATTTTAATAACATTTTTGGAAAAATTATTATGCAAAATCAATCTTTACAGCATCTTCCATATGGTTGATATTTATCAGATTTTTATTCCATCGAGAAGTGTTCACAATTCCTCTCTCAATTCTCTCTGAACTCACGTGGGGTCGGACTGTCCGCAAGTACTACCTAAGATGCGATTCGGCTAATTATCGCTTCGTTTATGAAATTATTACGATACCGAAAATTTATAAAAAATAATTTTATAAAAAACTGTACTGCTTTTCGATATAAGTGTTTCTTGAAAGCCATTACACTCCAGCTACGATTCCTTTCAAACGGGTCGAATAGAACTGGTGTATATAGTCCATATATTCGTAGTTTGCAGACACATCATATACACGATTAGGATCGGTGCCCGATCGAGGTCGTCGAGGTCTGGCTGAGAGTACGCGATAGATATGTAGGGAAAGAGGAGCGTGCGGTGAGTGAAAGGCGGAGGTGAATACACTTACTACGCGGCCGTTATTGTCGTAGTGGTGCGCTCGTTGGTTGTTCCCGATGCAGAAGAGTGAAATGCGAGTTCGGAGTGAAAAGGAAAGTGCATCGGCCACCTGCACACGCACATACACACACGCGCGCCAGAACGGAGACGGGAGAAATGGAACACGTTGAACTATCGAGAATGCCTCTCAAAGGTTCAATGCGCGGCGGTGTCGGCACAGTAATCGAGATATGCTGCGAGTTTTTTCTGCTTCACATCAACTTTTTTTTTTAAATTTATTCGCCACGTCTCTCACAGCCGCGTCGGCATCCGCAGTTACGATAAAGTTGATGGAGATCGCAAGGTGAGAGAAAACCATTTTACAAAATAGTTAAGAGTTTTTATGTGAAACCGACACAAATTTTATTATTTTGTTTGTTAAATAATGATAATTATTTCTTCATGTTTTCTCAGAAAAATTACTTTTATCAAAGGTTCAATGCGCGACGGTGTCGGCACAGTCATCGAGATATGCTGCGAGTTTTTTTGCTTCACATCAACTTTTCTTTTATTTATTCGCCACGTCTCTCACAGTCGCGGCGGCATCCGCAGTTACGATAAAGTTGATGGAGATCGCAAGGTGAGAAAAAACCATTTTACAAAATAGTTAAGAGTCTTTATGTGAAACCGACACAAATTTTATTTCTTTGTTAAATAATTATTATAATTTTTTTCATGCTTTCTTAGAAAAATTCCATGTTCAGTAATGACTAATCATGCAATTATTTTTAACGAAATTTAACGAAATGGGAGAGTAAATTGAATTGTAAATTTTTTTTTATCCTATTTATCTCGAAGGAAGTGTTACTCTCGTGAATCTCGGACGTTCACCAATCGAGCACGTTGTTCCCGCAACAGTTTTCTACCACTGATGCCGGTGGTGCTCGGGATGACGAGGGACGACCATGCGACCGCGTCCAAGAATAGCGAGAGCTCGGGGACCGCGTCATCGACTCGCGCTTTCGAAATAGCGTGTTAGAACTATTTTGTCGCCGCATGCCACAGCGAAGCGTGCATGTTGGGGACAATGCGACAGATAACTTTATCGGCGATCTTCCGTGCGAACAGATTTTTTTATTTTTACTCCGGACCGATTTTTTTGTCGATTTACTCCGCTAGAGATTCTTTAATTATTACTCCAGACAGGATATTGACAAAATATATATATAATCCTGGCCAGATAACGAAAAAATGAGTGGAGCGTTTAGAGCCAAAGGCAAAGTCTCTCCAAGCCTAAATCCAATTATTGAAATTTTGCACATATGTAAACAACATCAGAGAACAAAAACGCTTTATTTCCATGCTCAATCCTCATTAGCTTCCGCGTGGTTGACACACCCATCGCACGTCCAGTAAAAACATGATACTTATCATTTAATTACTAAATGTGCTCAACTCCGATTTCTGCTTGATCCTCACACATTTTTACCCTTACCTACATCGAGGTCTTGCTTAAGGCGATGTGAAAGTACATATTTATTTAATTTAAGTAACTATTTCCATAATGTAAATAAATATTTATTTAAATCAAATAAATATGTTACTTGAACCAAATAAATGGTGGTCGCCAAATAATTTTTTTTTCTGGGTGTGTAATTTCAGTTCACTACCTATGGGTCGCCGCGTCTGAGGTCGAGCCCGTCGGTAACTAAAACACCGGTCGTACAGTGAATGACTGCGCGCTTCGCTCGATCGGCTTACTCGCGACCGAACGCAGACGTCGAGTCTGGCGTGACGCGGAGGCGATTAACAGCGAATGGTGCACATCGCGAAATGACAAAAATTCTCGTACGAACTAACGAGCCGGTGCATTCGCGTTACCCACGTGCATCTGTACGCGCCGCACGCTGATTGCCGAGCTCTCGCCGTCTCGGGCATCGAGCTTTGCCGCTTTATTTCCTCCGTCGGTGTGTCATTAATTTTATTATCCATACAGCTATACCGTACAATGCCTCGGTGGAGATTCATCGAGTGCCGCGTTCGGGACCGAGACAGGGGGCACGACTGGCAGCGTCCCGATTCCTCGGTGTGATGTAACGTTATAAATCTCGAGACACTGCAAGGACGCGAAAAACGCTCCGAGCCGCCTCTGGCTGCGGGTTTAATATGTATGTATGTATGTATGTGTATGTATACACGTAACAAAAACTGTCGACGGCGGCTGCGGTAAAATGATGACGGCACCTGACGACTCCGACGTCGACGACGGGACAGACGAGGCGAGACGGGAGGAGGTCGGTAAGGAAGAGGCCTTGCGAGACCAAACTCGGAATGAAGCACGCTGCAATATATTTTATATATACATTTATATAATCCTCGCGTTAGATATAGTTGGTTTCCCTCTTCTTCCCGAGTTGTTACAAGATGATTCAGCGCAGCGCACTACAAGTCACGTATTCTGGTCGCGAGAATGACTTTTCGCTTTGCATTATTCTTTGTTCGCGTTCGCGATGCTCTGATCTTATGGCGTATTGAACTGTTTGGTAAAAATTACACAATCAAAATACGGGACGAGTGTTACTTTTTTTTCATCATTCCTTCAATCGGCAGAAGGTTGGCGTGTTCGAAAATTGAGAAATCGAGATTAAAGGCGAAAATTCTAAAACATGGTTGCCTTTTTTACCCCGAGAAAAAATTCCCTGACTTTTGACTGACCAATTAAAAATGTTCCTGAGCCAATCGTCTACCGACTTCTATTTTAAAAAAATGAACGCAAATTAAAAGGCTTAATTGTAGTAATGTTAAATACTTTTTTTCAAAATGTTCCTTATTTTTTTTAGGCTCCCTTTTATGTATTTCTTATTTGTTTATACAAGATGCGGCGACAATTTGCTTTTTCCCGGACCAATTTTGAAATTGCCTGACTTTTCCCTGATTCCCTGACCAAGACTTTTTTTTCCGTGACTTTTCCCGGTTTTCCCTAACCGCAGCCACCATGTAAAATGCTGATCTGTGGGGGGGATTCAATCTCGGGATCAAAAAAATTGTATTGATCGATCTCCGTATCGTTATGTTCGCCTCTTTGCTATACCGGGTTTCAGAGTGTTGCTCGTGATTGTTTTATTGACACTGAACCGAAGTAAAAGCATAGATTGGGAAAAAGAGAAAATAATTTTCTTTCTTTTAGAATTAATTTGTTTTTATTATTAAACCGTAGTGAACGCGAGACGTGGCTTTAACGTACGGGTGTTATACGCAATCAAACTTATTTATTGCTGTTTTTGAATGTTCGAAAACTGAGCAATCTAAAAGCGATAATTCCAAAATACTGATCTGTACGGAGATTGAATCTCGGGATCCAAAAAATTATATTTATCGATCCCCGTAATTGTAATTGCGTATTGCTACTGAGCCGAAGTAAGAGCACAGATTGGGAAAAAGGGGAAAAGAGAAAATACATTTTTTAATTTCTAAATTACCTAAATAAAAAAATAAAATAAAATAAAAAATAACGGTAGTGAACAGAAGAGGTGGTTTAACGAACGGGCGTAATACGTCATCGCGCATCGATCGAGAGTCTCATTCGACAATCTTGTTGCTAGCCGGCCGATGAGGGAGCGAATTTACTCGGATAGACGCAGAGGAGTGAGGAAAGTGTGCGTAGAGCGATTCTGCAGTGTCTCGCGTGTACGCCCGGTGTTAACGTCCGTTGCGATGAACGATCGCAACGTCACGTCGTTACGTCGTCGCCTCGCGATTACGCGACGACAGAGACGACAACTACAACGAACAACGACGATAAGCCCGCAGCACTGGCAGTTACGGACGTGTCGGGAAGCCGACGTTCGCTCGATCGTTCTTTCCCGACGACCATCCGGCGCCATCCGATACGTCTCATTAATACCATTCGCATAATAACCCCCTCCTCCCCCCTCTCGTCCCCGGCGGGCTGTTGCTCGCTGTAACTTGCTTGATGATAAATAATAACCCACGCTGTTTTATGCTCGTTTTATCTGATAATAGTACCTATGCACATGGAGAAAAATCATTGCCATTGGTAAAACTTATCGCGTGACTAAAATCAGGAGGACGTATTTTCTGTGTACGAGCATGTAAAGTAAGCCTTTCTGATTTTCGTCACGCGATATGGTACGAGACGAATGAAGGTTATGTGAAATACAACGGTCGGTAAAAAAAATACCTGCAAAGAGTGCCGTTTTTTACAGCACAGTTAGCTGAGGGAAAAGGAAATAGTATTACTTCGGGGAATGGTCAGATGCAGTAAAATACTAGTTTTGTTTATCCTCGGTTGAGCAGGGTCCGGCCATTAACAAAAATGTTGCTTCCTCATAAAGGAAGCTATGTTTGAGTGAAAATTCTTTTTTTCGAGTTTTTAATGTCAGCGGACTAGAAACGTCGAGAAATATGAATTTTATGTGTGCGGGTTGAAATGTTGTACTCTTTCTTCGATGTAATTTCCATGAAGATTGGAGCCCGGTTCGAGATTTTACGCGATTTCGAAATTTTTTTTAAATGTCTTGGTAGCTGTAACTTGCGTAAATTTTGAACTGTCGGCCTAAAATTGCAAACGAATATAATATTTTGATCAAAGACCTTCGGTATTGAATTTAGCCGAAATCTACCGAAGATATCAGATTTTATGGAATTTTCATTTTTTTTTTTAATTCCTAAAAACTGTCTATTTTGGGTAAACATGGAGGTATCGAACTTAGATGTCGCACGGGAATGGACTAACACTGTACAATGTTTCCTATAAAATTTGGCAAAAATTGCTCCAACCGTTTACATTTTATGGGATTTTGAGAATTTTTAATATTTTTTTTACGCCTGACACGAGTTTCTGAATCAAATATCGTGTAAAGAGTAAAATGAGTTATAGTTTTGTAATCAGCGCTGAAGGATAGATAAAAAAAATTGCCTTAAAACGACGCAATTCGCAAATTTCAGTTTGCGATTTCCTATAATAAATTCTGGTGTAAATTTTGACGGTTTAAATTTGATAAGGTGTAGAAATTTTTTGTGTTATGAAAAAGGTGCAAAGTACTTTGCACATGGTTATTCTATACTTTTTTTTTTATGTGCAATTACAAAAAATTCAATTTCGTTTTCTATTAGTAAGGAAATACCTGAAATAAGATCCTTCAATTTAACGAGTGACGGCCAAAGATTCGATACTCGAGGAAGGTGACATCGCCGTTATGAATATACAAACTGGAGGTATTTTTTAATATTTCTCGAATATTCATCGACAGCAATCGCCGAGGCAACACTAACGACAGCTCTGGGAAATTATAGATTCGATGTTTGTTAGGCGAAGACGGAACTAAGAAGAAACAGAAAAGGCAGAAAAAAAACTTCGAGACACGACCTCATGATTCATCGAGAATCGCAAAGTCTCGGGTGTATAAAGCGCTCTCTGCATCCAACACAATCTTCGCGGAACCGCGAAGGCTTACAAGATTTTCCGTGTTAACGTGCGTTTCAATAGAAACTCATTGTTTTATGATTCCTTGTGTGCTCTCGACTGACACTGTTATTCATGCTAATACGGATGATCGTCGGGTTAGGCTTTTCTTCAGCATAACAGGTTATATAGCCACGCACCTACAACCGTAATTTCGTTATTACGTAAGTGCGATATCGCGACCATAATCAGCCGTTCTGGCCAGCCACGTCGAGATCGATGGTCAGTATAGAGAGAAGAAGAAAAAAAGCGAAGATTGATTGAAATTAAAGACTGGAACTTTACAAATAAGACAGACAAGACTACGAAAGATCACAGAGAGCGTAGGGTTGAAAAAGAGAAGAAGAAAGCGACGTAAAGAAAAAAGAATTACAGTTCACGGAACAGAAAAGTGGCGGCGAACTGTAGGTATAATCAGATAGGATAGGATAGTTATCTTCATCTGTATATATGTATATGCACCCGGTGAGGGAAAATGAGAGAGGGCGAGGGTTAACAAGAGGGGGGAAACCCCAAAGGCGCGGCCGCTTCGCTTCAACACATCGCTCGCTATTTTCTGCGCCCTCTTTAGCTTTACATACGGGAAAAGCTTTGACCTTGGAAAGGTGAATCCTTCCAAGCTTCTCCGCGGCCGGAACGGAGACTCGTTCTCCGAAGCTACATTTACACGAAAGAAAATGAGCCGTTACGACGTACATTTATCGACTGTACTCAAAGTTAGAAGGGAATATATAGGATAGTGTAACACGGGGATTAAGCCGTTGCGACTTTGACGGTCGGTATTCGTATGTCGACGGAGTGTATATACTGCATGTAGAGCGTATCTTCCAGAATGTTCTATCGAGCGTTCGAATCGTTAACAACGATGTACATCCTCCGACGCGATGTATAAGCCGCACGTATACAAACGTGAACCACACTTGTTAAATTTAAAATCGGCTTAAGGTAGTACTAGCGCAATGACTGACGGCACATTTATATCTCCACCACTCACAACTCTCCCAGATAACAACTCTACCAGAATACATCTCTCCCCAAACTTCTATACCAGAAAACAAGTCTTCCGGATAATAACTCTACCAAAAAAGATAATTCTAACAACTCTACCGCATAACAACTCTACCAGTCTAAAGTGCATTGAAGCTCATTCCCAACATCTCTCCCGCATTACAACTCTACCGTATTAGAACTCTACCAAAAACTCTCCCGGAATAAAAATAAAAATTCGGGGAGAGTTTTATTTGGTATTTGGTGTACGTGATTAATCACGGTGTCGATCTTCACCCTTATATTACAAGTCGTCACAATTGATTCAAAAATTTATTTGACGGCCACCGTTTATTTGGTCTAAGTAAAATATTTATTTGATTTAAATAAATATTAATTTCATTTCAGTAACTATTTACTTAATTTAAATAAATGTTTATTTAAAACAAATAAACATTTTACTTAAACCAAATAAAAGGTGGCCGCCAAATAAATTTTTTTTCTGGGTGCAGTTCTACTGTGTGCATTCTAATCGCATAAGCTTATCCGAACCAGCGAGACTGTGGACCATATTTTCGACTAGCCCGCCTAAAGTCGAAGCAGACAAAAAATTCTACACAAAACTCTCGGAAAGCTCGACGTCATCAATGATCCATACGATTCACAGGATTTCACTAAATCCCCCCCAACATGGAAGGGCACTCTTTGTAACCGTAATCTCAGTTTTCCATGCTTTTCCTCGCATACCAAAGACAACGGAAATATTTGTTCATTCAATGACCACACTCGGACAACGACGTAAACGCAGAAAACCTAGAACCTGATGTGCCCCAAGAGCAGCATGAGCAGCTGATTGATCAGAAAGCAGATACAAAAAGTGCACGGAAATTGCGTACTCAATTGTTCGTGCATGATGCAAAGGGCAGACAGGCACGTAAAATACAAGATAAATGCGAAAGATCACATTGCTCATGGAATGTGCCGAGCACGTGCGAAACTCTGTGGAACCGAGTGCTGCATCAGGTTCTTCGCGAACACCGCCTTCCGAATGCGCACGAATGGATTTTATAGCATTCCCGGAATCCGGGTTGAGACGGGCGGTTTCCACTGATGCGAACAAGTTACCGGCTGTAATACCCTTCGTCCTCGCCGTCGTCGTCGTCTCCTCGTTATAAACTCGCGCTAAAGTGCATTGAAGCTCATTCCCAACGATAGCATATATATATATATATAAAAATGCCGAGAGTGGCTGGCCGAGTGATCTAGCACATGCGGAAAACAAAGTTTCGTGCCTCGGCAGCATTGGCATCTGCGACTGAACGAGCATGCCCGGTGTACATTGCTGGATCGGCGATAGTCTGGCAGTTTGTATAGTTTTGTAACACCATTCCCGACTGAGATCTCCTATGGCAACTGGACACACCGTACGAGTCCGGGCCATTAAACGATATGAGTCACTCGCTAGGACAGAAATGAAAAATATTTACTAACCGCTCTCTCGGTCCTCCGTAATTCTTCGAAATCGTCTGTCGCTCTCGTCACACAATTAAGAACAATTATCGTTCTTGAAGAAAATTCATTTTAACGTAGCTTGGCGTTTCGACACGTTATCTCACGCTTCGCGAGTTGACAACAGGACGAATTCCGTTCTCTTACGGGGACATGAATAATGTCTTGTTTTTCACTAAATTGACGCTCATTTCTTAAGTCGCCACAGGTTTACGCCGCGGTGAGACACGGACAGCCAAGGCGAATGAGAGTTAAGTCATTCGTATGTTACCTGCCGAGCGATTGCTGAGATAGGTTTGGATTGCTGAGAGATCGTAGCGTCTTGCATACGTTGATTAATGAACGATTGTGCATTCGATTATGTAACTTTAAGATTATGCAAATTAAAGGAAAAATCATTAACCAAGTCAATTTAACGTGACTCCTTTTTTTAGTTCAATTCAACAAATCTCAGTGTTCACAATTATAGTTCCAGCAAAAACGAATATTACACAGAAAAAAATTTATTGGACGGCCACCGTTTATTTGGTGTAAGTAAAATATTTATTTGATTTAAATAAATATTTATTTAAATTAAATAGTTACTTAAATGAAATAAATATTTATTTAAATCAAATAAATATTTTACGTAAACCAAATAAACGGTGGCCGTCAAATACATTTTTTTTCTGGGTGCAGTTCTACTGGGTGCATTCTTAATCGCATAAGCTTATCTGAATCGGCGAGACTGTGGACCATATTTTCTACTATCCCGCCTAAAGTATATATAAACATTTATTTAAATCAAATAAATATTTTACTTAAACCAAATAAACGGTGGCCGTCAAATAAATTATTTTTCTGAGTGTACTGCTGAATCATTGCAAACCGTGGAACGGAACATTGTTACGACACTGGATCACTCATGATCGTATGAAAAAAAATCTATGTCCAACTGCTTTAGATAAATATATTTTAGAGTAAAGTACCAAGTCAACTGGAAAATCCAATTTTTTTTAAATGTATAAAAACAGTGTTTAGAGAAGAAAAAAAAATCGTCCATGCAAAACTAAAATTGGGTGGAATTAGAAAGCGGCGGGAGTCGAATAGAGAAGATGCAAGAAGTATTGCGGTAATCCTCTTTGCTTTACCTTTCCAAAGTCATGTAACAGCAAGGGCTTAGTACATTCGAGGATAGAGATGGACGTTGTATTTACGCCGTTCGCGCACTGATGGAATCTGCTTATATGTTACGAGCAAAGCTAAACCTTTGCACCGTGGCCCCAGAGATTCAATCGATGCATCTCCATCTCTCTTTCCCTTTCTCTCTCCAGGAAAACTTTATCATGCTTCAATTATAGGAATGCATTTCCTAACTGCTTTCCATAACAATTCCCCGCATATTGCACGCCCCGTTGACCCAGAACGAATCTATACGTACAGTCTTTCATTGCGTTGTGTAACGATAGAAAAAAAACGGGGATTCCAGTACGAAAATAAACAAGGAAACATCTGCGGAACATATTTATTCATTCATTGGAAAACGTTTAAATCACGGCCGTTTCAAGCCGATCTCACTGAAATAAATTGCAATATCGTGAGTACTCTGTGGATAGTAATGATGCGACTCGGGGTTGCATGTATTGAAGATTAATCGACAAAAAAAAAAACATGTCAGGTAGGTTGCTAATGCTATCGCAACCCACTCGATACTTAAAAGTCTTAAAAGTCCCACTACAGTGGAACCTCTGTAACTTATACCTGTGACCTATAAACCACTCCGAAATTGTAGAAAGGATTTTTGAAAACTGATAACTTTCACCCCAAAGCTTCCGACCCTACTTTCTGCACGCACACGCGCACTGATTATCCCCACCGCGCGGCACAACGACGCGTGAATGGTCGACTGTGCTAGACCGGTATTATAGTTGGGTTATTATGAGTTAAGAGAGGGTGCCCATACAGAGCTAGCAACTTATGGGAGGTTCAACTGTAATCGCAACCACTGCGTCGCTAGCGAATCTCCGTTTCGGGTGAGTTGAAAATTCCACGGAAAAGAACGAAAAAAAAATGCAATTCTTGCTTCAAAATTTCGCTGTAAAATATGAATAGAAAAAGTATTTAATGATCAGTTGAGGGGAAAAAAGAGGATTGAACAACTCTTACTCAGAAGCAAACATCGGAATTATGTCTCCTCTCGAAAGTTATTATAACGATGTTTACGTTGATCCTTCCAGGAATAGTGGAACGATCAAAGAGAACGTTCAATTGGCCTTTCCGCTACCGGGAAATCGAAAACTCGAGGTGGCCAATGCGCGAGCGAGCGAATAAAACCGGCGTTGCACCTGTTGCCCGGCTCTATATTCCTATATTTAGCTTCCCCTACTAGCCTATATTATATCGTTGTTAGGCATAGAATACGGTGCATTTCTGACTAAAGCTACACGCAAACGCCTCCTCCGAACTCGCGGGATTTTCGTCCCAGTGATTTTGCAGTGCACTCGGCCACCCGCTTAAGAGCATAGAACTTTCCAAGATTTATCGCCGTTTCGCGAGAATATTCGGGCGAAATGCACACACGCTAACGGGGATACGCCAGATGCACGTCGTGAGTCACAGAGACACTCGTTGCCGAGAGCCAAAAGCTAGAATAATAGTAGAGCAGTGGAACACCCGTTGCCATATTTGACGATTCGGTCGTATGTACTTTTTACTTTACATTTATATTTTACCACTTTGCAAAATGTTTACAAATTTTTATTATCAATTACAAAATTTATACCGACTTCTGTTTGCATTGAAATTTGAACGAACACGTTGAATGGGATCGACCAGAACAAGACTAAGCTGGCGAGAACCTATGAGTACATCATACTTTAAGTACCCACTGTAAAAAAATGTATTTATATGAAATTTACATTTTTTTAATCCTCGTTCATTTTCGTCTAAAAATTCGTCACCCAAAACCATTGAAACCCTGTTTTCAATTTAATATTTTTCCCGTTTAAAAAATTCGATTTTTGCGATGGTATAAAAAAAAATGTACATAGTAATAATTTTTTTTAATTGCTCCGATCTCGTTATTACGAAGTATTCTTGTGGCGCAGCTGAATTTTATTGTTACAACGTATTGTTCAAAAAATTCCTCTGCGTGCCCGGATTTTGATTTTTTCCTTGAATTCCCTTTAATTTCTCATTGGGGGAGTTTTATCCGCGAAGAGATAGCGTCGTCACCCGCACAGCCGGAGTCTGGAGAAGCGACGGAGAGAGGGAAAGCAGACGACCCACGAAGAGACCCTCTCTGAAATCTCCGGCCTCGCGAGGTCGTTGGTGGATTCTCGGGAGGAGAGTGGGACGCCGGTGCGGGAATAGTGGGGAGTTAAAAGCTGACGGTGCTATAGCGGCGCAGCTGTTGGATATAGATAGAGCGACAGTGGCAACGACGAAATGGAAGGGGGATCGCGGCGCGGAGAGATGACGCTGAGGTCGAGTTGCTGTGACGTAGGTGCGCGGATCAGGTGTCCCACAATAGTGACCGAGCGCGGGGGCGAGCCGCGTTCCAATGTACCGAGCGTAGGACGATGTGCATTTTTGAAAAATAGTGGAAGAGGGTGGGGGCTTCGGAACTGGAGTCCGAGAATTTCACTCCAACGGCGATAGAAGCGATTACTCTTATCGCGATACGAAATTGTAGTCGTAATCGTTTTCGTCACAACTGCGGAAATACGGAAGTTCAGCCTGGACAACACAAAAACTCGTACGAATGCTCGCGACCAACGATATTTTCAACATTTTCTAAAGACAGTATAAAAATATATATATATAAATAATAAAATTAATGCATGCGAATTTCGACTAACCATGTGAAAAATATCGTATAGCTAAATGACATTTTATTAATTTTTTTTTAAGCACAAAATCTATCATGTGCTGTATTTTTTTCGTATTTTTTCTCATGCGCATGTGGGCGAAACATGTTTTTCTAGGTAATGTTTAGTACGAACGTTAACGTGGCATAACAGTTATTAAAACACTAGAGACGATGTGCTTGACATTGACCAGTTGCATTTGACGTCGACGGCAATGATAAATTGCGAGTTTCCGGAAAGTGTCTCAAGAGGGAGTGTAATTTACTTCGGCACGATTGCTTTAACTTGCGCACGGTGCTGGTACCCGCTTGTGAAAATAGAAATACGTCAGTAATAACGAACAGACTTTAATCTTACTATGAGAATAACGTAATATTGACACGACTGTGACGATGGAAAAAGAAAGCCTCGACGCAGGTACAGCGAACGGCAATTAATACACACCTGCAACCAACTGGATTCATGCGTACTGTCGGACGATCATATATATATTTTTGTTATTTTGAAATTTTAACGTACGTATCGCAATTTTATCTTCATTTATTTTAACACAATGTCGAATAGTTAATATTTTATTACTTTATCTAATGTAGCTTTATAATATTGTATTGGCAAAATGATAAAAGCTTTATGAACATAACTGAACATTGCCGATTGTATTTCTGCGGTATGTTTAGAGATGTGTAAAAGTAAATTAATTATGAGCTACTACTAATCAGATACACGCAATTTATTGAAAAATTTAAAATGATTAAGAACGCTTTTATATTGGCGATAATTGGATGATGGATTTTAGGTAATGTTTTAAAGGAATTTATGTGAGTACATATTCTTGCGTATACAATAAAGAAGGAAAAATAACGTGTCGAATGTGTGCCTTATACATATAAGCCTGCAGTTCAATTACCAATCAGACAATCCATGTCAACGTTTACTAATCCTTTTTCAGATTCATTTCCCAGAAAAAGAGTGATGTCGAAATCGAATGTTCGAGATAAATGTATCGAAATATCGAACGAGAACAAAATGACCGGCTTTCGGGACCAATCAGAGAGGCGCGCTCAAAGCGCGCGACCGTTCAAACATATAATACGAGTGGAAGTGTGGCTAACCTTAAAAACGAAGAGCGAGTGAGCGCGTCGTTACCGCTATCGGTAGCGATCAAGGATACGTGTGTGCAACGGCATTCAATATACGATGAGTATGCCGCAGATTAAGAAGTGAAATTACAGAAAGACTTCTCAAACGATGCGGTTAATTGCGGGCCTCAACTAAATCGGTTGTGTCGGACCGCCATGGCATACCATGTCATTCAGATAAGCGTCGAATCGAGTACGAAGAATTTTCCGTTCGGGCTGGACAAGACGTTGCCGCATTCTTGCATTCCTGAACTGCGTACTTGCTGATCCATAAAGTCCGACTTTCTGGTGGATAGCTGTATCTGCCTGGATTTTTTTTCCGTCACGAGTAAAACTGGTCCCGGCAGCAGCGACGTGAAGTCTACCGACCGTTCTCGTTTCACACGAACGTCCGAGCTGGGACCGTAAATAGAATTGTGGCATTCGTCGGCACAGCCCATTCAGGTAACATTGTCGGTAGGCAACGTTGTCACCTAATCAATGGACTGAGGCAATTCTTCATCGGACCACGCTGCGGTTGCGTTATGTCACGCGTTATGGTATTAGGTCTTCTGTAATTAATCCGCCATTGGGAGAAAAAGAAAAAAAAACTACCGAGAACGTTCTGCTATCCTCCTCTACTATATAGATTATAAGGTAACTGTTCGCAGTGGTAATTGGCTATTTACCGGGGCCGGTGGATGGCCGATGGCTGTATCGTCTCACTGCATCGGCACCCAATATTGCCGCATCAAGCTTTCACTGATGCGATGCCAGGTACGAACAGTCCTGATTTAGGCATTCCTCATTGGGAATCATCAATCATCGCTCCCATCGGTAATTGTGCACTGGAACTTTCCCTCCGACTCGCGCCACGCTTCGCGGTTACTGTCCCTCAACTATCGCCGGCATTCGCCGATAGAGGCCGACACTGCCGGCGCAGCCCCCCCCCCCCCCCAGCCACAGTCCAGATAATCCCAGAAGTGGCGTTGAGAGAAACGAGGAGCGAACACTTTCTCCCCGCGATAAATCTCGGTGTCGTTCCGTCGGAAAATCAAGCGTGACTTCGACCTGGAGCTATAAATTGCGTTCACGGGACAGTACTCTCCTGGATGAAATGCGCACAGGAATAGTCGCATTTAGTATGCTTCTATGGGATTTCATCGCATTACGAAACTCCAGATTCGCAAAATCAGGCGGTTAGCGTTACCATCGCTCGATGTCTTTGTGGATGAGGGATTAAAGCGCGCCGAGTTTCGCAAGGAATAGGAAATTAATTCGGCGTTTCCATGAGAAATTACGTACACTTGTCTAAACGATGCGCTGCGCACACTGTCGTTGACGTTGATTAACTGTACCGCGACTGTTGCGCATGCGCACGCCGTCTGTCGCCGGGACAGTTTACGCTGCGCGAGTGCGCGAAAGAGAGATAATGGCAAAAGAACGTCGGTGATTGTGTGTGGGGGGGGGGGGGGGGGGGTGGTTTTGCAAACACGAGTGCAAACATTTCGCGGGGTATATTACATTGCTGGGCAATAATTGGCTGTGTTATGAAATACTGTACTGATAAAAAAGTACAGTTGAATCAACTAAGATTCGGGCAGGGACGTTCAAATAAATATTTTGTTGGTCGAACAAAATATTTTAATGACTCAAAAATATTTTTGTGAAATCATCCAACAAATTGTTGAACTAACCAATTTTTTAGCTGTACCAACAAAATATTTTGTTGAACGTCCCTGCCCGAATCTTAGTTGATTCAACCGTATTTTTTTATCTGTGTAATGAAAGGCTTTTAACACTGCTCGAGCGGATTTATCGGATCAATGCATATTCTGTTACGAATTGGCTTTAATCGAGGATATACTGAATAATTTTTATAAAAATTATTGTATTATTTCGATACGATTTTCTCGATACTTCTGCATTGGAACAATTTTTTTTAATGAATTATATATATTTCTTAAAATTTGTCATACATGTCCATGTATGTGTGTAAAGAAATTCCACGATTCCGAATCAGAGTCATGCTGCATTCATACAAAATGTCGAGACGTAGTCTCTCGTAACCGGTGCACGATGCTTCGAATCATTACATTACACTGCAGATAGTGCGTGCAGTACTCTACAAGCTATGCGGGTAGATCCACCACGTACAGGATAATTCCCTTTGTACGAGCGCCCTTTCATCGGTACTCGCTCCATTCTCCGATAGTCCCAGACCCCACGTGACGGACTTCGACCGAACCAAATTTACTTCAAAGAAGTAACTCGCAACGGAAATCCGTACGACTGATCGAATGAGCAACCGAGACATAATAGAATCATCAAGCGAATCCTCGGACATTAATTCATTACATTGCAATAAATTTATCCCAGCGTACCGAATGTGATGATCTGCCATAGTGAGCGAAACCTCCGTTTCATCAACGACGCGGGAAATATTTTATCGCGTAAAGCCATCAGCAACGACTGACGGACGGTGCGTATAGCGTTTCGCGAAAGGCGATTGAAAAGTCACGCGAACGGGAGAACGGCTGGAGGTGCGTGGGTATATCTACGCCGTAGGTACGGAAAGATCAGCGAAGATCCGAGGTTGTGTCACGCACTTAATGGATCGCCGGACTGTTAGCGGCATACTCGGCACAATTACATCTCCAATAAGTATAACTGTACCGAATTAAAAACTCTATCATAATACAAGCCTCTGCCTAAACTCTAACATAATACTGTTCTATAAGATAACAGCTCTACCAAATCGAAATGCCGCTTATATCTCGAGCAAGTTACAACTTTACCAGAATACCGATATCCCCAAACATCAGTACCACATTATAACGTTAGAACTCACATATGGGGTACAAAGGTATCCCAGACGACATTGAAACTGCGTTCCTACAGTAGAAATTGACATTATCGACCCGGGACCACCACGATAATTTAGTTCCATGATCTGACGATGTGCGGAGACCGGTAGTCGCCTCAGTTGCTCGCTGGCTGTCTAACAGGACGCTAACGCAGCGCGCTTGGGGTATCGAAATACCCCAATTGTGAGCCCACGTTAGAGTTTACTGTAAGTGGTTTCTTTTTTTTTAAGGATTATCGAATGTAAGTTACTATTATTTAATTTGAATGTATATAGTCGCCATTTTCTTTTCTTTTTGTAAATATTTGACGACCTGTAATAGCATGAACGCGCAAAGAGATTCATGTGCGGGAAAACCCATTCACTGCTCATAGGACCCTTGTACGTAGAAGAAACGTGTGGGATACATATGTACCCCAGTTATGAGTTAGAAGGTACAAAGAATGATATGTGAGCTCTAGGGTTAATTCTAATCATGGTGGCCGTTTTATCCCCGGAAAAAAATTCCCTGACTTTTCACTGACCAATAACAAAATTTCTCTGACCAAACTTCTGACGACCTCTATTAAAAAAAAAATTAATTATGGAAATGAAAATGCCTAATTATTGGTATTAATATTTGATTCTATTTTATTTTTTTCACAATGTTCCCAATTTTTTTCAAGTCTCCCTTTTATGTACTTCTTATATATTTATAGAAGGTCCAGCGACAATTTACTTTTTCCCTGACCAATTTCGAAATTCCCTGACTTCTCCCTGATTCCCTGACCAAGATTTTTTTCCCTGACTTTTCCCGGATTTCCCTGACCGCGGCCACCATGTCTAATGTATTCGAAGTCTACCGAAATACAACTCTTCGGTGATATAATCTCGCAAAATAAAATAGAACGACGGTTCGATTTTATTCTGTCTTTATTAACTGGGTTCCCCTGCTTTATCCGTCGCCGACGGGTCGTAATCTGGTAGACCTGTATTACGGTAGATATAATGTGTTATAGTGTGATAGAGATGTTTTGTGAGGCCCGTATTCTGGTTGAGATATAACCGGCTGTTCGATTTGGTAGAATTATATCTGGTACTGAATGTAGATGTGCCACATGCGCGCGCACATTTCCGTTTATTGTGCTATTGGCGGTCGACGACACAGGAGACTTTTCTTTTTAACTCCGAACCCATTTCCAGCGCGCTTCGCATGCTCCAGCCCTTCCTCATTGCGGCGATCCTTATCGCGGCGCATTAAACATCGCGCCACAATTAAATGGACCATATTATGCCGAGTAGTACAGCAGGCTATACACTTTCTGCACAATTAGTGGCACACAACGATATATACTTTCGTATCGATAAGAGCTTCGCTGCATGACTCTTTTGTTTGTCACTCTTTACTCAGGTTATGCAATATCTAACCAAATTTCATTGTGATTGAAAATAACAACTTTCGATTGTTTATTAGAGGACATTGTGTCAATATAATAAGTATTTTTTTTTTTTTTTTTTTTGGGTATGTTCCATCGTGTACCCTCTTCCGGTTTTTACGTAACCCGTCCCTTTCCCCCCCCCCCCCCTATCACTCCCTACCCGCACTTCACTAAGCTACCTAACTTCCAGTGCGTCCGCAGCCGACTTAGCTACACTGTACTGCATTTGCCGAGGACACGGGGAAACTGCGGAAAACCCGTGTCGGTACAGACGGCCCTATATTGTTCTGATTCCTCGATGTTTTAACATCAAGAACTCAGAAAAACTAGCCTGCCGCTCAACATTCGATGTGCAAGCCGGTGTGGGGCTAAGCGGTCACCCATCCATCTACTGGACGCAAGCAAAGCTGCTTGACTCGGGAGACCGCCGAAGCCACACACCGACCGCGCACCTAACGCTGTCGGTCAATATAATAAGTAATTATCAGAAGAATGAGAAAGTTTATTCAAAAAATGTATTATGATTATGATTATGATTATGATTATGATTATTATGATTATGATTATCATGATTATGATTATCATGATTATGATTATCATGATTATGATTATCATGATTATGATTATCATGATTATGATTATCATGATTATGATTATCATGATTATGATTATCATGATTATGATTATCATTATTATTATTATTATTATTATTATTATTATTATTATTATTATTATTGGTTATGGTAGCCACCATAAGTGTCTATGTCAGTGCTGTGAGTATTCGTGTGAGTATCCAATCGACACGAACTTTATTATTATTGTATTATTATTATCATGACTGCGAAGGGGAAAAAAGTAAAAGTTCGAAGATGCGAGAGAACGAGGGAACCGAAGTGGAAGGGACCTCGGGTGGTTCAAAGCGACAATCCTCTTTCCCTCAGTTTTTTTTTTCTCCTTCCCTCTCGACTTTAATATCCGGAGACAGAATACACTTGTAGCAGGATCCTTTCGTCCCGCGAGAGGCGAGCAGCGAGGCATGCCCGTTCTGTGTCAGTCTCCGCAGTAGCGGCCTCGATTCTCTTGATCTGGGACGGCGTCGGCGTTGCACCGACACTCTTGCGTCGTTTCACGATAAGAGAATACGCGAGTGCGACCTTGACAGAGCATCGCGACTCCCACATTAACGGCGTCCATAACTCGGAGTGGGGGAGACTCGGCTACCTTGCGGCGGCGAGGAACAGTGTTACGGTCAAGTTTGTGGGCGCTCCATTGGCGAAACAAATACCGATTTTCTTTAACGGAGCATCGGTGAAGTAAAAAAAAACACTCTTTCTGTATAAAAAACATGTCTGACCAGATCCGAACTGAGTAAAACGATAAATTATGAAAATTTCGAATAATCATAAATCTCGAATAATCATAAATCTCAAATGTATATCTATTGTCAATTTCTACGATAATTAAAATTTGTGTTCATGGGTCTGGTCACCCGCACTGTACCTTATCGTTTGATGGGTTTCCATCAACATGTAATTGGGCCTACCCCTTTCTATTTCAATAAATAAATAAATAAATAAATCAAATTTAATGGCATAAAGCGATTACAATAATTTATGGCATTTTTTTTTTTTTAATTAATATAACAAAATCAACTGACCAAAAGAAAAGTGTCACAAGGTAGCCCAATTTCCCCTACAGCAGTCCCGATTAACTCCTTCCATTATTTTTTTATTTTTTCTTTTTTTCTTTAAGAGCTTTCTCTGTCTTTCGCGATAAAGTTTCTAATGCAAACAAGTAGATTAACGACGCGTTATCTAACAGGTACTATGTAAGAAGCGAGAGATAGGCTCGACATGTTTGGCGACATAATCCTTCGGACTCTCGATGGTGTCATCGTTTTCGTGTATACATATATACACATGTATGTATATGTGTGGCGTTCGTACGTGCAATAATCGCCGACCATTCTCGAAAATTGCAGTCGGACTGTCGCTGCGTCCTTACATTATTTGTGCGACGAGCGTTACGATTAAAAAAAAGTGCACGTACGGCGTTCTTGCAGTCGGTGCATTTTTTCATAAAATTTTTATTTTTTTTATTTTTCGCATTTAACTCGTCCTGTGCTCGGCTTCGTTCCTCCCACTCTCGCGGAAGTCGCATATCAGTGTACAACGACCGGACGACGAGGAAGAAAGAAAGTGATTTCGAGAGCACACGAGGGGCAAATAAGGCTTTTATGCACGAGGTGTGATTTAATCCTATCACGTCTCCTCACAATCGATATATAGCTGTTTGCAAGGAAATCGTGTGGAGGAAGCTCGTAATACATTTACGTACGACTGATTTATTCGGTCTCGCATTGTCCAATATCTGCGGAATCCCCATTCATCGTACGTCAATGGTAATGCATCCAGAGAACATTTTTCACGGCGCAAGGGAGTGCGCCTCGTCGCAAATGATGAACGCCCTCGAACCATGTACATTCATCATTGCGATTAAGCACACGATTCAATAAATCGATTCGAATTCGACGAATCGATATTATAAAAAAAAAAGGATTGAAAAATAATTTTTGTGAAAAAGTGTAAAATAATATTTGATCATATAACGAGGTTTTGCTTTTTATATTGAAAAGGCGATATTTCAACATTTTTAAAATGCAACTTTAATCATAACAGTTACTGTGGCTTGGGTTAACTCGAGGTAGTCGGAGCGGTACAGGCCAAACGTGACTTTCAGAGAAAATTGCGAACACTTCTCGATGGGATATAATATCAGAAAAAATCAAGTATATGGAAGATGCTGCAAAGATTTTTTTGTGAAATAATAATTCCATTTCCGGCTGGAGGACTTCGGTCGATGGACAATTAACAGCATGTATGTGATTGGTCTGTTATGTATTGAAAACTGTTCCATGTTATGCACTGTCAATAAACTCACTACTACTACTACTACTACTACTACTACTAACTCCAATTTGTTATTAACAAATTGAAGACAAAAATCATTATTCAACAAATCACCAAGCAACTTCCTTCATAAAACTGATTCGTTTATTTTTCTGAAATAGTATGCATTTTTTAGAATATTCAGAATTTTGTAATATTTGAAAATTGCGTTTTTCCACAGCTTGAACATAGAAAAAACGCGATTTTCAAAGATTACAAAAATTCCGAAAAAATTCATACGTATTCAGAAAAATAAACGAAATATTGTTATGGAAAAAAAATAGTTAAGTTGCCGGGTAATTTGGTTGAACTTTTCTTTTATCATTTATTTTTATATTTATTATATATTATACATACATTATATTATATTATAAAATGATTTTTATCGTTAATTTGTCAATAACATTTTGGAATTATTATTACATAAAAACAGTATTTGCAACACCTCCCATATGGTTGATTTTTTTTTCAGATTTTTATCCCATCAAGAAATGTTTGAATTTTTTCGTGAAACTCACGTTTGGCGGGACTGTACCGCTCTACCTTAAAGCGGATGGATCTCCATTCCGTCAGATGGAAGAACATATATTGTACACAGCAATGCACAATTAGCGTGATTATTGAGCGTGTCATTATCCAACAAAAAATTACCTCCCAAATAGCGTATAGAAAAATTTCCCATCGATAGAATTTCGTGATAACCTTTTATTTAAATATTATTAATTTTTTTTGAAAGAGGATAATAGCATCCGTACGTGTGTCCGCGTGTGTCTCGCTCACAACCAATCGAAGGAGGAGAGATCGAGGTGAACGGACAAAGGAGTCCGAAGAAAGGAGAATCCGGTGGACGCTTGATTGACCCGTTGGGACCGGAGTCCGCTTGAGCCTCGAGACTCCAGACGTTTCTGGCCGAAGAACATCTCCGTCGGCCCGGACACGACACGTCGCCAACGATACGAAGAACATCGAGAAGGAAGGGGAAAAAAAAGTTTCAGAAGACTCCGAAGGTCTTTTGCAAGAGGCAGGGTACGAAACAGTACGGCCGATTCGCGACCGTTGTGGCGAAACCGAAGGGCAATCATCCCAGGATAAGGGTCAAAAGTGAGTGGAACAGGTTTGGTGAAACATTATACGACGACCAGTACAAATGCCGAGACGCGGTCGGGGGCAATTTGGAATATAGGGCGGAGGGGCCGATGTCAGGTGCGTCGAGATAAATTGGAAGCAGAGGTACGAAAAAAAAAAAAATTAAATAAAAAACAAAAAAAACAACGTTACGAGGGGAACGAAAGAAAGTACGATATCGTTAACGCGTTCAAGGTCAGACGAGGGAAGTTTGTTCGGTAGAGAAACGAGATTCAGCAAAGGTTGCGCGTATGCTCGATTATATTTATCCGTATCTATATCGATATATATTTTTTGCTCTCTCCGTTGGTGTGGTTTCTTGGTATCCTTCTGGCCCTTTTTAGCAACGGTGGACAACTCGTTGGTCTAATTGGCCTTGCGAGGCGGGGCAGGAGGCGGCAGGCCACGCGTCGCGCAGGAACGTGACTCCGTTCCTCGGTAAATTGGTTGGAGAAAAAAAAAAGTTTGTATAAGTACCTATAGTTACTGCTGTACAGTTCGGGGCACATACGGAGCTCATTCGATTCGTTCGGTCATGCCGTATTTAGTCAGGCCATTAATTATGCGTCTCTACCGTAGACGGTTGGTCACCTGTGCTACTCCCATACGTACATACTATATGTGTACCGCACTGTACACCAACATTATAGTAGAGCAGAACGCGATCCGGGGTATACGCCCATTGGGGTTCGCTTTATATATAGTTCGTTTTAGTATAGAAGGGTACCGGAGTTGTACGGTGCATTGCTGGTACTCATGAACGGGCGTGCGAGCGAGTGCGAGCATTAAATCGTGCTATCGAGTTTTCTATAGAGCTAAAATCAATCAGGCTAACCCAATGAACTAAATGCAGTTCGCAATCCATCGTGGCTACGGCGCTCCGTTGCCGTGGAAATGCAGGCATGATATTATTATTATTATTATTATTATTATTATATAGCGTGATTCCGTGAAGTTGAAGGTGTGCGTACCCTAATCGAAAAAAAGTACACGCGGGAATACATTTTGAACAACACGGTAACACAGATAAATATGTTCAACTGTGTACTTTTCACTATGTATTCGAGAAATTTTTTTGTGCAATAATATATGTGTATATATTCAATGCGAATTTATTTATTTTTATTAATTTGTTTACAAAAATATTTGTACTTTCCCATAGATAAGCCGGATGACACGCGTCTGTCTCCCCTACACCGTGTCCCGGTGGACAGTTCGTCTATTTTTAAAGACGATACCCGCATAACAAAGTAGGGTTTAACCGCGTTTGATAACCAGGCTCGTGCGGTTTTATCATCAACGCGTCCGACACATCCGGAACCTCACATAGCCTGAACGTGGGTGTGCGTGTGTCTCGCGCGTCGCGCTTCCTCTCTCTCTCTCTCTCTACCCCCCCCCCCTTCCCCTTCGCACTCTTGCCCTCAAACCTTTTATCTCAATCTGTTTTCGCATCGTCATGAGCTTTATTTACAAGCATTTGTGACCATTTCCGCTGCGAACAGACTACACAACGGGTGACTCTCTTCGTTAATGAAGGGCTTACGCCACAGTAAAATTTTTTAATGTATTTTCTAATAGTTGTACCATCAAGAATATTCAGTTAAATTTTGATGTCGAAATTCAATGAATTACGCAAATTAGAGACCGTTATGTGGGAAGTGGCGAAGCAGTCGAGCAGCGGCGCGGCCGAACTTTGAGCTCGTTTTTCTCGCAGCGTGGTTTTCAAAATCGGTGTTCCGGATATTTCAAAAACGGCTTGATGCATTTTTGTGAAAAATTTGACCGATATACTTCGACATATTCTAAAGAAGTCCTTGATGTGTTCATATACAAAAAAATGATGCAGTGTAAAAAGAATGGGTAAAGAGCGATTTTTTTTTCAATTTGCTGCCATTTTACCAATCTTTTATTTTTTCCCCCTCTTCAAGGATTGCTTCATGTATGATTTGTTAAGAAACAATTGAAAATTTGTGTTTCAGATAAAAGGACAAGTCAAATCAGGGACACACCAATCGAACTCTCGAAAAAAACAATTGTTTACGCCGACCGATAAAAAATATACATAATAACAATAAAATTGAATGAAAAAATGCGTCAATGTTCTTTAATATATCTCCGTCTACCCTAAGAAAATCAAATCGATAAAGCGTATATTTACCGAGAACAAAATCCCGAAATATACATGCGTTTTTATTCGTTTACTGTAGCGTGAGTCCTTAATCGCACGATAATCACTGGTACAGTGGAACCTCGTTTATCCGGGTATTGACTAACCGTGGCTCCGGGTCATCTGAGGTGCAGTTCGACGATCGTTTATGTTTTTCCATATTGTCCGAGATTTTACTATCGAGGCTCTACTGTGGAACCGAGGATAAGCGAGGCTCTACTGTATTCAGCTGGCACGAATTTAACTACGATTAGCGACTACGTACAACAAAAAAAAAAAAAAATTCAATTCGTTATACGCCAAGACACTTTCTGAGAACCGAATGACCGACGGAATGGAACTGTTGCGAAGTCTGTCGCTCGCTGTTACAATACTTGTACACACGAATAACAGGAAGCGGTTGTGAACCGATGTGTGCGCTCGCTCGCAGGCTCACGCCGACACGATTATTATTTGTGAACGAGCGACAGTGGGACTCGCGATCAGACGAGGATATGAAAAATGTGTGAAATAAATTTTAAAAAACGATAATCGCAATTTTTCAACGGATAATACTCACAGCAAATTGGTCAAATTTTCTTAAATCCAAGTAACTTTTGCATCGAAACTTGAGCGAATAAAACACAAAATAAAAACCTCGTAAGAAAAATCCTTCTACGTAATCAAGCATTCTGTCATCAATATTTTCATAACTTAGATTTTTCTGTGCAATTAATTCAATAAAGTTTTTTTTTTTAAAGGGAATGTAAAATATAAAGACTATCTACGAGATTATACAATACGCCGGGAGCTCAGGTGTTGATAGCACGGTACCCGGTACACTGTTATTATTTGTGCCTCAACGACCGTGAGACCTGCGATCAGATAGATACAAAGAAGGTGTACAGAAAAAAATCAAGTCATCATTTTTCAACAGATAATAGTTAGTTCGCAAATTAGCAAAGTTATTCGTTACGCCAAAACTTGAACGAACAAAAAACTTACTTATTTAAGGTGACGTGCAACTCCCCGTTCGGTAACAAAAACTGCAATCCAAAATTCTCTAAGACGGTTAATTTTTAGGGAAAAATACGAGAACGCTATGTGCAGAAATACTGCGTTCACTGTTCTCATAATTTTCCCAAGAAATAAACGGCTTGGGAGATTGTTGTGTTGCGAAACTGCAGCTATCTCTCTCGCACTCATAGCGGTTACACTTGACCTTAAAAATCATTACAATCCATCGATAATAATTTGTTTTTTTATAACTTCATAATTTCTTTCCCCCACCATTAATTCCACCAAGTTATTTAAGGCAGTACTTGCGGTACAGTCCCGAAACGTGAGTTTCAGAGAAAATTTCGAACACTTTTCGATGGGATAAAAATCTCAAAAAAATCAAGTGTATGAGATGTGCTGCAAATATTGTTTTTGTGAAATAATATAATTCCAATTTGTCATTAACAAATTGAAGATAAAAATTATTATTCAACAAATAATTCGTTTGTTTTTCCAAATACATATGAATTTTTTCAGCATTTCTTGTAATCTTTGAAAATTGCGTTTTTTCACAGCTTGAACATAGAAAAAACGCGATTTTCAAAGATTACAAAAGATTCTGAAAAAATTCATACCTATACAGAAAAATAAACGAATTATTTTTATGAAGGAAAATAATTAAGTTGCCGGGTAATTTGTTGAATAATAATTTTTATCTTCTATTTGTTAATCACAAAATGGAATTATTATTACACAAAAACAATCTTTGCAGCACCTCCCATACACTTGATTTTTTTCAGATTTTTATTCCATCGAGAAGTGTTCGAAATTTTGTCCGAAACTCACGATTGTACCGCGAGTACTACCTTAAAGAAATAAAATAAAGAGCCGGGCCATTATATGATACGCCGTGAGTCCAGGTGTTAACCGGTCTGCACGAACTAATGCATAACGTCCAAGTCCCTGAGATTTTCGATCGAGTGGACTTTGAGTGACCGAAGAATTAGAAACTAACGTAATCAAGTGGTCCTTGTCCGCTGCTCGTTTATTTAGGTTGGCCGCTACGTCGCCGCGACATGTATTTCTCCGTCTCTCGGTCAGCCGGCTCGCTATACGGCTTACTAAACGATTGAGCGAATGGCAGCTAATTAAATAAAGCTGCCACGAATCGTTGCGCTCGCGTCGGGCAGCAGCGACGGCACACTGTCACGAGACCCATAGCCGTCGCAATGATCGGGCAATCCATTTAATGCGCGTTTGTGTGCGCGCGTGTGAACGCGCGGACTTGACCTGGGAATGCGCATGCGCGCGGGGCGCGTCCCTACTCTTCGAATCGTCGCTGCGCTGTTACAATGCTCGCCGAGCGCGTTATAGTCGTCGATAGTTAAACTTGCGAAGTGCAAGAGAAAACGTCTGAATGCGAAAGTAACCGAGGGGGCAAACCCCTCCAGCGAAAGGTGTGTGCGCGCGAACGAGCCGCTTTTAATGTCAAGGGAGCAGCAAAGGTTTTGCAAGAATCGTATTTGCCCCCGAGGCGAGCGCGGATTACAGTCGGCGTCGCAGTCCATGGAATTAGCCCGATGCGCGCGCACCCGGCATTCCGGGATCGGGGATCATCGGTTCCATTCGTCTATGCGTACTATATACTGGCAACGATTAAGTATCCACCGTGCAACGCACAAAAATTCCCAATGACACTCCTCGTGCGTCCCTGGATTTCCCTCAAAACGCGGTCGCACGTTCGAACCGACGGAAAAATCGACGGCGACAAGGGAGAGTGCCTCTCAATGCTCAATGACGTCGAGGTCGGACATTAGTCGCGACGGGCTATCTACGAGAACATAGGAGACACGAAACTTTTTTTTTTCTATATAGCGAGTCGACCCGCGTCGGAGACTGGGAGAAATCATTATGCGAGTATCGTAATTAGTCGCGTAACAAATCGCGGCGTGTCGTCGAGTGAAAATAAAAAATTTCGTAAATGTATGGAAATAAAATTTCCATGGCCTGGAAATAAATGTGGTACTCGAATGTACGATGTTCGGGGTGTGCCAAAAACCGAAGATTCTGTTTTTTTTCCACTAGAAGTTGACTGGTAATACGTAGTTATTTTTTAAATTTCGTACGACGAACTGAGAGGGGATTGTTCGTATGTTAATTTTATAAGAATCGCCAAGTTCCACGAATGTTAGAATTTGCAAACAAAATTAAACTGAAGAGTTGAATCGGCAGGACATTATTGTGCTGGATGTACAAAAGCCGTATGTATTATTCATTCATAAACAAAAGTTTTATAATGGCCTAATTAACACTTCACAACTGTTAATTTTATATCGAAGGCTAGGTATCAAAAGGGCGTAACCCGTATGCGTCATCGTCAGGATTACGCCCTTTTGATTCCAACGATATTACAATCGTTGTGATTTAACGATTAATTTGTAATTGGTATCTTTGTATCCACTGTCTATTTCCGCGAGAATAAGAAAAAATTCAATATTATGATTTCTCCTAATTTTTTTTACTACTTTTTTTGCAACCGTGTATCGAAAAATGTGTCGTCAAAAATTAGTCTTGGATGCGTGTTAAATCAAACTGGAATATCAATTGTATTCCCGTACCGTGCGATGGTCTATCGAGTACGGAATGTGAAATTGGGGTATCCGAATCTACTTGTTGACATCGTTAATTCTCGGTTCGAAATGTGACTTTGGGTTTTGTGCTTTCCGGCACGTAGGCCGTGTTTTTCTCGCTTTGGGTCGGAGTGCTCGAAGAGCGAGAAACGCGAGCGAGGACGACATCGTGAAACAATTCCGGGCGGGTACATCGACCGTGGTTGGGTTGTTATTCGCTAACAAACCGTGAAGAGCGACAGCGGTTACGTTTTTCGAATTGAATGTAAACAAGGAGAGTGGAAAAGATACGGGGCGCGGGCATGAGCCGGGAGAGGTTACCAGGCGTGACGGTTCTGCCGCTGGCCGAAGGTCACCCTCCCACTTCTTCACGAGAATACAACACTGCGATGATCGAGGCACGAAAAGAATAACGTGGAGAGTTCTGTAATGACGATAACAAGGCACGTTTCTACACTCGATGGTAAAAAAAAAACACAGCCAGCCGTCGAATGATTATCAAACATTTCGATTATATACAAAGTAATATTGTTTTTTTTTGCTATTTAAGATTCAAAAAATAAGAGATCTAATTAACTTTCGGGTATATAACGTTACTTAAGAATATCCTTACCAGAAACGCGAGGGGACACGGGAGAGGGGCTCCGATGAACGCGCTAGTAACTGTGCGAGAGAGAAGGATCATACAAAGCAAGTGAGCTAGAAAAAGATGGACGCTTCGTTTTTTTTTAACGGCTGTTGAAAACGAGACCGTAAATCTTTTTTTTTTTTTTATTTGGACATAATCTGTAGTAACGTATGCTCTTCAGGCGGTTAGTTTTTTATTTCAATTAAACAGAAATTGGCGGAGAAAAACGCTAGATTGTATCGTTTTTCACACAGGGAAAAAAGTCAATTGAGTCATCAAAATGTGCGCTTACGAGTGACGAAGCAAATGTTTAGTTGATCGAAAGGAATACCTCGTTGATCGAGCTAACAAGCCGTCGAATCAAATGTTTCTTTACTTACTACGACAATTATTTCGTTTCATCAACCAAACATTTATTTCGCCACCCGTAAGCGCTCATTTTATTGACTCAATTCATTTTTTTCTCAGTGCAAGTTAGATCCGATGCTTCTCGTGTTAAAATATGCAACTTTTAAATGACGTTGCAAAAAAACTAGGCCGTGAAAAATCTTCAAAAATTGCACCGAATAAAGCGCGTTTTTTCTGTGGACCACATAAGTTTGATCAAGATCGAACAGAAACGACTTTTAAGGGTTAAGGGGGGAGGGGGGAAGGGGGTTAAGAATATCCTTAAACCTTTATAAGCCAGAATGCCCGAAACCGTACCGAAACGGGACTACTGGACGCACAGCGTGGGGGGGGGGGGGGGCGTTTCTACGGTAGCGCCTAAGAGTGGGGATAGAGCTGTGACTTATGAAGGCTTAAGGTAGCTATGTCGCTTCCCGCTCATTTCGCATAAGTTCGAGAAAAGTAAGCGAATATTGCAAGGACTTCTCGATGATATAAAAATCTGAAAAAATTCATGCAGATTAAAGATACTGAAAAGATTAATTTTGCACAATAATAATTCCAAAATGTTATTAACAAATTAATCAAAAAATTAATGGTTTAACAAATTGCCCGGCAAAACAACTTTTTTTTCTATGAAAATGATTCGTTTATTTTTCTGAATACGTATGAATTTTTTCAGATGTTGCAATTAGCTTTGATTTTTTATTTTTTTTTATATGGAAAAAATGTCTGAAAAAACACAAAAATCAAAACTAATTGAAAAATCTGAAAAAATTCATACGTATTCAGAAAAATAAATGAATCATTTTCAATTTAAAAAAGGTTATTTTGCCGGGTAATTTGTTAAACAATTAATTTTTTCATAAATTTGTTAATAACATTTTGGAATTATTATTATGCAAAATGAATCTTTTCAGTGCCTTTAATGTGCATGCATTTTTTCAGATTTTTATACCATCGAGAAGTCCTTGCAATATTCACTTTCTTTTCGATAACTTATGCGAGATGAGCGGGAAACGACATAGCTACCTTAAGGATGTTTTGGTCAAAATCGCGGGAGAGGAGCTCCGCCGACCGTGTTTGTCAGTGTGCGAGTGAAAAACGCACACAAAGCAAGCGACTAGGCAGACATAGTCTTTCGTTTATTGAATTTATCTCAGAAACAAAACCGTGACTCTTGAAATTTGGACCCAATCGTCTAACAGTATGCTCTTCGCTGTGGTAGGTTTTTTTATTCGAATCTAACAGAAATCGGCGGAGAAAATCGCTATGTTCTGTCGTTACCGACCGATTTCCGAAAAGTTGACACAGTACCGTATATAGCTTTGTACACGCATTACTAAAAAACTACGTGGTAAAAAAATCTGAAAAAAATTGCGAACTATTCAGCCTGTATTTGTTTTATAGCGATCGAACAGAAACGCGTTTTGGCCCAAACATCCTCAAAAGAGATGATTTTTTTCGTCATCACTCACAAATTTTCAAAGTCAAAACCGCAGTTTGGTTCGTTGTAAGCCTAATAAAAAAAAAATCTTTTTTTTAGTTTCTGGGGTCTCAGCACTCAGCCAAGTCTTCATTTACGTCGCAGCCCTGGAACAACAATGTAAGAATTTGCATGGAAAATCAACGAAATACGTTACTCCGTTGTTCCGAATGAGCGACATGTCACACCGTCTAACGCTCGTGTTACCGCTACTGGCAATTTTTATTTTTCGTCCTGCAGCCGTCGCGTGAGTTTTATCTTATCGTTGTTAAAAATATGTGTCGAGTGAGACACGTCGACGAGTCGTCGAGTATCCGAGCAGTGATTAAGTTTTTAACCCTTGAATAATTTTTTCCCTTTTTTATACATTTTTTATTCCGCTCCGAGTTACGAGATCGGGACTGGCAGCGACTGAATTCGGTCGGAAAAATTTCATTCGGTCGTTCGATAAATGGACATAGTTAACCCTGCGTGTGTACACTATATTTTCGGAGACGCGGTGTGTGCACTGGGTCTTTTAAGGCACAGTCGGGTTTTCAAAGTTTCTAGGCATTAAAAAAAATCTGAAAATTTTTGGGTTCCTTCTTGAAGTGCCTACTACATGGCCCATAAGTTGCCAAAGACAAAAGTTTAAAACCGTTGCTAATAAAAATTGAAGAATAGTCGAAAAAGCGGGAAAAACGGAGTTTCAAATTTGTGTACACACGCAGGGTTATATGAAACATTGTAACGAAAGCATTGCCCAAGGGACCAAGAAAGGAAAATGTCAACTTCGACGTTTTTCTTTAAATATCCAAGCGCTTGTACATAAGAAATGCCGAAGGGTGGAACGTTCCACGGACGTGTCAGGTCTAGCGCTATCGGATCTTTGTCGCTTATGATTTTTCAACGACGATAAGGGTTAACGTCCGTTCGGATTGCAGTTCCCGGGCGCGCGTAATCGATAAACTCTCTGTGCAGAGGAGAGCGCGCAGCTCGCACGAGACTCGCGAACTCTCGAGAGCATTCTGGAAGCGTCGCGCGACACAGCGTTACGTGTCCGATCCGCGTACCTCCCAGCCGCGCCGAGGCACCGATGACGCTCCGGTTATGGCTTTCGTGATGCTTCCAGAATCTTCCGCGCACGTCTCGGAGTGAATTTTTTCTACGTCTAGCTTTAACTGAATTTCAATTATTTTGATTTTTTTTTTCGTTCCTCCGTGTCTTGGCATAATGCATCTGCCGTTGTGCTAGATTGTCCCGTGTTCGGATATATGCGGAAACTGCCGTGGGCGTGTCGTATCTCCCGACACGGCATTGTACAATGTAGAGTATGCCAGGATAACCGTGATAACAGGGTTGTCGCGATAGCGCTGTTTTTCTAGGACGATCCGGCTCCCATTCTTATTCGTCACGTACGCAAAAACGCTCTATCGAAATACCACGGTCAGTAACGAAAACTGTAATCAACTTTTTTTTTTCACGGGCGTCGACCATTTCCGGGTGAAAGCAAATTCTCACATCAAGCGGATATGAATGTGGGAATTTGCTTTTGAACGTAAATTGTCGGCATGGTTGGAAAAATTTATTACAGTTTTTATTACCGACCGCGGTAATTCATGTCGCCTCACCCCGTGACTCTGCAGGTTTTATTTCGGGACGGAACGAAGAGCCGGCGAATACCGGTCAGTGGGTAATACAGTAGAATCCCGATTGTCCGATCCGATCTGGTCTGGTTCGGGTAATTAAAAATTTGGATAATCGAAACGCAATTTTTTATGGCATTGTAACACGTATTTGAATAAAGCATATATTAAACATTAAGGCATATTTTTAACATATTTTCAAAGTTTTATGTCAAAGGTTCTGGAAAATAAAATCGTCAATTTTTAATTGCCAAACGCTAGCTACGCGCTTTTGAGCAGCGAAATCTCGAAGCCGCTTCGGCATGAACTACGTATGTAAGGCGATTTATACGATTTGATATTGAAGTTAGCGTCTGATGCGCGCTGTCCGAGCCTGCTGGGGTGGATGAAACTGCTCTGGAAAGCTGGTGTGCGAGCGGATTGACCCTGGAAGAGGGAATGGGAATTTCAGTGTATTGCTGTTAAAGGCTAAGCCAATTAGCAAATTTGTAAAAGGTGTATATCTAAAACAAATAAATAAATATTCTAGTCTAAATGGCAAAGAAATTCTTTTAGTTAATATGAACTAGTTGAGTTCGTAAATCAGAACTCTCGAAATCTATAATTACCCGAAACATTGAAACAAACAGTGTCTGAATATAGGGACGTTCCGAAGAACCGTGTCCAAAAACTGGTACATTTGGACTCTCTTGTTATTTTAATTTGCAATTAAAAAAATGTATCTTTTTGTAAGTAATCGATGTGTTTTGGAAACTAGAATTATCAGCTTGACATTGGTTTCAATTATTTTGACAAAAAATGTGTTCTTCACCAATTAATAACTGCTGTAATCTGGGGATGCTTTTAACCGTTCGAGCTTTGGTACCTTTACCTTAATGTTTCTTGCTAACGTTCGGATAACCGAACCTTCTGATAAACGGAGTGATGGTGCGGATAATTGAGGGTTCGCATGATCGAGGGTCTTATACCGGCCGAAGGACTGGAAAGTATTGCGGACTCATATAACGAGTCTCAAATTAACTTGTTACGTACATAAAAACAAAACGGTCGAGCGTAATTTGATCGTTCTAACTATTCCAGAAAAGTTTTTATCGCAAATTATATATTCGAACCGTTCTTTCGTGTAAGGATTGGCTCACTTTCAGAGGTGCATTTTTCGCAGATAAATCATTCCGGCATGCAAGTTAAATGCTACTATTTGCCGGTCGACAGCAAAGATTATATTTTTTTTTCTATAAAAACTTCTAATCTAACTGTACTTCAAAAAATCATAATCACGATAATGAAAAATAAAAGAAACAATCTGCAGGCGAGTCTATATTTGTTGAGTGTATTCATCTATTATTATCCATCTCTCTATAGTTTGAAATGTTTTCACGAGATAGTGCCGGCGGTGCTTCGACCAAGACCTCCGATCGTGATAACACTTGCAGAGAAAGTGTGGCTATTTTGATTTTTTTTTTCGCAACTCCGACAAAGATATAGATGGATAACGAGACTACAAAAATTACATTGGTCGCGCAAACACAGAGAGTGGAACGGTTTGTTACGATGCCTCCGGGAGGGTTTCACTATCGAGACAAACAGCCAAGAATTCGGGACGATAGCTGCGAACGACTGGCGCAAAGAATAGTGATAAATTGTACTCTCGACTTTATCACCCAATTTCAATCAGTCTCGACCCTCAAGTTTCGCCGTTGCCGTATTCATATATTTATTGTAGCGTCTCAATTCAACTTTGCAGTCTATCATAAAAGAGAATAACAACAAAATTTAAAAAATGGGAACATGTATCGTCCCGGCCGGCCGGTGACGGTAACAGCTGGCTGATCAGAACCTTGAGAGAATTCACGAAAGTCCTTCAAATTCCGGAAGCCCATCGTGCGGGCACAGAGTGAGCAACACAAAAACAATGCGAGGAAATCGAGTGCGAGATCACCGACGGAGCCTTTCACTTTCACCTCTACATTTATATATATATATATATATATATATATATATATATATATATATATATATATATAAAGATATATGTATATAAACATATATCTATATATATACACATACTTATAGTTAGTACTGTAGAGTATTAAAAAGCCATTCTGCTGTTGCTGCCGCTGTTACCTGACCACCTGGTCGAGAGCGTTCCCTGACGTGAGATTGATTAAACGCTCGCTGCCCGAGCGCAACAGTGTGCTCGGTTCGTTATTGACACAGATAAAAACGACCGCTGAACGAGCCAATTACGATATGAGAACCGAGAGAAAGAGAAAAAAATTACACCGAAACGACGGCGGGTATGAAATATTTGAAAGATTCTCTCGGATGGTCATGCGAGAAATGCGAATAAGGTAAATGCCACTAGTGCTGACCATCTATAGAGCCGCCGCTCGACGTAACGGAAATGATAAACTGGCGAACATTAAACGGACAGTGTTCAATCGTGTCTTCGCTGTTATTAATTTACCGCGCTTGGCGTATTTGAAACGTGTCGAAATATAGGATGACGCTCAAATCCACGCAGCGTTTGCCCTCGCAGTTCTACCGCCGTTGCTAACCACTCGTTTTTGTTACTTTTTTTTTTAATTGTGCGCCCGACGAGAACTGCATACTTTAATCCTGTTCTTATTAAAAAAAAGAATATTTACCGTTTATGGAGTTTTTTTTATAGGTAACCAAAACAGTAGCTAGAAAAGTTAAGCTGTACTTCATTAACAATGAGATTATGTTGAACTTGGTATTTCAAATTGGACCGATATTTGTTGGAATATGGAAAAGTATGGTTTGAATCTTTTTTTTATAACAAAGTTCGTAACTCGGCATCATTATCATGAATTTTACTTAAGGTGAGGCTAATGATCAACATAACCTCATAATATTTTGAATCCGTTGTTCTCCGAAACGGTTTTATAATAGTAACTTACGATACTAGGGCGATAAAACTTTTTCTGACGAATGTTGCAATCGCACGAGTTAAAAAAAAGATTTTCGCACGAGTATCATATCAAATTTTACTTCACAAGGTGTGAAAATGGGGGTTTTACGTACGCGAAGCGTGTGTAAAACTGCAATTTTTGCACCGAGTGAAGTAAAATAATAAACTAATTGCAGTGCGCTCCGCAATTCGTTTTTCATTTCATAGGATCGTTTCGGAGAAAAATGGCTTCAAAATGTTTATTCTGTCTCTCTCGCACTCATTCGCCTTCCCTTAAAATGTGATATTAGAGAAAACGAACTGGATCCACAGTTGTTAAAGGGTCAGAGTCTGGGTCGCTTCATTCCCGACAGAGATACACGGTTAGTATTTAGTAGAATTAATCTTGTGTAAAAAATCAAGGTTGCCGAGGCACGGAGTGATTCCCACGCACGATTCTGGAGTCGAAGAACAACGGTTACGCCGATGATGGCGAGTGAGGACAAAGGGAAGCTCGGCCGGACTGCGAAGCTCACACACACACGAATATCTTGTTTACTCGATGAGTGTCACGATACTCGGTTAGCAAACAAGGCCCCTTTCCGACAGTGTTTGGCAGAGACTGATTCTCTACTCGGCTCTTAAGGTCGTTCGAATTCGATAAACAACGAAACGAAATGTTCCAATAAAAATAATAACAATGTATATATGTCGAGCGAAACGAATTAATGATTATTTTTCTTTTATGAAACTCAAACATTCATGACTCACGATTATTTAAGCAATTCGAATGCCGAATGTATTCGAATCATTTCGACTACAGTGAAGGTATTAATTTTCAGTCTGATGACCTCTGGTAATACTTTTAAAAAATATATATGTTGCGATTTTTTCTATTAAGTTTCATTCAACACTAACGTTATCATTGCAATACGATCATACCAAAGGTTGCGTGAAAACATACGAAAAGAAACACATTTATTTTTCTTTTGTTGAGTACCCTTATATGGTCATGCATTGTAGAATTTTACCGGCACCGATGCGTAAGCGCTTCACACAGAGACAGACCGTTCAGCACGGCACAGGCAGCCGGCTGACCCGGCAATGTAATAAGTCACACTAATCTGCTTTTCCGACAGCGGGTATTTTCAAAAGAACGGTAGAATTTCATAGAGTGCCGAAAGCTCGCAGGTATATCCGCGATACAGTGAGTGTGTTCTCGATGTAGCATAACAGAAAAAAAAAAGAAAAAAAAGATGAATAAACGTGGGGCAGAGAAAAGAGGACGCCAGGGAACGGCGAGCGGAGCGAGGGAATCCGGCGCGTGCGCGTTAAACACGTTCTAGAAGCAACAGAACTGCGACGTCGACCGCCGCCTGTGATCAAGGTAAGTATACATACTGCAGCATAAACTATGATGTAAAATGTATTACAGTGTAGCGTGCGATGCGTAATTACGCGTATAGCTTCCATCGGCGCTTGATACTCGAGCCAAGAGATTGCGCACAGTGAAGTTGTCGTTACTCGTACCTTCGTTCGTCGGTACGCCCATCGTCCGGACTCGTCGATAGAAATTCAGTGTCCTCGAACTCGCATTAATTCTTCACAATCCACAGAAACGTTACCCCAATCGTGAACCCTATTATGTTTCTGCTTCCATTTAAGTACGCTTTTGATCGTACGCAACGATTACGTACAATATAACCGATTTTTAAGGAGAGAAAAAAACGGCGGAATATTTCTCAAGAATGTAAAAAAAAAAATTCCAATTTTGGCAATTTTTTTTATAGAATGACATTAATTTTCGATAACGTAAAATAATTATGGATCGGTCTCGTTAGTACCTCGTTCAAAAAACTCTCTTTTTACATGCATACTTTCACAATTACACAAAATCAATTATAACCCCTTCACTGTCAGGCGCCCCTATAGGTGCAAAAACATATAGAGAAATACGTTTCTCTGACAGTGAAGGGATTAATCGAATGGGTTAAATGAAGATTAAAAAATTTGCATTCAGTAATAAAAAAAAAAAAAATTATGTCGAAGCCCACCGGAACGAAGAAAGTTATGTCAGTCATAAACGACCAAATTGCAGTAAGACTTAACCCTGGATCAGTATACTGGGTTAACTCGTTGCCCCAGCGTAGGCAAGGGCGCTATAAGGTATAAATAAGGTAATGATTGACTTCCTAGAATCCCGTCAGAGTGAAGGGACTAGTCCGTTGATGGCTGGCCGTCGAATCGTAGCGCTTTAAAAACCGCCTGGGGTAACGAGTTACCCCAGTGTACCATTAAAGGCAGTTTTTTGCTTAATAATTGTATTTCGTTCTTCTTGGAAAATATTTCATTTGATATTTTGAAGCATGTTTTCATTACTTCGCAATGTTATATATAATATAAAAAATTATATAAATATTTTTGTAATCGATTTTTTGAAAGAATAACGTTTTTTTTGTTGTTATATTTAGATAAAAAATTATTCCAAAATCTAAATAACATTACTGATTTATAGATTACAGACATTGGCGAAACGGTATAATCTTAGAAGCAGTGAAGATGTAAGACTGCTAAAGCGAAAACACTACCAATTGATACGGTGTCAGTCAATTAAAAAGATGATTAATGATTTATTGTAATGATTATTGTAATGATACGAGTCTTCAGTGTTCATGAAAAAAATATATAAAAAAAACAATTTTATGAAAGTATACTATCCATTCGTGTTTCTTGTAGCATAAAGAACATTACATATGATTATATACGATTCACAACATTGTACGAAAGGAAAAACTAGATTTGCCCGTCCCCTCGCGGTATCCTCAATCTCGTACCATTGGCTACTTTCATCCATTGAAATAATGATACTTTGTGGAGCACATACATCTGTTCTATTCTCTTCTTGGTAGAATAACATGTCATCTTTACAACAGCAACGGAATTTTTTTATTCTGTAATTTTGGAAAAAAATTGCAAGTTTTCATTAAAAATCTTGATTTTTTAAAAACATTTTCAGCCGTTTTCAAATGTACCTTTCACTAATTGAAAATCCGCGAATCGAAAAAGATATACATGAATCTCTTCCTTACTGTTAAGGAAGATATCCGTGCTTATTAGAAGTTTGTCAAGTGATTAGAAAAAAAAGGGAGACTAAAACTGCCTTGAGGTAATGAGTTACCCCAGTGTACCGTTAACGGATACGCCCAAGAAGCACACCGTTGTAAAGTTAATAGCTACTTTAGGTTTAATTTGCTCGAGATCGAAAAGGAATTATAAATTTGTGCTTTTAATTTTTTTGCAGTGTGTGCGCGATTCATATTATTGTTGTAATATACATGCATATATATACTTTTTTTTGTATGTGTGAAAAATGTGCTCCCCCTAGTCTGAATTGGCCCGAGTCTTCTTCTAATCTTTTCTATACATCCGAGACTTTCTAGAGCGTTCTATAGATCAGTCGGCCCCGAACTGTGCCTGTGCCTTCTGTCTGCTATAATACGACCGCCTAGAGGATCGATCGACCAGCGCTACCAGCTGTCGTTCGCACGCGCTCTTTTCCACGATTTGTACTCTCGATGTACATATCTACCTGGTGGTTGCCACTGTGTTTACTGGTAACGCGTGAAAAGAAAGAAGAAAAAAAGAAAAACTCGCATACCGTTCCAGCTACACAACTGTGTACTGCGAACCAAATACCAGAGTACTTCGGAACAAAGATATGGTACCGAGCTAATTAAAAGTTTCAGTGAAATCTCAGGAATAATAGCTCTTAATTAGAAACCTACAATAATAGTAATAAGAGTAATGACGATAATAATAATAATAATACGAAAAGTAATACCGCAAGATGGTACGGTTAAAGCTGATTTTGGAAATGGAACTTTGGGTGAATATCGACATCGTATTGGTCATCGCCGGGTATAATAATAATTATTACTTTTCTTTTGTCGAATAAACTGTACAGGCACCGATCGCCACAAACATAGTTCCCATGAAATGTATTGCAGTTGTGAATTATTGGACTTTCACAGATCCGTAAGTCTTTCCCGCCTATTATTGCTATAGCACGTTAGACACCGTGGTACGGCGGGGCGATTTGTATTTGTGCCTGGTTTTTCGCGCCATGTGTTTTTAAGGAATTGTCGATTTTTTTTTCGTTTTCGAAAAAACAATATTGCAAAATAAATAAATAATAAATGGACATCCAGAATGTATTCGATTCAATTCGCTTACATATCGTAATATTTTGTGTATGCCTGAAATCGGGTGTCGAACAATATTAGATATCAAGAGGCGAAAACATACGGTACCAGTTTGCAATCGATTATCTCGTCCGGCTCTGTCAAACGTGTTTTTTACTACATATATTTTAGAAGTTTCAGTAGCGTAATGCAAAAAACATATATATTTTCTTTTTCAAGACAGTACTTACATCTCGTTCCTCGTCTCCTCTGTGTAAACTTGTGACCGACGCAGCGACAGTGTCTCTGTAGTGTGGCGAAGGGACACGAGGGTGTGTAGGGGGGGGGGAGGAGGGGGGAACGAGCGGATAGCACTGAGCGGCGATCCGGTGTCTCACTTTTGCTTCTTCGCCTCAAAGCCGAGTTACAACGAACCGGTTATTATGTTATTCTCGCAAGTTCCTTCCTTCCTCTCGCGCCAACAGAACCTCTCTATGCCTCTCGTCGATTGTTCGAGAATCCAAAAAAAAAAAAAGTATCTCCGCGCCTCGACGCAAGGTTATGTTCGGTCTCACTTTCGATTGGAGTTCGACGAAAAGTTTACCAGTCCGACTCGGCCGAAGTTGTTCGAGGATTGCACTCGATTTCGTTTCGACGGGACACGACTGTGAATCACCGGTGTTGGTAGTTGCGCGCGATGTAAAATGCGTCCGCACTTGGTATGTGCCCGAGTCGGCGGACGAAATTTTCGGATGATTTTCGTTGGACGATAAACGAAAAAAGAAAGAAAAAGAACAAGAAAAGTAAATGCTCTCTCAGAGTTCGCGCCAATGGGACTCGATCGATTTAATTTCACTGTGCTTTATCGCTTCGTCTTTGTTGTACTATATCGTTACAGAATTATCTTCGAACGAGAAACGAGATCCGCGAACCGCACAACAGTCCGGTTGAGTATCGCCGCAGCTTGATCTCGAAAAGATCGACCGACTGATCTCCGCGAGGAACGTTTGCGCTGTTTTTCTTTCGAACTCCGTGCCTTCCAGAAACAATCCGGCCGAGAACGCGTCACCCCCGAGTCGAGGAATTCTCGCGCGTCGCCCGCTCGCTTCCCTTCGATACTCGTGACCGAATCTTTCACGAGTCTCGTCTAGCGTTCGTTGCTCGCAGATGTACGTATGTTATTAGCTGTTGGACGCACGGATATTGTATTATAAACGGGATCACACAGCGCGACAAGTCGCCGCGGCGAACCAACTGACACTGACAGAGCGGACCGGCGTAGTTGTGCACGCAACCCTCACTCTCGGTCTACTGTGAACGTCGCCACCGGCCTCCCTCCCTTCCCGCCCCCCTCTACCCCCACCGCGACGCCGTCAACCGACTGTAGCTCCCGCTGCATGTACGCTCGTCCTCCCGTCTTCCGCCCCACTCGCTGCTACCCTCCCTCGCGTCGCTCGGAACATTGTAGGATCGCACTCGCCGGATAGCGTCGCCACGCTCTCGACGTCATTTGGAAAAACTCACGCTTGCGGACTTTCGGACGTCACGATGATAGTTCCGCCGTCGATTCTTCGCGCCAACGAAGGATTTACGGATTATCACCGCCATTCGGGTATGCAAATACAGCGACTGCTTTCTTCCGTATGCGCGAACGCGTGCATAAGATCGGCGGAATCGCGGAAAATTTCCATGTGGCAGCCATTGTGGCCGACACGAACGTTTGTCAGGGGCCAGGCCCGTACTGACCCTGCGCTGCCTCGGGCCCAGGCAGTGTTTTTAAGGACAACGACACGCTTGCGGATCCTCGGAGGTCGCCGATGATAGTTCCGCCGTTTATTCTTCACGCCAACGGAGAGTTCACGGATTGTCACCGTTATTCGGGTATGTATATATGGTATTCAGTAGACGAGCGCCATTAAAGTAGCAATATTGGCGCCATATTTGCGACATGTGCAGCACATGTTGCAATTATTCCGCCAACTATTACATTTCGTGGCGGTTGTCTATCTGGGTAGAACCTTGCTTGCCCGACCTTCGATCAACCGAGCCTCAGCGTTATCCGGAGCACCCAACTCATCCGAGCCCTCCGCGTTAATCGAGGTGTACACCGAGATAAGGATCTAGTAAATATGGCGATATCGCTTGAGAGATATTACCGTAGTACATGGTCGTAGGGAACTAGGGCGCAACCTATCGTTGGAAGTACCGGATTTATACGAATTTTTCGTAGATATGGTAAAAATTCTTGGAAAATCTAAGACTTTCTGCCATAGGTGGCGCCCTTGTTTTCTACTACTATGTGTTATGGCAACTTTTCTTACAACATCGGTAAGCTGAAAGGCCCAATATTGAATGTGGCCCAAATACTGTCCGTTAATCATATTATCTACGACAGAAAATTCTATTTATGTCTGGCATATTCATATTTTTTTGTACATTCTTTACAGTGTGTATCATGTGATTTAATAAGCATCGGGACAAACTGTTATAAAATCGTCGACTTTCAGAGTTTCATCTGCGAACCCGCCAGAAACAAGCTCGCGCAGGCAATTTTCTTGTCAGTATGTTTAAGCGGTTACGCCTGTAAAATCGCTTCGTTTTGTTTATCAGAAGCGAATAAAATGATTAATTCGAGTTGTACTACGTGATTAAGGATCAATTAAAACAGCAGATCGCGAGAAACGAATGAGAAATTACAATTCGCCGGAAAATACGTGGGTCAATATTAAGTCTATATAGATGCCGTATGTTTCCATTACTGTCCACATATTCCAGTCAGTGCGATGAGCATGCTGGTGCGTTATGTTTGTTCACTAATCAGGCATATGTATATGACTGGGTTGAAAAAGCTAGATAAAGAGGTATTATTTGGATATCTTGATGACAAATCGAAACTGCTAAAAAAAAATTCAGGAGTGCATAATTCCATGTATGTTTGTGCACCGATCGCGGATCCGAATGTATTTTTCGCGCTGAACCTGAAGCGGCTAGTCGTTTTTAATAAAACTCAAATACGACGTTGACGTTGAAAAAAGTTGAAAATCGAAATCTTCATATCGCTTCCGCATAAAAGTTGAAAATTGAAATTTTCATATGGCTTTCTCATAATATTCCTGTATTCGTGAAGCTTCCACTATGCGGAAGCCAAAAATATAGAAAATGCTTTCCCATAGAAGAAGCTTTGCGAATGAAGGAACATTACGAGCAAGCCATATGAAAATTTCAATTTTCAACTTTTGTTATCTATCGTTGACGACAAAGTGGACATTTTTCGGTATACTCTCTCGCAGGGGCAACTTTACCATTAATGGAAAACAATGATAAAGTGTTGCGCAAATTTCATTGTAAGCTTTATTTAATAATGATCTCGACCTTTTTTTAGATAAATTATTTTTCAATCGGGGTTGTGAAAAAAACAATGTAATTTCACAATACAATCTTTTTTTGTGTGCAGGTGACGGAATGTGTACGATTCTTTCGGATTTAACATTGTTCATCTCCTGGTACAGAATTCCCACGTTACTGTATACTTTCTCGGTCGTTGCGCAGGTCCGAAGGCTCGCTATGACGACTATGTAACTGCGCGTTGGACGACTAGATAGTTATGCTTGCTGGCGGTTCAGTGAATCGAGAGAACTGCGTCACGACGACGACGACGACGATAACGACGAGACGAAACGAGAGCTTTCGTGGCGCGGACTAGCTGACGGTACTACGCTTCACTCTACTGCCCTACCGCACTCCTTAACCACTTAACCGGTAACCCCAACGGTTAAAAGATTTCTCGCTCAAATCGTTCGAGTCCCCTAGTAGCGGCAGCGTAATAATCGGGAACGATGCAACAGTGTTGCTTTGAGCAATATCTCATAACTACTTGACTGTCGACAACTGCGCACTCGTGCGTCCCCGCAGAGAGTTAAATTTTAGATATTCCTTCCGCAATCGCGCGAAAATTCCCAAACGAATTCCATTGCAATTTACAAAATACATTTCTCATCGCTCGAAACAAATGTATAATATTTTTGAAAAATAATCGTTCGACTTTTTTCTAACGAATGAACCCGTTATACCCGAAACAGTAACGTTCAAGTTTCTGGAGAAAAATAATTTGTTGCCACAGCAAGAACTTTGTTACCGTAACTAATTTTTTTTGTCACTCGGTGGGAAAATGGCGTTTTTTTCGCTTCGCGTGCGAAAATCCCCATTTTCACACCTTGTGAAATAAAATTTTGTTCGATACTCGTGCGAAAAACGTTTTCTGAACTCGTATGATTGCAACACTCGCCTTTGGCTCGTGCTGCAAACTCACACTCGTCAGAAAAAGGTTTTCGCACTCGTATCGAAATGTACTATACTTCATGTGTGGACAACAAACTATTTTGCTAGGGGGGCAAGTTTTTCAATCTAGCAGCAAATTGTTTTGCTGTAGCGGCAAATTTAGCTAACAAAACCATTTTTCTACGTATTGGACCAAAATTCTGCACCGAGAAAATGCTTTTGTTTCTCTAAAGAAATGTGGATCGTTAATAATTTATTATTGCGGCAGAACAGAAATTTGCTGTTACAGTAAAAAATTATATTTTGTTGCCACAGCAAAATAGTTTGATGTCCCAATATTAACCAAACAATTTACGTACGGTAACAACATTTTTACTGTTCCAACCATTTTTTTTGTCCGTGCACAATAATTGAATCATTATTATGAATACTATAAAATCGTTTACTCACTGATTTAATACTCATACCCTGCGGCAGATTTTGTTTCCGTCTTGTTGTTGGATTAAAGATTTTTTACAAACTAAGCGAACGATCGCGATGTCGACAGCCATCTCTATGCCCGCGATCGCAGGCAGTTTATCGTCGAAGATATTTCTTATATAGAAAAAAAGATAGATTAGATAGAAAAATGTTATATCGAAGAATTAGATAGAACCATTTTATATAGAAGAATTAGATATAATCATTTCATATAGAAAAAGTAGGTAGAACCATTTTTCTCCGTGCATTAATGGTCGGAAGGTTATGATTAATATATCATTTACCCGCCAATTTAATCCTCACACTCTACGGTAGACTTTGTTTCCTCGTTATTGTTGAGATTTTTGCCAACTAAGCGAACCATCGTGATGTCGACAGCCGTCTCTATGATCGCGATCGCCAACAGTTTATCGTCGAAGATATTGTTACTTTCATCAATTTCCAATCAACCCCGGTCCCTCCACTCTTTTATTTTCGAGCTCTCAGCGTTGCTTTCACTTTAATTCAAGATTAATAGCCCGTGAGGTATTACTTTTCAGCCCCGAGTCGGCGCCTCGTAACGATCGGTAATCGTTGCGTCAAGTATGATACCATAACGCTTTGTGCCACGCTCGGTTTCTCGAGGCTATCGGCGTCTAATAACACCGGCCTGATCCAGTAGACACGGGCGACAGGGAACCTTTGGCAAGGATTAAGAGCGTGTGTTATACAATGCCAATTAAAATGTGTCGAGATCGAGGGCGGGCGAGGCGATGCGATGTTCGGGGCGCTCTTTCGAGCGCACAAATCGCTGATTCGCGCGAGCACGATCCTGTCGGCTCTTTTCGCTATCGAGCCACTATGTCAGTCGGTACCCGACGGTATCTGTACCTGTGCACCGCAGTGCGCCCGGAGAGGTATATCTATAGCGAGCCGCAGGAGTCCCGCGGCTGGCGTTCGCGAGAGTGAAGTGAAGGTGCTCCTAGGTACGTACGCCGGCTGGCTAACGATGACGTAACGCTCGGCATGGTAAGCGCAACAGCGTTGATCGGTTGCTCTATCGCGAACTCCGTCTTTCTCGCCTCGGCTATCTTTTTTCTCTTGCGATCTCTCCGGCTAGGTTCATGCTTCCCGTGCGGCTCCTTGGAGCTGTTAGAGGAGGCCCGGAGGCTCAAGGAGCGGCCGGTGCGCAACGGGCGCTGCGCGCGCAGCCGCGGTTGCCGTTGCCTGCGTCGCGCATGCGCGAGTTGAAACGCCGTTGCCCCGATCGCGCGATCGCTTGCTTTCCGGCGTCGGGACGACGGTGGAGGTGGTTACGGCCATCAAGGACGTTCGTACCTGGCCTGCCCGCTGGCGTGTTGACCTGCCCGCGCGAGTGCCTCGATGTTGCGCTTTTCTTGCTCTTGCGCTGTGCGCGCTCGGGCCGAACAAAGCGCCACAGCCCGACGGCACGCAACGACATTGTTGTACCTTCTGGTAGAGATTGTAGTTTTATTTTCAATTTGTTTTTCCTACTTTTCATTATCGTGAATTTCAATTTGCACTTCACGACGTCTCTATCGGTGGCGTCCGAATTATGGGCGCTGAAATATTTTTGGCCGCAACCCCGCTCATTCAATCACCGATGATGATCTCGCACTCCATGTTTGTTTTCACATAGGTGGTCGTGTAAACCTTCGGAAGGTCGATCATTGTGAGGAATTCCTCGACTTTCACCCTCCCCGTTAATATTCGCGTCGTGATCGCAGTCGGTAATCGCATATAGGGGTTGTATTCTTGGGTAAGATTTTACCTAGATAGTAAGCTTCGATCAAGGCGGGACCGGGAAAAGAACGGAGAACTCAGATGACCGCAGCCAATCGTCCTATGGCCGGGTTCTTACGGGCACACTCCGCCGTACTCCGCATCCGGCCTCGAGCGGCCTTGGATGCCGGATCACATCGACGATCGGCCGACCGTGTTCTCGTTACACACGAACACTGTGCGCCAATAAACGGCTCTACGTATAGAAATACATGGTACCAGATGCTTTAGATGTATTTTGCATTATGGACTTGCTGGTTCGTTCGAATCGCAGACTACGTGTCTCGGAAGTGGTCCTACGCACCAGCTTCGCCATAAATTACATTAATTTCATTATACAAGTTGCACACGGACCAAGTATAAGCCTTTCCCAGCGCTCGAATCATCGTCATGGCGCATGGTATATCGTGCGCGTAGCCGTGCACCAGCTAGTTGCACATTCTCCTTCGTATAGTACTTCTATCTCGACCATTCTCCCGAGTGCAACGGAGAAGGATCGGTACCATGCATCGATACAACACCCGCGCAACACGCAGAACGTATGCCGAGTGAAAGAGCGGACCCGGTTTATCCGAGAACAAGCTCGCAATTGCGCAGCTCCCTCGAGATATCGCCGACAAAGAAAGCCTCGGGCTATCCCGTAGTTTCTGGAAAAGCCCTTCACGCGCTGTTTTACCACTGGTATCCGTGTAACTGACGTATCTCGCGTGTTACAATACCCGCTTGCGATGCCAATCGGAATAGTGGAAAAGCGACAACTTCCGCTATATATGTTTCCTTAAATATAGGACCGGGAAAAGACAAGAAGGCAATGTATCACAAAGTTTCACGAACGTGATTGGCCCTACACGCGCTATTTTACCACCGGTATCCGTGTAACTGACGTATCTCGCGTGTTACAATATCCGCTTGCGATGCCAATCGGAATGGTGGAAAAGCGACAACTTCCGCTATATATGTTTCCTTAAATATAGGACCGGGAAACTGCAAGAAGGCCATGTATCACAAAGTTTCACGAACGTGATTGGCCCTTCACGTGCTGTTTTACTACTGGTATCCGTGTAACCGACGTATATCGCGTGTTACAAGATCCGCTTGCGATGCCAATCGGAATGGTGGAAAAGACAAGAAGGCCATGTATCACAAAGTTTCACGAACATGATTGGCCCTACACGCGCTACTTTGCCACTGATATCCGAGTAACCGATGTATCTCACATGTTACAATATCCGCTTGGGATGCCAGACGAATACCGGAAAAGCCGACGCAACGACAACTCGATACTGTTTTCGGTGTTGATTTGGATCACCACCAAAGAGGCGCCTTCAATCGTACACCGTTCAAACGTACACAGGTTCACCGTAACGCAACTGAATCGCGCACTTCACGAAATGGCACACGGCGTTCAAGATTACACGACGAATTTGTAACAAACGATTTTCTAACAACTTACAACCTGTACAGCGCAAATTCACTACACTTCAAAAAGCTTTCACATTTTAAATGAACACATTCAGAATTTAACAACATTATTTTATAACATTAGCTAAATGTAACAACTTCAAGAGCTTACACGTGAAATTTTGAACAGACGTTGAATCTCACACCCGTGAAGGTTTACACCGGTTAACAGGGAAGGGGCCGGCTCGAGACTGCCACTGATGAGAACCACTGCTACTGTGCAGGTTAAATAGACTTCACAGGGTTACCTTGTGACCATTGCCTGCTGTGAAGTCCATTTAACCTGCTAAATGGCAGTGGTTCTCATCACTGGCAGTCTCGAGCCGCCTCTTCCCTGTTAACCCGTGTAAAATTTCACGGGTATAATATTCAACGTCTGTTAATAATTTCACGTGTAAGCTTTTGAAGTTGTTACATTTCGCGATTGTTACAAAATAATGTTGTTAAATTCTGAATGTGTTCATTTAAAATGTGAAAGCTTTTCAAGTGTAGCCAATTTGCGGTATACGGTTTGTAAGATGTTAGAAAATCGTTTGTTACAAATTCTTCGTGTAAGCTTGAACGTCGTGTGCCTTTTCGTGAAGTGTGTGATCCAGTTGTGTTACGGTGAACCTGTGTACGTTTCAACGCGCCTCCCATCAAAGTGAATGAACTCACTTTTTTAAGCACGAATCTGATAATGACCGGAGATAGCCAATCAAAATAGCGGAAAAGGGACAACAACTTCCGCTATACATGTCCCCTTCAATAATGGACCGGACAAAGGCAAGTGTTACAAAGTTTCACGAACGTGACTGGCTCGTCACACAAGTTTCCGTGTGCTCGCATTATGTAACATGTGAAAGATTCCACTGTATATTGATTTTATCATGTATATTCTTTCCTTACCGGGACTCCGCGAGAAACCTCTGGTAAACGGGCTCCGACCACCCGAACCCGTCACCTATATCGATACATCGTATTCAGTGACCCCACGGACAATAGTGTCCGCGAGTTCGATTGGCACGTGCGGTACAAACTTTTACTGCACTCGTTGCCGCTGTTGCTGCTTGACGGCAAAACTCCTGGATAATGTATATCAAGGACATCGAGTTATCGATCAAACGTCCAATGCTAGAGAGTTTCGAATGATGTTTAACTTTTCTGATGACCGGCGCGATCGCCACATTCGCCGCCCTTTGATCCAAAGGATAATTAGAAATTATAGAAATAAGTGTATCGGATATCGACATCAGGGTCGACGTGCACTTCCCCAACGTTCTCAGTCGTCACAATATGAGCACACACGACATTTGAGGATACGCGCATTTTGTATTATCAATGACCCGCGTGAGTGATACGGATGATCGCGCGTTTCAAGGCGTAGCGAGATCTCAAGAATGACCATCAATGTCATCATCATTCCATTAACTTTGCTCCAGAATGCGCGCATGACTTCACAATGTCTATATTGTATCACAAAGTGTTACTCGGTCTCCCAGTCATCATCATAATTCGTGAGTGCTGAAAGTCCTGGTATATGTTTTATTTTACTAGTTTTTTTAAACCGTGTGCATATAAACACACAGTAGAATCTCGATTATCCGGAATAAGAATCTGTAAGTCAGATCCGATGAAATTTCTTTTATTCTCACGATATTTCACTGCAGTTTAAACCACAGTCTCCACATCATCGACCTCGATGACTTAAGTCATTCAATCCCCCGGGGGAATGACAATTATCTTTTTCCTCAATCGTTTGAAGTTTTAAAACGGCATTCATTACAGATTTTGTTGCCGACGACTGTATTTTCACGGTAGCCGCGGTCAGGGAAAACCGGGAATACCGGGAAAAGTCAGGGAATTTCAAAATTCGTCAGGGAAAAAGTAAATTGTCGCCAAACCTTCTATGAATAAAGACAAAGTACATAAAAGGAAGCCAATTTTTTGGGCACACAAAATGTGCTCAAAAAAAATTGGGCACATTTTGAAAAAAAAATGGGAAAGTCAGGGAATTTCAAAATTGGTCAGGGAAAAAGTAAATTGTCGCCAAACCTTCTATGAATAAAGACAAAGTACATAAAAGGAAGCCATAAAAAAAATTGGGAATATTTTGAAAAAAAAAAACAGAATTAAACATTATACAATAATCAGGTATTTTCATTTGCATCATTAATTTTTTTTTTTTAATAGACGTCGTTACAAGTTTGGTCAAGGACATTTTTTTTATTGGTCAGTGAAAAGTCGGGTAATTTTTTTCAGGGGAAAAAACGGCCACCATGATTTTTCGGTTTACATGTTAAAAGATCTCGTATACATCCTTGCGTTTCTCAGCAGTTGATACGACGCCAGTCATCTCTCTCCACGATCCGAATTGAATTTAGCAGTGTTTTTTTTTTATCAAGGAAATGGTTGCACGGTACGAATCAACGATTGCGCGACAAGTTGCACAACTGATAGGTATCTATTGATGTGTGTATATGAATAGCATTATATACAGCCTGCTGGCGTAGTAGAAACAGGTATATGGTACTCGCATGGCACATTGCAGGCTTTGCAGTCGCCAGTCAAGGTGCTCTAGTATCGGAAATTCTCGATAGATATTATAGTATACGGTCGATTGTTCGTGCCGGCCAGCATGCCAGCGCGTGAAAGGGTTACACCGTGTCGCAGAAACATCTTGTAATTTATTCCCCTTTAAATTATTCCTGATACGGGTGAAAAGTGTATTCGATGTCGTATGTTCTTTCGAACGTGAGAACTCGAAATATGGAAGAGTTTCCGCATATCTACAGCAAGCGGAAACATCGGAAATATTTATTTTTCTGCGTATCATCGGTCGTCGACTGACCTATGTGTCTTCGATTTATTCCAGGAAGGCTCACGGTTTTCGCTGCGTCGTGAGGCAGGAAATCGGTCGATAAGACCGGATGGACCGGATCGAACAGAAGTACCGATGGGCCCAGCACAGTGTTCAATAAACTATTCGGCCGGTTACATTCAAATATCAGTAAACAAATGATTAGTATATAAAAAATGATTTTATTATCAATGATCATGAATCAGTCAGTGCAATAGCGTAATCAACTGCAATGTCTTCGATTCACCTACATTTGTTTGGATCAAAGAAAATTAATTTTAAGCTTGACCCGCTAGACCATTTAGTAGGCGGGAATGCTTAGGGTTAATTTTAGGAATACATATTCACCAATTGTACTGTATTCGCTAGTATTCGCTTGTACCTACACGAGCTCACCGGACGAGTGTGTATTGCGTATACATGCAAAGAGATGGGTGTGCAAGTTGGGTCGGAGCTGGCCGGTAGAAGGCGCTGATAGAATGCATGTACACGGCAATACACGCTCAACTGGAAGCTCTGTGTAAGTCACGCGCATAGCAAATAGCAAAATTGTTCGAACCAAACAAATGTATTGGGTATTTATTAATTTAAAAAAAAATTGTCCACTTTACAAAGTCTCAAGAAATCTGATTAAAAAAAAAAAATGTTCATTAAATGACAATTGCGGAAAATTTGGAAATAATATTCGAAGAAAAAGGTGTATGAAAACAAGAAATAATATCGCGGGTATAGCTTCTAGCGAGCGTGTGAATAATCAATCTGTATTCCCGTGAGTTCCGTGAATCGAACATAAACAGTTGTTCGTGCCTGCGGGGTATAGATTTATAAATATGCCAATAACATATACCGACAGTATGTACATACCGATGAAGTAATGCTACAGGGGTGTAAGGGCCATACGTGCCGGGTATGAAAGAGTTAGGTACGTGCTGCTGAAAGGGGTAACCGCACGGGGCAGTCCTTTGTTTCCACACATGTCGATCGAATACAGATCCAGCTCGACACACAGCTGTGCACAGAAAAATGTTGCACATCACCTACATTCATCAATCCTCCTGTCTGTATGCAGCTGGGCCTGTGTCGAGTTAATCAGTTGAGTTCCCCTGTCGATTTAATGTTGCATCGAGCTTTGCCATGTTGACTCCCCCTCGGCAATAAGATCGGCGGGTGGTGTCCCTTATAACCCAGGGGTCTGAGTTTTCGGCAATGTAGATTGGGTCAAGTAGACCACTTTTTAACATATATACTAGGGTGTTTCAAAAAAGGCATTTTTTTATTTTCCTCCCACCTTTTTAAAGTACAGATTTCGATCTCAAATTGAAGCTCGTGAAAGGCGGTACCTAGCAAAAATCCTAAGAGGTGCCGCATTCGACGCTTTATCCAAAAAATACGGCACCTCTCAAACTTAATTGTCAGCGACCGCCTTTCGTTGGATTTTTTTATCGTTCAAAATATATCAGCGATCAAAATATATCAGCGATCAAAATATATTGATCAACTATAGCAATATTCAACGGGATGGGAGCTTAACTTTTTATCATTTTTTGTATTAAACACAAAAGACTTCGATTTTTAAATTCGTATATAGAAAACTCTAAAAAGTTCCAGCAACACAACGATTAGTACGATCAATTACAACAGTAGGGTCAATTTTTTTTTTTTTAATTGCCCACCCTCTAAAAGTCTAGATTTTAATCTGAAATTGAACCTCGCGAACGGCAGACCTAAGCAAAAAATCTGAAGAGATACCGCATTCGTCGATTATACCCAAAAACAAAGAAGTTGTCGACTTTTTTTTGGTACAAACGTTGAATGCGGCACCTCTTAGGATCTGTTGCTTGGTCCGGTTTCTCGCCAAGTTCAATTTGAGATTGAAATCTATACTTTTGGAGGGTGGAAAGAATTGTTTTCAACAAATTCACACTACTGGACATTTTTAGTTTCCCATATACAAATTAAAAAAAAATAACTGTAGAATATGTATTTTGGGTTCACTACAAAAAATGACAAATAGTTAATCTCTTATCCCGTAGAAGTATATAGTTCGATCTAAAAAAACATCTCGCGAAAGGCGGTCGTTGAAAATTACGTTTACAAGATTTTTACAAGCATTTTTCGGCTTCAAACGTCGAATGCGGCACGTCTTAACATTTTTTTTTGCTAAGGACCGCCTTTCGTGAGGTACAATTTGAGATCGAAATCTATACTTAAAAAGGGTGGAAGAAAAATGAAAAAAAATGTTTTTTTTAGAAACACCCTAATCTATACTAGATGACCATTACTTACAAAAGAATTAATTTTGATATTTTTATTTACTTACGTATTCTTTTTAAAAATATCCTGTAATGGGATGGTCTACCCCCACTTCGCACAAGCAAAGTGTTCTCTGACCGCTATAAAGGCTTTATCTATCCTATCCTCAGTGTCCTTTCCCAGCCCACAAAGAATTTACCAAACTTCCTCAAGGTAACACCAGAATCGGGCGTCGTTGTAACTCTATTTTATAGACTGCGTAAATACGTTTGCCTCGACATATGTGTCTCTGAGCACAGTAGATTCACAGTCAGAGGCAAGTATTCGGTCAGGAATGTCGGTTCGACCTTTGGGTCCCCGAATTGCGAGACCTAAGAACTCCTTTGACTTTTCTAGTTCTCTTCCTTCATATGTTTTAGCGTCTAACTAATGCGCCAGTGCGTTCAGCAATCCAGCTGCCTCCTTCAATCGAGCGCATATGACGTGATATCCCGTCCTTCACGCCTTACACCCAAAAAAATAATATTTCTAAATAAATATTTATTTAAACCAAATAAATATTTATTTAAACCAAATAAATATTTATTTAAACCAAATAAATATTTATTTAAACCAAATAAATATTTATTTAAACCAAATAAATATTTATTTAAACCAAATAAATATTTATTTAAACCAAATAAATATTTATTTAAACCAAATAAATATTTATTTAAACCAAATAAATATTTATTTGCGGGTGGCCGTCGAATAATTCATTTTTCTGAGTGTATCCAGCAAGTACAGTATTGAACCCTGTATCTTCCACTTGGAAGAAGACGATCTACAAAATCGTCAGTTCAATATTTCGCTGTTCCAGATATCGAAACGTTTCAATTCATATATATCCCACAAATACACCTTACCAGCAACTCGAAAGAATGATCAACGAAGAATTGAACTGACGAATTTCGTTGTAAGTATCAACACTTAAAACAATATTTAATAAAGGAGAAAAACCGTGGCCGAAGGACTTCGGTTAATGGTCAATCGGCAGCATATGTGTGATTTCAGTTTATGTCTCAAAAACTGTTCCATGTTTCAAATTGCCAATAAATTCACTATTACTATATATACACTTTTTTATATGCCAATTTGTTTACCGAAATGAATTGCATTTCACCAGTTGCCATGCAATCGATAGGATAAAAGTGGTGAATATGGCCCACCTCGATTAACACGTAAATCAATGATATATGGACCGGGCTATATTCCCCACTTTTACCCTAATCGAAAATAAAATGGAAGCGGTAGGATTTATAATTTGTCACGATAGGGTTGACCGTGTGCGCGAATAAATTCCACAGCAACTGGGTACAGGATATCCTGCTCGCGAGGTTCTGTCCTCTGGCACGAGAATATTTCACCGCATAGATAGAGCCAGGTGTTGCAATTAACGTCGGACAGGATAAAAATGAGGAACACGCGTGAACGAAGGACCTGTCCCCGCGGCTCGGAGGTGATAAAACGAGGATACCGTCCTCTATTCGACGACCCTGAGTGCTAAGGGTGCTGCGCGCTCTCGCCAAAGGCTAAAGCCGCCCGACACCGCACACAGATACCGTGTACGTGATCGTTTGCTCAGTACCGAGCAAAGTTGTACACTTGTGAAGGCATGTGGCCTGAATGCCCCATTACTCCTTTCTCCCTGTTATATCTCTTCGTCGTTGCCCTCCCGCCCCGAACGAGTTGTTCCGTCGAGAGAAAACAAATTTAAGCTCATTGTTAGCGTCCCCGCGCGATCCTGGACCTCGCGCAAACCAGTGAGTGGCCTTCGTAACCGGATGACTACTTTTATAGACCCCGTCTTTTACACTCAGGTCCTGACGCTTCGGATCCGGCTCTAATTCACTTTTCAATTAAGTCAGTCAAAAGCGACGAATAAAATTGAAGAATTTTCCTCGCAGTATTCCAGCTTTATACGCCCGAAGGTAAAGAAAATAGAGAGACAAAGTTTTATCGTTTCCTATGCGGAAAGATTTTTACTCAAAAAATATTAATAGCCGGAATTTGTCATGGACGGCTAGATGTGCGATTAAAAAAAATCAACTTCCGGACTTTGTTTGTGGGTTTGTTTTTTTTTTTTTTTTCATGATATTTAATGACTTTCCGGGCAGTCTTTATCCGCGCATGCGCCAGAGCATAAAACGAACTCGGACTTTAAAGTTCCCGAGTAAACTCACTGTAGTATTACGCGCATAGCCGATGAGACAACGAGCTCTTTCATGCAATGCGTGATGCAGCAGTTACGTTCGTTGCGTCTCGTAACTCTCGTTCAAGATCCGCAAACGATGAAGTCACCCGAGCCAAAGAGAGACGGTCGTTGATCCTCGCGACCTCCCGTCGCCTGTACGCTATACTGAGTGATCAACGAGATCGCATCTCTCGTATATATATGGCTATGTTATGCCATTACAATTTTCACAGCGTGTACATTAACAGGCTCGCTCCCGACAATGAGTAGCCTTTTTCATGTCTTCAATAAAAGCCTCAATTTGTTTAACCCCATTGTCGTAGTCCTAATCGACTTTTATCGCGCGATCGCAACAGAGTGCGTGTGAAAATAGGAGTCAGGTTTTTTTTTTTTGCTAACTGACAGCGCTATTTAAAAAATGGCCATTTACGCAATATTGAGGAAAATGGTGAACCCGGATTAGCATGTAAATCGATTGTAATTGAACCCGCCTACACTCACCAGTTTTATCCGGCACCCAAAAAAAAAAAAAAAAAAAAAAAATTTGACGCCCACCGTTTATTTGGTTTAAGCAAAATATTTATTTATATAAATCGAATAAATATTTATATAAATCAAATAAATATTTATATAAATCAAATAAATATTTATATAAATCAAATAAATATTTATTTAAATCAAATAAATATTTATTTAAATCAAATAAATATTTATTTAAATCAAATAAATATTTATTTAAATCAAATAAATATTTATTTAAATCAAATAAATATTTATTTAAATCAAATAAATATTTATTTAAATCAAATAAATATTTATTTAAATCAAATAAATATTTATTTAAATCAAATAAATATTTATTTAAGAATTATACCTATAAGAATGAGAACCAGAGAACTAACCAAACGATTCGCCGCAAGCCAAATAGAAAATATCAAACCATTATGCATACAACACATACCAAACACAATACATATATTCAAACACCCAACACGTACAACATACCAGCAACTCGAAACAATAAACGAAGAAATAAACTGACATTTTTAATTTTAATTTACTAATACTTAAAATAATAATAAAACATTTTTATTGTAAAACGATGAAAAACCGTGGCCGAAAGACTTCGGTCGATGGCCAATTGGCAGCATATATGTAACATAAGTCTGTTATGTATAAAAAAAAGAAAACTTCCATGTTATTCACTGTTAATAAATTACTACTACTACTACTATTTATTTAAATCAAATAAATATTTTACTTAAACCAAATAAACGGTGGCCGTCAAATAAATGATTTTTTCCGGGTGTACACATTGTTTATTGCGGACGCTCCATTGCTTCAGTGGAAATTTTAGAGCGCTACATCGGAGGGTCCTGAAGAGGCCTTGCCAGGGCTGTATCAGGGCCTCATGTAACGCTTTAAAATGTAACGCATTTTCTCAACGCAGTGGTTTCTACATTCTTTTGCTTGTTTATTTCTACATGGTTAGGCGTTTTTTAACCTGCGACCTCTGACATAGGGACAACACAATAATTTACTTGGGATTACACAATGCCAAAGTGCTGTCGGCGTTTGTCAACAAGTTGGAAACTTTTCACAGTCAATATTTCCAACCGGGGGCTGAGGGCGCCAGGCAGTGGGATATGGGAGACACGTGAGTTCTTCTGGCGGTTATCCTGCTTTCGCGCGGTAAAGCTCGTCACAAGCACCTGTTGCTTGTATAGAATTTCGCACGAAGTTGCTTCAGCCCGGTACAATGACCACGCCGACGACCAAAGTTTACGATAAAAATAGCGTAGTTCACGAGGGCGGTTCGCCCACGGATTCCTCGCCAAGTTCTGTATAATGTAGTCGAAAGGCTTGCGTCGATGTCAATGTACTTTTGGACATATTTTTCAAGATTACTTTCACTCAATCCTTCCCTTGGCTCGAAACTGATGTGACAAGAATTTCAAGCAGCCAATAAACTGGGAAAATCTCGGATGACGATTCATTATTTTAGGATTCTTAAGTCGTGAACACGGGCGGGGGGGGGGGGGGGTAAATTAATACGTTGCGTAAGGTGCCAAATGGAACAAATAATGAGGTTCTTTTTTTGCTGTTAAATGACCATTTGACATTGTCGAAGATTCTCTTTTCCAAATATTAAATATACTATTAACGAAAAATTACATATAGTTCGTACATTAGCAGATATATCGGGTAACTGTAATCAGAAGGACGTATTTTCTGTGTATAATCATATGAAATATGCTTTTGTTATTTTAGTCCTGCCATTTTCGCGTATATAAAAAGTATACAAGTAGTAGTCAAAAAGATTTATTGGCAATGTTGATATTTATACAGTTATCTTCTTATACTAATTTTATACCTAATGATAATTTTACACCTTGGCAAAGGGCCATCGGCCTGAGTTCTTCAGCGCAAGTATACAATTTACATGCAGAATATACTTTAGCGTAAAAGATTTCTTATATTTAATGTTAACAAAGCCCTCTCCGAGTAAGTCCATTGATGACGACCTTTCCCCACACGCGGTGTACAGAAACCGGGAGACAAAACGTTGAAATTATGGGTGTGCAAATAGCGTTTGAATTGAATTGAATATTGATATTAAATTCAATATTTGAATGCAATATTCACAAATTTGACTAATTTTAAAAATCCGAATATTTCGAATATTTTGAATAATTTTGATGAATTGGATATTCGAATGATGAAATACCGATTACAATGAAACTGAGCACATAAATTGTATTCATTGAATGAAGAATTTTGATTACGATAAAGCTGAAAACTTACCCTCGGTTGCAACTTATTCCCCCTTTCAAAGCTTAAACGTATACATCAAATTGCGTTATAAATCAATTTGCACTGTTTATCGCGTTATGTGTAATGGCCATTATGGTTCATTATAAACAGAGCTGCGCTAAATACTCTGAAATACTGAAAATACAAAATACTATAATTTTGTACTTAAAGTTTCCGAAAAGTACTTAAAATACCAGAAAAGTATTTGAGTACTTAAAATACTGCCCAGCTCTGCTCTGAAATTAATATTTCTTATTATTGGAATAATTCGTTTCCCTAATTGAAATATTTGGACTATTAAAATCATTCGAATATTTTGAATATTCAAATATGAATTACTCATATTCAATTCATGACGAATTATTCAAATTTTTGAATATTCGCACATCCCTAGTTAAAATAAGTCCCACCGGCGTTCGAGAGAAGGAAGGCAGTCCGCTTTGCGGGCCGGAGTTTAGATTGCATGCGGTATGAAACTCGATACAAGTAATATTCATGACATACCTATTTATAGTACGAGAGATAAGACCGGACCGGAAACAAACTCGAGGATTCGCGTCGCGATATCTAACGACATAGAACACGCTAGCATGTTTCTCTTATCGATATCTGTGCGAAAGAAAAAGAACAGCGATAAAGTAAAGCTTCAAAAGGAATTATAATAGCTCATAGAATGGACGTGAACTTGGTGGAATGACCGGGTAGAAACTAGCCTTTACCTCGGACGATACATTTTAATGCACTTCCATGTAGGGCCGACTCTCGGACGCTAAAGTTTTTAGAAAAAATTAACTACATTTCGTATTTTTACACATTATTATTTTCTGACAGAGGAAACTTTTGTCTTTTAATGAAGAAGAAGTTCCGAGATTTTAGTTACAGAGCGTTTAAAAATGTCTAAAACGTTCACAAATGGAATTTGGAAAAACTTGAGAAATAGTGGTTTTATACACACTTTTAAGAATTTGCATGTACAGTAGAACCTCGATTATCCGAACCCATCGGGACCAGACCTAGTTCGGATAATCGAGATGCAATTTTTTTTACGGGATCATAACACGTATATAAATAAAACATAGATAAATGAAATAACAGTACATCTATATTAAATAATATTGTTAATTTAATACTTCTAACATCGAAGCCTTATTTCCACGATTTTTGGAAATACAGTCGCTCATTTTTAATTGTCGAATACTAGCTACGCGTTTTTGAGCAAATCGTCAGATCTTCGGAGTTTCTTATTTAATGCGAAAGAAATTGGTTCTCCGAAGCTTCACTTTTGTACAAACCCCGCTGAGATATCATCATCGAGATCTTGATCTTCCGCATTCTTCATCACTTTCCTTTCTCGCCCCATCACCACTATCCGTCTTAGATGAAAAGGATTCAAGGGACTCTTGATTTTCCTATATATCGGTGATCGTTGATTTTCTGACCTTATAAAGGTGTTATAAGCGCTCGACTCGCCCTTGTTTAGCTTCGAAAGAATGTCGAGTTTTTTTTTTCCAACGCAAGAACATGACGCTCACGCTTTCACGTCGAAGAACTCGGCGTTCAAGCCATGGCACATGTGAAATGTATGTAAGGCGATTAAAACGATTTAGTATAGAAACTGTAACTATCTGATGCGTGCTGTCCGACTCTACTGAGATGGGTGCAATTTCTCGGGAAAGCCAGTGTGCGAGCGGATTCATGCTGGAAGACGAAAAACGCCCTTCAACACGTTTGAGCACGGGCCGCCTCGAGCAACAATGTATAATGTTTCGCGCTAACGTTCGGATAACCGAGCGTTCGGATAAACGGAGTCATGGTTCGGATAATTGAGAGTTCAGATGATCGAGGTTCGGATAAACGAGGTTCTACTGTACTGTGAAAAATGTCAGTATATACAAATTAATGTACGTTATACAACATTTTTACACACAAATTACTAATTAAATGTTGTATACACATACGCGTCAAAATGATATACTCCTATCAACTGTTGAAAGCCAGAAGGGTGTATTTGGCATAATTTAATGCCAAATATAATGTCATGGGACATTGGGATGTGCCGAACATTTGATGAAAAATCGTTTTCCTCGCTCGAGCTCGAAAATTTGATGGTTGGGCTCGAGAGCCCGCCTAAGTGTCGAAGGGTCGGGAGTACAAATTTCCCTACAAAAGTTAATTTATTTGAATTATACCAATTGTAATGAAATTTAAATGACCCTGACAAACGTCTGTAAGGGCCAAGGGTAAAATGCTATTCAAATCTCTGGCGTAGTCGGTGGAGCTATTTTGTTTCCTCTGCATATAGATTTCTCGGGCTTAATTTGTCGGACTGGGATTGGCGTGCATGGCCGCGGGAGAAAACGACGGTCAAAGACGGAATCGAGCAACCTTGACATCATGGGCTCGTATGTCTGCGATAATGTCCCAGTGACCCCGAGGCTCCTTGGTGCATTGAGGAAGCCTTAGTGGGTACCCGGTGTTGTAACGTATCGAGCGGAATTGCCATTAGCAGTGAGAGCACTGCAAAAGTATAGGCCAAACCAGACCGTTCGATGCACTGTATAAATCAATTTTTTAAACTACAAAATGGGGGTATCTCAAACTCTCGTGACCTCGCATGCACTCCAAGAGTTAGCGGTCAGTGGGAAGATAGTTTCCCACTGAACTGCAATTTTTAGGTACCAAGAGGAAAATTTGTCCTTTTCTACTCGTTAATTTTGTTCTTTAAGAACTGCCGTTTAAGGTAGTTCTGTCGCTTGATATTCATTTCGCATAAGTTCGAGAAAAATGAGATAAAATTGCAAATACTTCTCGATGGTATAAAAATCTGACAAATGCATGCATATTAAAGGTACTGAAAAGATTAATTTTGCATAATAAAAAGTCCAATATGTTATTAACAAATAAAAAAAAATTAATTGTTTAACAAATTACTCGGCAACCTAATTTTTTTACGTTCATTTTTTTAAATACGTATGAATTTTTTCAGATTTTCAAATTTACTTTGAAATTTTTTTTATCTTTATTTAAAAAAAAAAACACAAAATTCAAAGCAAATGAAAAAATCTGAAAAAATTCATACGTATTCAGAAAAATGAACGAATCATTTTCGTAATAAAAAAAATTAGGTCGCCAGGTAATTTGTTAAACAATTAATTTTTTTTTAATTTGTTATTAACAATTTTGGACTTTTTATTATGCAAAATTAATTTGTTCAGTACCTTTAATATGCATGAATTTTTTCAGATTTTTGCAATTCTATCTCATTTTTTTCAAACTTATACGAAATGAACACCAAGCGATAGAACTACCTTAATACTTTGCTGGTTCAATCGTCAATCCAGTTATTATGATTTTGTACTTTTTTGTACATTACTTACCCGCGACGCTCTGTAAAAATATAATTTTTACAGATAGAATTACATAACCCATCAAAATACTTCGGAAAAAATTACGATTTTTATGCGACATGTCCATTATCAAAAAGCCATTTTATTTCACTCGGTGGGAAAATGGCGGTTTTTGCGCACGCTTAGCGTGCGAAAACTCCCATTTTCACACCGAGAGAAATAAAATTTTGTTCGATACTCGTGCACTCGTGAACTCGTGTGATTGCAACACTCGCCGTCGGCTCGTGGTGCAAACTCACACTCGTCAGAAAAAGTTTTTTCGCACTCGTATCGAAATGTACTATTATTCGACTACTAGGAGAGACAAATCGAAGTCTATATTTTTGTGGCGCAAGTCACGTGTGACGACGGTCACTACAAGACAAGCGTCTTTCGAACTCTTTGAAACGAATCCAAAAACCGCTCGACTCTCGGCAACTTACCAAAAATGCCGAAGCGTTCCCAATTAAACTATAGTATAAATATATAACTGAAAGTGTATGTAATAACAGGCACGTTCAGTTATATATTTGGTACTTCAGTACGAACCTAGTTAACGAATGTGCGAGACTCTCGGTCTCATATTTCATCACGAGTATTCCACGTGCGGCTATATAAAGTAGTGAAATTCCGTTGTATCGCGATCTTTTGTCGGCGTGTAAATCGATGTTCTATGGAAAATTGATTGGCTCTCTTTTAATTAGTTTTACCGATCTAGCCGGACCGTTCTTGTCATTCGTCCTCGTTATTATCGGTGATCAAGAAAGCCCGATAAGATACAGAAACAGTTGCAGTATCACACGCGATCGGTACGTAACACCGCGAGAGGTTACATAATTTTTAATAACTCTCGTCGGTTCTATCAAAGACTTTCCGGCCACTTTGTAAAACTATCGATACACGAGACATGAGGAACGTCCGAGATTAGAATGATAGATCGCGCGGCGGCGCTTCGCTCCAGGTGAAAAATGCCGCGTTCAGCTGCATTCGCGGTCAGTGCTTGGATGGGTGACCGCTTAGCCGTGCGCTAGCTAGCGAATCGACCGGTGAGCGGGAGACGCTTTCTTCTGAAACTTAGGTGTTTCTGCACTTTACTCAAGTGCAGAAATACCGGAGGATTAGTAGAATATCGCCAGCTGTACCGACATGGGTTTTCCGGAGTTTCCCTGTGTCCTCGGCGAATGCGGTACAGTTAGGGGAAGTAAGTCGGCTGCGGACGCACGGAATTAGAGTAGGTTAGCGAAGTGCGGGTAGGAAAGTATTAGAATAGGTACACGGTTAGGCTAGGGGGGGAGCTAAGGTAAAAACCCGTAAGGGGTATACCTGGAACGGAACATTAAATATATTTAATGTTTTCAAATAATATAACTTTTTCTATTCGAAAAATTAAATAAATATATATGTACTCGGATCTATCGGTCACACGTATCTCGTAATATGCACTGAGAAAAATAAATGGTTGAATTAAGCAAATGCCCGGTGACATACGTTCAAACGTGTATTTTTGTTGGTACAACAAATATATTTGTTTCAATCGACAAATTATAAATATATTGAAGCAAACAAGCGTTTAACAAAACAATACTTTATTTGTACCAAACAAACAACAGCTTTGAACTTATGTCCCTGCGTCTTTTGGTTAAACCAACCAATTTTTTTTCTCAGTATATAAATTGTTTGTTTTCGTGATAAATATATTCTCGCATATGCCGTTTTCCAAGGGAGACATTTCGTCGAATTGCCGATTAATACTTGCCGAGTTTTTCAACCTAAAAAAAAATCCACGATACAGCATATAGTTAAACGAGGAAGCAGAGCTGAACACTAAACCATCGATATCAGTCGATCGGTACTGTGCTTAATATAATTAAGATAGTGTTTATTATCGTCCCGGTATGATGGCGATAATCGTCAACAGATCTGACACTAGAGTATTTAGGTGCATAGTGCAAACACAAAGGGAGACCTTTGCATTCCCGCTATCCGGGTGTAGAAAATGCTGGTGAACGGCACGCAGCGGCGCACACATGCATAAATGTGAACGGCGGGCGTATTCACCCACGCGGCAATAGCGATTGAAGTTCAGGGCGTTGGGCGCCAATTTTCCCCGGCAAGAGAGACGAGAATTGAAGGCGTGGGATAGTGGCGGCGTACCGAGAAACAGTAAGCTGACGATAGAGTATCGTCTTTTTATTATCATCTAAAGGTCGGCTATCCACTGCCATCTCTGTCGTTTATCCATTAGGAGTTTGAGAAACGATCGGTCGAAACGTTTTATCTCGAGTTTATCGAGTCAACCTTCGTGTTAATATATGCAGGATGCAATTAAAAAAATAAAGATATTCCGAGGTCGAAGTGTAACACGCATGAACATAAAATTCGATTGAAAAAATATTGTTGATCCTTCGAAGATTTCCTTTTTAATCTGTGATACCCATTCCGAGAACTTAACTTCTTCCAGAGGGTTGTTCACACGGAGAAAAAAGATTAGTAATCATTCAGGACCACACAAACAAAGTTATTGATATTTGGGTAGTAATTTTATTTATTCCAGTAATGTGAGGATTATTCGTAGAATCGGTGCGATCTGCAGTGAAATGTTCAGGTTTCATCATGTAAACAGTAAAATTTACTGTTTACATGATGACAAAGTAGTGGGCATGAATCTACTTATTATTCCGCCTCACACTGGCCATCCGTGGCAAGAGCTGTATCTTCCCCATCCTGTTTTCTATTCGTCGCGTTTAAGATTACCACGTGGTACTCACGTAGAGCAGAGAACCGGGGCATTGAAACGAAACCTTTATTATTTATTTATTTATTATTATAGAAGGATGAATGGTCCTGTAAAAAAATTTAATCGCACATGTATGTTTCATGTAGTCGCTCTTAAGAATTGCGCTGTCATTCCAGTAATTTTTATTTGTAAATTGAAGCAGTAAAAATCCCTCTGTTTTCTTCACGGGGCGCATCATTAATGGGAATTCCAGTACAATGTAATGGAATTCCGGTACATTGTAATGGACATTGGATGATTTATTAGTATTTCTTTTTCTCAGTCCACATTGTGATACTGTTTTTTTGTGAGACGAATGAAATCGCAAAAATCATTGGAACGTTTTTACATGGTTGTCTCGTTTCAAGCAGAATCCGATCGCTGAATTCGTGACATTTACAACTCAAACACTCGAGCTTTGCGTGATATTAACTTCTCGGTGATCGACCATCATTAATTCGTCGAAACGCTCAATAACATATAAACGTGTTTCACACGCATCGCGCTTTTGTATTGTTGTATCTGTTCGTGTATTGTTGTACCTATAATATGTGAAAGTTTTAAACGTTTATCTAATCACGACGCCGCGATAGTAGTCGGAACAGCCAAGTACACACAACTTGTAGTTTCTTTGTAATTCCGACATCTCTCGAGTACCTTATTTACGCACCCGCAAGCAAAGGGAAAAAAACCATAATGGTTTTATACAGTTTGCTATCACATCCGGCGCGGTTAATAGTTACCGTTCACTCCAATAGAGATCCGATTGTTACTGGCCGAGTTTTGTACACGTATAAAGCCATTATCGGCTTAGCTCAATAAGGGTCAGCGCGGTAACGAGTATAACTGCGTGTATTCATTAAAAATTTATGTCAGAAAAACTTCAGTAGTTTTAGGATCAGATGGGTATTGGATGGACGTGCGATTTTTCTCTGATTAGTATAGTTGTTGAGCCGGTGATCGATGAGATTGGGGTGTGCACTATTCTTCGATATGGTGCGAATGTGAAACGGTTTAATTAAGGCGTTCTCTTCTTATGGTTTTCATTGAAGGGACTCCATTTTTTTAACGTTTCGACCCTGATCGGGATTCAGAAGGGTAAAGGTATCGTATCTGTAGTTACATTATTAATTGATACATATCCATATGTTTCTAACGTATAGTACTTAAGTTACACCTTATGGTTCATGTAATATTTTTTTTCTGGTTGCGTTATATTCACTATCTATTATTGTCTTTTCTTAACAAAAGACTATGAATGTTTTTTTTTTATTGATTACCTGCTTATTTTCCTAATGATTCTTGCGTGCTCCGGTTGTTCGCATTAAACGGCTATTACTTGTGCGTCATCGTCTGTCATGCGTACTGGTATGATCGATCTCGGTTGTGTGTATCAACTCTGTGGAAAATTAACACTACAGTGGAGAGTAGGTTAGAATACGCTGAAATAGTGTTCAGTCATTAAGAACCTGCCTATCTATATGTGCGCGATATGTGTTGTTAAGTGGTATTTAATTCTCTGATTAGCCCCCCAAGAATCAACTTCCAGGTTCTAATTGTTCCGGGTTTCCCTGAGAACAACACCTCCCCACGGCCTGATTATCCCAAGACTGCCCTTGGCGTGAGTCTCCCATAAAGCATCGCCCCCAGCAGCTGATTAGGGTGAAAGTGGGGAATATGGCCCGGTACATGTATCGTCGATTTATGTGCTAATAGGGTTGGTCAACATTCACAACTTTTACCCTACTCTAAATTTCCCGAATCAAAGTCCCCCAGGAGCCATCCCAGGCCCTGATCATTCTCTCTTAGGTCTAGTCTCCAATAAAATCTCCTTGTCCTCGGGTTCAGAATCTTCCCTGGAGAGATTTTGATCGCAAACCTTGTTTAGGACCCTAAATGGCACACAGGAAAGATGCTGGCCGACGTTGGGCGAGCGTTGGCCGACGCTGTGCCAATACTGGCCCTGAGTGGCTTCCGAGCAGAAATTTAATCCGGTCAGAATCCAGCCCATACTTGGCGCGCCAGAAAATCAACTCCGGCCCGGATATGGCATATCGATATGGCCATGATCCGTGGTGTAACGCGCATACAAATCCGGCCCTGATCCGGCATCAGGATTCGGTCCAAGTTCAGGCCCTGATATGGGCCTGACGTGGCCCGGATCACGCACCATTCCTCTTTTTGACAACAAAATTTACAAAAATATCAAGAGACGCGGTAGCGTCTCGACGCCAAGTACTTAAAAGAAATTTTTTAAGTGTGCGAAGGACGCTACCAAGTAGTTATACTCCAAAATGCCGGAAGTATTTGTTTGCACTACGTTACTTCACAAATAAATCATCGGATCGAAATGATATAAAAATTTTACTATAGAATGTCTATCCAAGTTTTCCAGTTTGCTTAATTCCGAACACATTCGTTCGGTGGATTCTTGTGTACGATGATCGCTATCAGGAATCGATCCAAAAATTTTCGATTGTGCGTGAACCTGAATACGGGTGTGAGGTGATCAAGTACATCGGCAAGGAAGCATCGGATCGAATTTTTAAGGACACTTTTATCATATAATTCGGACCCAAGCTTTCCAATGGGCCTAATTAGGATCGGACGGCTCAATCTCGGCAACGAAGCGTCGGATCGAATTTTTTACACTTACACTAAATTCAGCCGGGGGTTCAACGCTTTATTTCATTATATTTTATTATACCTTACTAATTCTCACATTTTTATATCGGAAACACATTAGTAATTTATTACCCAGTTTGGGGCTTGAACCCCGGTTATCTAAGTTTGTAGTCGGGAACCAACCCACTCGGCTATTCAGAACTTGCGAATAAAATTTTGGAACTTGTATATAACGCTAGAAATGCTGAATATGTGAATCGTGATTTAATGACATAGCATTCAATTGTTATATCTCTGTTTTTATGTTTGTGAGGTATTGTACTTATTCAATCAATTCAGTTCAATCAATTACTTGGCTATTTCTAACGGTCAATTGTTTTGTTAGAAATTTTTTATTAAAATATGTTGACAAGTTGGGCCAATGAAGGAAAATTTTTCCTTTTGTCGCTACGATATAGTTACGGCCTTTTGACGTTATAATTCTTTATTGTCGGTAGGGTAACTATCGTCCTATAATTGGGCCCGGACCGTGAATAATAAATTAAATAAATAAGTAAATAATTTGTTGCTGATGTCGAGTGACAAGAAATTCTATACTTTACGTTTCGTTGACTTTCGGAGTACTCTTTAAAATTAACTACTTTCTATCAACCGTTGGACTAATAGATGCTGTCATTTTAACCAAATCTAGAATCAGAATAGATTATTTCCAGATTTGTACCAGTCATATTTCTGCTAATATTACGTTATAAACGATAAATATACACGGGAACGGCTTCTTAGGTATGTGTTAATTTATGTCTTATTCTTGTTGTTAGATTTGTGGCTTATCTTTCTTATAGATCGTGTGTAAGAAATTATTTTGTTAATATATTTTGCAGACTATTTTACATCATAGAGGTCATGCGACAGTGAGAACGATTTATGAGTTGAAGACACTAGAAATTTTTATATGCATCGGACATTGGGAAGTGCTTAATAAACAATTACATAGCGGCATTTATAAAAATAGAAGCCTTATATACGAATAAGCGCTTGTTTGATATCGCCAATGTTGCCTGGCCTGGTAGTCTGATTGCATTTATACTCGCTATACGGCTCTAGCCAGTCAAGGTAGCAAATAAAAATAATTCAAAAAATGTTGTATGACAATTATAAATGCCTGATCCTTTCCTGACAGCCCTGAACTGAAACAAAACAAGTTTTAGCGATCCGGCAAATGAAACGAATTTCATGTCAGGGCCGGATCCGGCGATGTTCAAGATAACACATCCGGTGTCCTTTACTGCAGCCAGTAATGGCCCAGTTCAGGGGTAAATCCGGCAAATCTGATGACGCTTGCCTTATTGGTGCCAGAACTGGTGCATGTCAGGTAATAATGCGGCAGCCTCTTCAGGCTCGCCGGACTGTTGCCTGATGTACACCAGCGTGCCTTATTGCACCCGGAAACGGCCTAATTCCGGTAGATCTCCGACAAACCTGATGTCGTCTGCCTTATTAGTACCTGAACTGGTGTACATCAGGCAATGGTCCGGCGAGCCTGAACAGGCCGCCGGATTCATACCTGATGTGGACCTGATGAAAAATATGGCAGCCGGAAAATTTTTCTGCTCGGGCTCGCCCACTAGGCCACACTTTTCACTAGGTAGTTCCACAAAAGATGTTTTCCCATCGAAATACAAAGCCACTCTGTTCCGCACTTGTGCCGATGATGATCGAATCAAGCTGAACTTGATGCGCCCAAACGCACGATCAAGATCAATGCATACGTTGGAATGGAAAACTTAAGATTTCGCAATATCGCGTAACGAGAGACTTCTCCATCGGATTCCCGTGTTATTGGTTAATCGTTAAAAAAAAGGCATACCTATACGTCCCGTCTTCCTCGACAAAGGCCTCAAGTGAGTGGCCTTGCCTCGCTGTCCTCGTCGGGGGTCGATAAGAACGCTGCATTAAATAATCTAGTGTACCATCTCGTGGGATTTACCGGGCACTGTCACCTGCGACGAGCCACGGGGCGAGCACGACTAGGTGGAAAAGCGTATAATAGAGTATCGGAAAGTCAGGTCAGGTATTGCCACCGATCGAGCAACCCTCCGGGTGACCTTTGTCTATATTCTCATCTAATGCGAAACATGATTGGCAGAAACGGACACCCCCTTGCCGAACTGACTCCCCACCGCGGTCAGACTTTACAGTCTCGTTACAAGTTTTATGACCGACACCCTTTCGTTACGCAACCGCAGAAAATGCATCTCCGCACTCGATTTCGAGGAAGCAATTTTCCACGCGTAATCAAGGTCGAATCCTAATTTAATCTACCCCGTCGCTCACCTTCTCGCCGATAATGACGCCGCGGAGGCAATCGCGAGTATTTTCATAAAAAGTTAACGGTACAAATTTGACGAAGAATTTTTACAAGACCGACTCGTGGGGAATGATGACGTTTGTATTATCGCGCGATATCGATGCGGCCCGTGACGGGCAGATGACGCGTTGTCGCACACGCGCACGCTTGTAATCACATGCGACAACTTGGGTTTTACTGTTAGAACTTGGTGTCGGGGCAATTAATCGAACGGTTATTTAAATTCCCGAGGTGCATCGAGAACGTTATCCGGGAATTATTTTGGAATTAATTATCGAGGAGGCATCGAAGTGTCAACGGTAAGATATGTCATAAATTACCGTAAGGTTATACTATACATTGGAATAGCGTAGAAGTGTGGAATAGTGCATAGCTTCGGATTCCAGATGTTCCAACGGGACGCACCTAATGTCAAGAGCAACTGGTGCGTGTCGTAATTTACCCGTTTAATAAAGACTCGCGGCGGGAGAGTGGGCTGTTGAAGATTGTGGCTGAACGGAAAGCAAGATTTCGCTTGCAGATAGTGAAAGATACGCTTGAATTGAAGACGAAAAAAAAATGCAGAAGCAAGTCGTAAGTTGCCATTTGCACTATTGAAGGACGGAATTCATTGGCCCGACTGAAACAGCGGGATTTTTTTCTTTTTTACTTCCATACAAATTCTTAAACGAATGAAAACTATTGGAAACTCGGTGCGATTGAAATAATTTTTTTTTCATTAATTAAAGAATCATCAAACTAACATAGTGTTTCCGGTCACGATGGAACTATTCATCAATTTGATATCGATAAAAAAAATATTGTTTGGTTCTTCTTTGATTTATGTTTTCAAAGTAACAAAGTAAATTATTGCAGCATCGTACTCGAACGTGACGAGAAAATAATCAGGAGTTATCGTCTGCCACCCATGTTTCGTCGCGAACCATAAAACTTTATGCGCATCATGTATTTTTTAAAGTCGTAATACGTACGGCCGCTCTCTCGTCATTTCGCGTACGCGCGGATCATAAATGAGCGCATATTCCGCGATATAGTAGTGACTCGGCTGTTTGGTCGCGAATATGCGCGGAAATTCCGCGCTAAAACTTGTGTCGTCGGGCTGCACCCACTCGTTCGTCTGTCTTCATCCTCCGACGACCCCCTCGCCGAACAACATTTACGGTTCTCCCGACGGCGAGAGAGATTTTGAAATTGTGTCACGTAATTTGCAAATAACGAGAATCGCAAACGCGTTGAAAGCCGAACGGGGGAACTACCCGTGCGCACATTGTTAGAAATGTAGAATGCGAGGGAATACGATAGGCAAGAAAATATGAAAAAAAAAGAAAAATATCCGTTTGCCTTAGCTATAATAACGGAACATATAATTCATCGGTTGTCAGCGTGCAGCTTTACACTGGCGCGTGCATGCATTTCACTGTACTAATAGCACATACGATACTGGTACTGGTAACTGTACCGATACTCCCTCCACTTCGATTCTGTCGTCTTTGTCCAGCAACTGGCTATTTACAATACAACAACCGTGTATAGCCGACTATGTAGTGCACCGGTGCACCCTGGTATTGTGATACGAGTGTCGAATGCTCGAGAGCAAAAGTGCCTATACTACACAGCACAGTTCGCATTAATTCGAACGAGTCCGCGGTACCTCGGAGCATGTGAAATACTTCGTTCGACAATAAAAACTGTAATAAATTTTTCTTAACGACACTGACCGTTTTTCGTTCCGAAGCGAATTCCTACGTTAAGCTGCGTTGTTCCAAGTATCCCGAGTTCCAAGTCCCTCTAACTATTCTAAGTCCCTCTAAAAGCCTCTCTTCCATTCTAGTGTTTGTTTATTTGAAGTCCCTCGTTCCCAGGCCAGAGTCTCCCCAAGAGTTGACCGAGGTGTTAATTATGCTATATATTACAACGAGTATAGAGATGAGGATGGACCGAGACACACGACATTACATAGATAACCGGAATAGCTCGGTATGGCAAATGACAAACGGACAGATTATCGATTGACCAGATGACAACAGTCTTCATCGGTATTTCAGAGAGAACAGTCGTTTGACAATTTGTACTCGAGATATTGAGCTGCGATTGTACTTAAGGTAGTTATGTCGCGAAGGTAATCCAAAGTCGTGTGCATAAACTTTTGACATGTTGTAATTGCACTATTAAATTTCACTTGTACAAAATCTCGAAGGCGTATACCGACGATCGAATGAATAATTAAGTCTCGAAAATCGGTCTTTTTACACTGGGCTTACGGGAGAGCTGGCAAAATTGATTGTCAAATCGAGAATTACCATACTTAGATAAAAAATAAAGAAAGAATATAAAGTACTGCGGACTCGAGAATCAAGCGGGAATTTATGCGCAACAAAGAAAAGTCAAGTCACCGGATTAATGTTCAATAGAACTGCGATCGAAGTGCACGGTTTCGGGCCAAATGACGTTTCGTATCTTAATTGTCGTAAAAATGAAGTTAAATCCACACTAAACAAATAATCTGCTTAGAAATAATCGGTTCAATCTAATTGTGAAAATCATCATAGGTACTTTATTATTTTTTCTAATATTATTGATGTAGACAAAGCACCACATATAATTATTTTTATGTCATCTAGACGATGCTGTCTATGACTCCGGCGTACCTACATAGCGCCCCAAAACCAAATACGCGCGTTATTTATTTCACGAGAACGTACCATATATTCTACAAGTCCCGCTTGGTTGAAAGTCTCCCTAAGAGCCGGGTGCTGATAATTCTAAGTTTCTCCTAGTCAAAGTCTCCCCAAGAGCCGTTTTAGGCCCCGATTCAAGTCCCGGAAGGGATTTGGAATAATCTAAGTGAACTGAATGAAAGTGAAAGATTCTTCGTACTACTACCGTAATAGTAGTAGTAAGTGTGTATTTATTAACAATACATATGATATGCGTTGATAATCGGTACCATTTTTTTTTTTTATATTTATACATTAATATATATATAATAAAGAAGCTTGCGCATTTCATCAGCGGCAACATCATCGAGGGAGTTGTCCCAGCCTCTAGCTACACCGTCGACTCTTTACGAGCCATAATCATAGCGTCGTAAAGCGTGAGCGCCCGCGATTTCTTCGAATTAGAGTTAATTGCACAATTGGAACGACAGACGTACGTAAATGGCAAGACGATGTCAAACCTTGCGAGAGGACGCTGCTCGGTCTGGCTGTGCATATACGACAATTAAGTGTCCCTATACCCGGCTCGTGGCGTGTACGAGAGCGAGGTAGACACAATGACTCAACAAGCTCGAGTTGAGTTCGCAACCTCTTCCCTAGTTTCGTTACTCCGACGCCGGTGGAGACTCGGTCTTTCTATGCCATACTTAAAATACTCTGTTCTCGTCCTCCGTATATGTACTCGAATTACGAGAGAGAAATGGCTCTAAAAAAGAATTTCACACACAAGCGACCGATCGTTCTGAAGGTCTCGACGAACAATCCACAATGCCGCAACGATAGATCCTTCGGAACAATTGGGAAGTAGACTATAATTTTGGAAAATGTTGCGAGAAAAAGTGATCGATCTATAATTCCGCCGAATAAAGCTGTAAGACTTTTTGGAACTTGAAGTTGTTACATCACTCCGAGACTTTTTGAAGCTTTTTTTCTTTCATTTCCTTGCAGCCCAATCGACTATGAAAATTTTGCGCCTCATTCGAGCTCCGTATCTGTAAATATTAACACCTCTGAATAAAAAAAAAATTATGTCCGACTCGAAACACACGTACTAAAAGTATGTGAAGAGGTAACAAACCAAATATATAAAATCTTCGTTGAGTTCTGTGACCGATATTAAACAATTCTCTTCGCTTTGTTTCGGCTTCGGAACGATCTATTGGTACTCCTCTCCTTCAGAGTGTTAATGAAGAGGCTTTGTATTACGTTTCGACCCTGGTCAGGGTCCTCTTCAGAAATTATTTATTCTTTCCTATAATTTGACGTTAACAGTATAGTCATAATCTTATCTTACGCTAACTGAATCTTTATTCCTACTTAGATGTATCGTCGTGTCGGATTACCGTTATAATCTTGATGTTGAGAGTTTGTGTATTCACATGGTGTTATTTTGTTGCTCTTCGTTGTTGATAGCAACATCGTTCTGACGGTGGAAACATATTGACAGTTAGAAAACATCAAAATTATCTCAACATCAAAATTATAACGGTAATCCGACACGACGATACATCTAAGTAGGAATAAAGATTAAGTTAGCGTAAGATAAGATTATGACTATACTGTTAACCTAAAATTATAGGAGAGAATAAATATTTTCTGAAGAGGACCACGACCAGGGTCGAAACGTAATACAAAGCCTCTTCATTAACACCCTGAAGGAGAGGAGTAACAATAGACCGTTCCGAAGCCGAAACAAAGCGCAGAGAAAATATATAAAAGCCTAGAAGCAAAAAAAATCCCGTATTCCGACTTATTTTTTAGGATCTATATGTGGTGCAATCCCGTGAAACCTGAGATTTCTTATCAAACCTGTTCCATATTCGGAGAGTCTCGGGAACCGGTGCGAGGACGACTAGCGCCGCAATAACCGGCTCGTATAATTATATTACAGTGCCGTACGTTCTGTACGAAAGTTCATTCGCGACAATACAACTTCAATGAAATCGAACCACGATCGGCCGTATTGGTCGAATGCAGCGGCGCAGTTCCGATCAATTGATGCAAACGAGAATGTCGTCTGGGTCGAGCGTTGATTCTGGCAGTACCCTGGTGGAATAAATTTTGCTCCGTATACTCTACGAGCCAGCCCACGCGATTCCCGGATCCTTATTTGCTGTTCATTCCGATCGAACAACTTTTCTCCGAGAATAACGGTGAGGAAAGAAAAAAGTAACAGTGAAATGAAGAGTGAAAGGATGAGAGGCTGGAACGGAAGTCGCGGAGAATGAGGGAAACCGCGAACGGAGATGAAACGAAAAGAGCGAGAAGAGAAAAGTCTCGGCTGGTTGAACACAAACGCGATCTCCGATGCTGGATGAATCTGGGTCATTTGGTTGCCCGGCAACGGGGGTAGCTTAGCTCTTCCCACGCAGCATCTCTCGCGTTCTGCGTATCTCTGTATACATTACGCATTGTCTTCCGTGCCCTGTAACTAGTAGTACGCCAACGCGACGTTGTAGACGTGTATGAGCTCTGCTATAGCGACGTGGGTGTCGATGTGAGTGGGGTCGCCATCCCCTTTTATACAGCCACGCTCGACACTTTTTCGAATGTACTGCGGAAAAGGTGCGAATGTAATTTGCATTGCTTACATTTTTCTTTTTTTTTTGCCCCCAACGAGAATTTCATTTTTTTGTTATTATTAATTGATTAAGTACAAACTATTTTACATACATTGAATTTTTGTCCGCAGAAGCTTTTAAGCTCGTACGCGGATATCACCCGTGTGTGTTTTTTTTACATATCTTAGATCTTCAGGTACAAATATCGCAGGGTTGATGGAGTGATACTCCATACATATACTTTCTACATAAAAATCGATCCATATATCAATTCAGTCTACGCTTTGAGGCATTCCATACATTAATTTCTCCGAATGTATTCACAATGTTTCACGAAAGAAATTTCGCAATACTTTCTTCCGTAGCTGCTCGTATCCATTCAATTGCTGTTTTTACGCTGCTCATTGCACCTATGTGTACCAGTTCTCTAATTTCCGACCGCAATACATTCAAAAGTCTCGGGGCTATATAATCATGACACTTTCTTCCAATCGCTCGCATTCTTCTTGGTATAGATACTCTGCTTAAAGCATTACTTCTGACCTCTCTTCTATTCTCAACAAAAATAAATAATCTGTTTTCTATATAGTGTTTTAATACCAGGCAGTAATATGTCCTTCTCACGTCTAACTCCTGACTAATATATAATATATTCATGACGAAGCAAAATATGGGAAAATTTTCGAACTCTACCATAAACACTACGTAATGCGAGGTTCGGTGAAAAATCTTTGGAAAACGTAATGAGAATACCTTGACCTTTTCGCGTGAGTGTTCGCTACGCCGCCCGCTCATGATCGGCCCCTTTATGAAAACCGTTTCATTCAGAGCCAGTCAGGAATTTACGACCCCTCCCTAACCCGGTTTTCCTTCAATATTCTTTCTCTTTTTTTTTCTTCTATGTCATTTTCTCGCTCTGGGTTCCAGCGAGTCCATCAAGAGCAGTGGGTCGTTCGGGAACGTACTTTTTACAAGGGGCTTCCGTCGCCGCTGCTTCGCCCACGCTCTCAGGACGTTTCCTTCCAGCCGCTTCAACCCCCGTACGCTCGTGGTGGAAGCTCGGTACTCTCTCCCTCGTCTTGCCCGATCATCCCGGTAACCATGGCGACCTGTACAAAGAAGAGGTGCCGTTCACCACGACAGAGCCAGAAACCAACTGGCCAATGGCAGACCCCGAGTCGAAACTCTCCCGCGAGTATTGCACACCCCCGCGTTCGTGTTTTATCAGTTTTCCGCACATACCCTGCGTACCTGCACGTGTGTAGCCGACACAGTTTGATTGCACGTGGTCTCAGGGTTTATTTCCACTTTACCACTTCTCGCATCCAATTCCAACCGCGAACCCCTGGAGGTATCATTTGAGGAAACTACGAGCAAGCCGTTTTTCATCGAAATCTGGAAATTCGCAATTTTTTTTTTCGAGCCATAATTACGGATTTTATATATCGATGATAAAATGGTACATTTCGATACGGGTGCGAAAATACTGTTTCTGACGAGTGTGAGTTTGCAGCACGAGCCAAAGGCGAGTGTTCACATACGAGTTCAAAAACCGTTTTTCGCACGAGTATCGAACAAAATTTTATTTCACGAGGTATGAAAACTGGGGTTTTCGCAGGCGAGGCGTGCGCAAAAACCGCAATTTTTTCACCGAGCGAAATAAAATGTTTTGAAGTTAGAAATTTGTGAACATCATCCATGCATCTCCGGAGACGAAATTTTCTTTTTGTCACACAACTCGTAGAATTTTCCAGCAAACGGACAAAATCCAGTCTCCTTGCGGGTTTGCAATGAAAAGTTATGGGGGTATGAATAGAGGACACATTTCGCGAACATAGACTCGAATATGAATGTCGAGAAAAGCTCTCACTTGAGAAATTTAACAACCGACATCGTATCAGAACGGGACATCGTATCATTACCATTATAGGAACGTCATATCAGGAAGCTTACGTCGCTTCCTCAAGTGATGCTGTGGAAATCAGTCTGTTACCGTTTCTGCTCGGAAATTCTACGAATCAGACCTGCTTATGTGTACAGCGTACTATTTGCCTACCATTTTTGTAGTTGTAACTGCACCGCTCGACTAAATCCACTTCGCAGTGAGTAACCGATACCGAGAAGCCGTTTTGTTGCGTTAACGGTACTTTTAGTATTAAAAAAAAAATCTTTAATTGTTTTTTACGACGCCTCGACCGTCCAGTCCGGAATTCTCGTAAGGATGTCGATTGTTAAACATGATTATCGCACGCATGATAACAAAACGTGAACGCTCGCGTGCCAGCATCGGTTGCATAAAGTTGTCCGCCTCGTTGCACTGTTTACTTCCGGTTCCAATACGGTATAACCGCGAGCTGCGCATATACCCCTTCCGCGTTCCAACGACGGAGCTGCAGCGACACAACACCGTGCCAGTTTCAATGGTTCCACACGATAAGTCGCGTAATCTCCCACACTCTCGGGAGTTCCCGATTGCGATCGCGGGACGAAGCTTCCTATACGACCACGTGTGAACTCCCGCTCTCAGCTGCTCTCAACTCTCGACCCGTTCGGGTTTCACGATCCGTTCACTCATTCGGCATGTTCTCATACAGGAGCAAACCGCGAACGAAAGATCAACGAAAGAGATATACAGAGGCTTCGGTGGTCTATGAAACTATTGGATATCATATGGGTTTACCTTAGCATTCGCAGCTATCCAGGTGCTGAGAATCGCGGGAACGTTATTATCAACCTCTTCCCGCCTGATTGACCAACGATAAGTGATAACTGTGATAATCATTCAAAATATATATTTCAAAAATAATTTGGATATTTTGGCGACTTGTCAGACATTGATTGCAGAGTTTGTTCCGATTTGCATTTACCTACAAACCGGTATCGAAACGCCTACGGATAAACTTTGACACACATCAAAGCACTTGATTTTCGTAGTTATCTAATGCGATCCAGCGCGTTCACGTTATTATCGTTTCTCGTGTACCATGACAAGATTAATTCTCGACGATAAACCGGTAGACACAGTAAAAAGTCTTCATTAACTTATTTATTATATTCGTTGAGCGAATACATACCGGGTTCGTGCGGAAAGCTTGATTCGGAGCTACGATATCTGCTACAGTATGCGGTTCAGCTACATACCTGAAAACAAATATGAAATTAATTCCGTGACATATTTATTTAATAATATCGAGATTACAGTGTTTACACATGTTACTGTATAAGGCAAACGACCCGGTAATTGACACTGTCGTGTAATTCTCCCACTCGAACCGTGGAAAATCATAGGAGTAAACAAAGAGAATCTAGTGTACCAGATTCCGTCACCTCAGAACATGTGACACGTATTGGATGCTAAAAAATGGTGGGGAAGCCAGTTATGCTGGAGGTGCCTTGGCCAAAAACTAGTCTGGAGTCAAACTGTAAGTTTACTATAAAATGGATATCTTATAATTAAATCTTATAAATGAACTCTCTTAGGCAATCTATGAAACAAAAGGAATTCCAGAATTGTTTATCCAACATTCGAGTGAGTCACTGAGACATACCAAAGTCTATTTTTCTTTTACCTTCCACGTTGCTATCTTTTTTCTCATAATCAAAGTCAATGAACTTATGAGGAAGAGGAAGTTCTAAGTACTTTCTTATCGACGTGTCGGTCGAAACTACGAACAGAAAACACTGGTCGGTTCATTGGCATGCATTATTCCGGGAAAACATTAAGAAAGCGAAGTGTTTATTTAGCGTCTGGTTGTGTAAAGTCTATATCAATCGTTTAAACTTAACCTTCGAAAAGAGCTCCTTGCAATCCGAACCTATCGAAAGCAGTTTCATTTCGCGCTTTACCCATCGAGATATAGCGTTAAAAAAAAAAATAATTGCACCGATCCGCCGAGTGTTTGCCACTCTTCCTATTGGATCGCGGGATTTCGCGGTCTAATCAAACCTGCGGATAAGGGTTTAATGCGTTCGCGATTAGTATAGCGAAACGATTTTTCGTTGCAATCGCGGCCTGGCAGCGGCCAGCTCGCAATGTGCACCGGCTATATGCTATGTTTAAATAAATAAGAAATTAAGATTGGAAGTGAGAACTGGTTTGTAAGTGGGCGCGATCGCATGACACTGCCGTTGCGTGCGCCCCTCCACCGTTAACGCTGCTGATGCTGACCATATAACAGCGATCCGAGTTAAGTCGAGCGACTGTATTAGTCCACAGGTACCAGCAGCAGCTTGTATGGCAACTCGTCCACCGCAGCAGTGAATGTCCTCGAGCCGTTGTTGCCTATAACTATATACCCTACAGTATATGTTTCGCATCCTGCGAAACTCGATCGAGTTTGGTACTCGCGATAAGGTATACTTCACTGGAGCACGGATAATTGCCGCTGACTCAATTTTTCTCATGATGAAAGTTGCGGTAACGAAAAAAAAAAAAAAAAAAAAAACAACAACAAGAAGAAAACACGAAACTTCGGAGACATGTGGGAAAAAGTTTCTAAGTGAAGGTAAAGGCAGTTGACGAATGAGTCGAATTACCACCACATTTGCGTTCCCCTACCGATTAATCGGGTTTCAACTTTTTTTTTTTAATCGTGATTCGTCTCACGCTAATGATAATTACTTATGAAATAAATTTAGCCCGTGCTGGTAGAAATACATTTCGTGTAAGGTAAAGGTAACAATGCTCGGACGGTTAAAAGCACTCCCGGATTCCAGCAGTTATTGATTGGTCAAGAACAAATTTTTTGTGAAAATAACTGAAACGAATGTCAAGCTGAGTTTCTAGTTTCCAAAACACATCCATTAATCACAAAAAGATCAATATTTTTTTCTTTAGGGTAAAATGCCCAGTTTATAACACTTCTACGCAGCTCTCTCACTTTAAGCGTGTAAAATCATAAAGATAAACAAGAAGGACCAAGAGTCGCAGTTTGTGACACCCTGAACGCGAGCTACCCATTGGCTGCATATCAAATGGTGGGGGAGACAACTATGCTAGAGGTACCTCTGTCACAAACTGGGTCAATGTCAGAAACTGGGCCCTTTACCTTACGAGAGAAAATAACAAGATAGTCCAAATGCATAAGTCTCCGGATGTAGTTTTTCGGTACGTCCCTATATTCGGACAATTATAGATGTACGAATTCAACTCGTTTATATTAACTAAAAGAATTTCTTTGCCATTTATTAATTAAATCAATGAAAACAATTATATTTACCCGAAACAATACTGAAGATAAGCTACGTAGAAAGCTGGATAACCTAACTTCTTCGAACTGTCCGATTAGTGGGTCGCGTATGTAGTACCAATTGCTGGACACTATATCGTCTGTCTTTTAACAAAATGCAACAATAGAAAATAATTATTGTTAGACATTGTTTAACTTTTTTTCAGTGCATCAAATAATGTTTGGAGATGCGATTACAAATGTCAAATTAGATTTATAATACTTAAAATCGGAATAAATCGAATCTGCATAGGAATGTCCGACCACTGGGACGTGCCCGAGCATTGGGCACTATCACCTTAAGAATTTTGTTTTGGCATTCTCGATTTAGAAATAACAACAAGTTTATCCTCATAATGAATACAAAATAAATGACGGTATAACAAAACGAAGAGAGAACAGAACACAATCGGTTGGTTAATTTCTGCAAAGATATATTTCCCTGGGTAATCCACCAATTTGTCATGTAGGGAGCGTAACATTTTATTTTTCTCCGCTGAAGTGTGAGATTCTATTACGGGTTACGTGGATGCTTGTCTACCGTCCCTTGAGTAGTCTGACCCGCAGGCATACTATGGGGTAAAGTGCATGAATGAATGGGGCTATTTGTAGTGAATTGGGCTGTACATCAACAATAGGTTTGGTAGACTCTCATCAAGCGCACAATAAGTAAGGTGATAATAGCAACACAGTAAGTTTAATTATATCACAACGGATATAATAACAGAATATGAAAATAGGATTCTGTTAAATATTTAGTCAATGGAGCTTTTGTCGTTTGATAGTCCCACAGTAAGTTTTCATCTCCAGCAGCTTTGTCTGTTGCCATGCGAGAAATAAAATCCACATCCAAAAACTGACGCCGGCAGTATTGAGAGCGATTGCACGATTGCCATGGATATGGAAAAACGGGGAAAAGTCAGGGAATTTGTTGGGACCTGAAAAAGTCAGGGAAAGGTCATCGAATTTTTTGTAAACCCTGGACATTTTTGGAATCTGATGTTTTTCGTTTAATTCCATGCTGCACGACGTCTACATTTTTCGTTTCAGCAAACTTATCGACTATATAGGGCATATATATGACTGTGTCGTGATATTAATTTCGTTGATTATTTTTAATATTGTCAGCTGAGTTTAGTACATCAATAATTATTATTTATTACATATTATGTTATTTTTAATTGTTCTTTTCTACTTCGATCGATTGACTGGAAAAATTAAATTTTTGCTTTGGAAAACCGGGAATTTCAGTTGGAGACTTCGTGGCAACCATGGATTGCTCCTGCTGGTGCTTACACCCAGGAAAAAGTTTATTCTAATAAAGGAAAATTTATTAAGAACGAAGAAAAATGTTTATTTGAATCTAATAAACAGATATTTATGTCAAAGAATATATTTATTTATTTCGTGACAGACCTAGCACTTCTGATCGTAAACCGGTGCGGTGGTCTAGTGGTTAGCGTGCTCGCCTCTAAGACCTAAGCATCGGGAGGTCGACGGTTCGATTCCCGGCTTTGTAAGTTTCGACTAGAAGGGAAAAAAAACATGGACGAGACGAAGCTCCAGATATATACATCGGTCACTCGCACACGGTAACTCCAAGTGTGAGTGTCGGATGTATATAGCTGTACTCCATTGTTTTCATTCTCGGTGAGACGCGACGAAAGTCCGACGTCGGGAATCGAACCTGAGACCGAATCGGCGTAGGGGACGTAGCGTACCCATCGCCCGGGACGCCGAGTCTGTGTGTATCAGACTCGACGCTCCGCAATAGCTATCCCTGGCCAGAGTGTAAGCTATCGTGCTCGGGCTTCATGGCACCGGGGTATGGTGCGTCATAACGATGCTTCTAGGATTCCAGGCGACTATCTTAGAATACTTTCAGCCTTGCCTCCTTAACCTGGGGCTCTGAGGAGGCCGACCATGTTTCCCTAGCTTGACTACAGATAGGGATGCTGGGGGACGGGGGACTAGGTAATGATACCCTAGCTACCGGCAATCCCAACAAGGGGGCGCTGGGAACAGGGGGGAATGGCCATGATACCCTAGGCTACCCCAAAGAAGGGATGCTGGGGGACGGGGGACTGACCATGATACCCTGTGGAACCAGTAATCCCTACGAAGAAAGGTGTCAAGTCAAGAAAGACCCGAACAACGCCTGTCGGTTGTGTTCCGCGTCTGAGGAACACAACGTGGACAATTAAGGCATCGCGAGTGCCCCACAAGGCCCGAGTACAATGATCCAGCCGGACTGAGTGCTCGTATCGCTCCACCAAACCAAACCAAACTTCTGATCGTATGGGAATAATGTGATATAAATAACGCACAAACGATTTTTTTTGTTGAATAAGTCATTTTTACTATTAACGAAGCGTCAACAAGCAATGTTTTACTATTAAATTAACACACAGATCCGTTATCGATGTACGATTTCCCTAATCACGTTGCACATTAATTGTACTCATGACATAACCAATCTCGAAGTTGGTACGGTATGAGTCAATTCCGTATTGTCTCGCTGTTTCATTTTCACGCCAGTCTCTCAAGTTCCATATGTTATCGATTTACCTAGCGGTTGATCAGCTTTATATTCAATTACACCTCTCTTATTCTTTTTCCATTTATCAAGATCATTTGTTAAGATCACCAATCTTCGCCATATTTCCGCGTTTCCTTTCCCGTCTCAGATACATGTTTCAACACCCCCTCTGTCTTTCCGCATAATTGATGTCTACCGCCTTTCAACCCTGTCTTTTTCCTTTTACACTTCCTCATTCTAATCCAACTTTCCGCAATATGATATTTAATCCTAGAACTCACATATGGGGTACAAAAGTACCCGAGACGATATTCAAACTGCGCTCCTAAAGTAGAAATTGGCATTATTGACTCGGGACCTCCACGATAACTTAGTTTCATGATGTGACGATGTGCGGAGGTCGGTAGTAGCCGCAGTTGCTCGGTGACTGTCGCACAAGACGCTAACCTCGGGCGCTTGGGGTATTAATCTACCCCTGTTGGGAGTTCCCGTTAGTGTTTTATGTAAGTAAGGGATTTTTTGTTGTTGTTAGAACTCAAATTTAAGTTACTATTATGTAATTTGGACTTATATAGTCGCAATTTTTATAATTTTTATAATTTTTATAATTTTTATAATTTTTATAATTTTTATAATTTTTATAATTTTTATAATTTTTATAATTTTTATAATTTTTATAATTTTTATAATTTTTATAATTTTTATAATTTTTATAATTTTTATAATTTTTATAATTTTTATAATTTTTATAATTTTTATAATTTTTATAATTTTTATAATTTTTATAATTTTTATAATTTTTATAATTTTTATAATTTTTATAATTTTTATAATTTTTATAATTTTTATAATTTTTATAATTTTTATAATTTTTATAATTTTTATAATTTTTATAATTTTTATAATTTTTATAATTTTTATAATTTTTATAATTTTTATAATTTTTATAATTTTTATAATTTTTATAATTTTTATAATTTTTATAATTTTTATAATTTTTATAATTTTTATAATTTTTATAATTTTTATAATTTTTATAATTTTTATAATTTTTATAATTTTTATAATTTTTAATAATAATAATCATTATCTTTAATTACCTTCAATTTTTCAAGAAAAATAAATGTTAACACCCATACAAAACCAATTTTGTTTGTGTTTTCATTGATTTTTTCCATGTTACAAGTTTTCGACTTTTCCCCATTTTCAGATGTCCAAATAAGACTTTTTGACCGGAATACAATGGGGCTATTTTTTTCTAATAGTCTGATGTATTCCCTGTAAAATGGTGTTTGAAATTTTTTAATCGGACAATTAAAAAAAAAAACTACAATTTTTTTTCATAAAAAATACGATTTTTGCTAATTTTCGTAACGTTTTGGGTTTGACGGTGATTTTCATCCCCTACTCTATAATAAAACCAAATTTGCCCCATACCATTCTCTTCCTTATGAAAAAACGAAGAAATTCATGTGCCGCAAAATCCACTTACTGCTCATAGGACCCCTGTACGTGGAAGAAACGCGTGGGGTACATATGTACCCCAGTTATGAGTTACACTAGGGCCTCGATTTGTGCGGGGTCGGTTTCCATAACAGGCCCCACCACGGAGGGAATATCGATCGACGCAGTAAGCTATTTGCCATGCTCGACTGTTAGTATGGGCGGGGCATGCGCAGCTTCGATTTTCGTACGTGTCAGCGGGAGCCGGTCCCGCCGCTGTGAATAAAGTCGAGGTCCTAGTGTAGAAGATAGAACAAATGATATGTGAGCTTTAGGTATACGGAACGGTATAGACTAAGGATTGCGTTACGGTTCTACTGGAGCGCCACATAGGACCAGTGTTGGCATAGCGTTGGCCGGTGTTTGCCGCCGTCGGCCAGCCCTGGTCCAGTGTATCATTCCCACCAGGGTGCTCATTTTCAGGTTCTTTGCTGTTTTTGTTCCAGAGGGTTTTCTTATCTTACCGAAGTTTTCGGTTGATTTCAGTAGAAGCACGATCACTGCTGGTAATCAACGCCAAGTTTGTTGACCTGTCGGCTCATTATTATAGTTATTTCCACGTCTTCATATAATCTCGCATGGCACATTAGGTTACCGGTAATGTGCGGTGCGAGATACATAAAAACCCGCACATTACGTATATCCGGTAGCACATCATAATCGAGGTAAGCGCATTCAGAAGTGCAATAATATTATGATTTTCTCAGGACTCTATTCATGGTGTATACAGATAGCTTGCGGAGGCGATTGAGAAAAAAGTTCTGTAGAGTTTGCTCGAGAGCGGTACGTAGTGGCTTGACCTTTTATGCTGGCTGGCACTTAAGCTGCCAGTGGGGCGTGAACAGCCCCTGTTCCCGTTCGGTGGAGAACGAGGGGGTTGGAAGCGACGCGACGCCGACGCCATCGACGCCACCAACGACGCTGCCGAGTTCAGCCGGTGAGAAATTTAATCGAAAACGCTATAATGGAGCCACGGTGCGAACTCTCGTTGATAGTACAAGATTTATGGCACTAGATATAGGCACGAACGATAGCAGACGTCGTAACTGGGGCACTTGACCGCTCGGTAACGGGATTCCGTTTGCAAACTGGACGTGGGAGGCTATATTCATTGCTATGTAAATAACACTTCAATTAACACGGTCATTGAACGAAAGTGAATGGCCCATTGGAAGATTTAGTCGAGATTCGTAACGGCCTAACAATAAGCATAGCATAAGAATTGTTGTGACATTTTTTTATCCATTATTTTTTTATGTCATCGTTAAATTATTTTCAATAAATGGGTAGGGTTAATGCGGCGAATATGGCCCACCTCAGTTGGCACGCACATCAATGAGATTTATACATTTATACCCAGAAAAAAATGATTTGTCGGTTTTCTCAGCAAATAAATTTATTTGATAAAAATAAATATTTATTTGAAGAAAACCCGTGAAATAAATTATTTTTCTGGCGTACTTTTGTTACGTTTGAGGTAGAGCAGAGCTTGTTCTCGAACGTCGCAAATTAACCTCCGCGTGAAGTGCGGAGTGTATATTTATACATCGTGGGTCGCTTCGCTCCATCTTGTATGAGCACGGTTCACGTGTACCTGAAAGGGGAAAACAAGCAGGTTTTCGTGCAAAAAAATAAATATCGAATTGAAGGGAAAATTCAAGATGGCTATATTGCTATGACTAGAGTACAAAATATGAAATAATGCTAAAATACTATTTCAACAATTAATGGCTAGAACAATTAAGCTACGGTAGCACACACATCCATCCACACCGTACTTAATACTTAGTATCTGTCGTTGACAATCATTGATAGTTGTTTCCCTGGCGGGATTAGTTTTGACCCTACAATTGGTTATCGGTTATTGGTTATTGGTTTTGACCCTACATTTAGCTATAGTGAGAGTAGGATCTAGTAAATACTACCGATCATCTAAAAAATATTACCATAGAACATAGTAGTAGCGAAGTAGGGCGCCACCTATGGTGGAAAGTCTCAGATTTTCCAAGAATTTTTACAATAATATGTACGAAAAAGTCTTATAAATTCGGTACTACTTAATACCATAGGTGGCGCCGTAGTTCCATACCACTATGCGCTATGGCAACATCTCTGAGGCGATATATTCATATTTACTATTTACCTTCTCTCAGTGTATCATCTCTAAAGGGTCTTTTGTTATTTAATCATAGAATAATTGTTCAATTTTCTAACGAACACAATTCGGTTCACGCTACTACGGGACAACCGCGTGAAGTTATTACCGGGACTTTATGGCAATCTGTCGATGAAACAAAGTCGCGTATTTAACTCCCGAGATTTACAGACCTACGTAAGCCACGTTTTGCGGAGTTCCTCTGAACCGATCTATCTTTGATCGCTGTTGTCAAGAGACTAACTTCCCTCGATCCCACAAGAATCGTCCTAGATTCGCGGACGAACGAGGGGAAACGTAGTTCTGTAAAGTCGCGGCGTACGCGCAGGGGTTTTTTGATGACCGCTGATCGTGACAAAAACTCCGTACTCCGCCATTATTTTATTATATGTCTTGTCGCGTGGATAGGGTTGAGCTGCGAGAATTGTGAGAATTGTGAGAATTGTGAGAATTGTGAGAATTGTGAGAATTGTGAGAATTGTGAGAATTGTGAGAATTGTGAGAATTGTGAGAATTGTGAGAATTGTGAGAATTGTGAGAATTGTGAGAATTGTGAGAATTGTGAGAATTGTGAGAATTGTGAGAATTGTGAGAATTGTGAGAATTGTGAGAATTGTGAGAATTGTGAGAATTGTGAGAATTGTGAGAATTGTGAGAATTGTGAGAATTGTGAGAATTGTGAGAATTGTGAGAATTGTGAGAATTGTGAGAATTGTGAGAATTGTGAGAATTGTGAGAATTGTGAGAATTGTGAGAATTGTGAGAATTGTGAGAATTGTGAGAATTGTGAGAATTGTGAGAATTGTGAGAATTGTGAGAATTGTGAGAATTGTGAGAATTGTGAGAATTGTGAGAATTGTGAGCGCATCGCGTGAGTGCAGCTACGGTGTGTAATGACACCCAGGTGAGCTCGGCAAGTGTCACTCAACACTCGACACATTAAGTTACATCGCGACTCGAGAAGTTTGCGGAGTCTGGAAGGATTCGAAAAATTCACGAAAAATCGTGACGTAACACCTACGCTGGTTCCACCCAAGAACATTGAGTAAATACCAGTCAGATGAAGTTTTTTCCAATCATTAATAATTATCAACAATTTGTTAGTTGTCACTAATTTTGAACGGTACAACGTTTGAATTTGCTAGTAGACATTTCAAAATTTCTACCTGTTAAATTTTTTTATCCCAATTTCGCTATACAGTTGTGATATTAAGGTTTCCTCTTACGTGTTCGACATTCGGGGAGCCACATCATTTTTGCCGAAAATCGTGGATCTGAAAGCACTTCATCCGAATATTCAAACTTCCAGAACTTTATTTTTCCGAATCGTCAAATTTTACAAACTTTATTATTCTGAATTTTCATTTCGGTGAATTTTACACATCGGATATAGTAATTGGCCGAACGCTATTTCTCCGAATCGTCATTCAACCGAACGTCATTTTTCCCAATACTACTTTCACCGAACTTCATTTCCCCGAAAAGTAATTTATCCGAAAAGCAATTTATCCGAAAAGTAATTTATCCGAAAAGTAATTTATCCGAAATGTAATTTATCCGAAAAGTAATTTATCCGAAAAGTAATTTATCCGAAAAGTAATTTATCCGAAAAGTAATTTATCCGAAAAGTAATTTATCCGAAAAGTAATTTATCCGAAAAGTAATTTATCCGAAAAGTAATTTATCCGAAAAGTAATTTATCCGAAAAGTAATTTATCCGAAAAGTAATTTATCCGAAAAGTAATTTATCCGAAAAGTAATTTATCCGAAAAGTAATTTATCCGAAAAGTAATTTATCCGAAAAGTAATTTATCCGAAAAGTAATTTATCCGAAAAGTAATTTATCCGAAAAGTAATTTATCCGAAAAGTAATTTATCCGAAAAGTAATTTATCCGAAAAGTAATTTATCCGAAAAGTAATTTATCCGAAAAGTAATTTATCCGAAAAGTAATTTATCCGAAAAGTAATTTATCCGAAAAGTAATTTATCCGAAAAGTAATTTATCCGAAAAGTAATTTATCCGAAAAGTAATTTATCCGAAAAGTAATTTATCCGAAAAGTAATTTATCCGAAAAGTAATTTATCCGAAAAGTAATTTATTCGAAAAGTAATTTATCCGAAAAGTAATTTATCCGAAAAGTAATTTATCCGAAAAGTAATTTATCCGAAAAGTAATTTATCCGAAAAGTAATTTATCCGAAAAGTAATTTATCCGAAAAGTAATTTATCCGAAAAGTAATTTATCCGAAAAGTAATTTATCCGAAAAGTAATTTATCCGAAAAGTAATTTATTCGAAAAGTAATTTATTCGAAAAGTAATTTATCCGAAAAGTAATTTATCCGAAAAGTAATTTATTCGAAAAGTAATTTATCCGAAAAGTAATTTATCCGAAAAGTAATTTATCCGAAAAGTAATTTATCCGAAAAGTAATTTATCCGAAAAGTAATTTATCCGAAAAGTAATTTATCCGAAAAGTAATTTATCCGAAAAGTAATTTATCCGAAAAGTAATTTATCCGAAAAGTAATTTATCCGAAAAGTAATTTATCCGAAAAGTAATTTATCCGAAAAGTAATTTATCCGAAAAGTAATTTATCCGAAAAGTAATTTATCCGAAAAGTAATTTATCCGAAAAGTAATTTATCCGAAAAGTAATTTATCCGAAAAGTAATTTATCCGAAAAGTAATTTATCCGAAAAGTAATTTATCCGAAAAGTAATTTATCCGAAAAGTAATTTATCCGAAAAGTAATTTATCCGAAAAGTAATTTATCCGAAAAGTAATTTATCCGAAAAGTAATTTATCCGAAAAGTAATTTATCCGAAAAGTAATTTATCCGAAAAGTAATTTATCCGAAAAGTAATTTATCCGAAAAGTAATTTATCCGAAAAGTAATTTATCCGAAAAGTAATTTATCCGAAAAGTAATTTATCCGAAAAGTAATTTATCCGAAAAGTAATTTATCCGAAAAGTAATTTATCCGAAAAGTAATTTATCCGAAAAGTAATTTATCCGAAAAGTAATTTATCCGAAAAGTAATTTATCCGAAAAGTAATTTGTCCGAAAAGTAATTTGTCCGAAAAGTAATTTGTCCGAAAAGTAATTTGTCCGAAAAGTAATTTGTCCGAAAAGTAATTTGTCCGAAAAGTAATTTGTCCGAAAAGTAATTTGTCCGAAAAGTAATTTGTCCGAAAAGTAATTTGTCCGAAAAGTAATTTGTCCGAAAAGTAATTTGTCCGAAAAGTAATTTGTCCGAAAAGTAATTTGTCCGAAAAGTAATTTGTCCGAAAAGTAATTTGTCCGAAAAGTAATTTGTCCGAAAAGTAATTTGTCCGAAAAGTAATTTGTCCGAAAAGTAATTTGTCCGAAAAGTAATTTGTCCGAAAAGTAATTTGTCCGAAAAGTAATTTGTCCGAAAAGTAATTTGTCCGAAAAGTAATTTGTCCGAAAAGTAATTTGTCCGAAAAGTAATTTGTCCGAAAAGTAATTTGTCCGAAAAGTAATTTGTCCGAAAAGTAATTTGTCCGAAAAGTAATTTGTCCGAAAAGTAATTTGTCCGAAAAGTAATTTGTCCGAAAAGTAATTTATCCGAATTGATAAATGCTGAATCTCCGCGATTCATATTCACTAGACTAGACTAGTCATATTATTTAGTTTCATGATTCGGACGAATGATGCTTCGGCGACTTGACGTTTGGAAGTTTAACGATTCGGAAAAATTACGTTCGGTGAAATTATTATTCGGAAAAATGACGTTCGGTGAAATTATTATTCGGAAAAATGACGTTCGGTTAAATGACGATTCGGAGGAACAACGTTCGGCCAATTACTACTAGTAATTGGCCGAACGTTGTTCCTCCGAATCGTCATTTAACTAGGGATGTGCACGAACCTGTTCGAACCTGTTCGAGCTCACCATTAAAGTTCGGCACTTGTTTGAACCTGTCGAACTGTTCGAACCTGTCGAACTGTTCGAACCTGTCGAACTGTTCGAACTGTTCGAACCTGTCGAACTGTTCGAACCTGTCGAACTGTTCGAACCTGTCGAACTGTTCGAACCTGTCGAACTGTTCGAACCTGTCGAACTGTTCGAACCTGTCGAACTGTTCGAACCTGTCGAACTGTTCGAACCTGTCGAACTGTTCGAACCTGTCGAACTGTTCGAACCTGTCGAACTGTTCGAACCTGTCGAACTGTTCGAACCTGTCGAACTGTTCGAACCTGTCGAACTGTTCGAACCTGTCGAACTGTTCGAACCTGTCGAACTGTTCGAACCTGTCGAACTGTTCGAACCTGTCGAACTGTTCGAACCTGTCGAACTGTTCGAACCTGTCGAACTGTTCGAACCTGTCGAACTGTTCGAACCTGTCGAACTGTTCGAACCTGTCGAACTGTTCGAACCTGTCGAACTGTTCGAACCTGTCGAACTGTTCGAACCTGTCGAACTGTTCGAACCTGTCGAACTGTTCGAACCTGTCGAACTGTTCGAACCTGTCGAACTGTTCGAACCTGTCGAACTGTTCGAACCTGTCGAACTGTTCGAACCTGTCGAACTGTTCGAACCTGTCGAACTGTTCGAACCTGTCGAACTGTTCGAACCTGTCGAACTGTTCGAACCTGTCGAACTGTTCGAACCTGTCGAACTGTTCGAACCTGTCGAACTGTTCGAACCTGTCGAACTGTTCGAACCTGTCGAACTGTTCGAACCTGTCGAACTGTTCGAACCTGTCGAACTGTTCGAACCTGTCGAACTGTTCGAACCTGTCGAACTGTTCGAACCTGTCGAACTGTTCGAACCTGTCGAACTGTTCGAACCTGTCGAACTGTTCGAACCTGTCGAACTGTTCGAACCTGTCGAACTGTTCGAACCTGTCGAACTGTTCGAACCTGTCGAACTGTTCGAACCTGTCGAACTGTTCGAACCTGTCGAACTGTTCGAACCTGTCGAACTGTTCGAACCTGTCGAACTGTTCGAACCTGTCGAACTGTTCGAACCTGTCGAACTGTTCGAACCTGTCGAACTGTTCGAACCTGTCGAACTGTTCGAACCTGTCGAACTGTTCGAACCTGTCGAACTGTTCGAACCTGTCGAACTGTTCGAACCTGTCGAACTGTTCGAACCTGTCGAACTGTTCGAACCTGTCGAACTGTTCGAACCTGTCGAACTGTTCGAACCTGTCGAACTGTTCGAACCTGTCGAACTGTTCGAACCTGTCGAACTGTTCGAACCTGTCGAACTGTTCGAACCTGTCGAACTGTTCGAACCTGTCGAACTGTTCGAACCTGTCGAACTGTTCGAACCTGTCGAACTGTTCGAACCTGTCGAACTGTTCGAACCTGTCGAACTGTTCGAACCTGTCGAACTGTTCGAACCTGTCGAACTGTTCGAACCTGTCGAACTGTTCGAACCTGTCGAACTGTTCGAACCTGTCGAACTGTTCGAACCTGTCGAACTGTTCGAACCTGTCGAACTGTTCGAACCTGTCGAACTGTTCGAACCTGTCGAACTGTTCGAACCTGTCGAACTGTTCGAACCTGTCGAACTGTTCGAACCTGTCGAACTGTTCGAACCTGTCGAACTGTTCGAACCTGTCGAACTGTTCGAACCTGTCGAACTGTTCGAACCTGTCGAACTGTTCGAACCTGTCGAACTGTTCGAACCTGTCGAACTGTTCGAACCTGTCGAACTGTTCGAACCTGTCGAACTGTTCGAACCTGTCGAACTGTTCGAACCTGTCGAACTGTTCGAACCTGTCGAACTGTTCGAACCTGTCGAACTGTTCGAACCTGTCGAACTGTTCGAACCTGTCGAACTGTTCGAACCTGTCGAACTGTTCGAACCTGTCGAACTGTTCGAACCTGTCGAACTGTTCGAACCTGTCGAACTGTTCGAACCTGTCGAACTGTTCGAACCTGTCGAACTGTTCGAACCTGTCGAACTGTTCGAACCTGTCGAACTGTTCGAACCTGTCGAACTGTTCGAACCTGTCGAACTGTTCGAACCTGTCGAACTGTTCGAACCTGTCGAACTGTTCGAACCTGTCGAACTGTTCGAACCTGTCGAACTGTTCGAACCTGTCGAACTGTTCGAACCTGTCGAACTGTTCGAACCTGTCGAACTGTTCGAACCTGTCGAACTGTTCGAACCTGTCGAACTGTTCGAACCTGTCGAACTGTTCGAACCTGTCGAACTGTTCGAACCTGTCGAACTGTTCGAACCTGTCGAACTGTTCGAACCTGTCGAACTGTTCGAACCTGTCGAACTGTTCGAACCTGTCGAACTGTTCGAACCTGTCGAACTGTTCGAACCTGTCGAACTGTTCGAACCTGTCGAACTGTTCGAACCTGTCGAACTGTTCGAACCTGTCGAACTGTTCGAACCTGTCGAACTGTTCGAACCTGTCGAACTGTTCGAACCTGTCGAACTGTTCGAACCTGTCGAACTGTTCGAACCTGTCGAACTGTTCGAACCTGTCGAACTGTTCGAACCTGTCGAACTGTTCGAACCTGTCGAACTGTTCGAACCTGTCGAACTGTTCGAACCTGTCGAACTGTTCGAACCTGTCGAACTGTTCGAACCTGTCGAACTGTTCGAACCTGTCGAACTGTTCGAACCTGTCGAACTGTTCGAACCTGTCGAACTGTTCGAACCTGTCGAACTGTTCGAACCTGTCGAACTGTTCGAACCTGTCGAACTGTTCGAACCTGTCGAACTGTTCGAACCTGTCGAACTGTTCGAACCTGTCGAACTGTTCGAACCTGTCGAACTGTTCGAACCTGTCGAACTGTTCGAACCTGTCGAACTGTTCGAACCTGTCGAACTGTTCGAACCTGTCGAACTGTTCGAACCTGTCGAACTGTTCGAACCTGTCGAACTGTTCGAACCTGTCGAACTGTTCGAACCTGTCGAACTGTTCGAACCTGTCGAACTGTTCGAACCTGTCGAACTGTTCGAACCTGTCGAACTGTTCGAACCTGTCGAACTGTTCGAACCTGTCGAACTGTTCGAACCTGTCGAACTGTTCGAACCTGTCGAACTGTTCGAACCTGTCGAACTGTTCGAACCTGTCGAACTGTTCGAACCTGTCGAACTGTTCGAACCTGTCGAACTGTTCGAACCTGTCGAACTGTTCGAACCTGTCGAACTGTTCGAACCTGTCGAACTGTTCGAACCTGTCGAACTGTTCGAACCTGTCGAACTGTTCGAACCTGTCGAACTGTTCGAACCTGTCGAACTGTTCGAACCTGTCGAACTGTTCGAACCTGTCGAACTGTTCGAACCTGTCGAACTGTTCGAACCTGTCGAACTGTTCGAACCTGTCGAACTGTTCGAACCTGTCGAACTGTTCGAACCTGTCGAACTGTTCGAACCTGTCGAACTGTTCGAACCTGTCGAACTGTTCGAACCTGTCGAACTGTTCGAACCTGTCGAACTGTTCGAACCTGTCGAACTGTTCGAACCTGTCGAACTGTTCGAACCTGTCGAACTGTTCGAACCTGTCGAACCTGTCGAACCTATCGAACTGTTCGAACCTGTCGAACGGTTCGAACCCGTCGAACTGTTTGAACCCGACAAACGATTGGAATCCGTCGAACGGTTCGAACTGTTTAAACACTTAGAAAGGCCTGTTCGAAGCTGTTGGATATTGTAATGTTGATTGTAGCACAAGTATTAGTACACGAAAATTTCCTAAAGGTCTAGCTTGACCGGACCGTTTCCCTCGCGGTCCAAGTGTACCGCGATGACTTCCTCGAGGTTTAGCTTGACCGGAGCATCGCTCTCGCGGTCTAGGTGCATCGCGATGAGTTCCTCAAGGTCAAGCTTGACCGGAGCATTTCTCTCGCGATCTAGGTCTACCTTGAAGACTTCCTCGAGGTCTAGCTTCACCGGGGCGTCCCTCTCGCAGTCCACGTGTATCGCGAAGACTTCCTCGAGGTCTAGCTGGACCGGACCGTCTTTCTCGCGGTCCACGTGTATGGCGAAGACTTTCTCAAGGTCTAGCTTGATCGGAACGTCTCTCTCGCGATCCACGTATATCGCACATATTTCCTCGAGGTCTAGCTTGACCGGAGCGTTTTTCTCGCGATCTAGGTCTACCCTGAAGCCTTCCTCGAGGTCTAAATTACCAGGAGCGTTTCTCTCGCGGTCTAGGTGTACCGCGATGACTTTCTCAAGCTTTAGCTTGATCGAAGCGTTTCTCTCGCGGTCTAGGTGCATCGCGATGAGTTCCTCGAGGTCTAATTTGACCGGAACGTTTCACGATCCAGGTCTACCCTGAAGACTATATCGACGTCTAGATTAAAAGGAGTGCTTTTCTCGGGATCTAGGTGTACCAGAAAGATTTCCTCGAGGTCTACCTTGAAAGGAGCGCTTATCTCGCGATCTAGGTGTAAGACTTCATCAAGCTTCAGTATAAAATGTCTCTCGAGTTCTAGCTTAAGCAGAGAGCTAATATCGGGGTATAGATTGATCAGCGAATCTGTCCAGGCAATCTACACCACGAGAGAATCTCTCCAGTCAAGCTAGACTTTGAGAACGTTTTTTCCTCAAGCTAGATCTTAAGAGATGTTCTCTCCTCAAGCTGATCTCCAGAAAATCTTTGCTGTATACCTAGACCGCGAGAGAACCCCTCCTGTTAAGGATGCTTCACACGTATGTTCCCAGTCAAAAGTGAGATTCAGTGAGAATTTGACCAGTTCCTATGGTATAAAAAACTGAAAAAAGTAACTGTATGAAAGTTGTAGGAAATTCTGACAAAATTCATATGAATTTTTAAAAATCAAGGAATTCATTTCAAATGAGAAACTAAAAAGTTGTCTGATTTTTTTTATAATTTTTTTTATAATCATTTGTTAATAACTTTTTAGCATTATTAATATACAAAATCAAAAGTCTTGACATAATTAATACGGATGATTTTTTTCAAAATTTTGGCACGTCACGAAGTACTGAAATTTGAACATATTAAACTTTTGGTTGAGAATGTATATGTGATGCATCCTTAAGCTAAACCTTGAGGAAGTCTTCGCGATACACGTGGACCGCGAGAGGGACGCTCCGTTCAAATTACACCTCGAGGAAGTCTTCAGGGTAGACTTAGTTCGCGACAGAAACGCTCCGGTGAAGCTAAACCTCGAGGAAGTCTTCGCGATACACGTGGACCGCGAGAGGGACGCACCAGTCAAATTACACCGCGAGGAAGTCTTCAGGGTAGACCTAGTTCACGACAGAAACGCTCCGGTCAAGCTAAACCTCGAGGAAGTATTCGCGATACACGTGGACCGCGAGAGGGACGCTCCGGTCAAATTACACCTCAAGGAAGTCTTCTGGGTAGACCTAGATCGCGAGAGAAATGCTCCGGTCAAGGTAAACCTCGAGGAAGTCATCGCGGTACTTGCACTAATACTTGTGCTACAATCGATATTACAATATTCAACAGCTTCGAACAAGCCTTTCTCAGTGTTTAAACAGTTCGAACCGTTCGACGCGTTCCAATCGTTCGACGGGTTCGAACAGTTCGACGGGTTCGAACAGTTCGAACGTCTCCGCCGCTCGAGCTTGGCTCGATCAGGTTCGATCAATAGCTTACCGAACCGAACCACGAACTGTTCGAGCAAAGCGAGTTCGTGCACATCCCTAATTACTACTTCCGAAGAGTAACGAATAATAAAGGTTGGAAAATTTGACAATTCGGAACAATACCGATTCAGCAGTTTGACGATTCGGAAAAATAAAGTTTCGGAAGTTTGACCATTCGGATGAAGTGCGTTCCGACCCATGACTTTCGGCCATACGACGATTTAGCCGATTGTAGTTTTGGCAAAATGATGTGGCTCCGACATTCAGAAACTGTCCTCTGCTATAGGCCCGAAAATTTTGAAGACCAAGAAAGGCGGTGTCGCGAATCTTTCGTAAATTGCCAGAGTGTGGTTGGAACAAAGTGTAGAATAATTGAGAGTGCGCGTGGGGTTTCGTCGCGCTCGGCATCGCGGCGCCGGGCGTTCGCGACTAACCGTTCCGGGCTCGTCGCTCCCTGGCATTCGTCCACGACCTTTAAAAAGCAGCTAACGAACGACGACGAGAGGCAACAGCGATGCGTTGCCGGTGCGGACGGTCATGTACGAATGCGATATCTCGAGGACGACCGTTCCTCCGACGAATCCCTGCGCGTTCAACAAATCTTAGGCTTCGATCGCAGGATCACGCACGATAATCCTGACTGTTATCTCACCAAACGCAAACTTTTGTGTTCGACTCTGAAAGAAATTACATTCGCCTCGACGAGGAATCGGATGGATGGGCATTTTCCGTCGGTCAGATAAACGACGAAGATCGTTGACACAACTTGAAACCAGTTTAATGCAGTATTGTTACATCTTGCCTAGACTACCGCCTAGACGAAATTTTATTTTTAAGTACATAGCCTTTTGCCACGAGGCCCTACACTCCATAGATTGGACACGCTTACGCGGAACTATATATCTCTCGACACTTCTATAGCCGTCTCGTGTAAATACAGGGGAAACTGTCGCATTTATTTCACAGTACTATTTTCCATAGGCTAAAACTTAGTTTCAATTACGCGTTGGTCCTCTTCGGGACCGCAATGACATCCCCAAATCGGGGTATGCGCGCTTTCAACCCCCTTGAAGCTAGTTTTCTAAAAAAACATATTATAAATATAACTCCATATGTAGCATAGGAGATTTTGTATAAAAGGCGTACGCATTACGCTCAATTCAGTTATTCAATCTACGGGACTCGGAAGAGCGAGCAAAGCTCTGTACGATGAAAGTCTGTTCAATATCCCTGCGTGGCTAAGTCTTCGGAAATCGACATAGTCTGGTTGATTGTAGTAGAGATTGTTGTCGAGAACCTGTACCTCACCTGGCGACGAGAAAATAAAATAACATTTCCGTGAGTACTAAAAAAAATCATCGATTCTACATTTGCTTTGTATGCTCTACCACGTGCGAGGGTCTACGAAGTTTCAAGTACCCTCACAACGCGTCGCTCATATCTAAGGCAGTGTTAGGCGACGTCTCCGACCCTGATGTAAAGTCTCAAAGAACTCACCGAGAGCTCGTTGGGACGTAACAGTATACTATACATCTGCCATCGAATAAAGCTGAATAGAATCCCTTAATCTCGAACCGTGAAGGGCGTACAGACGAATTCTAAATTCACTTCCGCTGACACGAAAGCAATGACGATTTAGGGTGTAAAATAGTTATTTTTATGGCAAGGGCGTAGAAAGGGAGCTTTTGACGAGTCAGAACTCCCTTGTCTACGCCCATGCCATTCACATAATTTTTCCAAACAAATTAACTAAAATCACGCTTTCCGTTTTTTGGAAGTGTGCGTAGAAAGGCACTTTTCCGCACTAGTGCGGGAAAAAAGATCACATTGCGTTTGTATGCATGCGCAGTATTTTTCCCGCACGCGATGCGAAAAAGTGCCTTTCTGCGCACACTTCACAGGAACGGAAAGCGTGATTTTACGTGCATGTGTTAGGAAAAATGTATTTCCGTAAAATAATCGTCAGCGTTAATCCAACGAATCTTTCTGCGCCGTTTATTGCGCTCTGACGATGCTCTGGAGAAGGGCTACATGCAACGTCGTAGAGCAATAGTAATGATGCGTAATTGGGTCACATTCCCGAGCACGAGGGCCGCGCCACCGAGACGACATGAAAAAAAGATGGGCGAGATGCGCTGCGCACAGTAGTTTGTGATGCAAAGAATCGACTCGCGGACAGTGTATAAAATAATATCCTCCTTCCTCTTAATCGTTTTGCCTACAGTGTGAGTCTCTTGCAACGAAGATGGATTTTCCACTGCACATGTGAACGCATTTCGAGCGCCGGCCGTTTTGTCGACCGTAACGTGGGAAAACCCACCGGTTCACTCAATATTCACCCTCGCGATGTCGCGCGACGTGGGGGAATGCGAACCGCGCCGCTGTACCGATAATAAGATCCCGCACGGATGCGGAACGCGCCCGCGGGGCCCTAAACTTTATTAATAGATGGGCAAGATTGAGCCGGAAAACGAGAATACAGGAGTGAGAGCGGCGCGAGCCTCTGCCGTGCGTCACTTTGCCAAAAGGGATTTGATGTCGTGGAACCCCCTCGGCCTAACACAGATTTCGGTACATTGCTATGTTCGGTGAACACTGTTCACCCGAATGGTATTCTATTTTTGCGACAGATTCTATCGTTCTGCATCACGATTTGAATGAAAATATTATATTTTAAGAAACATTTTTGTATTCAAGACTTAGGGAATCCGCCCGATCCTGGCTCGGTCGGCACATCCAGAAAAAGAATTTAATTGACGGCCACCGTTCATTTGGTTTAAGTAAAATATTTATTTAATAAAAATAAATATTTATTTTACAAATAAATTATTTTTCTAGGTGTATCAAAAAGTGTAACGAACTTATTGTTTCACGGGTACCGGCGTATACGGTCTGAAGAAAAGTCTCATCGTAAACTGACAATATATCTGCTTTGGATGAGACTTCTCATTTGATCGTACATGCCACAACGTGTGAAAAAAGTTTATTACCGTCTTTATTACTGACCATAGTACTTCCCACACTCTCAAGACACGCATGAATTTGAAGGTCTCGAACCGTTCTCAACTATGTGCGACGAACCCATCGGAAGACGAAAAAAGAATGCGGTCGAAGTATCGAGCTTTTTCGGTTACCAACAACCGTAGGTGCGAGTTGTCTTTCCCGTGGATTTTCTCAACGATTAAAGGATTTGCGGAGGATAAGTATCCATTATGGTCTGGATCAGAGTTAGACAAATACTCGAAGTACTTGAAGTACGTATTGAAGTAGTGAGTACTTGAAGTACGTATTGAAATAGTGAGTACTTGAAGTACGTATTGAAATAGTGAGTACTTGAAGTACGTACTGAAGTAGTAAGTACTTCATGTACGTCCTGAAGTAGTAAGTACTTGAAGTACGTACTGAAGTAGTAAGTACTTGAAGTACGTACGGAAATAGTAAGTACTTGAAGTACGTACTGAAGTAGTAAGTACTTGAAGTACATACTGAAGTAGTAAGTACTTGAAGTACGTATTGAAGTAGTAAGTACTTGAAGTACTGAGGGCCGGGTAGTTGTTGAGTACTGATGTATCCAGTACTCGCAGAATTGAATTGCCGAAGTTTTAAATACTGTGCGCTGACTCCGTACTTGATACTTCAATACGTACTTCAAGTACTTAGTGTTTTTGCCCAGCTCTGGTCTGGATAATGTAATGAGAGGTGAAAAAAGAAAATCCTATGAGTCGTATCACAGTGTATAGATCAACCGCGATGATTTTCCCCTCGACGATCCTTCGTCATCGTCAATGTCCTCGTAGTAGTGCCCCTCTTTTCCCCCTTCATAAAGAATAGCTCGAAGACGCCGCTCACTAATCGCTCGATTATTATGCAGTCTCCTCTACATCGATTCAACCTAGTAAGCACATATACAGACTACCTCTGCCGCCGCTCTTCCGCCCCTTCGGCTTTGACGCGCGGACTTCTTCTCGAGAAACCAGGTCCTTCTTCATGTGTTGTTTCTTGGAAACCGCGTAAACAAGCGACAAACGGTGTTTGACGAAGCGGGCTTGTTTGTCCGTTTATCGTTTCTTTGGTGTGCTCGTCCATCCGGTGAGATAGAGCAGTCGGTCCATCCACGCCTGTCACTGGCACGTTACACGCTGATAAACACTCTTCACGCCGGAAGTCATCCCCCTACGATGTTTGTGTCTTCTTCAGGATTCTATAGGATCCTCGGAGTTGTTTGTTACCGACAGTGGTAATTCACCATAAACAAATTTATAAAAATTTGGTTCTCAAAAACAAATAGTAAAATCAAGTTTTGCCAATTTTCTATTCGGAGTTGACAATTGTTTGACAATTGATTTTCCTATTCCTTTCGCTTTTAATGAAACGCGTGCGCGATTTTAATTACGAACGAAAAGAAAACTTCGAATAAAAGTGCAGAGTCTCGACGGAGCAATTAGCTGACAACCGTGTATCGTAAAGAAGTACTTCTGCAGAAGCGATCGACACTCGATCGTCGATCGTTCCGCGAATCGTCGCCAATGAATCTCCGGCATCGGAGAAAAAAAAATTGCACACGCGCTGCGGAAACATAAGCGTTCGCACGTGGTCGAAGATCTTGTCAGCCGATTGCAGTGGAGCTGCTGAAAGTGACTAGGTCCCAATCGCGAAACTAAATTTCATTGAGGGATATCGAGGCGCGTGGGAGCCCGAGTTGACATTTCCGACGCCGACCGGATTATTACTGAAAAAAAAAATCCAAGTATCCGTCACTCCCTTTCTACAGTCCCGCCCCGACAGGTCGCCGTTGTGCGCAAACTGCTTTTTATCCTCGGCAATTATTGAGATGAAAAAGAAAGAAAAAAATTAAGTGAGAATCAACGTGCGGAAAACATACACGACATGTACACCTAGTAGAGCGCCGGGCGATGTATGTTATATATAGCGAGCCGGTGCCAGGGCAAGCGGGAGCGTTCGCTTGTTCGCGGATTTGCATACGCACCCGCCTTATCTACGACACATTTTGAGCACAGTCAACCCGTTGAGCTCGGGGCAGGCGCGACCACGAAGTAACATATGCAGAGCGATATATACTTGGCACCGTGATCGGCGACAAACCGCTCGGGCTGCTCTTTCGCTCTTTCGTAACCCGGTCGCCGTCGCCGTACAGCGATAGAATCGCGGAGGCACGACGAGACATTAGCGCAGTGCGCGGAGCGCGTCGGGCGTTACCAGCCGGGGCAGCGAGTACCTCGAAAGTAGTCTTGTCCCCCACACGATTAATTCAGACTTCAATCCTTTCGATCGCACTTCTCCATCGTTCGACGCACACTCGAAGGCGCAGTCGCACGGATGCACGCAGCACGAAAACGCGTTATTAATTTCCTCTCCACTGTTACATAGGTATCAATTAACAGGAATCGATAATCAATAGTTATACGAACGGGTACCGGATGTTCGACAAAGAATTATCCGTAAGTTACCATATGTCGAAAATGCTGACTTTTCGGGGAGTGACACACCCAGAAAAAAAAAATTATTCGACGGCCATCGTTTATTTGGTTTAAGTCAGCGGTTCTTAACCGGGGGTCCATGAACCCCCAAAATACACATGGGACACCCTGTGGACCCCCAAAGTTAAAAACCACTGGTTTAAGTAAAATAAACGGTGGCCGTAAAATAAATTATTTTTCTGGGTGCAGCTTAGAAATAACTTTTTTTTTACATTTTCTTTGATTCATTAACACAAATTTATATGAAAATATGAAAATAGCAGAATATCGAAATATCTGGCTGCGACTTTGGGTTTGATACTTTGTCGATTTTGCAATTGTTACTCAGCCGAGAAATGTTATGATCTATTCATCCGGAAATCCCCCACCTCGGCCGATTTTAGTACGACCTGGTTTTCCATCGATCACATTTTTTACCGGCTCGTTCTTGAAACGTACTTCAATTAAGGTTGTCTTGCGGTACAGTCCCGTCAAACGTGAGTTTCAGAGAAAATTTCGAACATTTCTCGACGGGATAAAAATCTGCAAAAAATCAAGTGTATGGGTGGAGCTGCAATGATTGTTTTTGTGAAATAATAATTCCAAATTATTCTTGACAAATTGAAGATAAAAATTATCATTCAACAAATTACTCGACAACTTGACTATTTTCATTCATAACAATAATTCGTTAATTTTTCTGAATACGTATGAATTTTTTCAGAATTTTTTGTAATCTTTGAAAATGGCATTTTTTACAGCTTGAACATGGAAAAAACGCGATTTTCAAAGATTACAAAAAATTCTGAACAAATGCACACGTATTCAGAAAAATATATATAGTATAGTATAATAGTTGCCGGGTAATTTGCTGTATAATAATTTTTATCTTCAATTTGTTAATGACGAATTGGAATTATTATTTCACAAAAACAATCTTTGTAGCACCTCCCATACACTTGATTTTTTTCAGATTTTTATCGCATCGAGAAGTGTTCATAATTTTCTCTGAAAGTCACGTTTGGCGAGACTGTACCGTAAGTACTCCCTTAAGCTGAAAAATTTTCCACTGTAATCTTTTTCGGTACATGGTAAATATAATGTGCAATGGTATTGTACGGTCGACATATATCTCATACAGTACTTTCTTTGAGTATTCGTCGACTTCTTGTTTCAGTCAATATAATTACCGGTGACGAGAGCCGGTTGAAAAACAAATAAATAAATATTTAACCTGTTACGTTGTTGAGCAAGCAGAGGCTTTAACATATCATTTTTACAAGCAGCGAGTAAATTTTTCACAATATTGGGAGACGTAAGAGAAATATCGAAAAATTTCTCTTCACGTTGATGCACGGCCGATCGTGATTCAGCGAGGTGTATCCTAATCTATCAATGTCAATGGCACGGTGACGTTATTAAACCTGTTTATGTGCTTCTTCTCCGCCACTTCTTTCACTTGGTTTTTTTTCCGTATCTTATTCTGTCTTACATAACATAAGAAAGGTGAGCGTCATATTTTTACGGTAGCCGAACGTCATGTGTGGTGCGATAAGCATATATTATCGTTGTATGATCATAAATTATAGATTTGCATTCGGTTATCGACTTTACCCATTTTGAGGTTCATATCGTACACTACGACTGTCGTGTCCAAATAACTTACGTTTTTTATTAGCAACGTGTTCCGCCAAAAGAGTAATAGCCGAGTTATTCGCGAAAATACAAGACCATTGTGTGCAACATACGTAGAACCGTGTTTCAATTGCCAATTCGAATGGCTCATTCAGAATCGCGCGCAATCCGAAAAGAAGCAGGATAGATCAGGCACATGTGACACATACTCAGTCGGCAATGAATCGGTTTCCCTATCATCTTCGCGACTATTATACTGATTAAAAATGCAGTTTAATCAACCAAAGATTCGGGCAAGGACGTTCAAATACATATTTTGTTGGTACAGCTAAATGATCGGTTACTTCAAAAAAAATTTCGATGATTTCACCAAAATATTTTTGAGGCTTTATTTGATGAATATTTATTTGAACGTCCCTGCCCGAATCTTTAGTTGATTCAACTGCATTTTTTATCAGTGTAATATTTCTAGACAAAAACGAATTAGGTTTTCGGCGGTTATACGTAGATCCATGAAAACCTAATTTTCATTTGTTCGAAACATTAATAGTCGCCGAAAACATATTGAAATCGATATGATATCGATTGAGTATGTATCGCGTGCCCTTAAGGTAGTCGGAGCGGTATAGTCCCGCCAAACGTGAGTTTCAGAGAAAATTTCGAACACTTTTCGATGGGATAAAAATCTGAAAAATATCAAGTATATGGGAGGCGCTGCAAAGATTGTTTTTGTGAAATAATAATTCCAAGGGCTGAAGGACTTAGGTCGATGGCCTATTGGCAATAGCAATAGCATTATGAAATGTAAATAATCTTTGAAATGTACCAACATCCATACTGTGTAAAATATTTTCAATAAATACATTTACTACTACTAATTCCAATTTGTTATGAACAAATTGAAGATAAAAATGATTATTCAACAAATTATCCGGAAACTTAACTATTTTCCTTCATAAAAATGATTCGTTTATTTTTCTGAATACGTATGAATTTTTTCGGGATTTTTTTTAATCTTTGAAAATTGCGTTTTTTCACAGCTTGAACATAGAAAAAAGCGATTCTCAAAGATTACAAAAAATTCTGAAAAAATTCATACCCATTCAGAAAAATAAAGGAATCATTTTTATGGAAAAAAAATGGTTAAGAGGCCGGGTAATTTGTGGAACAATTATTTTTATCGTTAATTTGTCAATAACATTTTGGAATTCTTATTACATAAAAAGAGTATGTGCAGCACCTCCCATATGGTTGATTTTTGTCACATCGAGAAATGTTTCAATTTTTCCCTGAAACTCACGTTTGGCGTGACTGTACCGCTCCGAGAACCATAAATGCAGAATAAGATTGTCATCTGTCACCGGTCTATTATCAAAGGCCGTAACCCGTCCTTCAACACAGGTCTTACACCAGATCGGTTCCTCACCCAGAAAAATAATTTATTTGACGAACGTCCAGCAAATAAACATTTATGCGATTTAAACCAAATAAATATTTATTTGCGGAGCGTTCGTTAAATAAATCATTTTTCTGGCTGCTCGCCCCCGATATAGTTTGCCATGTTTATTTTCCACATTTCCCTGCATTACAAATACTATCGGATTAGGTAAAAGTCCGCTCACTCGTTGTGTCAATACAGTATGAAGATTCGGAGACGCTCGTCCCAGCGACCATTTCAAAGCTCATTTCTGTGGATCTTTCCGCGCATGAAAATAGCAAAGTCGTTGGTAACGAGTTCGCATAGCAGGCTGACTAAATAGGAAGTCGTAGGCATCATTATCAAGTGCATACCTAGCGAGTCCAGCGTTCCAGTCGTCGTCGCTGTTGGGACGTCGGTGGGCCACGGACGCACGGAGATTTCCTCGTATACGCGAGCAATGCCGAAGAAGCCGGTAACATTATTACACGCCCCATTCGAATAATACATGCCCCTATGTACGCGGAGTCGGGAGAACGAGGCTTTCAAGAATGTACGCGCAGCGGTATGGACTAACTATCCAGCTAAACCAACAGTACCCGTTGCCTATAAAACGAAAGGACGTTTAAAGACCTTTGCGTTTCACCCACCACGAGGTTTATAACGACTCGGTTAACGATTCTTTACGCTGCACGAAGTTTTACATGCATTGTGCGCCATGTTTTCATTTGATTTTTTTTTAAACTTTCAAACTGGAGGCAAGCCAATAATAAATACCATACCGAAGTGTATTAGATTGCGAATACCGCGAGATTTTGAGAAGAGATCACGAAAGCCCGTTAACGTTGCGAGTCCGGCAGATCCCGATGGTACACAAGACCGGAAAAATGAATGCACCCATGCATTTTATCGTCGCATACCGTAAACTCATCATTGGCATCGCGGCTGAACAAAGAGAACGAGATAAACAGGATAATAATAACACGTACGTATGTGCGTATGCGGGCACGATATACGCGCATGGCGTACTATATAGGACAGCACTTATGTTGCTTATGTATTTACCGAGGGGCGACACAAGCGTTGCGAGCGAGACGGGAGTGTCGCACGCGCGTTCACTTGACGCCCGCGCTCGGACTTTCTTGCCTCCAGCATCGTACCACAGGCTGCAACTTCGCAATACATTCTCTCGATAAGTTTTTTTTTTATTTATTTTTTTAAATTTAATCTCAGCAAAAAATGTTCGACAGGATACTTTTATCAGAGGAAAACATTTTTTCATGAATTTGTAAAGCCTCTAATGAGGAGGTTTACATTATGCTTATCTGGTCCAATAAATTATTTTCTTTTTCTTCAAGGTGTCGAATGTTTCAGTCGGGATTTTCATAACGTTTTAAATTTAATTTGCACACGCGTTATGTGTGAAATCGAACTAAATACATTTTTTTGGTCACGAAATTATCGAAGGCGAAAACACTTGGATCCAAGTTCAACCACGGTCAGAGGCTGCAGCCGCCGCAAGGCTACATATGTCTTTAAAGATGAAAAATTATTATTATGGCGCTGGATCGTACGGTAAACTGGTGTGTGGAGACTTATCGGTTCAGCGAGCGCGCGTGTATGATTAGAGTTACGTAATTCGAGACGTAGAGCGCAAGCAGAATTATTCGGTTCAATGATCAATTTGTCGCCGCGTGTTGGTGAACGTCAATAGTAGTAGCTATGCGCGGAACGTATGTCGGGGCAAAACGGAACACCGGGGTAAGACGGACTTTTTTCACCAGTTTCGCGCGGGACATAAAAATAAAGAGTCGTATCTCAGATCGAGAATACGGGTCCGTTTTGCCCCGCTCTCACTTACCGTGCGTATAGTAAATGAATCTGCATCTTTCTTCATCGCAAGTTTCTGATAACTGGATTTCTTCCGCTAATAAATTATTCGTTCAATCTTCCCGTTTGTCCCAGTCAATCGATGCGACTATCTTCATTAATTGCTCCAATTTTCCGTCGCTACGTTACCGGTCAATTTTCACTCTACGCATTGCAATATTAGTTTTTATACGATTAATATATTAAACATATAAATTGCTATGAATTTGCGAGAGCTGAAACCAGGCCTGCTGCGTTGCCGCTGCTGCTGTGCCAATCCCGCCGGGAGATAATATTCTCTTAAGACTGATTATACGAAATATCAAGGCCTCTCGCCTTTCTACATCGGTTCTGAACTCCTACATTCGCGATCGCGCGGGTACGCACTTCGCGGCAATGCGCCGGTGTGACCGCACGTCGAATTCATTGCAAAATTTACCGGTCGCTCTGAGCACAAAAATGCAGCAGCGTGAAGAACAACCCAGAGACGACTTAATTTTATGACAAAAAGTAACGTATGAAAATAAATAAAATTTAAAGCTTCGCACCTCTGGACATCGTCAATTTTTGAATGTGCATACTCAACTTGGTACAATATTTTTGAAGTTGTTAATCATAGCCAGACCGGAAAAACGCGGATGTTACATATATAAGGAATTTTTTTAAAGACATCCTTTGGTGGAACATTGCATGATAAAAAAAGGTTTGTAGTTTAATAAAGATTTTTTGTCTCCAGAAACGATCGAAATTTCTTTTTTTTTTTTTTGTTAATTTCACAAAAATATGGTTCATTGACAAGAAAATAATGAAATTGAAAAATTAACAGGAAAAATATTGTGGACCTTTGTGGATACGAAATGTTTATTAAATATAGATACCTTTTTTCGTGTGGCCAGATGGGTTTTTTCAAATGGACCTTTCAAATGGACCCCTTCCGTTTCATGAAAATGCAACGCTGAAACTCGTTTTAGCAGAAATACATTTTTTAAAAGAAACTTTTAAATTACACTGCTGAAAGAGTTCTTTTCGGGTCCATTCCTGGCTCGATACTTCGTTCGCAGGTGGCAAAATAGTTCGGAGAATGAGAGTGAATCATTCACGCCGAAGTAGCGAGAGAAGTAAAAAGACCTTGATCCGCAAATAACCCGGTCCGAGTACCGCGTAAGTTAGCACGATCGTCCCGAGATATCTTGAAGTACAACTGTGTCAAGCTGATGTATCAATTAACCCGAGCAACCGGTAATTATCAGAGCAGCGTATGCATCGAGCTCAACTTTTAAATCTCACGCTTTTTTTGTTCCTCATAATTAATTACAGTTATTAACTTAAGTTTATTCTAATTCCCATCTTCACTGATTTTTTAAATAACGTTTACAATCATTTTCGATGGCGGTCAGATCCGGCTGCATTGATTCGCGAGCCTTTCCTTCGCTAATGTGTACTGTAAAAAATGTCTGTTTGGAAATTCATAAATGTATGTGAAGTTTTATGCATATACAGTATATGAAATTTCATTGACACGTTTGTAAGAATATTGCGTTACCGGTATATTAAAAACAATATTATTTGTATATTATTTGTAATAATAACATAATTCTCATATACAGATGTCTTAATTTTCAATGCCATCACCGGTAATTTTAATATACAGGTATTACATTTAAGATAAAATTATTAAAATTCAAATACAATGTATATGAATTCTAATTTCATATACCCAGGTTGTGTATTTCATATAACTTTGTACATTAAACGTGTTGTTAATTTCATAACATTTTTTACAGTGTAGCACCTATTCCCGAGCCATATTACTGAACCACCAAATTTTTTCTTTAACATGCTGAAAATATTCGTCCCATTATTAAGAAATTTAATTAATTATGTAAAGCAATAAATCATATAAATTTGGTACCAAATTCATACATAAATGTAGTCTTCGCTGAATCAGATCGCTTAAATCATGAAGATTGATCGGAAATTAATTTTTTTCTTGGTCCGTCCACCTCAGCGATCTTGAGGTAGATCTTGAGGTAGATATTGACTGGCAATAAAGTGCCGGTCTTATCATCCGAATCTCGGTTGATAATTGGGCCATACTCGCATGCCAATATCAGCAGCATTGGCACGGAGATTCGTTCGACTATCTGACCGATCCGATCACCATGCATGGGAAGAGATCGATTCCATTCGGGTTCATCAAAAACTTTCCGCCGGTCCGATATATTTTTACAAGTACAGTACACAACCGCGTTTCTTCACCCAGAAAAAAGTTTATTCCAATCAAAGAAAATTTATATGAACGACGAAAAATGTTTATTTGGTTCATAACCTAATAGAGCATTTATTAAATTCTAATATATTTATTTGTTTGATACTATTATTCTTTTTATTGACGTGTTCACGACTCTATAATGTGCGGTGCCGGATAATAGCCGTGTTTTGTCTTGGTGCCAAATATATCATTTCTTTGGCCTAATAAATATCTATTAAAAATCGTATATTCAATGATTCGATTTCTTTGTGTCGAATAAATATTTATTTTAAAGTACAAATCAATAAATAATCACTTCGAATAAATGTTTTTACTGCAAGTAAAGAAAAGACGTTATTTGAATCTAATAAAGATTTTGTTAAGGCAATGAAACATTTCTTTTATCTTAATAAACGTCATTTGAAGATCGGAATTTATTTGATTTGAATAAATCTTTTTTCTGGGTGTTCCAACCGCATAATTCCGAACGACCGCGTATTTCCGAAAATGACGACCGCGTAAGTTCAATTCGGCCCTTTCTCAAGGTTAGTTACCTGCTTGGTGGGGAAACAAACGACTACTTCCCTTTTCCTAACTGCGAATGAAATCGTCGCTGCTATAAATCCGACAAAGAGGGAATGCGGCTGCAAGAGAGACAAGATCGATGAATTCTTCCTCTACATTTTCTCGTATTTGAGCATCGGACATATTCCGTCATTTTAGCATAAAGGAGAACCTATCCCTTCCGACAGTCTCAATATGCTCCAATTTTTATTATTGATCAAACTTTTCCTCTGATAAAAAGTTTATTTTTCCGAACGAAACGATGTGATCACATGTACACACAGACATACATCCGGACGCCAGCTAATAATCGCATTACTCGATGTCTTAGAATATTTTAAGTACTCAGACGTTAAAATCTCGCGTTCTTTTTTTACGCAATCATAGCTTCCTCTATGAGAAAGTAATATATCGAATTACTTGATTCGCGAAAAATCTTTGTCTATGAGGAAGCAAAGGCTTGTTAACTTTAGCAAAGCAACAAATCAAATAGATATAAAATGCGTAATTTATAAAACGGGATTTTTATGGGTTTCTCTTAAACGACAGAATGCATTTCATATTCAAATTAAGAAGTCACTTTCGAACTATGACTTGAGCTGCGAAATATATAGAGTATATTTCTGCACGCTTATATTACGGTCATTTTTGCGGCTATGCGTATCTCGACGCGCGGAAAGGGAATTTTGCGTATGGAAAGGGACGGTGGGCAGGTAGTGGGGTATCCAACTTACGCGGCCGTGCTTAATTGGATTGGCTCCCGAGGATCGGAGAAACGCGGTCGTGTACTGTACAAAGATTTTTGCCAGGATACCGAAAACGCGGATCCATTAAGCCGACTGCACCCTCCCCCCTCCCCTTTTACTTTTACTTGTCCGGCATCTCTGTGGCATAACCGAACGATAATTTCTTTACGCCTCCATAGTGGACGGCGACCTTGCTGTATCCGGTCGAGTAAGTCCGATAATATATACACACTATCTTTATCGCTCCGGTGAGGCGGGAATGATAGGCTTCCTGGAAATGGTTTAGAATCCGGGATGCTCTTGTGGTGGATAACACTATTTTCTTCAGACATGAAATGGCAAGCATTACATTGAATGGAGATGTTCTAGCGCTAAATTGGGGGCTGATAAGGTTCAGAGAAGGCCTGGTTAGTGCCTTATCAGGGCCTCATTTAACGCTATAAAATTTTTATTAGGGCACGCGAATGTTCGGATAAACGTTCACAGTGAATTCAGTATGGTAACGATAGTTTATAAATAGAATGTCGAATATCGGGTGTCGCCGATAACGTTTAGTATTGCAAGTGACAAACTTACAAACTAACTTATTTAAATTCCCCATATCACGAGGTCGTGGTCTGATCGTAAGGACACGTGCAGAGATATATTATAACGATGCGAGATAGCATATAACTTTAAAAACCCATCAAGAGCTCCATGAAATCGGACCCAGAAGATTTATTTTCGTTGTGCATATCTAAGAATACCTTCACGTATATATTCCAGACTACAAATTTATTTCCATCGGAATTTCATTCCTTCCCGAAACGACGAAAAAATGAAAAAAATGAATTAAATAAAAAATTCCAGGAACATTAATTTTGCTTAATATTGCCGAAAAGCTATTTGTACATTTATTTAAAAACAATAGTATGACAAACAATCAGGAAACCTTTTCGTTTCGTAAAATAGTAAATGAATTTCTAGGACATTTCGCATTTCCATTAAAAATAACCCACGGTCACGAAGCTTCCTGGGTGTGGATGGAAAAGGAAACACGAGTCGTCCGTCGATATCGTTGTTCGTCAATGGGTCATTCAGTCGCAGAGACACGTTGAAATCGGGACAGATGTCCCGTAATTCCTGCACGAACGGGCTTGAGTCGTGTGTCATCGGTTATTCGTCAGGTCGTACGTACTACGCGTGCAGTAATAGTAGTAGCGTGTGTATAACGGACATCGTGCGAGATCGAATGAATTACAAATTCAAATCGACTATCCGCTTCCTATTCTCGGATCGAGACGCTGTCGTGGCTCGGACGCCGCGTGGATTCGTCGTTATGTCATCGCTGTGACGGCGATCATGGTCGCGATATACGGCAGAACCGGTGTTGCCAGAATCGAATATCGTTTAGTACCGGATAGCACCATCGGAACAGAATGGAACGTAATAGTATGGTGAAAAATGGTAATTACACATTAACGATTATAATGTATGTCGATGACCTAATTCCGAAAGGGCTGTGTTTACAATTTGGCAGATATTTTTGAGCGTTAAATAAGGGCCAGAGAAGGCCGCGTTAGGCCTGGCGAAGACCCATTTTAAGGATGGGGCCAAAACGCGTTTCTGTTCGATTACTATAAACCATTGCTACTTTGCAAGCAAATACACACTGAATCGTTTGCAATTTTTCCAGATTTTTTTACCATGTTTTTTTTTTTTTAGTAATGCGCGTACAAAGCTACATACGGTACCGTATGAACGTTTCCAAAATCGGTCGATAACGACAGAATGTAACGATTTTGTCCATTGATTTCTGATAGATTCGAACAAAAAACATACACTGAGAAGAAGAATAATATTTCGTGCTACAACGAATAGTTCTCAGAAGGAACGTCTATATAGATAGTTTCCGATAGTATATATTCAACTGGTTCAAATATAATTATTGTTGCAACCATAATTGTTCATCATTGTCGTAATTATAAAATGTAGGAATTTCTTTGGAAACTATTTTTTATGGTAAAAAGTCAGTATTGTTGCTTTTACTGTACAATTTTTTTTCAGTATACTACAGCCAAGAGCATACTATCGGACAGACTGTGTCCAATTTTCAAGAAGATTTACGGTTTTGTTTTTGAGAGAGGTTCAATAAATGAAAGACTCCATCTGTCTAGCAGCTTGCTTTGTCTGCGCTTTTCACTCGCACACTGACTAACGCGGTCAGCGGAGCCCCTCCCTAGATTTCAGCCCAAACATCCTTAACGCTGTAAAATTTCTGCCACGGTATATGCACAGCCCTTTCGGAATTAGCACATCAATATACGTAAGATAATTCCAGGCGGTATCGTCACGCTTTTTTAACGCCGTTAAGGTAGTTCTGTCGCTTGGTATTCATTTCACATAGGGTAAAAGTGGTGAATATGGCCCACCTCGATTAACACGTAAATCAATGATATATGGACCGGGCCATATTCCCCACTTTTACCCTAAGTTCGAGAAAAATGAGATAAAATTGCAAATACTTCTCGATGGTATAAAAATCTGAAAAAATGCATGCATATTAAAGGTACTGAAAAGATTAACTTTGCATAATAATAATTCCAAAATGTTATTAACAAATTGATGAAAAAAAACATTGGTTAACAAATTTCCCGGAAACCCATATTTTTTTATGAAAATGATTCGTTCATTTTTCTAAATACGTATGAATTTTTTCAGATTTTTAAATTAGGTTGCCGGGTAATTTGTTAAACAATTAATTTTTTGTCCAATTTGTTACTAACATTTTGGACTTATTATTATGCGAAAGCAATCTCTTCAGTACCTTTAATATGCATGCATTTTTAAAGATTTTTATACCATCGAGAAGTATTTGCAATTTTATCTCATTTTTCTCGAACTTATGCGAAATGAACACCAAGCGACAGAGCTACCTTAAGAAAAAAAGGTGTTGAAAAAAGAAACTTTATAAAAAATGGTCACAGTTGGTGGCATGCATATAAGATCATATGAGAAGTCTCTTTGAAAGCAGGTATCATCATGCCAGCTTTCGTTGAGACTTTTCTTTTGACCATAGGTGCCAGGACCCGTGAGAAAAGTTGATTACAGTTTTCGATACTGACCAAGTCTGGGTTGGGTGGGGCGGACGAGTTTCTATAGAGTCTGAAGCTGTCACGATCACGAAGGTTTAGGCTCTGCCTCCGCTGATCTCCGTTATAGTGTGTCTTCGAAGGTCCACGCTCGGGTTGGTAATAATGCGATTGTCTTTGACGTTACCGACGGAGTTAAGAATTTTTTAGGCGACGATGGATCGTCAGGGAGTTCAAGGTTTCAGAAGCACAATGCCAGGACCCTTGAGAAAAGTTTATTACAGTGTTTGATTGCGACCAAGTCTGGGTTGGGTCTGGCGGAAGAGATTCTACAATGTCTCAAGCTCTCACGAACACGAAGGTTTAGGCTCTGCTTGGGTTGATCGCGGTAATAGCACGTCTTCGAAGGACCACACTTGGGTTGGCAATTATTTAATTATCTTTGACTTTACCGACGGAGTTAAGGATTTTTTAGGAGACAATGGATCATCGGGGAGTTCAACGTTTCAGAAGCCCAAAGCAGGAAGACGTAATGGTGCATCAAATAATACGAAAATATAATAAATTCGGTAGAGTTATAGTAAACTGGCAACACTGGTAGGAAGATTGCGTATACGTTTCTGAATATGGAAGAGCGGAATGCCCGAGAGACTCTTTCGCAGCTCAGCGCTGATGCCGAGACGTCGCGCCTACTTACCCACTGACCTCCTGGGCTCTTCGCTATACCATAATGTACAGTGTACTGTTATAGTATAATATCGGAGCTGGACGGGGAAGACAAGAGAGAAGGAAAAATAACTCGGTTACTTTCGACTTCGCCGGGACGCGCATACCGGAACGAATGGTAGGATTCGCGTGCGAGCCGTCCGACAGACACGCATGCTTTTTCTAGAGCGCGCTCGCCATGCCCGTTCATGATGATGACTCGTGCCGTTCGTGCTCGGTATGTTCGATGGCTTTTTTGTATTTTTAAATCCTCCTTCTATTATAACTATAATGAATATCTGACTACTATAGAAATCAAATATAGAGCGAAAGTGGTGAATATGGTTCATTACGGTTGGAATGTTAATATGTGGACCGGGCCATGTTCACCGGTTCTACCCTATCATCTTCCGACACTGGCCGTTGCGCGATGATACTTTTTTAAGACTCGTGGCTGAGGTCGTGAGAGGACATGATAATGTCTCCTCCGGCTTTTTCTCACCATGATATTAGTAGTAGTAAATAAATGCGCTTTATTAGCGTCAATAAATACATGGTTTCGTTGGTATTGCATGGATACATGTGTGATTTTTTTTCCTCAGGCTAATGGGCCATTGAGGTATTCAGCCCGTATATTTGTATTTATCTATGGAGTACCTCGTAGATATAACTAAAAACCTTGTTTGTGAAAAAGACGCTACAATCGATTAAAATATAATACGAATAGCTTAAGCTAGCGGATTCGTAGCTCTGTTTCATTTTATTCTATTGGAGAGATTATTTAAAAAATGGTGTGTGTTGAGAATTTGTGTTTGGGGACCGTGATGTCATTTCTGCTAAACTTGTTAAACATCGCCCCGGGTTGCCGTTCAACGGTAGCAAGATCGGCGGATGAGCAAGCCGGAGATGACAGTTCCAATCTGATCACAACGTAAAGCTGCAGTTCACATAGCAACCTTCAAGATTGCTATGCTCCCGCATAGCAATCTTAAGATCTTGACGAATTCGCGGTCTGGTACAAATCGTCACAAGTCGATACACCGAAAAAAAAAATTTGTTGGATTAACCAAGGCGCGTTCACCTGCGTTCAAGGGCGTTATTTAGTTGGTACAATAAATTTTTTTGTTTGATTCGACTAAAGCAAATCATCGTTCAACAAAAGAATGATTTACTTGTACCAACCATATAACAGCTTTGAACGTAAGTGACCGCGAATTTGGTTAATCCAATAGTTTTTTTTTCTGAGTGTAAGGCTGAACGGTGTATTTGCGTTACGAATATACGTTTGTACGTGCTAAGTATAAGATCTTCAAATCTCGCCATGAACTGTACAGTCGCGTATTCGATAAGTACGTCAGTTCATGAGTGAAGAGTAAGAATGGAAGAGAGAGAATGGAAAGCTTGATCACCTGTTATACGTGTTATTTATTCTTATGAGTACGGTCGTTTGAATATTTGATTGTGTGAGCAAGGGTCTAACGTTTCCGGTATATTCCTTCATTCTTGTGTTCGGCGTTACATATTATATCATTTCCATTCTGATCATTCCGTGCCATTTTGATAACTAAATTCGAGTCATTCAAAAATCACTGCCATCATTACTTGACAACCTAGCGAGATTCCGGCAAGCCTGCTGTATAGGACGTATCAGGAATGTTCCCGAAGGAATAAATATACTCGTCGCGCCTCATACAGCGAGGATATTCGAATGTACACTAACGCCCGTACGTCACAACCCTATGCAATAGTATATTATGCCACAAGGGAGGAAAGTGCATCTTTTTCCTCTTCAGTGGCATATTTTTATGCCGACCGTACTAAAAAGGGATCATATTTTTATGCGTTCAACAGGGGTGGAAAGTGGCCGATTTTTGACTAGCGGGAGGAATGAGCTACTTTCCATCCCCGTTGCACGCATAAAAATATGGTCACTTTTTAGCGTAGTCAGGAAAAAAAAAATATTTTCGAAATATATCACATTTGGTTTTTTAAAAATATGATTAATATATTAATCACATAAATTGATATACATTGAAAGAAGTACATTTGCAGAAATACATTTCCAAGATAAAAAAATATAATCGAGGATGATGTCGAGTTTGTGAAAAAATTTGCGGAAGCATAAATAACACGCTATGTTGTCACTGGGGGGTTTCTCCATAATTTTCAGCATACTCGCATACACAATTTTACACTCTGGCAGAGTGCATAGATGTTAGGTACTGGTACTATACACGTACGTGCATGCATGCCTATATTTACTTTAGCGTGGACCACCCTTATAGTACGCCGTTGAGTGGATTTTTTAAATAGGGAAACTCCGCAAGTTCTCGCGAAATTCCTGCATTTTTCAGTGCCCTGGATCTTCGAGCTGCAGATTCCAAGTTTTACGTTTGAAACAGGAAGAAAGAGAAAGAAGCTTAAGAGGCCGGACGAGTTTTCTTGTGCTTCCTCATAAAGGAAGCTGAAAAAAAATGTTAGCAATAAATTATGCTAATATTTATTCGATAGTTTAATCGTAGGTCGACACAATTGTTGAGCTTTTTTTTTAAATGTGCTTTTTGTTGAGATGCAGACACGATTGCCTCGCGCATTCTGTCTCGTCACGCCTTCGGGTCACCTACTATTCGCTTCCTTCCGGGCAAGCTTCTAGACTCTCCGATCGATGGGTCGTTGCACTCGAGACGTTGCATCAGCTGCCCCAGCAGCACGCAGACGGCCCATCCCACCCCGCGAGAAGATGCTCCGAGACTCTTTGATCGCGAGCGTCGCCGAAGAATATCACGCCCGACAGCATTGTATTATCATGTATAAGGAGATTTATAAAATTTCCCTTGCCCAATTGATTTAAAAGCAAAAAATAATTATCCCTGAATATTTTCTGAATAATATTTAATATTTTTCGTATATTTCGTCAATATATTTATTCACAAAACATGACCGAGGGCGGTGGTACTCTAAAGATTCAAAAACTTGCATCCAACACCGTTTCGTAGATTCAGACTAATGTTTTCTAAAAACATATTTAAAATCGTAAAATGCACGGAGAAACCATTTATTGGGAGAACGAGAATTTTTTAACCGTAATTAATTTTTACCCAATTTAGGGACGCAAACTGTCCTGTTGCCGCGCCTATTTTATTGTTATGATTCACATATTGTTACAATACAAAAATAATTTATCTCTGTATGATGATCAGATGCTGGAAAGCTTTTCGCAGGAAAAAACAAAAAATATCGTATCGCCAAATTTTTTATCAGTAAAATCCGGATCAAAATGTTTCCGGGTCTGTGCGCAAATCCACTCAAGGATCATGCATTTATTACTCAGCGTCGATAGTTCTCTGCCACGATAAGGCAGCTGTTGGAAAGGAAAGTTGTCCGTATAGTTCAGCAACGAGCGTATTTCATAGAATCAGGACAAGATTATTTATTTTTGCATCGGAGATGTTATTCTCAAAAAGGTTAAACGCCCCTGGCCAGCTGAAAGTATTCTGATACCGTGTCTTGATGCATTTTAGCGAAAAAAAAGCCTTTCACCATCGGCATCGACAGCGCGCCGGCATTTCGAGGGATTCCGAAGATTCCCCATTCCAATGTGCCGAACGAATGTCCATCGAACGTTTCCAACGATTTCACTCTCTCGTAGATTAAACCCGGGGAGCTTGGTTAAGCGATTAATTAAAATCGATTATTAATAATTCCAACGTTATTTCCCAATAGTTTAAACGTCGTTCTTTGATCCGCGGCGACGGTGATTGGACTTCCGGGGGATATAATATCGCGATCGGGACAGAGTGAAAGCGGAGCGATATCGAAAAAATTCAAAGCTCGTCGTAAATGGTTGCTTACCGAGTTCTATAAGGCATCTCGCGGACGCGACAATCTCACGAGCAGTGAGAACCAGAACATCGAGAGTCGTTTCGAACAAGTTAATATATCGCGTGTACCCATGCACCCGGTTGCCCTCTTGGCCAATCGGAGCGTCGTATAACGATAATTGCAACCATGATCCCGCAGACCCCCCGGGGGGGCAGTCGGGGGGGTCTCGGTACGTCGGCAGGACAGACGTCATCGGGTAATCCTCTTTCGCTGCTACGCTAACTCCTCTCCGCCTCTCTACACACGGATGAACTGCATTAGTCCCTCTCCTCCTCCGGTGTCGAGAGAGCGCAAGCACATAACTCAATTACGTTCAGGCAAATTAGAACAGTTGCGAACTCGTGACCGCAAACGAACGCTGTATCGAGACTCTCTCTCACTCTCCGTGTGTATGGATATGAAACCCGTCCGTGTACATATGCATCCGCGCACACGTAATGACAGTAATGTGGATGGGAAATTCGCATAAGTAAGTAACCAAGTAAGTAAGCGTGCACTGCAATGTAGAGTGCCGTGCGTCAACGCCAAATAATTACGCGTCCATCGGACACACCATGCACGAAGAAAAATTGTTCTTGTTTCTGTAATAAAATATGAATTGTTGGTAATCTTTTTTATTGCGGCAGCGAAAGAAAATTGCTGCTGTAGCGAAAGAAGATTTTTATGCTGAAGCGAAAAGAAACGGTTAACGAAAGTTCTTGCTTTTCCAAACAATTTCTTAGCTGTGGTAATTTTTTTTGCTGTAGGTGCGAAAAGAAATTTGTTGTTCCTATGGTTGGAAAATAAATCAGTTACGGTAACAAAATTCTTGCTGACCCCCAATAATTTTTTTTTCTCGCATGCAATAGTCGTGGAATAGTTGTCAATTCCAAGCGCAGTGTCGATGACACTTGAGTAATTTACGAAAACTTGTTTTAAAAATTCTTCAACTCTACCCACTCGACTGATTCGATGAATAATCGAGCTCGAGCTCGGAGTCTCCTTCCATCCCCAATTTCGACGTGTCCGCATTAATTCACGAGATAGCCGCATACGTTTTTCATAATTAAGATTCGACACGACTCAGTTATGTATATGCGGTTGTTCGTGGGCAGAGAGCTCAGTTCAGTCTGTTCTAGTTATTGTTAGTCAATCTTTTCCTTAATTTTTTATTTATTTATTCATGTGTTTTTTTCGCGGAGACGATTACGTACCCGCAGGTTCTACAAAAATGGTGTACGTCAAAAAGCGCGATATTCACAAATCGATTGATTGCGAGCGTTGTCTAAAATTTCCATGCGCTACTATGCGACACTTGTTAAAACTTTATGAATAACAAGAACGCGGAAAAAACCGTCGTAAATTCAGCGACTGAATAAATAATTCATGAATCGTTTGTCGGCATGTAAAATTGAACTTCTGGTGTGCGCACAAAAATATATCATTGGATATTGTTTTCACCAAGAAAAAGTAGAAAATACCAAAAGACACTATATGAGCGCAGAGTTCTCGTCGTAATCTATTGCTAATGCCGAAGTTTCTTCGTCGTTCGGTAAAAGTGAGGCCGCTTGTCACGCACGAGTAGATCGAGTTCTCATTCAATGCGTGCTAATAAACCATCTGTTACACAGGTACACCTAGTTTAGGTGTTGGTTTGCGTAGATCCCTCGTTCAGTGTGCACAGCAGGTATTTTTCAAGCAGTTTCACAGCGTTACGTCCAAACGTTTGTAGTGCTGCACGTATACGTATTATGAGAATGAGGTAAAAAAAATCGATCGAGAAATGATCGAGGTTTCGTAATCTCCGACAAAACGAATTCCTTTCTTTGCGAAACCCTGGGACAAAGTCCTCTGTACCCTGCTGTCGCGCATGCCTCAATCTCTCTCTCTCCGCGTCGGTATAAATACAAACTTCGTCTTGTACAACGTGACAGATAAAATTGACAGTGTCTAATCTCTCTCTCCTCGCGATGGATTGCAGACAAAATAGATTTATGCCTCACGAGATTAAACGATCGGGTACGATAATGAGATTTTCCAATGACAGTCGATTTATCTTGGTAATGAATTGTTTCCTATCAAGCGATATGTCTCTTTCTCCTTCACCGTGTGTATCGGGACTGCTCGATCGGTCGGTAATACTTTATTTTAATTTTACGGGTCAACGCGCGGCTTGCTTCGGCAGCAGGTATATCACGGGATTATTTTTAATGTACGGGACACGAGATTGGCAGTGATAATGAGTTGACATTACGGACAATGTTGCTTCGAAATAGTGCAGACGAGAGCTTTGGGAATCGCCTGACATTCCGAATGGATTGTCTTCTGCTGAATGCCAGATGAGATTTAAACATCGGCATAGGTACAAGACCGCACCAGTTGCCGAGGCTCTGGTACTCTCCGATGGCATCACTTCCAGTTAGAAAATGAGATTTTCAAGACGGAAGTAACGACCGCTATGACGTCACTTCCAGTATGACGTCTGGTATGATGTCACTTCTGGTCGGAAATGAGATTTTCAATCCGGAAGTGACGTCCGGTATGACGTCACGTCCAGTATTACGTCTGTTATGACTTCACTTTTGGTCGGAAATTAGATTTTCAAACCGAAAGTGAGCTATATCCTATGGTCAGCGTAATTAGCTGCAGCACTTAGAGGAGCGATTGTTCGGGAACAGCATTGATTCGTGGAGGGGATGTCAACTGTTACCAATTTGGCAATATTCACCAACTTTATAATTTCGGCCCTCGGAAAACGTTCCCTGGTGGACACGGCGTATACGGACTTTCCTAAAGCGTTTGACCATGTCAATCATAGGATACTCGTTGCCAAGTTGGGGACGGTTGGTGTAACGGGCGAGCTTCGTCGTTGGATGAATAATTACCTGAAGGGTTGAGTGCAAAGAGTGAAATTCAGGTCATTCAGGAACATCGCGAAATGTTATATCGTGAGATTTGCGTGGTCAAGCCAACAACTAAATGTCCATTACTCCATCGATGGCACTCCTCCAGTTTCTACTTCCTCGGTCCGCGATTCTGGAGTAATCTTCGATCATGAAATATATTTTTTTACGCACATTAGTCATTGCATTTCTGCCGCCCTGAAGATCCTAAGTTACATCAGAGAGTAGCGCCATGTTCGATAACGCACAGGCCCTTAAGGTACTTTAGACGGCACTAGTTAGTTCGCGATTGGAATACGCTTCTCTAATATGGTGTAGGGGAGACCGGGGATGAAAGTAACAAAAATCCTTTTTTATTTTTTGACCGACAATTCCGAGAGTTTTACGCTTGGGCATCTAATGCCATGTCAATAACGTACTCTTAGGTATTTACTTAAAAATTTTCAAGCAGGAAATAGCACGGAGTTAAGAACACGGTTCATTTAAACGCAGACGAACTTGAATGCGAATTTGGACCGCGGTCGGGTCAATTGTAATGGGTAGTGGGTTCGATTGTAACGCCCGATTTGAACCCCTATTTGAACGTATGTGTCAATCGTATGTTACTTTTGACGATGACACCAATGAAATCGCTCGATGACCGTGATTAAGAAACATTTCATTGTATTCTTATTATACGTTCGGCCCGGGTGTTCTCTAATGCCATGAACGTGTTACAACCGACCCCACGAGCGTGTTACAACCGGCCCCGTGACTCGATCATCATCGACCATCGGAGCATCACAACTATAAACGTGTTACAACTGAACCACACCAGCGTGTTACAACCGACCCCTGATGCCATATCTACATAAAACGAGTCAGTCCTTTTCATTTATTAATCAAATATCTAAGTAATGCATCTTAAAACGTACAGAAAATATCAAATTTACTGCAATGACAATGAGATATTAAAATAAGCTCGACTTGTATTCACCAGTCGACTTTTACGGCGAACTTGAAAATGTACTTTTTGACTCATCAATTCGTTTTCGGCGTGTGAAATTTTTGCAATACCCATTAGAACTGTAAAATTTTTGTCAGACGTAGAATTTGTGCCTCCAATAACGTACTGTTAATTGCAGCAAGCCTCTGATCTTGCAAGTATTTTAAAAATCGTTTATTACAACAGAGACGTGTTACTTTCGCCCCCGGTCTCCCCTAATCATCAACAATCCTACTACAACACAAGTTTCGTCGCTTTGCGGCCTTCAGGTTGGGTACGCTTATACATTTTATGCAACATGATTACGCTCCCATGATGCGACAACTTTCCTTGCATACGTTGGAGTCCCGTAGAACAATTGAAGATCTTGTATTTTTATATAAAATGATTAACGTGTCGTTCGACTCCCAGGTGCTCTGTTCGTTAATTTGCACACGAGATGGCGAGAGAGTGTCACGGAGCAACGAAACCTTCGACGTCCCGTTTTATAGAACTAATTATGCGTTCCACAATTGGCTTCCGCGTTGTAGTCGATTGGGCATTTTTTACGTGGGGCGTGTTACTCTTTTTGATGGTTCCTTGGCATTCTTCAAAAATAAACTCATACCGGTACTAACCCCGTGACTTAAATAATTTATTATATGTTCAAGGTACGAATTTTACTTATGTCTATGGACTTAATATATTTTACTTTTAATTCTCTCACCTGTATCAATTGATTATTTGATTTGATTATATTGTGCGATGGGTTTCCATCTAGCTTGTGTAATTGGACTCGACCCGTTACTAATATAAATAAATAAAAAAATGAAATTTGAAAAAATTATCAAACCGAAAGTGACTTGTTTCATTGAATATCGTTGAAATCATTGCACTTACATAATGATATGTCACGCAGTAAAAAATAAAAATTGGCTGATAATTCAATGAAACTTTTAAAGAATCAATCATAAAACAAAATTGACAAATGAAATCCTTGCCCTCGAAAAAAAATATCCACTATCGCAGTGACCCCGGTCGATTACACTCTCGAGCTTCCGGAACGGTAGAAACGATAGCAGTGGTTGCGCCATTTCTTTTCAGCTGCAAGAATCCCAGTGGAAGGGGCCGCGTGAATATTTATAAACCAAATTCCAGCGTAATTCGTTGTTAGCATGTATCCGATGACTTAACTCGCGAGAGATTGATGTCTTGTTACGAAACGAGGAGTTGCCTTATACCGCCGGCAGTGGCAAAAAATCTTTTCGCCCGGAGCACTGTCCGGCGGGTCCGGTAAAGTTTACATCAGTGGTTCATGCATCACTCCGGATCTGCACAGTAAAACGAACCGGCTTAATAGAACTTCTATCGCGCAGTCCAAAGTGGATATTCCGCCGGTCGGGTAAACCGGCCAGATTCATCGCGCAGATCCAGTAAATGCTTTGACTTGTGATACGGAGCTTGAGCGGGTGAGAGATGGAAGGGTGAAAGAGGAGTAAAAGCCACCTGTGTTAACGACGACGAGTTTGACGTGCGTAGGTGTTAAATGTCAGTTACTCCTGTGTGCCTTTGGCGAGCTAAAGAGATAGTGAGAGATGTGTTCGTATATCAAAGTATACACACCACATTCAAAGTATGACCTTTCGGACTGCGATAATATCCATGAAATTTCTCGGAAATGAGCCGACTCTACCATCGCTCTCGATGATAAAGCTTTGTACAGGTGACGACGCAATGCGGAAGAAGGCGGCCGCATTTGAATTTTTATTTCTCCTGGGTTCGCTATCGACAACAGGGAGCTCCTCAATGCTTACGTTGTCTGTTATCTTCACATAAAAACATGCAAAATAATTTACACATTGGTACCTAATTTGTTAACCATTTTGCGCGTTGATTTTCCACTAACTAAGTCGCCGATCGATTTTGGCTTTCTCGTAGAGGAGGCCAAATCTGTCTATGTTTTTTTTATATAAAATTTATCACAACATTTTGCGTAAAAATTCGCCGTGTCAAATTTTCATTGTCCGTCGTTCAATTCGTTGTCCGTGAGGTAATAATAATAATAATAATAATAATAATAACAATAATAATAATAATAATAATAATAATAATAATAATAATAATAATAATAATAATAATAATAATAATAATAATAATAATAATAATAATAATAATAATAATAATAATAATAATAATAATAATAATATTGTAACGATCGAGCGAATGAATAACACGCGTATTTAGTTTGGGGGCGGATATTATTAGTACAATCGCATCTAAATAACCCGAGCATGAACTGTCACACGTCTGTTCGGTCCGACGTGTCAGTCCAGACTGTCTAACATGACGATCGATCTCATATCGATCGTCCGTTCGTTCGTCTAATGTCAAACCTAACTAATACCGTGTGTCTTAACGAATAGTCAGCTACGATATTCGTTACACTACTCCCCTCCTCCTAGGTTGCCGCCCCGGCAACTCCTAGTCCACCTTATGATGTGCCACGGTCCATCATTCTAAATTCATTTACTATTTTTTTTTTACCTACACTGTCCTGACATTTGTCCAAGTCCACAGGGAAAACCATGGCCAAAAACCCTGGGAAGGACAGTGTTTACAACGCTAAATAGTCTCATTTTGTCCTAGACCAATTTCCGTCAACTCTAAGCTAAATGATTTCATGCTGTCCTATACCAGTCTTTGTCAAGCCCATTTTAAGTACTTCATTTAAGCCTTAAGTACTTCGTTGAATACGTAATTCTTTTTTTTTTCTTTTTCAATTCAATCTTCTCTACTTTTATCTTTCTGGCCATTCGGAAGGATTCGAACAGGAAGGATTCTGGCCATGTCACAGCATCTTCAAATTCGATCTGTGACATACAAATTAATCGCGTAGTATTCTGCAAATACTAGTTACACATATGACCAAATGATCTTAATGATTATTCTCTCTCTCTCTCTCTGTCATTCCCACTATCGACTTTAAAATTCTATCAACCATTGTTTCCACAATAACACGACACAACATTCTAAAGATTCATCTGGAAAGATTTTTCTACATTAAATTATCGGTCACTGTTCGTAACCTCTCATAGGCCAACAGTACCCCGACCTATAACTCTGGAACTCAGGCCCAGCCCATTACCATGTAATAATATGGTAATAATACTATCCCAAAATTTTTATTAATTTTCAATAGAATAAAGCTTTCTCTACGATGAAGCAAAATAAGCTATACAGCAAAAACATCCATCTATCACTATAACGGTCCGTAAAAATTAAAAAAAAAAATAATGTGATTCAGTGCTGAATCAACTGTACCGTTAACGTGTTTATGGCATAATAAACATGCCATTAAGAATTAAATGTGCGTAGATCGTTGATAGATCGCCGTGTCGGACTCGATTGTTTTCGAGTGTTTTCTTCATCGCAGTTAATGTAAATAGGGAGAGTAGTTTCTGTCTTCCGGACCTTGAACAAGAAGGGGACGAAGCTAGCATTGGTTTGAGCACTCTCACTCTCGTT